>OX422196.1:3968313-5168313 GCA_949130485.1 Agelas oroides | reverse complement strand
GGTAGGTGAGAGGTAGTGGTGAGGAGTTATGCGCTAATTTGTGGTATTAGTGCCAATAGCTGCTGGTATATAGGTGAGAGGTAGTGGTGAGGAGTTATGCGCTAATTTGTGGTATTAGTGCCAATAGCTGCTGGTAGGTGAGAGGTAGTGGTGAGAAGTTATGCACTAATTTGTGGTATTAGCGCCAATAGCTGCTGGTAGGTGAGAGGCAGTGGTGAGGAGTTATGCGCTAATTTGTGGTATTAGTGCCAATAGCTGCTGGTAGGTGAGAGGTAGTGGTGAGAAGTTATGCACTAATTTGTGGTATTAGCGCCAATAGCTGCTGGTAGGTGAGAGGCAGTGGTGAGGAGTTATGCACTAATTTGTGGTATTAGTGCCAATAGCTGCTGGTAGGTGAGAGGTAGTGGTGAGGAGTTATGCGCTATTTTGTGGTATTAGTACCAATAGCTGCTGGTAGGTGAGAGGTAGTGGTGAGGAGTTATGCGCTAATTTGTGGTATTAGCGCCAATAGCTGCTGGTAGGTGAGAGGTAGTGGTGAGGAGTTATGCGCTAATTTGTGGTATTAGCGCCAATAGCTGCTGGTAGGTGAGAGGTAGTGGTGAGGAGTTATGCGCTAATTTGTGGTTTGCAACATTATAAGAGACTATAGCTAACTGCTACTAAACATACTGTAGCATATTAATATTCTGTCGAGAGCAACATGGGCCAGCTAGACCAAGTGTATAAGAAAGCTATTCTAAAACTTTCTTCAAGAGGCTGGACTGCAGGTCGCATTTCAGATGAGCTGAGAGAACACTACCTTGTTGAGATATCTCGTCAAGCTATCAGCCGATTTATAGCATGCTACAAAGTTCGCCGCTCTCTGACAAGAAAGGCAGGCTCAGGAAGAAAATCCAAGTTTACTCCAGAAGTTCTATGCATAGTGGAAGCGAAAATGCAAGCAGATGATGAAACAACAGCTGCACAGCTACTTGACACACTCAACCACAGTGGAGTAAACATAAGCCTAAAAACAGTGAAACGATGCCGACAGAAGCTAGGATGGACATTCCATGGATACTGTCAGATGATACAAGATTCAAACAAAGTGAAACGTCTAGAATGGTGTGTTGAACAGCAGCATGCACAGGACAGCTTCGATGATGTGATTTGGAGTGATGAAACATCTGTCCAGCTTGAGTGTCATTGAAGGCACTCCTTCCGCAAGAAGGGTCAGCCTCCAAAGCTGAAACCCAAACATCCAGTAAAGGTACACGTGTGGGCTGGTATAAGCAAAAGAGGAGCCACTCAGGTGTGTATATTCGAAGGAAAGATGGATGCAGAGTTCAATACGAGAATTCTTCAGCGTTACTGTTGTAGAAATATGAACTGGATAATAATTGGTCTTACTATCTCTCACACATTGCTATGACCAACACCAATATTTTAAACAACCACTCCCCAGGAGTTGATATACTACTACGTAGCTAGCTAGCTAGCGTAATTGGCAGTTCACAAATTGGCAACTCATAGTAAATGTTTCCCTGGGGAGTGATTGTTTTACACAATGGTGTCTGGGTGTAGACCAATGTGCAAGACCACCCACCAGTATAACCTGTTACCTAGGCAATGCCACTGTACAAGGGAGGTATGAGCAATATTGATTTGTGCTGCCTAGGTAATGGTTACATTGGTACGTACCTCCCACACACTAGAAAGAAACCTACCAACAGCTACCTGATAGATGACCAAACATGTCAACACAACAATATCTTTATTGAACAAAGTACAAAGTAAAGTTCCATCGCTAATGTCTTAGCTACAAAGTACCATGTGATCAATGAACAGTTTGTGGAGGCCTTGCTGCGTATTGATGGGTATTTCTTGCCAATTGCTTCCCTGCACTTGGAACACAGTGCCTTTCCGTCATTTGGGCGGTACATGCACAAGATTATATCGTGAATTTGCGCCAGTTTCTCTTCGTCCAATCCATCATATTCACCAAGGTGCCCATGGTGCACATTACTTCATTGCCAAAGAAAACTTGCCGAGCCAGTGCAATCACTAGCCTTCCGGCGTTGGTGATATCTTGGTAGAGAGGCTGCTTTATAATTCTCTCTATTTTACATTCTTGCGGTGTCCCTGGAAATGCAACCTTCTCGACATTGACTCTCGGTGGAGTCTTAGGGACGGGAAAATAATGGCTAGTGCTGGGTTGCTGTTGATGAGGAAACATTGTGGTTGGTTTTGACTGGTATGGTGGGGACACAGAAGGTGAGACCATGGAGACCTGCTGGCTTGGATACCCACTTGGAATGGACAAATCATCGCCACTTAGGATGCTTAGGCACTCTGCCACATCTGGGTCTGATATAGATGTGGACAGGTCCAGCTGGAGCGGAGAAAAGACTGATGATGCATGTTGCACTGCTGGTGTTGGTGTTGGTTGTTGGACCTTTTGCAGATAGTTGACATTGAATATTGTATTGGCCCTTCTTAAGCTCTTGCAAGTGTTGAAAGATGGTATACACATCTGTGGAGGGGAATGGTAGTATAGTTATCAGTACAGCCTTTTTGGTATGCATTACCTAGGTAACAAAAAGCATGTTATTTCCCTGGGAGGGGGGACATTGATGTCAGGGTATGCTCAACACCAATAAGTAAGACAACTACTCTGATATATACTTAGTGTCAATAGAAACAGAAATGAGTGCAATTACAATGAAATTACTTAGGCTACATATGTTTCATCTATGATGAACAGACAATCACGCGAACTCACAACAACAGGCATAAATGCACTCACTATAGTTTGTACAACTACTTTGCCTGTTTCTCCTGCAATTATTCTCGAATCACACTTCAACTATAGAAGATTGTCTTATACCTGGTATGCCTAACACATCCACCTGGACTTCCTTGTCCACATCAGATGAGGTACTCTGTGTGCACTTATCTGCATCTGGTGAATGCATAAAAAATACTTCTGCATGGTTGAACAATTCACAAGCATAAATATCTGGGCTTCCCGCAACTACTAATGTCACCTAATGCCTAAACAATACATATTATGGCAAACAACAACAATGCATAACAATGTAACTCCAATAGCATGCAAGATTTTACAGTTATTGGCTTACAGACGGATTTTTGCGTCTGAGTGGATACTGCGTGTGACTGTTCAGGAGCTGCAGAAATCAGAAATAATGCTAGGAATACGCATGCGCATGATGCCTTGCGCCGTACCGTGCCAGTGCGTATGTGCGCATTGCGCATGCGGATGGGCCAAGTGGAGCAGGTGTCACAAATAATTTAGTCCGAAGGACTACGGTTGAATCGAACATGAAAGTGAACATAATTTATACCTGGCTTGTGAAGACTCTCCACAACGTGCTTTCTTCCTTTGCACTTTCTCTTGTTCTCTTCTTGCCCTCTTGGCTTCTTTTGTACATTGACTTTGTTGCTTTCTCTTTCTCAGTGTCGCCAACCGTCGGCTGCGTTCAGCACTCAACTCTGCAAAACACGTACGTTGTGGAGGACCAGCCGCGCTGTCCTTCCCGTCCTCCATTGTCAAGAAGCGCCGTTCTTCCCTGTCCTCGACCTCCATCTTCGGTGCACGTGACGCATGAGTTCCTGAGCGTGCACGTGAGTGCAAATGAGTGCAAATTGACATTCCTGAGCGTGACCGACACGTACGTACGTACACACGTACATTGCGAGAATAGATCCCCCATTCAAAGCCTCGTGCTAATGTGCTCGGCAATAAGAATGTGAACCTCGAAGGCATAAATGAAGGGCTGAGAGGTAAAGTGGACTAACCCACATGTACACTTTTTTTCAAATCAACAGCTTAAAGTTGACATGCTGTACTAAATTCATTATCACTTTTATCAAACATTTCACCCCACAGACATGTTTAGCATCCCCAAAGAAGTCTTTCAAGTGAATAATTTGAAACCTTTCAACTGCAAATTTGATTACAGGATGACAACAACAACTCAACACCCACTCAACTTTACTACAGGAAGGTTCAGAGTTTAATCCTCATCCTCTTCATCCTCTTCACCCTCTTCAGCCTCATCACATGCAGCCAAGTTATTGTAAAATGCATGGTGGATAGGTGGAACATAGCACAGCAGATCTTTTAGATCTTTTAGCTTTGCTGCTTTGATAGGCCGTGGGGCAGTGTAGAGAGGTGGCAAGTTAGGTCTTCCAATGTCAGAAGGGCGGCCTTTTCGCTTAGGGCGAATGTTGACAGTTTTCCACTCCTCCAAGGTATTCAGTGTATAGCGATACTTAAAGGAAAATGGAGAAGCTTTATCCACACGAATCCAGTGGATTTTGAACCATTCCACTTTGTCCCCATTGGTGTTAACTTTTCGATTCACAATCATTGCTTTTAGCGAGCTACTGGTGACAAAATCGGTCTGGTGCATTCTTCGCACCTGAAATGCATTCTTCCTTCGTGCATTTTCAACCAGAGCACACCAGTCATCGGGGACAAAAAGAGATGATGCGCGACGTCTTGCCAACTCGATTCCCCCAAAATCCCGATCATTGGGGAGGTATGAATGCCCACTGACCATGAACTTGTGGTCAATAGTGGTATAGCTGTAGTTGTCATTACTGACAACATTAAGCCACAAGCAAACGGTATTGATGTTTCGGTTCTGCCCACCACAGCTGTCACTGTACATGATGAGGTGTGAGGCGTTTGTAGGATGGTCCTTTAGATACGTCAAAACACAGGAGCCAACCTCCTTGGAACCCCTCGAAGCTTCACCCTCATGCCACATGTGCATGTAGCCTGTCCCAGTTCCGCAACAGTGAATTCCCAGATTGTAAGTCCACAGTTGTCTCTTATAGAAGACGATGCTTGTTGTGAGAACTGGGGTTGGTAGAGACTGCTGCAAGTCGAACGTTATCGTGTCTACATCGGGGTTGCTCTTTGCCAGGGCTGAATCTTCTCTGAGTTGTTGGTACGATCTTTCAGCTTTTCGATGGTGGAGCTCCCACTCAGCCTTGAGCAGGCGACAGGTATCTGGATCTGTTTCACTTTCTACACGAATTTTCATTTCGTCACATGTCTTGCAGGTGTCGCTTTTAGGCCTGAGAAAGGGATGTAAAGGCATTTGCATTAGCAGTGTGTGTATGTGTTTGTGCTGTGTGTATGCGTGTGCATGTGCGTGCATGCTGTGTGTGTGCATGGTGCTGTGTGTGTATGGTGTGTGCATGCATGTGCTGGTGAATGCATGCGCATGTGTGGTGTGTGTGTTTGTGTGCGTGTGTGTGTGCGTGTGTGTGTGCGTGTGTGTGCGTGTGTGCGTGTGTGTATGCGTGCGTGTGTGCGTGTGTGTGCGTGCTGCGTGTGTGCGTGCGTGTGTGCGGCGTGTGTGTGTGCGTGTGTGTATGCGTGCGTGTGTGCGTGTGTGTGCGTGCTGCGTGTGTGCGTGTGTGTGTGCGTGCGTGTGTGTGCGTGTGTGTGTGCGTGTGTGTGTGCGTGTGTGTGTGCGTGTGTGTGCGTGTGTGTGTGTGTGTGCATGCGTGTGTGTGTGTGTGTGCGTGTGTGTGTATGTGTGTGTGCGTGTGTGTGTGCGTGTGCGTGTGTGTGCATGTGTGTGTGCGTATGTGTGTGTGTATGCAGCTGTGTGCATGCATTGTGGGTGTCGGTGCGTGCATGTATGCAAGTATGAAATGAGTGGGCTGTGAGCACATGGCTGTGGGTGGGTGGGAAGTGTGTGTATTATCTGCGTATGTGACATACCTTCCAAACGAGAGATTGAATTCCTCACAAAAAGTCTTCCTGTAAACCCAATCACTGACAGGTCTGCAACCATTCTCATTGCATTTCTCCTTATATAGGTGGTACATTTTGGCCTGTGAAAGGTCAGGTGAAAGGTATCGACGATGGGGATTATCACTTCTAGAGTAGTGGCTCTCATATACTGGAAAAGACTCAATGTGCTGCCGAATAAAAGCCTTGTCTTCTTCTGATGTCTTATTAGGAGGTTCATGGCGTCCGCGAGTGTCTAGCTTGGGAAGTCCCCCTTGCTCAGCCTGACCCGCCAGGACCCGTGACAGTCGACCATGTGATATTCCATAAATACGCAAGAAGGCCGTCTTGCAGATCCTGACAGACCTCTCACCGTTGTTCACATAATACACCCTTGTATTTCCTCGTTTCGATTCGGATGTGTAGTGCCGTGCAACTGGTAAGACTTTCACGCATCCACATAGATAGGTGTTTTGAATATCAAAGTTACATAGCGCCCAGAATTTCGTGAAAATTGTGCGCCTCTGCTCTGTTGTCAAAGTATTGAAACACCGCAAAGCACATTCACACGACACCTCACACATTACTTTCCCATCAACCTAGAAAGAATGCAAATTCAGCTTATAAAGCACTGGCTTGGACCCAGTTTTGTAGTATTATAGCCTCTAAAAAGTATCTACTCTGGACAAGCCCGAATTTGAAGTCCAGACTGCTGGTTATGGTGTCTGCATAGTCAAACTCAAGCTTGTCCGTCTGTGCTAGTTTATTTACGTGCTCTTAGCATTATCCACAGACTAGCAGTTATGTTTAGTACCTGTTTTCCAGCTTTAGAAGTGTATGACTCTCCTGAATTTCGTAGCTTCTTCCGCTTTGTACACTTCCATTGATCCTCTTTTCTCAATCGCTTTCTACTCGATCTTGTAGTTTCACTCTCACAGGAGGAGCTTGGGGAAGTTGGAGAGTTAACTGAAGCTACTGCAGAACGAACACCAACGCCATCAGCGCCACGAGCAGCAGACATAGCAACAGCTACAAGAGTACAATACTATCTTGTGCGTGTTCTTACTTGCACTCGCACGTGTACGTATGACATCATCATCATCTCACGCCCTCATTGGTCAATCTCAAGAATAGTCCACTCTACCTCTCGAGAAAACATTGAATTTACTTTCGCGTAAACTTTAAAGTTCTATAAACAGTGCGCGTTGACCTACCTTGCAGTATGAACTTTCTGAGGGATTGGGCTGACCATTAGGTAGCCTACCATGTATTTTTTGCCATATTGATGCATATGTGGGTTAGTCCACTTTACCTCTCAGCCCTTCAAATGTTCTATAGAGGGGTGTATTGACAATCCAACTGCAAATCCCGATAGGTTTTTCGGGCCATGTTATAGGCTTGAAACATGTACAACTATAAAGATATGCTTTTATGGACTAATTCAAACACTGGCGGATAAATCAAGCATAACGAAGCTACAAAATTGAAAATTGCTGTGCATCTAGCAGGCCGGCTAGCTTTAACTGACATTATCACAAGGCTATTAGCTTGATAATTTGTTAGAATTAGCCACCTCATTAACAATCCCATCAATATATTAGCTTTAGCTTTTGCTAACCATGCACACATTGCAACCTGCTGGTCCCAAAATGCCTGTATTCACCTAGTAATTAATTCCCAGGCCTCAGCAGCATTCATCGCTTGCTGTGCAAACTTCGCACAGATCGTACTGACAGCGACAAATGCTGCAAGTGAGGCTGCTGGATATTAGTTACTCGCCGGAAGTTGGAGGTGGGCCCCAAACTTTCCGAGCGAGAAAAAATCCAGCTCCGTACTAGCCTCGTTCCCCAGCTCTCTCCGGGAACCAGGCTAGCTCAATACTAGTTACAGATCACAAACTAACCTACCTGTAGTATTGTGCCCTGGGACATCCCTTGTTTCTGAAGTCGGGTCATCACAAAATCTTGCTCCATCCAGTTTCGTCTGCATCGTCATTGCAAGAGACTTTGCCGCTTTGCCGACTTTCGATGGATGTCGCTCATGGTTGGATGTCTTGGAGCCACGGTGGCCGGGCTTCGGTGGAGCAACAACGATGCCGTGCCAGAGTCTGCTCCCGCGCCCCCACAATACGTCCACCTTGTCTCCAATATCAATCGAAGCATCTCGGTTAGCAAGAGTGTCCTTTGGGACGCCGCTGACAGTGCTATCATGGCGCTTGGAACTGTTACCCTCCCACCGGACCCATACGACAACTGTTACCCTCCCACCGGACCCATACAACAACACCAGCCATGGCTTTAATACTGAATTCAGTGTATACACCCATGCCAACACTGGCTGCTATAGCCACCTTTAAGTAGGTGAGAAACCATGTAGCAGGGATTGTGGCTCCTTAAAAGTAGGTGATGGCCACAAGGGAAGCAAGCCTCCAGAGCAGCTATTACAGTATCTACCCTCAGCTACCCGTAGTAAAAGCACTTGTAACAGGTAGTTACTGTAGCACCTTACCCATACGTAGCTACCCATATCAAAAGTATGTGCATTTTACTACATGTATCTGGTAGTGGTCAGTACTGTGGTGTACTACGTGGGTTAGCTACTCACAGCTACGGAGGTAGTTACGGACCTTTTTTTTTGACCTGTATTGTACATTCTCCATCATCCTCTTTCCCACCTCCAAACTCTAGAAGAAGCAGCTCACAGCACTTTTGGGCATGCTCCATGAATGTGGTTTGCTTTGTGAGTGAATTGATCCGGTTGTGCTGGTTGGCAAGCCTTAGGATGATCATGAGTGACATTCCTGCAGCACATCTCCGTGTCATCAACCTTTGATCTTTCATTTCATCAAGGAGGGCTTTCTGGGCTGTGAGTCGATGCTCTTGAAGGCTCATCACTGGAATGTCAAATTGGCCTGTTATGAAGACGAGTGTACACCAACATGGTAGATTTTTTCCTGGTTTCCCGAAGGTGATGAAGTGATTTATACCTAGTTTGTCTACTCCAGTTTTGTCTACTGTCGTTTCACCTACTCAATACTTTTCTTCTATTTGTAGTTGTACATCATACACTACTCAACAATAATGTGCTGTGAAATATAAAAGCTATATATATATATTCAAGTTTACAACTTTCTAAATACTTCCCAGTTACTAAGTGCATTGCTATATTTTCTAAAATGCTTGTTGTTACTAAACGTCTCTTGAATTGTCTTTAGTCTTGTTTTGTGTCTTCTATACTGTTCTTGTGAGTGCAACAAAATTTTCCACCCTCAAGTACGTCGCAGCAAAGGCACTTCAGGCAAACACTTTGGTAATTTTTAACTTTGTTACTTGTACGTACATCATGTGATTTCAGTGAAGGTTCCTTGAAGAATTTCTCAATGAAATCCATGAAAATTGTGAGTAAACTACCAAAGTTTAACAAATACTAGGGTCATCCAGTACATCAAGTGCAGATATTGGATCAGTCAGTGGATCAACTAATGCCTGATAGTCGGATCCAAACAGTGCACCAAATGCTTGCAGGTGATGGGGGCCAACCGCAGAAAGCAGCAGCACTGGATCTAACCGTTCTTCACAATCATTCAAATGACTGTGCAAAAAATATAGGACATTTGAGCATTTGGATCTTTACCTCCTGCACTAAGTTCATTCTTAAATTCAGCGTTGAAGTACACGTGGTCGTTCTCTACCAAAGCCAGGTCGCACTTGGCTCCACCTTTGGATTGGAAATCTCCAAGAAAGCTCAAAACCTGTTTGCATTCATCTTTTCTGTCAGCTTCACCACTTCTTCACCATATATATACTTCTTGCTCATTACCTGCATTAGTTTCCTAGCTCTTACGTAGTAGTTGTCGTTAATCGGAGTCGTTTCCTGCATCTTGGTTATGAAATTTGCAAAGCCAATCCACATCAGAGCCACGTGCATGCCATGTTTTCCTCTCTGTGGTCTTTTATCAGGCTATCATGATTAGAAAGCATGGAGCCAAATTATTGAATAGATGAAACCACACTAGTCGAAACAGGAGCAGCGTAATAAATCTCTTGTTGTGTAGCAATTAGTTGTTTAACTCTGTTTCGAAGCTTTGTCTACCACTCATCATCAGCTTAGTCAGCTTACCAATGAAGTGCTCCCCTATTTCATACTACCCGGTTATTGTGATGCTGTGAATGAAGTGTTAACATACCAATGTGTTTCATCACTGTTTGCACAAATTCCTTCGGATTTCCCAGACAGTCACGAAGGCTGGCATCACTCTGGCTGAAGTCGTATAGACTGAACTTAAACTTCTTGTGCCAGGCAAAGGTCTTGTTAAACCTTGAATAAACAACAGCCATACGTATATAACACTACTGGAACACTAAAGTCCTCAGCAAATACATACTCCAAGAGCAGAAATGTTACATGAACTGGAGCCCCAAGATGCGAAGTACTTAAATGATCAACGTAAATAGTAATTTACGGCCGAACACAGCGAGGCGTAGCTGGGCTTGGTTATCATGACCATGACCGCTCAAAGGTTCAAAGGTTATTGCAACTGACCAGAGTAGGTATGCGCATAAATTTACGTATAGTATGCGCTGTTCACTTTAGTGATTTACCAATTTACAAAGCGATTATTGCTCACCATTGTGTCTGCTCAAAAGCAGTCAGAGCTATTTCACGTTATGTCAACTCATGCTCCAGCAAAATTCAGCATTCAGAGTATTGTGCTACTGTGCATGTTCTTGTCAGAAGTCACCAAAAACACTTGGCCTTCAAGCTGTGCATGCATTACCATGTTTTGGCAAAATTTTCCCATTGCATGGTACATCAATAGTTTTGTTTGAATGTCGCGCAAATATCCATGGGCTCTGGGAAGATTCACGGGGGACAAGGCTTAGTTTTTGCATCACATCATAGTAGACGTCGTGCAGCTGTGGAACATAAAAAGATACCATCTATACAATGTACATGTACAAATCCGTCACATGCAACAGACTATAGCGATGATAGTATACTGCCAGTAAACGTCACAAAACCGGCATGCACACTCACTGCATCATCCCATACTGCCAGCAAACTTCACAAAACCGGCATGCACACTCACCGCATCATCCAAGTCCGTGATTCACTTTGGCAACTTAGCCGGCAAAGATTCTCCTTTGGAAGTAGAAATTAACACAACACTCACATTCTGTAGACAGTCATCAAAATGGGAGCAAAAAACCATATAAAAGTTACAGAACCGCACACAGAAGTAAATTTATAATGCTCACTGTCTCATCATCTTCCATGCTGCTAGCACAACTCGATCGGGATTTTGCATCGCCCACTCAATACAGTGACAGTAAAAGACGACTGTAAGTTTCAGGACAGTAAATAGTTCGTACAGATGAATTTTAGTTGTGGTGATATTAAATTCTCTACTCTTTATGCAAGCTTGATGCACGAAATTGTTACGCCGTAGCATTATAGCTGCATGCAAAGGTGGCTTGGTGAAGTTGATGTGCATGGTCATGCGCATGCTTAAGCACCAGAAGAAAAGCCGACAGTCACAATGATTCTACTGCGACCTGCAGAGTCAAAAAACTGTAACCAGGCTCTAAGCGCAGCACTTTTCCCACCGCAGGCCTACTTTCGTTTCCGCACTTCGGTTTCCGTACTTCGGTTTCCGCACTTCGGTTTCCGCACTTCGGTTTCCGTACTTCGGTTTCCGTACTTCGGTTTCCGCACTTCGGTTTCCGCACTTCAACGTTTTCCACTTGCCCAGCCCGTAGCCTGAACGACATGAAAGCTGGCCGTACAATTTACAGAAGCATACAAGCTAGGTAGTCTCACAAGCGAGACCCAACCAACGCCAATGCCGATTGCCTGATACTGAAAGGGATCCACGCTGGCGTTGATTTGGTCTCGCTTGCGAGACCAACAAGTAAAGCTAAGGCTAACATGAAAAAGAACTGACTAGCCTCGTTCCCATATTGTGTTTCACAGCTTCTTTCCAGTAGCCTTTATCGGCTCACATGAAAGACCATTGACCACACGCACGGGGTGCTAAGCTGTCCAGCGCAGGTGGGCGCCCACTCTTTGACCACGCACGCCGGCTTATTGACCCACTTTGTTTGATATCGTGTAAACTGTACCGGTTTTAAATCCAGCCAACCAGCTTATAATCCAGTTGAATGGTTTACAAACCGGTCAAAGGTTGGAATCCAGCTGTAACATGTACATGTACGTACATGTGCCCTTTTATAATGCATTTTTTTCCTCACTAGCTGAACAAACAATATCCTTACAGTGAATAAATATTATGTATGTTTCTCTCTCTTCCCTGCTAGCTGTTACAATATTCAATACAGCCCCTGGTGTAAAGGGACTCAGCCAAGAGTACTTTCAGAACACTGACATCCTTTGCTTGAATGAAACTGAGGCAAGTCTCTCTACAACAGCATACACCATACTCCTACACGTGGGCTAGAGATGTACCTACATAGATGGAAGGGCTAAACAGTCCGATTAATTGGGGCGAGCCTGAGCGAGCCCCACATAGACGGTACAGCTGGGAGATTTCATATATGTATTATTATTATTATCATTATCGTACGACCGTCACCCGCGCGCCGCGCTTGGTCGCACGAAGTATGTATAGGGCTTCGCATTCACGTACATGGCTTCCGTGACCGCAAGAGAAGAAGCCGACGTCAAGGAAAAGGACACCATCCGTCAGGTGATCTTTAACAACAAAGAATTCAAGCAATAGCTGTGTGATTTCAGTGAACTGTACCCAGGTGTAGCCTCGTTCCCAGGCTCTCCCCACTAAGAGGGGGGAGGGCCCTTCTTAGCGGGGAGAGCCTGGGAACGAGGCTACCCAGGTAAGCAAGAATGGGAAGCATTTGCCACAATTGTCTCCACTACACAATCTGCCAGAGACAATGATGATGCAAATATAGACTTTTCTAGCCAGCATGACGTTCAGCAACCTGGAGTAGAAACTCTCAGAGAAAATGTCATAGAAAAAATGGAAAACTTTTGTGGCTACCAACAATGGTGTTGAGATAGCAATGACACAGCCCTAATGGAAAAACTGAACCAAACAACATCCACTAACTCACTGGCAATGTGTAAAAAACTACCATTTGAAGCTCATTTGGTCGATAGAAACTCCAATGTAAGCTCTCATGCAAACAGGAAATATTATGTCATCACTTTTATATCGTTATTAGTGTAATGTCATGTTGTTTACAACAAAAATTGATAAACCATAACGGTGATTGTGTACACAAAAAATTGCATGTTAGCCTCTTCCAAACCAATTCATTGTTTCTCACCCCTAAGCAGAAAACTAGATGTGGGTTGGCCAAGAATTGAAGACTTTCAATTACGAGGTCATTCCTGTGTGAATAATGTACAACGCTGCCTTTGTCATTTCTACACTTGGATGAGGCACAGTAAGCAAACAGCAACTTTACTTCTTACTAAACGCTACGACAACTTCGACACCTCGACAAGTGCGAAGGGGTACGCGCACGTGTGTACGAACTGCGCATATGCAATTGTAGTCCTTGGCATACTGCTTGCTCAGGCTCGCCCCACAATGCCCTGCATTCATCTAGTTGTTTTATTTTTTCTCTGTACATGCTCCCTATAATATCTAACAGTCTACCCAAGTTCATGTGCCACTACTCTAGGCTGAGCTGCTGACAGGGATGGCTGTCCCAGACCTCCCCAGTGCCTACAAGGCTGTAGAGATGTTGCAGTCGTATACACCTGGCTGCGTAGTTCTTACTCTGGGAGAGAAAGGAGTGCTGTTCACTGAGAAGGGAAAGCCAGATCTAGTACGGCACCAGGAGGCAGAAAACGTGAAAGTTGTTGATACAACAGTAAGTGTCCGGATGTATGTACACACAGTTAGCATGGTTTTATTTCTACCACGTCAGTTTCATTGAACTAGATGAAAGCAATACTGTATTTTATCATACGTCTAACTCACGCTAATGTATGGGAGTCAATGGGGAAGCCTTGCAGCTGCGCGCAGTTTATAAAAAGCCGTATTTTTTACTACAAGTCACGCGACAATCCGTATCAGTACTACAAGTCACGTGAGAATCCGTATCAGGTACTACAAGTCACGCGAGAATTCGTATCAGGTACTACAAGTCACGCGAGAATTCGTATCAGGTACTACAAGTCATGTGCGCTGTGTCTGAACGTGCAATGAAATCGAAGGTTCGTATGATAAAATCATTATCACCATAGTACCAAGCTATACCGGAGAAAATATCACTCGTTTGTTGCCGTTGGCATTGTTACTCGTGCTGCGCACTCGTAACAATACAGACAGCAACAAACTCGTGATATTTTCCGGTATAGCTTCGTACTATGGTGATAATTATATAGTATACAACAGTAAGTATCCAGAGTACACATGCACAGTTAGCATGGTTTTATTTCTACCATGTCAGTTACATTGAACTACAATACTGTATTCTCTCTAAAGTAGCAAAGAGCAAAATATGTTTCTAAGCTTTGGCTGCTCTCAGTATTGGCACTTACGTATGTACAACATTAGCTTACCGATGTACCACAACTGCTCTGGTGTCAACCTGCATAGACTGCTAAAGAAGTAAAACACTGGATACTGTTACATGCATACATGTAGGCAGTCTATAACAAACGTGTAGTGTAGTTTTTTCTTCAATTCCAACCACAAAATTTTCACATCAAATTATTGGGGCGAGCCTGAGCAAGCCCCACACTATAGCATGACTGCATTGCGCAAGCGTGTGTCTATCTATCTATGGACCGACCACTTACCGTAAATTTTAAATGAGCACATTCAAATATTTCACGAAGATCGACATCGTGAAGCATGTGAAGGCCAGTGGAGGCCTGACTGTCAGAGTGCAGCGTCGGCAACCCGGAGCGAAGACGACTGAAGTTGAAGCACACGTGGCAACTTAATTCTGATTTGTGCTTGTACCGACGACGGCAGGCCGCTCACAGGCAGTACAAATATAATATGGACAGTGGTTGACTGGGTCGCTTCAGGTAGAGCTATGCATAAACGGCACTCGTAAACACCAGAAATTTAGCTCACGATTTCGGTGTAAAGCTTAGTCCATGCATGTGTAGCCACGTTAGCTGCCCTGGCTGGAGAAATGACTGGCATATGTGATACTTATAATTTATCTCTGGTGAGGACTTAGCTACTTATGCGTTATCCAATTTGGCTTAAACAGTCAACAGTGACAAATCCTGCTGTTTGCCATGACAAAGTAGCAAATTAGCAGTTTGCTGCTTGCTCAGGCTCGCCCCATGATGATGAATCATCTCACTAGTCATCAGATGCAAACGTTTCAACTACAATGCTGTAATAATAACAAACCGCTACCTTAATTCCGGGAGGTACATGTAGGTACTGATCATACGGGAACGTTAATTTCATGACACCATTCAGAGGGTGAAGAGTTAAGAGCCGACACAAATTCACATGTTTACTTGATTTACAGTGAGAAAATCCTCCTACTATTTCTATTTTCCTGAGACATAAATTCAGGTAGTCTAGGCACGTAGAGTGTTCAGTGTTTACCTTGTGCTTGGGAGTGATAACATTTAGTGGTGAGTTGGGAGTGTTACATTCCTACGTTTTCCCACTGTCCAGATTTTGATTGTTAAAAAGATCTGGGAGATTTTATTGTGATGTCAGACGTATCATCTATGTTGCACAAAGGGTAAATTTTCGCGTATTTTACAAGTTACTCTATAAGAACCGCAAAAAGTGGACTGCACACACTACATGCTTTAGTATGTGGCACAGCACTATCACAAATTGTGAAAGTTAAACAGTAGCTATCTTGTTATTGCCCCAATTTCTAAGTTGACACATGACCCAAGGCCGATGACAGCTCACATTGTTGGTCTGAGCAGTTCATTTACGTACACTGATGAAGAGCCTCTAGACTACGATGTCCAGTTCACTCCTTAATGAGTTGATCACTGAAACCTTGGCAATAGGTCACTTTACCAGAATGTCCTATAATGCCAGCTGTCTTGCACGTGTTTGGTATCAACTTGCAAGTGTATTATGTCCAACAGGTTGCTTTGAGAACTTAATAATCATGTACCAGCAGCATCATTGGGCAATGGACGGCAATAGAAACTTCCTTCCCTACTAGGTAATTAATATGTTGACAATGCAATACTCATAATCCTGAGGATTTTCATACTACCTTACTGTCTTGTTGTCAACTTTCATGTGTTCTACACCTGTTGGTCTTGGATCCAAAGTCAGTGTATCCTAGTTCATGTTTGTCGATCTTTTTTTTTCCAAACTGCTTGCACTAAAGCCTATGGTGCTCATTGTAGCTCCTCAATCTGAACACTATACAATTAAACGGTGATCAAAAGCGCTATTACAACATCCCATCTGTCCACTTGCCGGTGAGATAGCTTCTTCATTTAGTGGATATTCACTGCCATCATGTTTTCGGGCTTCAAAAATAAACTTTCCCAGCCAGTTGGCAAAATCATCTAATGGTGTTTTGAGAAGTGGCGTAGTGACCTGCCAAGTGACCAGTCATTTCACTGCTTGCACCAGCACGTGCCTCAGTCCAGTTGTTCCAAGCACAAATTCCCCATCTAGCCAAGTTCTTCGTCTTTTCAGGGATACGTGTAAATCATTGCTGTTGCTCTGTAGCATCCGTAGCCTAGTTCCCAGATTCTTGTGCAGGGGAGGAGGAAAGAGAGCCTGGTACACACAGTACACACAGTTCGCGCATGCGCCATGTTCCCTTGGTAACCTGCATACTACTCCACTACACTAAAATCAACGGAAATTTGTTTACCCGCTGAAAGGCCACACTGCAGAATTATACTGCTTGTGAGACACCTTCGGGTGGTTTTGAAGTCAGAAACAATATCGCTTTGACAGTAACTGTTTACATTGCTTCGTTCAAGACGATCGGTCAACTTCAAAGGGAAAGATTGCGTCAGTCACGTGCCGTAGTATTTAGCTGGAACGGACGGAATATAGATGCTCCCGCATGCTCTTCTGGTCGAATGTGGCCAGGTGGGGATCTAGCCCAGCACATAGAACTTGGGCGAAAGCAACCGCAAAGAGGCTACAGTCAGATTTATATGTCTTATCCGTAAGGTATCGGTAGGCTTGTTCGACTAAGTCCACATCCCTCTCTTCTGCACTTTCGTGGTCCATCCTGCTGGCTCGAAAACGACAAGACACAACACCCTAGGTGCCATTTCGTTCATTTTATGGCGGGTTTCACAGCTACTGATCCACTAGGTCAGTAGGTTATGCGTTTCGCGGTACATATTTATTTCCGGATCAATTTTCCATGTGCGGATCACCCTTTTCAGGAAAAATTGTTCCGGGGGGATCGGTATTCCAGCAATTTTGATCCGCCCGGAACATTTTTTTTTAACGGAACAATTTTTCCGTGACAGCTCTTTTTTCTCCGCCCTCACACGAGAGCCTGGGAACAAGGCTATAGCATCCAATACGGGTGCCGCAAACTGAGAAAGCACCATCTCACCAGCCCACATTCAACAGCTAGCTTCTCAGTTCAAAATCTGACTTTGAATCAGATTGGTTGAAGGTCACATGACAGCACTAAAACATTTAGACACTCTAGGTGGGACTTCATGTGTTTTTAGTAGTACATTTGGATGATGCAGTGATGGTCTCAGTTACACAATGCAGTGATTCAACTCAAGTTGGTATTTCATTCTCTGACACATGTCTGGTGATACATCCTCTACTGCTGCTATATATGTAGGCAGTTCAACCTCAGTTACTAATGCCTATTATTCTCTGGATATTCATAAATTGTCATGGCCTAGCTCAGTCCTAGGAGCTACTGGTGTCCATAGTTGAATGTGGGCGGTTGGTAGCTTGGTTCTGACAGCTACGTACTGGTGTTGAGTAATGAGGTGGTGAGAGGGTACAGAATGCTCTGGAGGAGGTGGCTCTTGCTGCAATTGTTGGCACTTGAGAACATTATCAAAGCCATGAAGCACAAAGTGGTTGGCAACTACCCATACTGTATAGTGGGAAGGCTGGAAAATTTGGAAAATGTCCTTGTTAAACATGATAGCCTCTGACCATTGTCTCTACAAGAAAGGAAGACTCCATCATTGTTGTAGCAACTTGGCTCTTCGCTTTGTCGTCATCGATGTTGATTTTGATTGTGACTGACTTGGGAGGTTCCTGTTTTAAGGAAGAGGTGTAGCAATCATTTAGTAGGGGTGTGGCTTGAACAGCTCTCATTCCACAAAAATGAAAACTGCGAAAAATTTCTTCTGGAGGGTCTGGAGGCATTTCCGCGGAATTTTGCACCAACAAAAAATTCCCGCTACATTGTATATGGTACACAGCACGTAGCATGATTCTCAAACACTGCTGACATTCAATACTTCGACAACAACAGTTGGCTGCATTACTATGTGTGAGCTTCTGAATGTTTTCACTTCCTTTGCAATTTTGTCTAGCTTGGTGTTAACTGAGGTGTCACTTATCTCATATGTGGCTGGGGTGGCTCCAATAACTTGGGAGTTGTCTATCAAATTGTTTAGCCATATCTTCACAAGCAATATATTCACCAGTCAGTTCAACGCTTGCCTTCTCCACATTGACCTGTTGGCTTGTTGTAAAGACCCCTGTTGGCAGCCTGCTGACTTCTGATGGCCTCACCACGAGTGCTGTCATTGTCCATGAGGGAGTAGCACTTGCTGTCCAGCAAAACTATGTCCAAGTCAATCTGCCTGTTCACCAGCTCAGTCACTTGTCACACAGTGGATGAAGACACATCCAACAATGCAGATATTTGTGTCATTACCTTGTATTCCACTTCTGTGTTTCCGTTAGTGGTTCCCTTGCAGCTCTCGTTTTCAGGGAGATGACAATGATTGTCTTGCTCCACCCCTTCTTCCTTTTCATGGGATGAGGAGGCTGGGCAAGCACTGGTGGCCTTTTGGAGAAGTTTATGCTGCAAAGGGAGAGGTGGCGTCAAGCTGGCCACTTCCAGCCAACAGTGTGACTGTACCCTCTGCAGTATTTGGTAGTAGGCCTCTCACATCATATAGTACACTGCACCAGGGACTACCAAGGGACCAGGAAATGACCGGCCCTATAGCCACACAGCATTTAATGTTTCCATTCCTTTTCCCAATCCAAAATGGACCGGTTTGAGTCAAGGTCAAACATTGGTGCAAAAGAATACCTTCCATGCTCCAAACTCTCTGTCTACCATAACTCTCTTCCTCACACTGTCATACACAGCATGTCCAACTGATATCTGTACAAATATAACCAACAAGAAGATTTCAGTGATCAGGACTCTGAAATGTGTATAACGTCTCCAGCTTGTTGAACATATGTTTAACTATTACACAAGATATACACAGAAATCGCACTTCAACAAAAGACAGAAATACTATAGTGAGTAGTACAAATTACCTGAATCTGGTCCCCAGGATCAGCTTCACTTTCACTACTCTTCAGCTTTTTCTATGTTAAATTTCTATGTTAACTTATCTTGCATTGCTCTCTTTTGACACTTTGCACTAGTTAGCAATGTACCGATCAGGAACTGGAACTGTGTAAGCAAGAGAGACAAGAAGGGATCATCACGAATAGCCTCACGAGCCAGCCACATTTTCTTTGATCTTGAAGTTGATGTTTTTCCTTTCCAACAAAACACGACTCAATTAAGTTGTACTTAATTGGACGATATCCCGAGGACATGGCAGTGGATTAATGCGGGGTAAGAGTTTTTCACGAAATAGAGTTTCAAATTGGGGACAAACTTCGAATTTCCCATCCTATCAAAGTTCTGGAGACTTCTCAAGCCACCACAAGTACGTTCAGCAACACCGGCCGGCCATCTATATGTATATGGGCATTAAATAGATATGAAAACGATTCTCTCAAGCAAATACTTGATATGTACATGCAAAAGTCTTTAAATTCTGAGATACTGGCTGAATTCATCTGTTTTCCATGCTATGTGCACTAATTAAGCATCAACATTAGGCGTAGCCCACCGCTAGCTACGTACCTACGTATACCTACAGTTTTAGACACTATTTCTAGAGTTCAGTACACTTATTGTAATTATTAATACCCCTTATTTTGCTTACTTATCATAATTTTGTGACAACTGAGACTTACCAAGTAAATACAGCAACAGCAACGCTAGCGCTCCTCAATCCTCATCACGTCATGTCTCAAGTAGGCAACGTGGTTAGGTCAAAGGTCGAGGGCAACCTATCTCTGCATGCGCCATATGTTTAATAATTGGCATGACTGAAAAATTGATGCAGGCAGAAAACGGTGTGGGGGGTTGAGGAACAAGCAAATTTGGAGTGGCCTAAAGTGTAGTCACAAGTGATCCAAAAGTTTGTGCTGAACCAGCTCCATAGCCCACACAATGGGTAGCAATTTTTGTTTGTCGATGTGGCATTGTCGAGGAATATGCATACACACTTCACCCACTGGAGCACAAGACCACTGTGGAAAAGGTAATGTGAAAGCAGTGATGCAGTGTGATCTGCATTTTTCAGTCCTATACATATGCTCATCGAAAACACGCATAATTGATGGTCAACTATACCAAAAAGGTCATGGGAGACTTTACGCTGATAGTACGTAAGTCATTCCAGGCTGAGCACTACTTCCCCAGAAAGGAATCAGTTTAGCTCATCTGATAGTCAACACTGAGGACCAATACAAACGATCCCTTTAATGCTTCCAGCTGTCTCTGGCCAGGTTCATCCAAGTTCTCTCTGGATGCAAGAGGCATACAGTACCAGTCAGAAAAGATGCACCGTAATTACAGTACAATGTGATTACAAAACACTACAAAACCAGTAAGTACACTACACTTAAATATGTGCAGGTTGTGCGCTGTAGTTTGAGGCATACTTGCACATTTATGTATGCTGTAAGTACGTGCCATTAGTCCAGTCAAAGGACACAAGTACAATGTTTACCTAACCACACTTACAATGTTTTACACAATTGTACAATCAAGGGTAGAATCTTACCACAAGTAGCTACCATCAAGGAAAAAAACTTCAGTGGCAGGGTGACAGGAGCTGATGGCAGGGTGATGGGAGCTGATGGCAGGGTAGTGGGGGCCGATGGCAGGGTGATGGGGACCAATGGCGGGGTGATAGGGGCTGATGGCAGGGCAACGGGAGCCGGTAGCAGGGTGACAGGAGCTGAAGGCAGGGTGACGGGAGCTGAAGGCAGGGTGACGGGAGCTGATGGCAGGGTGACGGGAGCTGATGGCAGGGTGACGGGAGCTGATGGTAGGGTAGTGGGGACCGATGGCAGGGCGATAGGGATCGATGGCAGGGTGACAGGAGCTGAAGGCAGGGTGTGACAGGAGCTGAATGCAGGGTGACAGTAGCTGAAGGCAGGGTGACGGGAGCTGAAGGCAGGGTGACAGGAGCTGATGGCAGGGTGATGGGGAGGGGACCGATGGCAGGGTCACTGGGGCCGGATGGCAGAGTAGCGGGATTTGACTTGTGTTTTCCGGACTCAGTGTTGACTGCATCAGACCCCATGAGCTTGCTGATTATCACTGCCTGGTTTAGCTGGATAGCAGCCAAACAGTCTTTTAGAAGCATCAGTACATCTGGCTCCACTGCAAAATGGGTAGAAAACACTACTAATTGCTGGCAAGTGGTGTACACAGTACACTAGTTCATCTATGCACAACTTCCGTATTTTTCAGTAGGTGCATGTTCAAGCTTACCAGGGGCTTTATCTTTTCCTTTTCGGCTTCCCTTCCCCTTCTCCTTCCCTTTCCCCAATTCAAATTCAAGAGGAGGGGTTTATGAACAAGTGGGCTGGTATGGGTTTTCAGAATACAAGGCATACTGGAATGGAGCCATGTTTTGGGGGGACAGATTTTGGCTCAGTTTCTGCATCTGCCCATACATCATGCCACACCTTCTGTGTACTTGTATAGCCTTTCAGAGTCTTGATTGAACAGAACACACAG
Source organism: Agelas oroides (assembly GCA_949130485.1). Lineage (NCBI taxonomy): Eukaryota > Metazoa > Porifera > Demospongiae > Agelasida > Agelasidae > Agelas > Agelas oroides. The sequence continues at coordinate 5,146,557 of OX422196.1, read as the reverse complement.
GCTGCAATTGCCCTTCATACACTGGCTCCAAAATTTGCTGCTATATTGAATTGCTCCTGAGCCCACCCCCTCAAACTCTGGTTACTTCTCCCTTTCAATTCACTAGCTGTTCCTTCCCTCCTTCCTCCCCATTCCCATACAGCTGCATGACTGTCATCAGGTGGAGAATAGCATCTCACAGTTAACCATGCACAGTAGTTGAGTTTGCTTCAGGTGAGGGCCATGCATAATGGCACTCGTAAGTGCCAGAAATTCAGCTCAGGACTTCAATGTGAAGTTTAGTCCAGGTGTGTGTGTGTACCTATAGGTAACTTCCTTGACTGGGGAAATGGCTGCACCAAGTTTTGCTTACCGTGCTCATGGAACAGTGACAAATCTTGCTGTTATTCCATGGCTTGTGTACTATGACAAAACATTAAATCAGCAATGCCTCAGGCTCCCCTCCCCCTACGATAATCATCTTACTGGTAAGAGAAAAAAAATCTGGTTCTTGTATACACCAATGAAGGTCCAACTTGTAATGATAATAATAATGCCACCAGGCAACAAAGCTGCTAATCTTCAGGGTTCTTGTTTCTTGTCCTTTCCTGGAGAAGGCATGGTAATTAGTCATAAAGGTTGAAGTTCAATACCATATCATTGTATATACAGTAGAGTATGTATCAAGTGCCCACCCCTCTTTTTTGCTCAAGTCCCTGCACAGAGAACTGTAGTAAGGGCCTGCATACGCTGAACTAATACCTGTGGTCAAGAAACAAATACCAGCCTACCAGCCTCGTTCGCTCAAACGGCACTGAAGACAGTCACTTTAGCAACGTTCACAGCACTGGCTACCGTTTGCTATGACAGCAAGGAGTACAGAGCTCACAGCTGTTCACAGAGACCTTCCAAAGACTCCTTGCTGACATAGTGAGGGATAGCCAACGCTGTTAACGTTGATAAGGCAACTGTCTCCTGCGCAGTTTGAACGAAATTAAGTCATGGCAGCGTAGAACTTGGCGCTGCAGTAGAAGCTATAATTGAAATATCATTCCAGGAGCTTGAGTCAGCTAGATAATAGTGAAACAGCCTTTCAGTGCCGATCTGTAGTCTCAGCGACATCCAGAGCTACAACAATGGCTGTGTCAGCGCTCATAACGTCGAGTACAGACTGTGTGGGCAATAATTCGATTATCAAAACCACACAAACCACACACAGTGCGTCACGGGACACGTGATCAGTTTTTCCAGGCTCTCTCCCCGTTCTTCTGCAGAGGAGGAGCCTGGGTACGAGGCTAGGTCAACTCTATTCTTGTTCTCAGGTCCCGCCCAGCTTTCAGACACTTTGCAGTGTGGAAAAGTTATCACATCAAGTAGAGGGTAGACAGAAAGTAGAAAGGACTTAATTAAGTGTAGGTGGATTGTCGATGTGCCCACATACATAGATTGTGTAATCAACAGTATCAAGAGCATGTTTCCTATTCTGGCCGTGATGAAAGCAGAATTAAGTTCTCTCTACCTATGAGGTTTCTCAAGTGGTAAATTCTACCAGGCTCTCCCCTTTCTTTTCGAATTTTTGTTTGCACATGGGAGGAGCTAGGTCAACTCTAGGTCCTGTGAGCATCTTTGGGTGCAGTTGAAACTAAAAGTAAAATCAATGCTGTCTTACTCTGTTCATTATAAACCAATTTTTAAATGACCCCTAACTGGTAGTTAAAAAAGTAACCCTTTTGAGAGTTACTAAATTAACGATTTGCCTAATTAAAACTAAACTAACAATTTCTAACTACAGCCTGATTAAATAAACTGCTAGTCTAAACATTGAACTAAAACAGCACTGCTTACTACCTAGCTAGCTATCAGAAGCTGGCCATCATGCAACAATTGATACAAGCTGGCAGTAGTACACCCACCCTCCAAGTCCCATTTGGCAGTGGCGGCAACAAGTCATTTGAATACCAACTGCCCTAGTGCTAGCTGGTGTTCCAGTGCCTGTTTAGTATTTATGGCAGACAATTTGCCTGCTTAGCAACTTACCTTTGGGCTTGCCTTTGGATCTCTCCTTGCTTTGCTTGCCCGTTGATCTCCCTGCCTTCTTCAACTTTCTGTTTTCAGCTTTCAATCTCCTGTTCCTCGCTTTAAGGGCTGTAACACTTTCCTCTTTTGTTTCTATTTTGCATTCCAATGCCTCTTTCGTTACCATCTCACCACCATAACTTGGAAGAGATTTTGGGGCTAAAACAGGCCCTTCTGGGTTTGTAAATAATGTGATGAACCCCAGCAGGTTGGCATCCAAGACAGTGCTCTCTTTGCACAGTGGTACGTCTGAACTCTACGCAGTTTACCAAGAGGAAATTATCCCGTTTGAAGGGGAAATATATGATGTTCATGAACTTTTCAGTCATTACAATCACAAGTGGTGGGTGCAAACTCATCACTGATAGATTAAAAAAAAGTAGCCAACTGCCTGCAAAACAGTAATAAAGTTCATGGATGACACATTAGGAGCATACATGCCAAATTTTCCGGCCATACCGTATATCATGCCACACATGTGCATGCCTGAGCAGGATGTACAATGCTTTAAAGCAAGAGAGCTTACAGTGTACTAAGAAAACGAAAGTAAAACTGCTGCATTAATTATCAGAGAATACCAAAGGTAGCAACTTCTGGTTGGGGTAAGCCTGAGCGAGCCCCACACTAGCGGGACTGCATTGCAAGTTTTGTATGCTTGCGGCCATATACTGTAATAAAATTCGCAAATTTTTAAATGTGCATAAATATCTCCCAAAAGTTGAATGTCCTTGTGCACTTCGTATAGGTAGCCTCAGCTACTGCCAGAGTGCAGTGTTGGCAACCGTAGCGAAGACGGCTCAAGTTGAAGTACGTACGGCACCTTACTTTTTGTTTGTCACAGCAGGTACGGACCATGGGCATGCACAAAAATTTACGGAATCCTGCCTACTTCGTTTGGAGCTCATGATCGAGGCAAGTACACGCGTAGCTACAATAGCGCAAAAGCCGCTGCCAACAGCAGCAATGCATAAGGTTAAAGCAGTTATAGTAATCAGTTCAATACAGTCACATAGCAAAGTCTAAAGCTTGGAGCGATGGGTAGCTCTCAGCTGCTTGCACTTTTGCCCAATTGCTATCTTGCACCGTGCCCAGATGTCCTCCTTTTCCTCCTCAGACTTCTTCACCCCAAACCTCGTCAAGATGATGGTCTTGATGGTCCTCATCTTGGGGGAGTCTAGACTGCCAGCTGTGTTAGAGGCCATTACATCCTCACCGAAGAAATGTTTAACTGCTAGCTGAACTGCCATGCGGCCAGCATCAGAAACACAGTGAAAACGTGCTGTAATCTGGGGGCCAGGGTAGGGGCAATGGTGCAATCTTCGCTACGGTGGTCTACCTCGTTGCAATGGTGACAGGGAGTGAGGGGAGGGAGGCCCTGGCCACTGATGTACGTAGGCAGTATGGAGGGAGGGGTCGATGTAGTTCCACAGAATGGATTTCCTCTCATGGTTTCGCCGAAACACCATGTTGTACGTCAGCCACCCATTGCCCCCATATTTTCGGGCCTCCCTTATGATGAGACGCATGTACGCCAGCATTTCCGCTACCCGTTCATGGTGGGCCTGGGCCACCACTGCAATATAGGTGGCAAAGGAGGAAACCCAGGTAAGGAGGGATCCCACTTCCCGCTGCTCCGGGGTTTTGGCTGGGGTCAGCCGTGCCGGTAGAAGCATTCCGCCAACACCAGGTTGTCAGGGAGTAGTTCTCGCATCTCCACGAATTCAAGCGCCAGGATACGCCAGGTGAGTTTTCCCGGGATCGGGGCAAAGCTGCTTGCTAGTTGAAAGGGTGGGGTAGTTGGGGAGGAGGCTGGGGGCAGCAGTTGGCTTTGATAGGTACACCACACAGTACCCGGGCTGGTAGGGAGCAAGGCGCTTGCTGGCAGCGTAAGGGTGGGGGCACCTAGCAGGGCAGTAGACAGCAGTGGGATGCTTGAAAGGGAGAGAAGAGTGAAGGTTGCAGCCGGTGACCCGCTGCTGGTGGCAGCACTGGTGAGTGAGGGCGCACCTGTGCGTGAGAGCAAGGGGGGGGGGGGGGGGGGGGGGGGATAGCACAAGATGATTTAAGTGGTGTGCCTACGTGGATTCTTAAATGAAATATTAAATGGCGCGCGCTTAGGGGAATGCGCCCAGACAGTCAAGACATACATAGACTCACCCGAGGCCGGAAGACTGGACGAGGAAGGTTGACGGGTGGGAGGACCGGGCGTTAGCACCACTCTCAACGCTGCCGCCACCTCCTGCCAAATGAGGCCCGCACCGATTCCTCTGTCATGGTAATCGGGGGGCCGGCGGGCCCATTGTCCTCGGAATCTGACATGGGAAAGAGTCCGGCGCGTCTGCTGAAGACAAGGAAGAGGGGTAAGATCAGACCACAGCAGGACAGGCGCTGAGTGATAGTTGCTTCACCAGACTGAAAACGTGTTCCTGGCCAGAATGCGCATGCTCAATGCTTGCGCCGCGCCGCCACTAATGTTAACCTTGTCTAATGAAAACATAAACTGCATTTGAGCATTATACCTCAAAAGTTGAAACGGTTTATACTCCTCAGCAATGGTATGCACACGTTAAGCAAGCAGCTGTTAGAATAAAAGTGACTGAAATGGAACAGTCGATTATCGACAACACCTACGAAAGATATATACTGAGATAAACCAGGATATTGACAAGCAACCTCTGGATTTCAGTAGGATTGTATGGTTCAACTTTGGGAAAGGGGAAAAGGTAATAGCTGGAAAGGTAACAATGGTTGATCACCCTACGGAGGTATGACATACGATGTCATGGAAACTCCAAAACGTGTTTCTTATTACAAGAAGAGAGGGGAGGCAGAGTATCGACACAAAGCCTCCACAACTGTACGAACAACATCCCATTCCCCTAAAGAAGTCTAAGGCTGATGACCTGCACAAGCTTGTTACAAACATCGTGCCAAGTGAGTATCAAGAGTTTTACGTTGAACTACCAACCAATGGTAGTGACAGTCAACTATAATTGCTTTTGCTACATGTGTCAACTGTATACTATCTGGGCCCAGCTAACACTAATATAACCTGTTACCTAGGCAACATATAAGAATGTTCATATCTCTCTTGCACAGTGGTGTTACCTAGGTAACAGGAGCTCTAGTGTCTCTTCCTGGGGGGTGGTCTTATACATAGAGTGACCACTCCCCTGGGGCAGGGAGCTTTTAGTGCATGGTCAGTTGGAGAGCAAAAATGGTCTTGTAATCAACTCTTGACACAACATTTGTTGCATGATACCACACAGTATGTATGTACATGTGTTATGAGTCTGAGGACTGATCACAAACAGCTTTCCATGATTGCTTGCTTAGAGATATATCATAGGATAAAGTTTTGTAACCACACTTCGCGAATGCCAGGTGCTCTTCGTGTTTCTTTTGAAGCGCAGCTTTATCCGATTCATTGCCAGCTTATTCCATTTGTAATTTTAGGGAGTTGCACATACCAAGGTATCACTTCGAGGAAATCCAAAGTGGATATTAAATTCATTGACAAAAATGTCGTGGTATAAGTGTTCAGAAACAAACGGTTTTCTAAGTTTCTGCACTGGTTGATGTGCAATCTTGTGTTGAAGATTTTCTTCTTGCAACTGAATATAATTATTCTGGGTCATGTACCTCCAAAAACATCCTATGGAGCCTAGCTATAGATAGTTCTGGAGACAGGTAAACTCGTCCTGCATTGTCCTGTCGTGAATAGTGGCTATGTCTTGCAGGAAATGATTGGATATGCTCCCTGACCAAGTTTATCAGATCCTCTCCCACAGCAACATGTTTTCTCTCCTGTCTGGCTCCGAACCTGTACCACCTTTACTTTTTTTACGGAGAATTAGTGCTCAGCCTCTTTGGAGCAAAGCCATATACAGAGCAAAATGCCTTTTGGCATACTCGTACGTCGACTTCTTTCTCATTCCTGATGTACTATTCATATGTACAATAGCTATCTTCAGCAGGTGGCCTTCCAACTCTTTTTCCATTTGCACTAACAGTTGGATTAGCTCTTCTTGGGTGACCATTTGTTCTTTTTTTTTGTTGCTCATACTCTCAAAATCACTTCTTACTTTGATGAGATGAGATGGGGAAAACTGTTGTAAACACCACACAGAACAGCATTCCCTTCCACCATTTTATCTCACAGCACGTGCTAGATGAGATCAAAGTGCATGCAATATAGCCTTCACACTACTGCAGCAGAATCTACGGTCGAAGTACTTCATTTTTTGTGCATAATCTCAATTTCCACCCGGATGCCCTTTTTGAGCGGAGGTCTTCAACTCTAATTAATGCACATGTGCAAATTTACATAGCTAGCGATCTTAGCAGATTGTGACTATACCTACCGTCGGCATCATCGCTGTGGGGTCGCTTCCTCTCCCCCCACTGCTCTGGTACAGAACCTTGGTGCTGACACATCTGTGTAGCAAAGGTTATACACAAGTACAGCTAGGTAATTTCTGAATCTTGGCAGCAATTCTTATGCACATGCACTTGGAACATAAAACTAGGCCTGTAGCTACTTACCGTCATTGTCATCTTCTAATAAGTCCACTTCCAGACTCAAGCTCTCCGGCCCCACTTGATAGTGACAATGTCACCAACAGCAACATTTTCTTTGATCACGAACCTGCGGCTGATATCTTGGGTTACACCGTCGTATTTCGAGGAACCATTGTCCTCCCACCTCACGCGGATCTCACTCATGTTGCAAGTACGACATTGCATGGTTCGCTGTCTCAGCCACAGCCGAATGCTTCTTTACATACCCTATGAACCGCTTTCATTTCACACCTCAGCTCTATAGTGATAATTGCTACGGAGCCTGCCATTTCGTCCTGTGCAGTACTTTGTACTTCTCACACACACACACACACACACACACACACACACACACACAAGATAATAATTGGACAAGCTACCATTTCGTACTGTACAGTACTTTGTACTTTTCACACATACAAAAAAAGATTTACAGCGTAGCATGGGATCTTGCTTACTACAAATCTGTACAGATTACTACAGAGCGTACTATGCAGCACTGTACATTGCTTTACATTGTAATTACGCTTAGCTGTTTATTGGGCGAGTGTGAGTGAGCCCCACACTAGTGAGTTGAATATTATTATTATTATCTGTCGTACGTTGTTCCGTATGTTTTGACGCTGTAATTTAACACGATAGCCGCAGGCCGCGTGCGGACCATAAGTAAGATTTTCGTACAACTTGGCAGCCAAAGTGACTTTGAAAGATGACGCTTATGAAAGACAGTCAGAAAAAGCAGCCGGAGCATGCACACTTATTGAACAAAGGATAGCCTAGAAGTTGTGTTTGCAGCGACATCCAGGATAGGTAGCTGGAGCGTGAGTATCTACTGTATGTATGTATACAAGGGCTATTAAACAGTTGTATATAGAGAGGCTGAAAGCAGAAAGCAGCAGAGACCCTCCTTTGATCCATGGCTGATGGATGGCGAACCCCATCTGCTATTTTTCTAACATGCCTCAAGTAAGGACTATGCATGACAAGCCAGGCTGTGTTTAGACTTAGCCTACTGTTAGCCAGAGTAGATGCTTAGGTTGCACTAATGGCTGCATTGTATGGTACCACCCCATGACAAGCTAGTCTCTGCAACCATCTTCTCTAAGCTGTTAAGCACTTTTGTAGAGAGTAGAGTGACAAGCTTTGTTCAGCTACATGCCACGCCACCTGTGTGCTGTGATCTGACACTTTACTGAAAAGCCTTTGATATATATAAAGTTAAAGTTAAAGCAGTGTATTGCTTGCTCACACTCGCCCCACAATGTTCTACATTCGCCTAGTAATACTATAGGGCTTCACTTTGTTTTTGTATCTACAGAACGTTGTTGTACGCTTCTTGTAATTACACTACTTTGTAGTGTAAAAACGGTGTATTTTTTCTGACTGGTACTGTAATAGCTTGCCAATCACACTTACACTTTCCAACCATTGACTCATAATGTTCAAGGGCTTCCTGTGCTTCCTTTTTATGCACTTGCAGTTCCAATTCAGCCTTCCTCTGGAGGTTTTCATGTTCTTGTAGTGTTTCATTCAAACTATCACCACTGTGTCGGAGGCGTTTCAGAATGGTTGTTTGCCTGTTGATTACCTCCCTCGATCAGTTTGCTTGCAAGTATTGCAATAATCAGTTAAGTGAGGACAAGTTGCGTGCTTCAGACAATGTTGCTTTAACCAATGAAATGCTGACCGCTCTGAACAGCCCACTTCACCAGCTTCACATTGTGCTCTGAAAACATAATTATGAATAAGATACCGTAGTGTCCCGCTAATACGCCCCCTTCGAAAATACGCCCCCCCCCCCCCTCTTTTCCGCCAAAGTTCCTGCATAGGGTAGTTTGACTCGTTTAACGCCCCCCGGTGAGCGTCTTCTGGAACATCAAAACTACACGTGCTTACTATACGTTGCAAGTGCGTTCAGTAAGACTATAGTAGTCGGTGAATCTTTTGTAAGTTTTGTGGTTTTTAGAAAAGCCGGTTAGATGTTCCAAGTTTTAAGGTGCTAGTTTAGCAAACAGGTTTATCAGTCTGTCAAGGTGTTTTTGTTTCCCTCTGAAGATGTACACGCACGGAACCACGAGTCCTTTCCCATCAACTTCAGAACGTCTTCTGTCGATGCAAGTCATCTCGCTGCCACTCTTGTGCAAGAAATACCAGCAGACTCTGGAAATTTACCGTGGTACATGACCGACAGTGTTGCCGTTCTTGAGAACCGCTACAGCGAAGTCGTCGTGAATGTTATTGACCTCGCGTTGAACTGGCAGCTCTTCTCCGATGTAGGGAGACCACGCAGCTTTGTAAACGTGATGTCCGCGAACAGTACTCTCGATCCTGAAAGTCGTCGCCATAGTTTAATAGTTGGAAGTGTCCTAATTGCGTACATAGCACTTGCGTAAAATCTTTTGAGGGGGGGCTTATAGTCGAGACTAATTGCATCCTCGAATATAAGCCCCCCCCCCCCCCCACTTTAGGCGGGATGTAGTGTACAAAATGGGGGGGCGTATTAACGGGACACTACGGTACATGACTCTCGATTGGCATGTGACTTTTATTATAACATACCTCCAGCAAGCACATTTTTGTGTGCCAGTCTTCCACGACTGGAGTTAAACCCTCCCATCGCTCTACTCCTGTTTTGCTGTTGTCACTGATTCGCTGGCTCCCTCTTGCTCTCTCAGCTGTCAGGTAGTCACCACCTGCACAGATTTTGGACTGAAGTATGCATTTCATGTAGCACATGCATGCACATCACATATTTACCAATGGGTAAATAGTGGAAGTGATCTCTGGAAACTTTGTTCTGTGTACCTTCATCTTCCTAGAAGTACTCCAATGTGACTGTAGGTACATATTGGTATAGGTGGTCCATTATACCCACCATATCTTCTTACTTGGTGTCAGTCTTGAGCAAGATACCAAGAGAAATCTGGAGTGCTGCAGTTATTTCACAGGATCAAAGGTACATTTGTAACTCTGTTAACATGAGTGGCAAGGCGTATTTATACCCCATGCAGGCATGTAATGTCTGGGTAGGCAGAGCATGGAATAACAAATTTGTGCTCAGATTGGGTGTCCTCTGGCCTGGCAATCATTACTTGAATCGTTTGTCTTTCATTTTAGGATGTACGTATTAACGAATCAAATACTTCTATCCTTGCAATTTCAACAGTAATGTTAACACGACATTAGATTTTGCAGCTCTTCATACCGCTCGTGAACAAGATGATCGTCAAGTCCACTCCCAAACCTCTTAAAGAAGGGCATGTGCTTTGCGAGGGTACGAGCAATTAAGACGGCAAAGCTCTTCTGGAACACTTCCTGGTCTCGAGTGGTTGGAAGAAGGGTTTTGCAGATCGGAAAGCGAAACTTCAGGGAGAGATAGGTTGTCTGTGAACTCAGCCAGATACAATGAGCTTAATTATGCCCTGTTTTGAAGCATACCCATTGTACAGCAACACAGACAGAATACACTGTACCAGGTTCATTGACTGATTTCAATGACAAAGCAGAATTGCTGCACAAATGCCAATGACTTGGCATTGCTTTAACACGGTAGTTTTTTTCGTGCTTTTGATGGAGGCACATTGATAATGGTGGCACTTCTCAACACACTGAAGAGGCTGGGAGCATGGGACTCAAGCTCTGACTCCAGCTTGTTCCAATCTAACGAAGCTAAAGCTTTGGGAGTTGATGCTCGCAACATAGATGGTTTCGTGGTAGCACACATCCTCTTCATTTCCTTTTGGATCTCACGACCAAGAATGGTAAGCACATGTGTGCGAATCTTCTGGTCCCCCATAGCTTGCCATGCAATTGTATCATGCTTGCGTGCCTGCCAACACTCCTTCCAAGATGCTTCAGTGATCAAGTAAGGTACACGTCCCTTTCCCTTGACTTATTTCTCAATCACACGTAGATAAAACAACTTCTGTAGGGATATGCCAAATGCAAAATATAGATATATATAAGGACTTACAGCTACAGCAGTGGAGTCGCATGCCTGTGTCTGCTCCATAAACCTTCGAGATGACGAGTCCATCAGCCGTCTCTTTGCAGGTGGTTGAATGACAGGAGATGTACCCTGTCACTTGCAAACCCGGGGAGTCGAAGGAGAACGTGAGGTACTTGGTACAGGTCCACTGGTGCCCACAGCCCCTATTAGCTCTCCATATCACTTTACTCCATTCTCAAGAACAGCCTGAAGACGACACTCACTTTGGCTCTCAGCTTCTGCAGTTTCTCCGGTTGCCTGGAGCAACCACGGCAGATGATGGTTGACTCTCCTGGCGGAAGAAAAACAGCGACAGCATCCGGATACACCTGCGAGACAACTTCATTCAATGTGCACCTGTCGAGAGCACTCTGAAAGTGCCTTCTGTCACAAGAGTTCGGCAGTGACTTGGCACAAGCTACACAAACGACAGATGCAGACGCCATAGCCACAGTCATTAGCCGAGATCACTTTTATTTACATCCCATATGCAGAACTTGTCAGGCTTTTAAATGTATTTATTACATTCCTTCGTGGCACGGAAGCTGGCCAGAGTGTCCTGATGCATTTCTTATCCCTCTTGCTCCTCCCAGCGGGAATAATAAAAAAATACAGCTGGCTTGCAAGACTGCATCACAAAGTGACTAGCACTGGGCCATCATGGATTACCAATAACGTACCTTCATCCCTTCCAAAGTGATCGCTGCTCGACTTGCTAGCCGTCATCGCAAATCTGGCATTCAGAAGAAATCACCAGAAAGAATACCCTGCCTGCTTATACAGCCAACCTAGTGGTGTGATTTGGATAGCACAATAACTGCAATGGACGTTGCAATCTGGAAAACTTCATGGTGCAATCTGAAATTTGGGAATCTGCACAGTGCAGACAATAATTAGGGAATCTGCAGAGCTCAGATGGTCCCAACAGGCCACCAAACTCATCGTACACATTTCAAATGTGAGCATTCTTTGACCAAACTCGGCGTTCTTAAACCGAATGTAAGCATTCACTGACCAAACATGCGCATTTACAGACCAAATATGAGCATTTACAGACTGAATGTGAGCGTTCACAGACTGAACATGAGCATTTACAGACCGAATGTGAGCGTTCACGGACTGAATGTGAGCATTTACAGACCGAATGTGAGCGTTTGCAGACCAAATGTGAGCGTTCACAGACAAATTAAGAGTACCATATATTTTATTATGCGACAAACCGTATATACCAATTTAATGAGATGTGACAACCGCACTGAAGATCATTATTAATATCCTTATGCACTTCCGTAATCTGAAGTATAACATGACAGACCATGAAGACAGGCTGGTCAGTCAGGCATGGTTGTTGACGGAGGTAAAACAAGGAAGTAGTATTGTGGTGTTTGTAATTGGACCATGTGGATGACTGAAGATGTAGATCATTAGGGATCTCAATGAAAAATTCAGTAACATATAATGCCCCCATGTAATTAAATGTTTGATTAGTTCTGCCCGCTATTAATAATCTTGCAAATAACATCTTGTGTGAGTGTTTACTCGCCACCCACTTAAGGGAATTCCCCCAAATTCTTATGCGAGCTATACAGAAGTCTTTGTTCCCTTTCTAAGGCTGCTTCATGTGCTTTCACCTCCTCAAGCTTCTTCTGCCTTTTTAGTTGCCTTGCCATCTGCTACGGAGTGGAAGATTTTCCTCCTCCAATACTTGCATAATGCATACTTTTATATAAAAGTTTTTAAGATTTTAATCATGTTCCCCAGACTACTAGTAATTTTGCAAATATGAAATTGCACACAAACATGATTTTGGCACAAGATGCGTGTGGATAATGGGCTGCCTCCCTCGGTAGGACTGAGCAGCATGGGCCCCCTTCCTCAGCAGGAGTGAGCTGTGTGTGGGTAGTGGGTAGTGGGCTCCCTCCCTCGGTAGGAGTGACATCACCCCTTTCCCTGACCCAGAAACACTCCCCGAGGAAATTTTCTCAGCACCTGACTCCTTTATTGACCTCGGCCAGTCTCTTCTATCGGCCCTGTAGTGAACCTCCACTTTAGTTGTTCTATTTGTGTATCACCTTTTACATGTTTTGTGTATAATATGTCTATAACTCATTTTGCAACCCTCTCCCTTTAGTGTACAATGTTATGACTTCCCGCAAGGGGTCATGAATAAACTTTGAGAACTTTGAGATGTGTTGTATCCTGATCACTTTTGGTGACTTTGTCTTAATCAAAAACACAAGAACACAGTGCCTGCAGGCTGGATACATGTAAAACACATATATAAGACATGTATACGTACGTAAAGACATATATGTTTATCATGAAGTAAGCTGGATTGTGACTGTTCCATTGCTTGACGTTTTTACTTTAAAAATCCTTGAGGAGTTAAAAAAAACTCAGGCTTCAGCCAAAACTCCTCCCTTTTTAGGTGGAACGACCCCCTGTATGCATTAAGCAATGACTGCATCGGTTCTTCACCTCCACGTTCATTCTACATCTCTAAAATTTTTATAAAGCCAAAACTCTGAAAAAGGATTCCTTGCAGCATACAATATTTAGTTCTATGCAGAAATGGCTTCCTCGTTACAAATTCTTCTGTGTGATTTGCACACTTTAACTGCCCTTTCTAAATTACTTTAGGAAAGTGCAGGAATATGAAACTGCATGTTTAGATGGGGAAAAGGCTGGAAAAGAATTAGTATAAGGTTGGTACTGACCAAGTCTAGTGCCGGGTCGTCCACAATTTGCCCAAGATGAGAGAAGGTAAAGTTGGAGTACTTGCGGCTGTGGACTTTCGCCTGTCCCCAAACTCACTCAACAGTATTGAGTTCACAATAGAACTTCGAAATAAGCATGACAATGTGTCCCCTTCCATTTAAATACGGATGTAATACTTGACGATCATCTTCTGGTTTTGGAAGTTGTCATGCCATAATAACACAAAACAACGATGAAGGTCTGACCTTCATTGGTGTTGAAGCATGATATATAAGAACCAGCTTTTTCCTCAGCATCCAGTGGAGGTGTGGCAGCTCTTTCATCACTGCAGGGTGGTGGTGGCAGGTGGGTCTCTTTCAATTCCTTCAGTTTCTTGAGAAACTCTTCATGAGATTTCACCACATCCTCCCTCTCATGGCTGTACCCTTTTTTGTGTGATTGTGGGCAGAAACCTAGCTTGTGAAGCCATCAGGTTGCAGTGCAAACAGATACTGTTATGGGAAGATTTGGGGGCAGATAATATGAAGGAAGCAGGTTGTTGTTGACCCACTCAGACAGTGCCTCTTGTATTTGCCTTGCTCACCTTTCTTAATTAAACTACCTTCTGAATAATGAACTTCTTGTGGTAGTGTCTAACTGTTTTCTCTTTGTATCAAGTATGTAATTGAAGCAGCCTCTTTGCAGCATCTGTCACACTCATCTTCAGAAAATCCCTGAATGACTCCATCAGAGGAACAGCCAGAGTTTTCCTATGCAAGCTGGTAGGCTTACTATCCGGTCATTGAATATCGATGTAACTTTCTTGTCATTGAAATCAGACTAAGAGCTTGAGCTCTCTGAATCTCTATCATTTCACTTTCGCTCCATTGTGGGCCGTTGTCATGTGTATCTCTTGGCCTAGATGAAGAAGGACAGGCTTGATTATCACGGCGACTATTGCTTCCACGAGTCTGTTGATCGTCTTGGCCACTACTTTCACACGTCTCTTGCAAATGTGCCTGCTTTGTACATGTACAACTATTAATGTTGTCGGATAGACTACGTATGTGGTTTTTGGGGGCCTCTTCACAGGTAGAGGCAGGTTTTGTGTCCTAATCTTTCTTTTTGTAGGGCATCCCTGTGGAGCCATTTTCGACCCTCTTGGTAGTCCAGGACGTCTTCTCTTGACTCCTCCTCCATTGGTCTTGATATATTGGCCCTTTCTGCCATGAGACCACACAAATCCTATAAAAATGGATGTATGTGTTAAATACAGCACTTTTTAAGCTGTTCTACTTATAACTAAGGTAAGGTTCAAAACAGCAATGAAGCTACCATACTCAATCTAATGTTCTAGCTAGTCAGGCTCGCCCCAATTATTAAAATGGCATATTTTAATCACTCTAATTCTCTGAACAAAACATGTTTTATATGTACAGCTGTTGCATACCGTGTTAAGTTTTCCTCAAAGCTCTTTGACTTCTATTGTGAGGGAATTGATCATTTCGTTATCTATGACAATTTGACACAGCAAACTTTCTTTTGATACTGGTGTCCCACCATACCTTGGAAAGTCGAGGGGTGTCAGTGGTGATCCACTTGGACTAGTGAACAGCAATACAAAAGACAGCAGGTCCCGATTTAATGTATTTCCTGTGTGAAGCGGTATGTCTTCAAGCTCGACACAATTGGCCAACAGGTCTTGATCCCTTCTAAACGGAATGTTAGCCCACTCCTCTGTTATCACTATCACAAGTGGTGGAGTTAGTGATACAATACTTCCCAATTTGTAGCAATTTGCTGCTCTCATCCTTTCTGCTCTGGCTTCCAGCATAAACAACACTCAAAGCAAGCAATGGTGCACTTAGTACATACCTGGGTGCATGGTGAGTATTTACATACCCCCAATACTGGCAAATTGCAACATAGTATGATATTCAGTTATCTTTCTTCGGCTCGGATGGATACCAGTTCATAAGCTAACTCAAAACCTTGGTTTTAGTATCCTTTTCCACTTCTACATTCTTGATCAACACTAAAAGTAAGCAGTCGATATAATTACCCGTGTGGCTAACGTATAATATATGTTCATTAATACCTGCATCCAGAAGATCTTATGTTCTGGACACTAAAAGTTACTGCAATAATTTGTACTAGTTGAATGGTGGGTTTCATGCGATTGTACTTGTTTGTTGCCTGCTGTAATGGGGAATAGAATATTTATACATAATAGAAGTTAATGGAATTTGAAAAGGCACCGTGCGTTATCATGATGCATCATACAACTTTATATTCATAATGAACCTGAGAGTATGTGACTTAGTGTGGTTGTTCAATAGTGCTTTGAAGTGTAACAAAGTGCATAAACTAACTTAGAATGTAGCTATGCATTGACAAATTGGAAATCTAATGTTGTCACTCCAACTCATCTTGGGTCTTCATTTCTGTCAACTTCAAGTAAAATCCTAGCTCTTCAAGCACTGCAAATGGATGCAAAATATAAGTATCAGGTATTTGTGAAGTGAACATCATGCTAAGCTAATGTGTCTTATTGGTGTTGTGCCTTAAACACCTATAACCCTTGGTGTTGAGAACACACAGTGCCGCTGACAGGGGGGGCACCAGGGGCAGTTTGCTGCCCGCTGAAAGTCATCCTGTTTGATAGAGAAAAGCAGCGTTGCTTGTGCACCACCGTAAGATGTGGCCCTTCTCCCCGCAGTTGAAGCACTTTCATTCATGCTTGTCGGTCCACTTCTCTGCTTTTGGCACCTGTGTCTCCTCTACACAAGAGTCAAACATTCAGTCTTTGGTTTTGACTGTCTGTATCATTGGGACTGCTCTGCCTTCTTCGTTCCATGATCCACCTGATTTTTTACCTGCTCATGGTCATCAGCTAGCCTGCCAGGAGCAGCGCTCACATCCAGATCCCATTCTTTGACCCACACACAAGCTGCTGGCTCCAGAGTGTTAATAAGCGGCTCGAGCACCACAACATCAAATAGTTCCTCGCTGGTGTTGCACTTTTTCATCCAGTTTCGTGCTGGACTCACAATTGTAAGTTTCTAGAAAGTAGAAACATACAACTCAATATAATCACAGTAAAGCAAGTGAACACAGCATTCAGCATAACAAGTGTAATCGGTAAATTTGGGGTGAGTCATGCAGGTACTATCAGCTGTAGATGCTTTCAGTAAATTTGCCTACACTTATTATTAGCTTTCATTTTCTGATGCAGATGGTCTTCCATCTGTCATCCATCTTCTCTTCACTTAAAGGGATACTTGAACTTAAAGTTAAAATTATGAACAAAAAATGAAGCAAATGAAACCTACGGCATATTCCATTGATGACAGCTGGTGACAATCATTTTTGGCTGTCAACCTCCGTACAATTCCCTTATGCAACTTCTTCTTTAGTAAAAAGAAAACGTCCATGAGCTTGAGTGCAAGTGAACTTGAGCTAGTTTCTTTTGCTGACACTTTCCATTGCAGAACACCATCCAGTGCAACATGTTCCCCCATAGGGTCTCCTAGCACGCATCCAGTGGCTGTAGAGAGCAAAAGTTATCAGAAAAAAAGCAGTGATACACTTTTCAAATAATATAACTCACATTGGTTTGGGGCTAGCGGTAAACTGGACCCTGGAGTTGGAGATAGATTGGATCCTGACAATGTTGCTGGAGTTGGAGATAGATTGAATCCTAATAATGTTGCTGGAGTTGGAGATAGATTGGATCTTAACAATGTTGCTGGAGTTGGAGATAGATTGGATCCAGACAGTGTTGCTGGAGTTGGAGATAGATTGGATCCTAACAATGTTGCTGGAGTTGGAGATAGATTAATTGGATCCTGACAATGTTGCTGGAGTTGGAGATAGATTGGATCATGACAATGTTGCTGGAGTTGGAGATAGATTGAATCCTAACAATGTTGCTGGAGTCGGAGATAGATTAATTGGATCCTGACAATGTTGCTGGAGTCGGAGATAGATTGGATCCTAACAATGTTGCTGGAGTTGGAGATAGATTGGATCCTAACAATGTTGCTGGAGTTGGAGATAGATTAATTGGATCCTGACAATGTTGCTGGAGTTGGAGATAGATTGGATCCTGACAATGTTGCTGGAGTTGGAGATAGATTGGATCCTAATAATGTTGCTGGAGTTGGAGATAGATTAATTGGATCCTAACAATGTTGCTGGAGTTGGAGATAGATTGGATCCTAACAATGTTGCTGGAGTTGGATCAAGATAGATTGAATCCAGACAATGTTGCTGGAGTTGGAGATAGATTGGATCCTAACAATGTTGCTGGAGTTGGAGATAGATTGGATCCTAACAATGTTGCTGGAGTTGGAGATAGATTGGATCCTAACAATGTTGCTGGAGTTGGAGATAGAAATTCTTTTGTAGAATCTCTTGACTCCCTTTGATAAGAACAGTCCTGCATGAAATAATTTTAGTGTCAAGAACATGCACAGCATGCATGGCCAGTTACGCAACCTTTCTCTTCTGTTTTCTGCCGATTTCAGTTCACAACTTGTTGACTTCCCCAATCAAATTGTACACACAAGGAGTAAGCTATGCAACAGTCTGGGATCCCTGTAGCAGCCAGAAAACAAATGCTCTACGTAACTTCTGTAGAATATTGACAGCAATAACTAAAGTTACACAACAGCACAAAATTGAAGTTGGTGGATTTTGATTTGGGACATCTGCACCACAATGTAATGCAGTATGAGGACATCAAGTCTCCCAAACCTTTTGGTGTTACTATCGTTTAAACCAAAGAAAGGAAGTTCACCAATTCATATATATGTTGTGGTATTGGAGAACAGTGCATACATATACTTGGTATTTTTACATTATACGTGCCCGTTGACTCCATGGACTTCTTCCGACAGCAAAAGGTACAAAACTATTAAAAATTACATCACAGAATAAAGGTTGGGAGGATTTGATTTGGTGGTATGCTCTGACTGAATTCACCAATTTGCCAAATTTAATATTTTGGACTACAATATGACAAATGTAATGACAAATAGGACTCCCACCTTGACTCTTTGTTTTTGGTGCCTTTGGTGCTTTAGAAACTTTAAGAGAATATAAAAGAAGTTTAGAGTTACAAATATCAAATTCTGGCTGTCATCATTCCTTAATGTTGTGATAGCTGCACAGCTCTTACCCACAGTGCACTTGATAACCTTCAACCTCAAAGATTGTTCGAGTTATTTCGAGAAGTTCTTTGTGTAAAATTTCTGTTTACCCTGTCATTGGTAAATGTGTTATAAACTTGACACATGGAACCTACATTGTCTCTATTCCCAATTCTCTTGAGTTCTTTAGAGTGTATTTCATTTTTGTAATGTCTATGCCTACTCAAGATGTGTCCAGTTTAGATCACAAACCCAAAAGCACATAACTAGATACATCTCAAGTAGAGACACAACTAAATAAATATTGCATCTCTCATTGCTGGACCATCCGGTATTGAGAACAGTGAAAATTAGCAGTAATTACCTTCCAGTATCTGTGACCTCAGCTCTCCTGGTAGTCTATCCAACCAAATCACAGTGCACTTGCGATATTGCTCTTTCGTTAAGACGTGCAGATTATCACTGCCTAGCGGCACAAAGTCTTTGGAAACATTGTGCTTCCCAGGTCAGAATTTGTTATTCCTTTCTGTAGTGTCTCTGATGTTATTGTGAAACAGTGCTCAAAAGGATCATCTAAACATGTAGCAAGTACTGGCTTTCCACTACATGTGGTGTCACACCTCATGCTGTGACTAACCTAAGATAGAAAGTAAGGGCGTGTCATTCTACACGTGACGATTAATGATTACGATCGCTATGTACAATCTTTGAACGAAAGACAGCTGCACAAAGAACAGCTGCACTTTCGAGCTCTACCACTTTTTGAATAAGGCCAGCCATCTGACTGCATTCTGTGCATGAGATAGCAGTCCCCATCTCCCTGTATAACATGTAGGCCTATTTTGTAAGGGAGGTGTGGTTCATTGATTGGTCGTACACAATATCAGTGACCACTTCGCTTAATGAATGCTTTTGACTATTAGAGATATGTTTTGCATTAGTGGATCCAGGCGGCCTGTTTTTGTGGTTGCCACAGAAAACTCCATTGTCTGTTTAGTTTTTACCCATGGCTGACTTGCAGACCAATGGAGACTGATGGAGACAGGTAAAGACTTGCAGACACCAGTGGAGATTGGTGACGACTGCAGAGACCATTGAACCAGGATTATTTATTAAGTAGTAAGTATATCAAGAACATTCTGACTTCAAATTATTGCCTACCTCAAAGTTTCAAAGGTTGGTATCCCTGCCAGTGATATATGTCGTGACCCAAGTGCCAAAGACATCATAGTGACATAATCGATATCTTGGGAGTACCTGACATCCTGATCTCTCCATTTCTGTCCATGACATGGTAACTGTGATGTGACTTCCATGAACCAATGACATACGTATTATAATTAGTTACTGCAACATTATTGAGTTAAACCACTTCCTGATTTCCCAAGCCCGCTTGCACTCACCCTCCCACTTTGGTCCTGGGGAAGAAGCAGAAGCAGTTATATATATGACTTGCATCAATTTCACGTGACTGTGTTTGGTGGTCAAAAACCCTCCTCTCCACTGTTTCACATGCTTGCTCTCTAGTTGTTATTATATCCCTGCCCAAATCTACCCCATACCTCTCTTCTAACTCACACATTAGCTTCATCTTCCTGAAAGGTACATGTTCTTTCGCAATGACATATAAGCAACATCAAACTTCTTCTCTTGATGGTCAGCTGTGATACAGCATCCATTGAGTGTAGCACTCTTGTTATTGGAACATACTCGTGTACTTTACTGGATTGTTGCTTCTTCAAAGGCAGCATGTTTCTTGTGCGTACATAGATGGCAGAAGTTACTTGAGATTGGAAAGGCACATGACTACAACTGCACAGCAGCTAGGGGTGCCTGGGGGTACATTTCACTGGAAATTTTTCAGAATTAGATGCTCTGAGATCACTTCTGAGGCCATTTTTGGACCAAAACTGGCTACTACTCTGGCAAGAACATCTTCGCAGCACAGTTCGTACCACGCTTGATAGGTTGGGTGTTGATTGGGTCCAAATATCAGCCTCGTTCCCAAGCTTCTGTTTCTTTCATCCTCACTTGCCTCGCCAATATTGTCACTGTCCCAGTATCCAAATCTAGACTAAAGATAAAGACGATCACTCATCTTGAGTTTGCTTGCCAGCCAGTGGTAACTTAAAGAAGCTGACTAGGCCACATTGACTCTTCATTGATCAGACGATTACAAATGCCTGAATCATGTGCCTGCCACTGTAAGATTTTGTGGGAGCACTGACCCTCCCACATAAAACTTTGTGGGGCACATGCCCCCAGTACCCCTCCCCGGTTCTGCTGCCTATGGTGCATTTCCAATGAGCGTGGTCCTGAAGGTTTTTAGGGTAGTTAGTGTAGTTGCACACCTCTTTGAGTTTGTCATTTGATTGAATACAGATAGAACAACTGAGGCATTTAACATTGCTGCAGTCAGCCATCTTGTAATGTAGCTATGTCAGTGTGTCAAGGCACACTAGCATCCTCAGAAGGCTCACATTTAGCCACTTTAGTAACCATAGACCTTATGACAGAACGAAATGGCACATTTGCCAGTCACGTGAGAATTATGCCCAGAAATTATCCGATGACCAGCAGTTGTCGAAAGCACTGTAATCATGTGTATGCATGCAAAAAAGTGTATGTGTAAGTGCTGTATAACAGCAGCCAAGTTCTCCAAGGATTTGATTAACCTCAGCTTGAAATCCAGCTTTAGCCTTGGGAAGGTGGGTGCAGTCCCTCAGTGCTCTCTCACAGTAGGAGGTTGGATGACCAAAGTCGATGTTATGCACATGGTGATAGCAGCTTCAAACGAAGGTATCATTTGATCATCATTGCAGCCACCGCACTTGCCTTGCAGCCTTCAATTTCATTGCCTTCAGCTGTTGTTCTCAAAAGAGTCTGTGGAATGAGTTGGTATGGATGGTTACTTGCTTCTGATTTCATCTGTCCTCTCATTCATGATGGACTCCAGGTCTTTGTGCAAATCTTTAGCAACATGGGCTAGCTCCCTTATAGACCACCACTTCGCTTTTTGTATAGACACTTGTTTTACCTTCAGGTTGACTAAACCCTGCTTGCGTTCGGGACTGTTCAGGTATCTGTATGACTTGATGTACATATTGTGTTTCACCAACTTTATACTCAGCAGTGCACAGAGATACCATCTGTATGACTTGCATGTGTCACATTTTGACTTATCAACTAGCATTTAACCTGAGTTGGTCGATGTACAGTGCTCTGGTAGATCTATCCACTGGGGACAACAGTGAAGTATTCATCATCAAAATTTCATCAGCCAGTGGTAGACCATACCGTGAATACGATTCATGTAAGTCATGTTGCTTTGCAACAGACCGAGGTTAGTGGACACGTGGTAATGTAGGCGAGTGATCTGAGAATGCTTAGGCCTGAAGCGGATCAGAACATTGTGAGAGGCATCATTTTGATTAGTGTGGCCTCTACCAAGAACAGGGTGAATGACATCATGTGCTTGTTGCGCCCTTTTCTCACACTCAATCTGGTAGGCCAGGGAGTGATAAGGGCACGTAAGCATATTCCTAGTTTTGTAGGCCTTCCCTTCGCATTTCACATCACCTTCGCCACACTGTCCACATGAGCACAGCGTGAGGGAGTGGAAGTCACACTTCCGTCTTCCCATTCGTGCTCATCCCTGGAATGACGGGGCAATTTTTTCATGCGAGTGACAAAGTTTTCCGGCTCGGTCCCAGCATCAACCAAAGCCCTATAAAACTTGCTTCATGCCGCAGTTATAAATTGACCCAATAAGCAGCCACATCCACTCTTGTGGTGCTGTGGACAGTGGCATTTAGCAGTGTCCACATCGGGGTACTCTCCCCGAAGGGACTTCTTTTCATCATCAGTAATGCTTTTCTTTGCTTGAATTTTTTTCAGAGCTTTCTGATGGGCACGGGCAGCATGTCCACCGCAAAGCATCAGCTTTGTATCTGGGTAATGCTGCCTGATGGCCTTGGCAGAAGAGGAGTCCTTATCCATCCAGTGGATGGCAACATTCATCCCTTCCTCCTTGGTTCTACCAAAAACAAGAGAGGTTCCATACCCCTCTGGCACAGATGCTGGTAGTACAGCAGTGCACCGGTCAGGTAATCTCTAACCTAATAGGTAAAATTTTGACTGTGATGACCCCTGGTCAGCCAGGCACCATCGGCAGTCGTGACAGCATTCTGGAAGCTGCCAAGCTCAGCTGCAGGCTTTTCCTTCATCTTTTGTTTTGCCAGCTCACAATGCTCATCAACCATGTTCTGTACATGGGGATACATCAACTCCAAAGTTGTGTAAAACTGACGAGCACTGACAGCTGGCATACCAACAGCATGCACCAATACCTTTTCGTACTGTGCATAGCTGCAGCCAGCAGCAATGAATGCCACTTGGAGGGCTAGGTGGACAACATTTTGCCCACTAGCTTCACACAGGGCAGAACTGATGAAGGTTAACCGGCGCTCCAAACAACCGGTACAGTTGTAATCAATATCGACAGCACCCCCAAGGCCGGTTAGGTTGACACTGGTTGGCTTCAACAAACCTGAGTTGGTCGATGTACAGTGCTCTGGTAGATCTATCCACTGGGGACAACAGTGAAGTATTCATCATCAAAATCTACTGTGGTTTCATCAGGGTAGACTCCAACATTACATCACAAATTCTTGGTTAGTGTGAATTGTTTGTTGTGTTGAACAAGTACTTAGGGCTAACCAATACCAGATAGGAAGGATTGTCAAAGCGAGACTCATGGTTCCTCAGGGGGTATTCATCAGCCGTTGCCCAATGATATTTCTGAAAAAGCTTGTCTCAACAATGTCTTCAGCAAACTGGCCCATTATATATATATGTACCCTGGTATTGGCCGATACACATCCTGCGCAATGGCCTATTTTTTAAAATATATATATCACTTATACCACCTGTACATTTAACTTATACCACCTGAAACTACCACAAAACGTTACAAATATAGCAGCAGGTTCCCACATACGTAGTTTGCACATGCTAAGCACTTAGCTCGTTAGCGGTTGTATAACAATGGTAGCAGTCTGAAGATGTAGATAGCGGTGGAGAAAGCGGTGGAGAAAGCGGTGGAGAAAGCGGTGAAGAAAGGGGTGGAGAAAGTGCTTGGCTAGACAGCGGTGGTTTTAAGCTTGACCGGTTCACACTGAGTTCGCCTACAGTTTCAGTTGGAGCCAGAGGTATGTAGTTACACAACCGTTCAAGAGAGCACTGTACTGTATGGTGGAGACCAGGTGTTGAGTGCAGGCCCATGTGTATGACTGCATGTAGCAAAAGGCTGGCTAGTAGTAATGGTTGGTAGGGTGTGTCTTGCTATTTATGGTAAAAGTGCTGAAATTCTCACCCATGGTCTACCTTTCCCCTTTTCCCCTTCTACTTTGAATTATGTTATATCAGAAACACTTACTAGCTAGCTATACATAGTCATTTTTTGCTTCACAAGTGCGCCATAGAACGACTGTGTACTCCATTCGTACTTTAAAGACTCTTTTTAATGCCTTCATGAGTACTTGACAAAGACTCATCATACAATTGCCATGCAAGCAATGGGACACCACAAGCTTCTGCTTGTTGTAGATCAGACATCATCTCCTCCGAGAATGAGTAAAATGAAAGAATACGTTCAACAGGTATATCGTATTCTAATGTTGCTGGTACTTCAGGTGCATTTCCAGGGATTATTGTACTTTGATGTGTGTGGATATAGCATCCATGAAAGATCACAGATACAAGACTACATCAAAAGTTGCTATGGGTGTATCCCGTGCAGCAGATGGCTGCAATGGGGATCAATGGTTCGGCCAAGCAGCAGCCTGAAACACGTCGTGGTGGCAGGGGGGCGCCTTTCACTGAACCTCACACACGTCCTGAACACATCACGGAATGCACATTTAAGGAATTCCTTCATTTCTACAAAGCACTGGGAAGGGCCCAGAAGTAGTGCACTGACAACATCCAATACTTCACGTTCAGCAATGCCAGATGGTGCCAGCTTGTATTTTCTCAATCTCTGCACGGCTGTTTCCTTGGATGTGCACTGTTAAGGGGAACAGTGATTGGTAACAGTATTCATGTACATGAAGTCATGCATGCTTACTTTTCTACTGAGGAAATCACTTCGTCAACTAGGTCACTGTATACATCCCCAAGCAAATGCAGGAGGCTCAAATGCTGGAACTGTTCAGGACATTGACAAAATGCGTCGGCATCTGCTTCTCCAAGGAGTTCCTCCAGGTTAGTAGTAGTAACAGCAGCCAGACAGGACACAGCCGGACAGGGCACAAACGGTGCACTTACAAATCCGATCAGGATAACGAGAGCCTGCAGAGAGAGAGAGAGAGAGAACTTAGTCATGTGAGGTCAGATTCTCACGAGAGTCTGGCTATGCACGAGAGAGAGAGAGACAAGGGAGTTAACTCACCAAAACAACAGCCAGACAGGGCACAAATGGTGCACTTACAAATCCGATCAGGATAACCAGAGCCTGCAGAGAGAGAGAGAGAGAGAACTTAGTCAGAGAGAGAGAGAGAGAGAGAGAGAGAGAGAGAGAGAGAGAGAGAGAGAGAGAGAGAGAGAGAGAGAGAAAGTGTGAAAAAATAATTGAAGATCTGGTTTGCTGGCTCTGTCATACTGAACTCAGTAGCTGTAGCTTGTGTGTAGATAGTAGGCTGGAGTTTTGCTAGAACTGTAGTTCTACTGCTGCTGCACCCACTGGCCAAGTTTGAGATCAGTTGCTCTGCCTGCTGTTGAATGAAACCAGTTTGATGATTTTTGACACCTGGACCATGGATGCCTCTTCAGAAGCCCCTTCAGAACTGCCCAAGAACACATGCCCATTCTGTGGAAAGGAGTTCAGGAGGCTAGGAAACCACCTCCCACACTGTAAAGAGAGGGAGGGAAGAGACTACAGTGCCTACCTAGCCAAGAAGACATTAGATAAGAGGACTAGAATCTCTAGCAAGAAAGCATGCCCCAAGTGTCATAAGACATTTACCAGATTAGACACACACTTGAAGAACAATGCCTTCTGTAAGTCCATTCCTCAGTATGAATCTCCTGACCAGTGTTCAGTCCCCAACAATCACCAAGAAGCTCCAGCTTTATCTAGTATTCACACCTTCACCACTGCCCAGCAGCTACCACCAAATGCCACCCTGGAACAACCCCCAACAGCTGTCCAGCAGTCAACTACAATCCAGGATATATCTCAATACCTTCCCCAGTGTATAGAAGCCTCTAGTAAGTCTAGGGGTATCCTAAACCTCCCTTCAAACCCACAAGAATGGAAGGAAGCAAACAAGTTCATGAATGAACAGCTAGTTCCAGATGTTCTTCTTGCAAGTAGTCCAGAGACAAAGAACAGAGTCCTGAGTGAAGGAATCTATGACTACTTTGATGAGAGGTATGGAACTAGACAACCAAAACCAAACAAACACCAGAGAAAAAGAGCCAGACAAGATAAAGCTCTGAAGAAAATAAAGGAGCTTAAAAATGCTGCCAGAAGGGACTTCCAAAAAGCTAAGAAGGAAGGTCTCCCATCTGAAAGCATTCAACCCCTGGCAAAGAAATTCTTCCAGCTGATCAGAGAACATAACCGTCTGAAAAAGGCATCATCAGGCAATAAGAGTCATGATGAAACCAGAAAGGCTCGACATGCCTGCCACTGCCATTTTTGGAGGTTCTCCAAGCAACTACTTGATGATAACTCCACCAACAATGGTACTACACCTGATTTTCCACAAGAAGTCGCACATGAATTCTTCAAAGAGGTGTACCATGCTGAGCCTCAGAACTTTGCGCAACCAGCATGGATGCCAACACCTCCAAGTCCCAGTCCCGAGACAGAGTTTGACAGTGATGCAATCCGAGAAGATGAGGTCTCCAGGGCCATCAAGCACTCTAAGTCATCCTCTACTCCCTCCCCATTTGACCAAGTCAGCTACCTCATTTTCAAGAGATGTCCAGCCCTTCAGACTGCTCTCTTGGACCTCTTCAATACCTGCTGGTCACAGTCAGTCATCCCAACCCAGTGGAAGATGGCAGCCATCAAGCTGATTGCAAAGCCCTCCGCAATGGATGAACCAACATCTCCATCCAGTTTCCGCCCCATTGCACTGACATCATGCATTGGAAAGCTTTTCTCTACCATTCTCAGAAACCGCTGGCTTGCTTATATGATAGAGAACAGGTTCCTGGACCGCTCAATTCAGAAGGCTTTCATGAGTGCCACACCAGGTTGTGTGGAGCACCATTGCAAGCTGGCCACAATCCTGGCTGAGGCAAGGAAAAAGCACAAGTCCCTTGCAGCGTGCTGGCTGGATCTAGCAAATGCATATGGTAGTGTCCACCACTCATTGATCCAATTCTCTGTTGAGCACTATCACGCGCCCCCGTGTTTCCGCCAGATCTTGCAAGCTTTTTATTCAGACCTCGTGGGTAAAGTCATCACAAATGAGTGGGAGACTCCCCCAATCCCCCTTGATATTGGAGTCTACCAGGGCGACCCATTATCTGTGGTGATTTTTAACACTGTTATCAACACATTAGTTGATACTCTCCAATCCAGAATTGACCTTGGGTACACCCTATCCAGTTCTACCCGCCAGATCAACCTGTTGCAGTATGCGGATGATACTTGTCTCCTGGCTGATTCAGCAGCAGCATGTCAGCACCTCCTTGAGATTGTCGAGCAGTGGCTACAGTGGTCAGGGATGAGGGCTAAAGTCTGTAAATGCCACTGCATGGCTTTACAAGGATCGACAGGGAAGCTGATTGACCCCCAACTCCGGTTAGCTGGTGAGACCATTCCCTTTATTGCAAACAATTCCATCAAGTTCCTGGGAATGAAGATTCAGGTACCACATGACGCTACTGCAACCAAAGAAACACTAATAGCTAACCTCAAAAGAATGCTCCAAGCAGTTGACAAGTGTCCACTCACATCTCGCCAGAAACTCAGGCTATACAAAGCTGGTGTCTGCCCACGGTTGTCCTGGTTATTGTTGATTGAAGAGCTCCCCATAACATGGGTTGAGAGAGAACTTGAAGCTACAGCCACGAGATTTCTGAAGAAGTGGGCAGGCCTAGCAAAGTGTGCTAACGCAGCACTCCTGTACCTTCCTACCAAGAGGGGTGGCCTCAACCTCCCAGCTCTTACATCACTTTACAAACGTCTACAAGTTTCCCGCCAAAGCCAACTTTTGATGTCTCCAGATGGCAGTGTCAGACTCCTTGCAGAGAGGAATCTCCAGCATGAACTGAGCATGATGAGAAAGAAATTCAAGCCAGCTGTCACAGTTCGTAATGCTATGGTGGAAGACCCTTCACGATCAAGGAAGGCACTGTCAGCAGCAGTGAAGAGAAAGGTGCAAGAGGAGGATGACGCAGAGAGGCTGGCACAGCTGAGGAAGCTGGAGAAGCAAGGCCAGATGGTAACATCTGTGGACGGAGATGAAGCTAAGACATGGGCTAACACCATCCAGTCCCTCCCACCCCAGTTAATGCGATTCACCCTCAATGCTGCGATGGATACCTTGCCTCATAATGCCAACCTGCACCTCTGGGGAAAGAAAGAGTCAGATGCCTGCCCACTCTGTGGTGAAAGGCAAACCCTGATTCATGTGCTGAATTGCTGCAGGGTAGCCAGAGAGCTTCGCAGGTACAACCAAAGGCATGATGGAGTGCTCAGTATCCTGGTTGATGTGATCAAAGAGAAGCTCCCCCTCTCCACACACTTCTCAGCTGATCTGGGCTCTGACTACAACTTTCCCCAGCACATTACCCCAACAGACCTGAAGCCGGATGTTGTTTGGTGGAATGATGAGAAGAAGGTGCTCCAGATGCTGGAGCTCACGATCCCCTTTGATACAACAATGGCAGATGCAGCAGAAAGAAAGGAAACTAGATATGAAGAACTTGTACAAAGCGCACGACAAGCCGGTTACACTACTACCCTAACCACCATCGAAGTAGGAGCACGAGGCGTACCACACATGACTGGGTTAAGGACCCTCAAGTACGAGCTGAAACTCTCGTCAACTGAGTTCTCATCCCTGCTCCACCAGGTATCACGAAAGGCAGTTGAAGGTTCATTTGCAATATAGTGCAGCAGAAATAGAACTACAACCTGACATTCTATACAAGACACATAATTATCATTGTAAATATGTATATTGGTATCTCTGCGGTGGCCCATTATTGTATGCAGTACAATCGTTCAGTACTTTGATACTTAGTGATGGAATACCCACCCCCTCATTGTACCTTGCATTCACAAGTTCAATAGAGGTTTAACACGAGAGAGGTCTCTTTGTCACACCCACAATGCGTGAACAAAAAAGTTGCACCCTGTGTCAACCTGTCTTTTATGTACTCTCAGGCTTGCCTCTGTAGGCATGCAGTACAAAAGGTTTAGTTGTTTGTTACCACTTTTGGTCTATGAGGCTAGCTATGGTGGGACATGTTTAGGTTTGTCATTTTTCATGGAAAGGTGTTTGTCGAAAAAAGACATTGAATGTGGGAAGTGGGCACTCTTTACTCATTCAAACACTGCACACGTGCACACTCAGACACACAGATGTGCCTTAGAGCAAGGTGCATTGCATGCATGTGCTTTATTTAGAATACTACATGCAAACCAGCACTTGATAATGCTTTTTTTTAAGCGAAATGTGCTTAACAATGCATGAATGAGTGCAATATCTTCTTTGCACATTGTGTAGTTTTGACATAACCGGCACAGATACTCGGTCTTTGCCTGCCTATGGCAATTCATCCAACAATAAAGAAAATGCGGTCTGGGGACGAGACTAAGGTTGAACCACCCCCAACTCGTGTGAAATTACTCTTATAGTCCCTGTTCCCATCTTAGTACAGTGCTTGGAGGAGGTGCAGTATGACACTTTCAGCATCTAACTCAACAATATCATCTAACTCATTACACCCCAAGATGCAACTTAAAGGACCCGCATAACTAATATAATATCCAATATAATACACAGGCCGGAGGAAGCGTTGGACATCCAATCTGAGTTGATATTCGTTAATGGCATGGTGCACTTACCCCAGGAATGAAACTTTGGTACACCAACAACTCTCCCTTCACCAGCTACACCACTGTCACCCCTCACAGCGACTCCCGAAGCGATTTTTCCGCTTACGTGACGTCACACGTTCAATATACTACGTATAAAATCATTGCGTGTATTGAGCGCGCTACCGCGCTTCGGGCTGATATTACGTGCGTAATGCGTGGGTATAAAGGAGGTGAAGGCGTGCCTTGCTATTCACAATTGATAAACTGATGTCTGGCTCCTCCCTTGAGGGTAAAGCTTTTTTAAGAAACCGCAAAACTCTGAACTCTAAGGTTTCTACTTCAGGTCTTGTAGCTAAGTAGCAGTGCACTTCGTTTTCCTAAAGCCTACTAACAAAGATTTCACCTATGTATAGCACTGAAACTCTAGAGTGTTCAAGCCAAGGTAAACTTGCAGCACTAACCTCCTATATGAGCATCTTAATATAATGCAATGCAGTATAATACACAGGCCAGAGGAAGCGTTGGACATCCAATCTGAGTTGATATTCGTTAATGGCATGGTGCACGTACCCCAGGATTGGTACACCAACAACTCTCCCTTCACCAGCTACACCACTGTCACCCCTCACAGCGACTCCCGAAGCGATTTTTCCGCTTACGTGACGTCACACGTTCAATATACCTACGTATAAAATCATTGCGTGTATTGAGCGCGCTACCGTGCTTCGGGCTGATATTACGTGCGTAATGCGCGAGTATAAAGCCGGTGAAAGGGTGCCTTGCTATTCACGATTGATAAACTGATGTCTGGCTCCTCTCTTGAGGGTAAAGCTTTTTTCAAGAAGTCACAAAACTCTGAACTCTAAGGCTTCCTACTTCACCTAAATTTGCAGCACAAAACCCTGATCACTTAAGCCTTCTACTTCAGGTCTTGTGGGTAAGTAGCAGTGAACTTTGTTTTCCTAAAGCCTACCAACAAAGATTTTACCTACTATAGCACTGAACTATGAAGTGTTCGAGCCAAGGTAAACCTGCAGCACCAACCTTCCGTGAGCATCTTGGGGTGCGGTTACTTTGCTCGACAATATACAGTTAAAAAGTCTCTAGTAAAATTCATTTATGCACATATTTATGTTATCAATCACAATTAACCAGTATATAAACCATCCTGGCAGCTCCGTACAGCATGGAACAAAGATGATTTCTGGTCAATCCATAGCTTTACAAGCCCTGTACACTTTAAGCATGGCTTCAGGTTATAGCAAAAGAAAATAATTATACGTTACCACACAAATATTTCAAAATTGCCACACAGCTGCGGAACACCCACCCGTGGCTAGGGCTGAGCTAATTGTTCAAATAAAATTGCCTATTATTCAAATTTTTTATTCAAACATTTGGTCCCTATTATTCATGAGACTTCCCCTATTATTCCAAAAAAAACTGACGAAAGTATATGATGTGACTGACAGAACTGAGTGAGTGTTCACAATGTGGTGTGATAAAGTGATCATGTGACCAGTATACAATGTTCTTTCTCAGACTTAGC
Source organism: Agelas oroides (assembly GCA_949130485.1). Classification (NCBI taxonomy): domain Eukaryota; kingdom Metazoa; phylum Porifera; class Demospongiae; order Agelasida; family Agelasidae; genus Agelas; species Agelas oroides. The sequence continues at coordinate 5,115,490 of OX422196.1, read as the reverse complement.
TCTTCCCTGCAGGCACTACAGAATAGTTTTCCACCTCTAGAGACAGTTAAGCACTCATCAGGGAATTCATTCACTCTTTGTTTGGGAGTAACTGACTTTGGTTCACTAGATCCTTGTCCCCTAGACGTCTTCTTTCCAGTCGGTGGGTTACAGTCAATTTTTCTCTTCCTGGTAAGTTCTGAGGCTTGAGGAGCTCTAAGAACATCTAACAATGATCTAGGACTGGTAGCAGTGTCCTCCATAAAATGGCTAGAACACCTAGACTTGTCAGACCACAACAGGAACAACGTAAAACCACATGGCACGCTCAATTTCTATTTAGAGCACATCGTGCGCATGCGCAGTATTTTCTTGGGCAGCTGAGGAGCCTATTATTCAAGTTTTGTAAGAAGCTGCCTATTATTCAGAAAATTATTCCCGAATAATTAGCGCAGCCCTACCCGTGGCAGGTGTGTTTTCCGTTTCCGCATGCGGTTGCATTGCGACTGGAATGTTTCAACATAGTATGACAAATGTGGCATAAAACAGCATACTTTGATCCATTCATGTAACATGCCACAAAAAATGATTATGAATTATTAAGTCACATGATTGCAGCAGCTGATATTGAACAATGGCATGACCATAGAAAGGAACAGCCCAGAGGAGTGAGAAAGCTAATTTGTAACTTCTACACTAACCACTCACTGGAGTAGATGGTTGACCACGTAACTCACACTCCAGTTTCGTGTGATAAATGCTCCTACTTTTGCCACTCTTCTATTTCCGTGAATTATTATCAAATTAGAAATGAGGGAGGCCTGGGACATGCATGGCTAATTTAATGTATACCTACCCACGATTTTGTAGTTCATGTGTGGGGGGTTCTCCTGCATTCTTCATAGTTTTTGTTCGTATGTAGTGAGGTTCTTTGCACCATCAAGTTGGCTCAAAACACAGAACATAGGGTAGTGATTGTTTCTGCTGTCTGCAAAGAAGCACTGATGAATGCTGCCATGCACTTCAGGTTCTGTGGTGGCAGTACAGAGAAACAGATTTCTTTTCTTCTGTTCCATTCTGCAAATCTTCGGAGATGACACTTACAAATGCTGATGCAGAAGAGTAAGGGGTGTAGGGGGGGGGGGGGGGGGGGGGGGGTGGCACTCATTCATACTCATTGTAGTTTCTACCTCCTGGGAAAAAGCTAATAAAAGCATCTATCTTGGTATTGCTAAAGATACCATTCTTTCCAACTATGAACCATGCATGACAGGCATGCGCAGCTGCAGGCTGCTTATACATAGATGGCAACAATTTAGGCATAGTGGTTTTAAGTCTCCAAGTATATATAAGTGCCATGTATGAATGACACTCATACACGCCAAAGATTCAGCACTTGTTCATGAAGCAGCTTTGGTTCATCAATAACAAGAGACAAATTGTGATGGCACATACATGGTTTGTATGCCAGTGTGACAGAATATGAATGTGACCTACTCCCGTAGACTTACCCCACAGTGATGAAGCAGCTGCGTGCCTAGTTAATACTGTGGTCAAAGGCTGTATGAAAAATCCTTTGTAACAGTTGCCTTCTGTTGTGCTGCACACTCTTAATAGTACAGACGGCAACAAACTCATATTATCAATATACTAAGATGATAATTATATGCACATACACAATGTTATATCTTTTACACATATCATACTGTTACATACATTTAGGGTGCAGGAGATGCATTTGTGGGAGCACTAGCTTACTACCTTGCATGCCATCATGGGCTTTCTTTTGAAGAAATGATCAGGAGATCTGGAGTAATTGCAAGCTACTCTGTCACTGCTCCGGGTACACAAGCCAGTTACATTGTAGATAGATTACCAGGAGAACTACTAACATCTTAAATAATTATATTGTGTACTTTTCAATTTTACAGTTGTAAATCAGTGAAAAAGTATTCTATTATTTTATGGACTGTCGCCATAACTAGGGAGAGGGGTGGGGGTCATTTCTAAATCAAATCTGAGTCCCATAAAAGTTTAGAAGACTTCAACAATTTGGAGGATCAACTGATGAATGTTCTTCAGGGTTATACCACTGATGTACCTAAGTTGTAGTAACTGCATTTTGTTGCTCAAAGCTGACGTGCAAACCATTTGCAATGCAACTTTAGTGTGTGATGTGCATAGGCGAAAGTCTAATGTCACTGGATGGGTAATTGGAGTGTCTATATAGTCAGTAGACTATGATAACTCGCACTTGGCAAGTTTACATCCTGTTATCACAATAAATCACCAGGTATAGACCATGTAATACAGTGCAAGCCATTTTCACTTTTGCTGGGGGGGTGGGGTGGTGGGAAGGTGGATTAGTTTGGGGTGTGATGTGCTCCATCAACATCAATAGAATCTGATAATGATCCCAATACTAGTTAGTAGCTGTAGCCCTTGCAAATTAGTTGCATGCAGAAGTGACTGGCAACTTGATCACTGCTCTTTATGTCTAGAACATGAGTTGAGATGGTGACATGCTAGCTTTGACATGCACACCAACAATATCAAGCATAGCTATAATCAAGTATGTTTACATACTGGTGATAGTTACGAACATATTTGTAGGGAGCACCTTTGTCTCATTCCCAAGCCCGGGTACTGAGCCAATTGCAGGTTGAGACAAGTATTTGCTGCATATGGAATGTTGCTCTTAGTTTTGCTTAGAGTCTCCGATAAGCTGATTGTTATATAAACATGCAGTGCAGGCATGTGCATACTGTACTGTCTAGCTAGCCAGTAGCAGTGTAGTTAAACAGTGTTCCACACTGATTCCACATGATCAGATCATGCTCGATCAAATCCTGCCCTGCAGAAGTAGTAATAGGCTGGCACTGTGTGAGTGTAAGTGTAGTGCATGCTGCCATTGTCGACGTCACTAGTTAGTAATATACATGCATGCATGCCGGCATGTTTCAACAGTTTAATACACAACTGCATGCATACCAGCCCATTGGTAGTTTGCAGATGCTAGCTCAGTTATAATAGACATAGCCACAAAGTGGCTCTTGACAACGACCAGGAGACCAAGACAAAGATGCTCTCAGTGGTTATAATAGAACGCAATGCACACTGCCGTCACGGAAAAAGGCAGCCATGCAAAATTAATTTGGCACTTATACCGTCTTTGCCCCAATTTGGCAACACTAAAAACTATGGCACTAGTACTGCTGTTACGGACAACACTTAGCTAGAATAATTATACTAACCCATTGAAGGCAGCCAATCGGAACTTTGCTTCATTTTTGCAAGCCTATATTAGGGGTCCCAACAAAAAATCCAAGAACGAACAAACTTGACTCAAGTATGCTGAAATCCAAGAACCAAGTGACCTTGTTTGTAAACTACAGTTACAATAATTTCTATGACTTTCGTTCTTCCGAAAATAAATAAAGCAAACAGAAGGTTATGAGCCAAAATATGGCCATAATATAGGATTTTGATTTTATATGGGGGATTATATATGAACATACCTTTAACAGATATCCACGCGAGTGGTCCAGCTATTTTAATACTCTACCAATGGTAAATAATCAATTGCACTGGTGCTTCCTAAATTTACTTGTCAAAAGTCACTTCAAACCATCAATTATTCTTCTATGGGAGAAATGTATTGCAACATTAAATAGCAGCTAATATAGTCTCTTGACAGCTATACGTCGTATAGAACTTTGCGTAAAACTACATAAAAAACCAAGAGTAACTCATGGGATGGTTTTACGTGAGACCTACCTGGAGTTACTCATGGGCTCATTTTACGTGAGCACAGCCACGACATACTCATGGTGCGGTTTTACGTGAGTAGCTTCACGCGTACATGCAGCCTTCAGCAGACACCGGTAGGGCTCTCATAAGGGAAGATTTTACGTGAGTTGGTAATTACGCTATAATTGAGGGGCTAACTTACGTAAAATCCTCCCACATAATCGAGCTGTTCTCGGAACCAAGATTTTACGCGCCAGACAACCGTAGCAAACCATGACCTTTGAACTCGCGTAAAACCATCCCATAATAGTACTCTTGGCAGCCACTCTCCAGCACAGTATTACGCCAGCAATGGGTGACCTTTGAACTCGCGTAAAACCACCCCATAATAGTACTCTTGGCAGCCACTCTCCAGAACAGTATTACGCCAGCAATGGGTGACCTTTGAACTCGCGTAAAACCACCCCATAATAGTAATCTTGGCGACCACTCTCCAGCACAGCATTACGCCAGCAATGGGTGACCTTTGACCTCACGTAAAATCACCCCAACTATACTCAGAGATTCCTGTAGCATACTTTTGTGCAAGATGGGCTCTATCATAATATATGAAAATCAGTCAAGAAGTTAATCCATACCCATTCTTATCAATTGACATACAAGGATTGTAATACTGAGGGTGTACATGAGGCCTGTGGTCATTAATTAACACATTAATATTAAATAAATACAATCATTACCATGGATTGTTGATATAATTGATGACTCCTTCCAGTAAATGAAACAATGACTTGGATAAGCAATTTAACACTGAGAGTGAGGCCTGTAATTTTTGATTATAGCAATCAATATAGAAATCAACACAAATATTCATAACAGTGGACTGATTGATACAATTGAGGATAATTATAATGACCTGGGTAAATGAATGTTAGTGAGGCAATAGATGATGGTGGGACAATAACCAGTGCCTTTAGATCATGAGTAACATAAATACTCAATGGAATTACATACTACAATGAATAGGGTTAGCTACTAAGGATTGTTGCTTGGGTATATATGAATGAATTCCTTTTACACAAGTTCCAGATCTTCATCATCTAATGACATCTCCACTGTCTGTCCATCACATGGAAAATAGATTCCATACAGCCCTGACATACCATTGTATGAGATGATCATTCCATCAAACCACTCTTCCTTACCTGATTCTTTAACGAGGAACTTCACTTTCACTGCCTTCCCCAATACTTCTGGATGGCTATTAGGAATGAATGGAACAATGGAGTCACTGACAGAGATTGCTTTCTTCTTTGTGCCAGGTTGAACTATAGAAGGGTTAGGTGCTGACTTTCGCTTTGAAGACTGCTTTAAAGACTGGACACCTTCACAGACAAAGTTGGAAGCTCGATCAGGGGGACCATGCTGAGCCGTTCTGTCTGGGTGCAGTGCTGCCTTTCTCTGCTGTTGTCTGGTTGCAGCACTTTTCTTCTTCGCCTCTATGTCTCTAGATCAATATGATATACTTGCACCCTGCTCTGCAGCAATGTGCTTACAACATACATTCTTATCAATTCTGTAAACGTTGATCATGGCTAACTTCAGTGGCTGTGGCCTATCAGTCTTACAGTCCTTGTTCTTTCTTTCTACTGCATTTGTAGTTGTGGGGCAATTAGTCCATGTATCGGGTGCTGAGCTGAAGGTCTTTGATAGCATCCTCAAATGTGTAGCCCGGGTCCACCACTGAGCCCAGTTTCTGGCAGCTGTCCAGTCACAGTTCTTGTCAACAAATTGTGCATCTTCAGTCCTGCAAATTGAAGGGGCCTTATTTAAAAGTTCAACAACTGTGCGAACACCACAGAGTGCTTCAAAGCAAGCAATTACTTGAACAGGGCTTTTCAAATGTGGAATGTGCTTTGCAATGCTTTCAAACACATTTCGTTCCCTTGACCTATCTCGTGATCGTGATACTTTCTCAGCAACTCGCTGGCAAGATCGTAGCCAGTGAACCTTGCACCCTTTCAATAGTTGCTCTGCCTTTTCTTTTCCAATAGCAAGTTGTAGTCCCTTGATTTGGGCATCACTCCAGTCAACAACCAAGCCAAGTAGAGTTTCCCCAACTGAATAATGTGGATTATCTGCTTGTATTTTGGAGAATAGTTTCTTGAAAGCCAAGGCATATGCATTACTGTCTTGCTTGTTCATTCTAATGCGCCCAATGACCATCCACTCCATGGTTGTGTAGTTGAAGACGACAGCATTGAAGATATAGGGATATTCCCTGGTTTCATTGTAAGTAATGTCACACTGCATAAAGTCTGCTCCTGCTGCAAGTTTCGACATCAAGGGTGACATTACAAAAACATATCGGATACTGTCCTCAATTCCAGCAGCACACAAGTATGGTCGGCCATAGCTTTTGTATGTATGTCCACTATCCGTGACGTCTCCACTTAGCATTTCATCTTCTTGATCTATTTCATCTGCTGTGAGTTCAAAGTCACATGGAGACCAGTTCTTGCTGGTAAGGCCTTTGCTTTCTTTAACTTTCTTAACCTCCCTTGCAATCCTCCCTAGATGGGAACTAGCAACATCAACAGCTGAAGGTGTGAACCCAACTCCTTTACCACAGGCAATATCTGTTGGGGTGAGTGTGGGATTTGAGGCAACTGCATGGTGTATCCTTTCTTTAACACACTGAGAAATTTTTTTTGCAGCATGTGGCAAATGGTTATGCAGATTTTTTGCGATGTATTTTTGACACCGGACAAGGCCTCCTATCCACCGTCGCTTGTCCTGCCCATCCTCTGGATACACATACACAAATTCAACTGGACATCCCTCACTCTTCACCAACTTATTCTTATGATGAGGGCATGGGCGTTTTTCACAAATTGGGGCAATGTATGTACATCCACTGACAGTACAAGTCTTAACTCCAATACAAGGTGCAGTTCTGTAGTACACTTTCTCTTTTTTCCCACCAATCTCCACTTCGATCTTTCTATCCTTGTTCAATTGGCCCTTAGAAAACTGTATGTCATTCCAGAGATAATGCGGGTTGTCTGAACTTTGCTCAAGCTCTGTAAGATCAGGGATGAAGTACAAGTTCTGATTGCATGGATGAGCATATGTACCCAGAAACTGGTAGTCTTGCTTGCTTTCAATTTGTTTCCAGTTCTCTGAGTCATTTAAACACTTCCTTATAACAGGAAGGATGTGGCTTCCCTTTCCAGTCCTTTTGCCCTTTGCCTGCTGATTTCCACCTTCACTTGTAGCACTGCATCCAGATGCACCTGCTTTGGATACCGTCAGTTGATTATATCTTTCAAGGTGTGGGAGCAAAACTGGTTCACTGTTAGTGACAGCTTCTCGACCTTTGTCTGTCGGCAAGAAAACGCCATACACAGAATAGTGCCCATTGCTTTTAATCATGGATCGTAATTCCATGTCTACTAGTTTATTCACACTGCACTGCCTCATGAATGACCTCCAGAAGTTGATATCCTTTCCACAGTGGCTACCGTATGACATGGCCTTCTTGTTAAATTCGTCTGTCCATGAAAGCTTAGAGCCTCTTATCCACTCTGACACCTTTACTTCTCCTCTACATCCTACTTGGTCTAGTGCATCAATTAACACTGCAAGTTCTTGGCGCATGTCTTGAACTGGAGTGTCACTGCTTGCCTGAGAGATGCATACATCACAACAAGTCCCACTTGATAAGGCTTCAGTGTCTGTTTCTCCAAAAAGGTCAAGAAGCATTCGTCTCCGGCATATTCCAGCAAGGTGTGCCTGCACGTACCTCCATGAATTGGAGAATCCCTTGAGAATGCGACTGCAATGTTCTTTGCATTGTAGGTTGTTGAGTACCCAGGCATTTGCATGTGAAATGTCATTTCTGCGGTACAAAATCGTTGCACAAGCTTGTTGCCCATCCCTCCCTGCCCTGCCTAATTCTTGGGCCCACGAGAGCACATTCTCTGGAACCCCATTGTGAATAACATTTCGGATGTTGGCTTTATCTATCCCCATTCCAAATGCTTTGGTAGCAACAATGATCTGGACTTCTCCTGACTTCCATTTCCCATGTGATTCACATCTTGAGGCCGTATCCATTTCCCCATGGTAACCTACAGCTTCGATCCCAAGCTCACTGAGACTGCTGACTATTGGACCAATATCAGCTATGAAGTCTGTATAAATGATTGCAGGAGCTGTTCCTGCTATTTCTGCTGCTCTAACTGCGAACTGTTTGGCTGGTACAACATTCTTGTCTTGATGCAACTCCTTTACATTAAGTGTAATGTTGGGACGGTTAACAGATGTTTTTTGAGTAACTGGATTCCTGAGAAGCTGCCTTATTTTATCTTCCACCTCAGTAGTCGCAGTGGCAGAAAGTGCCATAATGGGAACATCACAAAACATGTGTTTAAGTTCCTTTAGCTCAGAGAAAGCATTTCTAAAAGCAGCCCACTCACTTACCAGATGAGCTTCATCGATAGCTATCAAGGCTAGTTTCTTCTTCTGATTTAGCGCCTGGACTTTTTGTTGATTGCATGACTTGGTTATCCATTCTGGGGTGACAAATATAAGTGTTTCCTCACTCGTAGGGTCCAATGCACGTGGTTCTGCTTGTTTGTCAAATTGAGCAGATCCCAAGTAGACTGACTGAATGCCAAGGCTATTGAGTTTCTGAACCTGGTCTTGCATGAGACTGATTGTGGGTGTTACAATTATAGCTTTCTTACCCAAGTAGACTGGAGGGAACTGAAAGCATAAGCTTTTGCCACTGCCGGTAGGGTAGAGGACAAGTGTATCCTTACCTGCAAGCATTGCCTCGATCGTATCCTTCTGGAACCGCTTAAAGGACGTAAGTTGGAATCTTTCGGCTAGAGTGGCAATGAGCTCAGCATCTACAAATGACTTCTCCAATGAAGGGGACAATTCCATGTCATATTCGTCTTCTGAAAGGGTAACTGAATCTTCCATTGTCAATGAAGGAACTGAAGGTAGACTGTCCACATCTTGAGGGTTGTGTTGTGAGCGCTTAGGATGTCGATGCACTCTTTCGTTGCAGTCAACACAGAGATACTGATCACAGTCAGAGCAAAAGAGCTGACTTTTATCAAAGCACACATTACATTCATTACCACCACCAACAATGGCAATTATCTGAACAATGTTAGCTTCATGTGGAATGCTTTTCAAAGAATCTGAGTCTTTGATGAGGCGATTTTTGTAGAAGAGTTTTTGCAATTGCGGTGGTACTCCAGTTTTGCTGTATACCTTCTTTTTCAAGTTGTCCAGAATGTCCTTTCTGTTGAGATTCACAGTGCAGACAATAGGGGTTCCGAGTGGTTCTGTGATGAAGTAGGTTCTCCTAAGATCTGCCAACAAAGGAACAAGAAGGTAACTACAATCATTATTGTGCTTTGATGCATCAGTTTGTCTCACCATTTTTCATCGCACATCTTACAACAGTCTGTGCTCCATTCTGAAGTACAGGAATGAATCCGTTTTCTGTCAAAGGCAAGACAGTTAGTTACATTAGTTCCTTGTGCCTACAATAGACTGCATGGGTATACAAAGATATGCAGGAAAATGTCATGACATGTGTAGTCATACCAGCCATTAGCTGTGAACTGTATAGTATCATCATGAGCTAGCTACTCTTATATTTATATATGGCCACTATACGTATAACTGGCATGTAGTTACAGCTTAAATTACACTCAAGCTCACTTGTTGCAGCAATTTCCCTTGCCCTCTCTTGAACAACTTTCAGCACTTCACCGACGTCTCCATTAACACCCTCACACCAAGTAGCACCAATTATGTACCCACAGTATATGGTAACACAGGCAAGTATACAGCATCCAAAAAGAGCAGTTGCCCATAGGAGTACCACTTGGACAATCAGGGACGCAGCTGTTATCGGTGACTTTGCTGGATAAGCACAAGTGGTGTTAGCAGTACTACTCAGCGACCTGGCACTACTACCTTCCATAATGCCAAATGTAAGTGTAGGTGGCCAGACTGTTGATGACACCGGCCAAGTAGATATGGTTTCACCTATAGTGCACTGCTCAGACTTCTTACTGTTTTGTAATTTGGATGGTAACCGATGTGATATATGCTTGTTTGTGTACAGACAATAAGGCTGTAAAGAAAGGAATAGATAGCCGCATAATTTCATATGGTTCCTGTTAGGTACAGGCCGAATGCTGCATCCGGTGGGTGGAGCAATGGGCATGACCTTCTGTCATGATGACATTGAAGGGGATAACCCGGTTTGAAACGGTTTACATCATCTCATTAAATATTCATAAGACATTTTAACACTTCATGCTGGCTTTGCATGACTGTTGTACTTTGACCTCGACTGCTGACTTTTGGTTGCTTGGCAAGGCACACAGCCAACTGTTCTACAGCTCTTCCTAAGGTATTCAGTAGAGATTTACAAGTGTACCAATGCATCAGAACTCATAAGTTGACATAAAATTCAGCAGGAGTCCATTTAGGTTGCATAAATTATGGCGTAGGTACTCTGGTACATATGTGCACATAGCTACTGAAGTTCTTGAGACAGGCCTGTGTTTCATGATAAAGGTTTGGTTGGTGACATTGATAGGATTAACTAATTCACTTAGCACCTTCCAACTTCTCAGAGATGATAAAAAAACGTGCATGTATTCCGCAGTAAATAGTCTTATGTCGAATAATGGAGAATTCTCATTCTTACTACTTTTCATATTATTAAATCAAAGTGCTCATGTGCATGTTTGGTCCGCATAAAATTGCTCAGGCCTAAACCTGACCTGCCTGACTGCTTGTTATGGCCATGTAAGACCCCAATTCGTTGATTATTAGTTTCTCATCAGCCGCCCGCATGGATTTCTGAGATAGAATTTATCACCGTTATTATTTTTTTCGTATAAGATACTTACTAACGAAGTAGGAACGAACCAGATGAACGCAACACCAACAAACGTGTCTCTCTACCACAGCATCCAAAAGAACCCTTCTACAACGGCGTATTATGAGCATTGATCCTCCTGACATCATGTTCTTCTGTGAGAAATATCTGTCGGGTATGGATAAATACGTAATGGTAATACCCGCCCGCCCGCATTGGGTGCAGATAAAACACCTGATGAGAAACTAAAAATCAACGAATTGGGGCCTAATGTTTGCATCTTAACAACCATGTGACTGTGTTTCTTAGAGGTATTGCAGAGAAATGGGTACTGAAAGCAGAAGGCTTGAGCATCAATTTCAGCAATGCGGCTACAAGTAGTGATGTCAGTACCCAGATTTACGCTTATCCACAATCTCTGATGTCTGGTGGTTTGATTCAATATTCTTAATTTGTCACTACGATGCTTCCCAACCGGAATATCGGATGGCCAACAAACTCAAAGAGTGTATAATCAATAGTGAACTGTATGCATCAGTGCTCCATTCTTATTTGCTGGGCATACCTTCTTGACAAGGAATTTGAGTCAAGCCACCAGACATTCTTCGTTGGGAGGCCTAGATGGCTCGACATAAGACTATTTACTGCGGAATACATGCACGTTTCTCTGTCTCTGAGAAGTTGGAAGTACTAAGTGAATTAGTTAATCCTATCAATGTCACCAACCAAACCTTTATCATGAAACACAGGCCTGTCCTGTCGCCCCAGGATGGAGAGTCTCAAGAACTTCAGTAGCTATGTGTACATGTACCAGAGTAGCTAGGCTATAATTTATGCAACCCAAATGCACTCCTGCTGAGTTTTATGTCAACTTATGAGTTCTGATGCATTGGTACACTTGTAAATCTCTACTGAATACCTTAGGAAGAGCTGTAGAACAGTTAGCTGTGTGACTTGCCAAGCAACCAAAAGTCAGCAGCCGAGGTCAAAGTACAACAGTCATGCAAAGCCAGCGCAAGAGTTAAAATGTCTTATGTTTTTATGAATATTTAATGAGAAGATGTAAACCGGCCGGGTTATCTCCTTGATGTCATCATGACATATCACGCCCATAGCTCCACCCACCGGATGCGGCATTCGGTCTGTACCTAACAGGAGACCATTTCATATAGGCATATTGTAAGCACATGCGCGATCCTTGCACTACATGTGCATGACGCACTGGGCTATCTTCCCATAATATGCCAGATAGTGCAACCAGCCCAAGTCCCGAAACAAGCTGCACTTATTGTTTGTAGCTACTCTAATCAGTCACAACTTGGCCACAAATCACTTCAATACACTGTCATGACATCGCTTACCTCCATAGTTTCATCACAAGTGCTAGTAGCCAAGGTAGGTGCTGGCACAGGAGACGGAAGGGTGTTGTTCTCAGAAGAACAGGTTGCACAGACCGTAAACAGAGTCAGAACGACCGCCAAAGTAGCCATCCTAACCGTGATCTCGACTGCAACACCTTGTACAGAGGTGTTTCCCGCGTTTTGCAAGTAAGTTACCCGCCATGACGCGAGCATGCATATACGTTCTACATTTAGTTTTATAGGTTGCATTTTCTGTGTATGTGTGTGTGTGTGTGTGTGTGTATGTATTGCAATAATTCGCTGAGGTAAATGTGTGCATATCAGCAATAAAGCTTAACGTAAAATATGTTGAATGCTCCATATAGTCTATAGATATGCGCGGGCTGCAACCAGCCCCTCCTACTTTGTGTCTTGCACCTCTGGCGCAGCTCCACCTGATTCGCCCTTCCTACTTTGTGTCTGTGCGCCTAGCATCTTAGCCTCGTTCCCAGGCCGTTCCCGGCTCCAATTTTGATCGCTTGCAGTATAACTCCACCTGTCTCGTTCCCAGGACAATGTATGGACAGTACAGAACGAGTCCAAGTGCAATAGTGGCATTGCTACAACACTGCGTAAAACCATGCTGATAAACTCCAACAAGTAATATGGGATGATTTTACGTGAGGTCAAAGGTCACCCATTGCTGGCGTAATACTGTGCTGGAGAGGGGCTGCCAAGAGTACTATTATGGGGTGGTTTTACGCGAGGTCAAAGGTCATGGTTTGCTAAGGTTGTCTGGCGCGTAAAATCTTGGTTCCGAGAACAGCTCGATTATGTGGGAGGATTTTACGTGAGTTAGCCCCTCAATTGTAGCGTAATTACCAACTCACGTAAAATCTGCCCTTATGAGAGCCCTACCGGTGTCTGCTGAAGGCTGCACGTACGCGTGAAGCTACTCACGTAAAACCGCACCATGAGTATGTCGTGGCTGTGCTCACGTAAAACGAGCCCATGAGTAACTCCAGGTAGGTCTCACGTAAAACCATCCCATGAGTTACTCTTGGTTTTTAATCTATTTTTACGCAATTATCTGTACGACCCAGCTATAAACTTGAGTGGTCCAGGCATTTTTGCACAAGATACATCAAGTGAAATCCATCAGTACCACTAGTTTCGTAGCGAAGTTTCAAAAGTCACTTGAACCGAATTGCGTCCAATTTTTGACACTTAACCCTTTCAAGTCCAAGACGAATTGACTGAAAATAGCTTTGCAGCAACTTTTATAGTCCGGTTTTTATATATCTCAGATAGATATTTAGTTCTAGCACAACAAATTTGAAATCGGAGCACCTTCGATTTTTTCGTTGGGAGCCCTACCTATATACTTTCTCTATACTTACTAGACCTGCACAAATGAATCAAGGTTCCCTAGCTGGCTCTCAGTGATAGCCTCGAACGCAAGCTTACCGTTCCAGTGTTATAAAGGCTTGTGAATATAGCTACAACCATAGATAGTAGAGAAGGATACTACATGTACTCTACTATCTATGCTATACAACTCAAAGAAATTCCAAAGCTGCGAGACATAAGTACGGTATCCCTGTCCTGGGCAACCTTGGAGAAAACTCCAAACTGCCGTAGTGCGAGACGTGCAAGTCCTGGGTTTGAGGCTGGCTGGTATCTGTCAGTGTCACAAGCGGGCTGGTGGTACTACGATCCCCTACACTACAGCGGAAAAACTATACGCAGAAAAGCGTAGATTAGCAGCCGCCAAATTCTTTGTCAATCGTGTGCACTATTTCGGCGCCTCGATAAGCTCTTGACTACACAGAATGACAACAAAATATAGTCAGGCTACTGGTAACATAAAAGTGAAATCAGGTGAGACCATAGTGAGACGGGGTAATTTCAGCTGTTAGACACCGCATCCGCGCGGGAGCTCACGCTTTGCCTCCCGATCCGACGTCCCGCTGAAAGTTTTGTTTCGTGCACATGCGCACAAAGTAGGAGGCGTGCGTGCAGTAAGGTAAACTACGCTGATCTGCTGTAGTATTTCCTGCTGGGCGGAGGCGTACAACTGCTTCTGCTGCGCTAGCTGCTAGATGTGAGTCAGCTTGCCGCGAACCTACGAGTCCAATCACAGTCTGATCTCACCACAGCACTCTTCCCAGCGCTCGTGGTGTCCACATATGCGTATGCGCATGTAGGCCCAGGGTCACCGCGGTCAGTTCTCATGGTCCATGCCAGAAGCAGCTGAAGTGCCCAGTGTGTGGACAGCTCTCGGTGTCTCGGTCAGGTTGAAGGATGTTCAATATTAAATGTCTCACGAGGAAGTTTGGTCGCCAAACCCTCAACGAAGTGAAGGTCAGTAAGGCCTTGTCTGAGTGTGATGCCCTGATCCTCTGAACTGCTGTGGTGGTGTTTGTGGGTGTCTGTATAAATGTTCATATTTTCATACTCTCAACATGCATGTCACACAGTTTCTGTCATGGTTTAAAAAAGTAGTTTTGTGACCATTTTACCTCTAAAAACAAAAAAAATTAATGGAAAAGGTCTGGTGAGTTGGGCGTACCCCCAGCCATCTTCCACAGGAATGTAATTAATTTGTTGTTTCAAACCACAGTGTTGACAGAGTTACATACTTAAACTCCTAAGAAAGAAGACTCCAATGTTTAATTGATGTCTGTCGGCACTTAATTGCAATAGTTCATGCAATTGTATCATGTCAGCAACTCATTCTGAGAGCCAGAATATAGGTGAACTGTAGGTATGTGGGTCCAGATTGCAGGCTCAAATTTCATGGAGGCACACATATGCTTAACCAACTCATGCAAAACAAGTCAATTCATTGCCACTCAAGAGTAGTACTACAGAGCTGTTTAGTTACAAATAATGTCTTATGTCATTTATGTACTAGAAATTTACATGATCGTAATACATGTTGTTTTTGGATCCAGCACTGCAGGGCAATTATTGTACACTCAGACCCTTTGCATTTTCCACAGAAGGGGATTGACCTACATGACTAAGTCACCCGCACACACACACACATACACACACGCACACATACATGCACACACACACACACACACACACACACACACACACACACACTCGCACACCATAGCCTGCTCCACTCAGTGAGACAGTGGACCACACAGCAGACTTCGGCAAGAATGAGCAGTTATTTGTACCCGACAAGTCCTTTTCCAGTGTCTCTCCTTCCAATAGTCTCCCTTCCTCCACCCCCTCCTCAGACAGTGAAGATGAGGATGACGATGTGACTGATAAAAAACGTAAGTGGAAATGCTCAAGCCATCCACTGTACCATCCATCCACCATCATCATCTACGGAGGGGGGGGGGGGGGGGGGTGGGGAATTGACCCTCCTTGTGTGGGTGTGTTTACACAATCGAGTAGAAATAATGATTAGAGTACAATAAGCATTGTCAATGTCACCACTTGAATTTCAGCTGATGTACTCCTCTTTCGTATGTGGCATTCTTGTGTGTGTCTGTAAGTGGAGGCTGTTTGTTAATAGTTTGGGGCTAGGGTTCAATGTGTTGTTGTTCTGACCTGACCTCATTCTAAGACTCTCATTCTCCTGCTATGAGGGGAGGGGAGGGGGAGGCATGGTACGATTGGTATGTGATATCATGTCACAGCAATGAAGTCATGAACTTCACATAACCACATGATCAGGACTGGTATTAGGGTACTGTCCAGACACGTCTTTGAGATCTTGGAACAGCCACAACAATGGAGGAAGTTAGTTACCTGGTGTGTAGATAAGACTGAACTTTTTTTGTGTATATCAAAAACAAAATTTGTTACAAGGCCACAAAGTGTTCTGTTAGCGCTGCACTCCAGCCCACAAAACATAACTTGAACACCATTTTAAACCCTCCACTTAGCTGTACGACAGAACCTAGCACAGATCTCGCACAAACTCAAAGGGTACACCGCTCCTTGACAGTCTTCATGGTCTTCATGGTGTGTGACATTTCAAGTTAAAAGTCTGGGAATGAGACTAGCTCTGACCTTGATGCCACAAATGTTTATGAGACTAGCTCTGACCTTGATGCCACAAATGTTTATACAGTGATTATGAGCTACCGAGGGCTCTGTGTACACACCTAGTGTAGCTAGTCGTTAACAAAGGTGGACAATGCACACCTAATAGTTGAACAGTAGTAGGCAGCCATACTACTACTGTTGACGGTGTAAGTTAGTATCTAGTCTACAACTGTCTAGTACTACTGGCCAGTTTCAGTGTTTGTACACAGTTGTACTATTGGGTGATGATTTGTTATCAGCGAAAGTGAGTAAGTTGTTTTTACGGAGGGCTGGAAGTGGGGGATTGGCATAACACACAAGCACAATCATGGGTTTGGTGCTAGACACAATACAATGGGCGAAATGTGGTAAAGAGTTCAGCCTGCCTCCTCTGTGTTTCCTGATGTGGTGGTCTTTGGTGTGACATTGTTATACTATGAGCACCTTCCTCTCATACTATACTGGTGTGTGTACTATGAGCACCTTCCTCTCACACTCTACTGGTGTGTTGTACTATGAGCACCTTCCCTCTCACACTCTACTCTACTGGTGTGTTGTACTATGAGCACCTTCCTCTCACACTATACTGGTGTGTTGTACTATGAGCACCTTCCTCTCGTACTCTACTGGTGTGTGTACTATGAGCACCTTCCTCTCGTACTCTACTGGCGTGTTGTACTATGAGCACCTTCCTCTCACACTCAACTGGTGTGTGTACTATGAGCACCTTCCTCTCACACTCTACTGGTGTGTTGTACTATGAGCACCTTCCTCTGATACTCTACTGGTGTGTTGTACTATGAGCACCTTCCTCTCGTACTCTACTGGTGTGTTGTACTATGAGCACCTTCCTCTCACACTCTACTGGTGTGTTGTACTATGAGCACCTTCCTCTCACACTCTACTGGTGTGTTGTACTATGAGCACCTTCCCTCTCACACTCTACTGGTGTGTTGTACTATGAGCACCTTCCTCTCACACTCTACTCTATTGGTGGGTTGTACTATGAGCACCTTCCCTCTCACACTCTACTGGTGTGTTGTACTATGAGCACCTTCCTCTCACACTCTACTCTATTGGTGGGTTGTACTATGAGCACCTTCCTCTGATACTCTACTGGTGTGTTGTACTATGAGCACCTTCCCTCTCACACTCTACTGGTGTGTTGTACTATGAGCACCTTCCTCTCGTACTATACTGGTGTGTTGTACTATGAGCACTTTCCTCTCGTACTATACTGGTGTGTTGTACTATGACCGCCCTCTTTCCCTCTTTGTATGTTGTACTGTTGGAACCCCTCCCCCCCACTCTATCAGTATGTTGTGTGTGTTGAGCGCCTCCCCCCTGCTCTAATGGAAAGTTGAGCACCTTCCTTCCCCCCTACTTTACTAGTTTGTTCTAGTGCTGAGTGCCTCCCCTTCATCTACTACTCTACTAGTAATGTTAAGCGTCCTCCCTCCTCGCCTTGCTTCCAGATGCTTAGACAAGTGAGAAGGAGCACTTGGCACACATGTGCCAAGTCCCCTTGGTAACCTATATACTACTCTATTACAATAAAGTAGCCTATTCCAGTTGATCTGCTGAAAGGTCATACTGCTTATGCTCCCTGTGAGGCACATTAGGGAGGTTTTGAAGTCAGAACTGC
Organism: Agelas oroides; assembly: GCA_949130485.1. Lineage (NCBI taxonomy): Eukaryota > Metazoa > Porifera > Demospongiae > Agelasida > Agelasidae > Agelas > Agelas oroides. Next base: position 5,097,801 of record OX422196.1, on the reverse strand, counting down.
TCTCTCTTTGGCAGCGAAAGTCTGCTTTGTCTGCAGTACATGTATGTGTGAGGCAACCAGTAACCTTCAAGGGGAAAGATAATGTCATTCATGCTCTGTTTACCTGGAATGAACAAATGTGCAAACAACGTTTTTTAAATGAAAACCTGAGTGCTTTCTTCACTTTATCATCGTTGTTTTTATCAACCGCGGTCAATGGCATGCATCCTTCAGAGTGGAGAAATCAACTGACAGACAGAGGTTAGTGTAACAGAGTCGATTTTACGAAGTTTCCAAGTTTCCCACAAAAACCTGGAAAGTCACATATGAACTGTGTGTACCAGGGGCTAGGCTCTTCCCGATTTTTTTTTTTGGAGCGCCTGGCTGCCTCCCTCTTTCTCCTATTCTGCTGGTATGTTTTAGTGTTGGCACACCCCCCATCCCCCTACTCAGCTGGTATGTATGTTGTTGAGCACCCTTCCTGCCTCCCCCATGTCTTGTGTTCCCTGGCCTCCACCCCAGTAGTACAAAAAGCACAGAGAAGCCCTGGATGTGTAGCTTTCTCTACCACTGACATGAAATACCCACCTCTACTAGCTAGAGCAAGGATGTCTAAACAGAAAAGAGAGTGAAGACATAAACAAAAGACTTCTCACACTATATGTGGTACATTTTCCCCTAGTATTGAAGTTGATATACATAGCTCACTCCAGGTTCTTCACACTTCCCTGGGCTGTTCCTTACTGACTTGATCAGTAGGTAGCTAATTCATGATCTAGTTCACATGATGTCAGCAGTTGCACACACCACATGAATATTGGCCACGGTCGCCACAAATGTTCAATACAAGCTACAAAGGGCTCTCACTGTGTACAAAAGCTAGGGTGGAGGCCCAAAAACACCCCTCCCCCCAATTAACACATGCACAAATACAGCATATCTGAATAGCTTATCTGTCACACTATGTACAGGCTACAAAATTAGATGGACATATTCATGACCCTGTTATGGCACACAATGACACCCCCATGACCCCAAGGTGAATAAGAATGAATGGGGAGTGGTGTAAGATCTTTGCTCAGCCAGTCTGTGATGATCTTTCCAAAATGATGACTATAGTTAACGGTTTGGTTGGGCATGCACATTCCATAGACTTTCAATCTGTGGAATGTGCTGGTCATGCACGGTTGGGTCGTGATATGATCAGACCCAAGTAAGGCCAGTATGGTATTTATTCTTATACACAGAGCAACATGTTGCCTTTATCAACTGACCCAGTCAGAGATCAGGGTCATTCTGTCTTCCCTCGTGTCAGGTCATTCTCACTGTCAGGATGAGCATTAGGATAGAATCCCACATAGTGGGTTGAGGTGGCCTATCTAATTCCTGTTTGTGGTAGCATGTAACCAGGTTGTTGACTGTCACTGAACTTCCCTTTGGAGCTTCTAGATGGAAGCTGGCCAATAGTGACTAGTGCTGGTGATTTTGGAAGTACAGTAGGAATCACTTACATATCCAAACTTTAGGTATTCTAACACGTCAGTTAACTGAATGCGTTAGGTAAAGCCACACCCACTATTTCCTCAACCAGAAGTCAGCTTTAGTTGTTCAAATGACTGATATGAGTGTTTCAGTGTTCAACCCTATTGTATGGAAGGTGGAGACACAGGGTAACTTCTGCTGGCAGGCTTTGGAACAAAGGTAAAACAAACGGTCAAAGTGAACTGCTGGGTACTACATGCATAGGAAATTGAGCGACGACTTACAGTTGTGTGCATTCTAGCACTTACTACATATGCAGTGTCCAGAGATTCACTATACAACCCAGTAGCCAGAGGATGCATCACATACCGGTGACAGCTTGACAGCAGTATGTCAATTGTAATGTTACTTAGGGCTAGTGGTGTAGCACTGCAGCTCATTCGAGCTCACATACAGTTTACATCACGTGGGCTGACAACGCCCTCTGATCTGTAATACTTCTAAACATTTCACTCATCCAAACAACCTCTGGTCCCAACGTGTTCAGATAAGTGACTTCCTACTGTACTGTGATGGTGTATTGTTTGCCCATAAGTATCATGGTAGTACAGCTGCCTACAGCAGTACCAACTTCTGTGTGGCCACATGTAAAAACACATTGCCGTAGCTTCCAATGTGATCTTGTCTCTATTGTTGTGGTAGAGGGTCAATGTACACTGTTTACTTTTCACATGCATGAGCAGTAAATGGCATTGTAGCACCAAATCAGTCAGCAGTACAGTATATTCCAAGAATGGCGACCCTTTCACCTCTCGAAAGAACACCCATGTATGTTTACACAGATTTGCAATGACTCTATGCCCTCAAATTGGTTGACAGGAAATAATTAATAAAAGAGCTGTCAGCCTTTGCTACCCTCAACACAGGAAAACTCTCAAACACACACACACACACACACACACACACACACACACACACACACACACACACACACACACACACACACACACACACACACACACACACACACATGCACACATGCACAGATTGCAACCAATCTCCAAAGCAAAAAGGACGACACAACCACCTTAGAATAGTGAGAGTTTCTTCTGCTGAGAAGAGAAAGTACAGCCAATACAAGTGTTCCACAGGTGCGTCCATGACATGGCCTAGCTGGTTTATTACATGAAAGCACAATCCACACATGTACTCCATTAATAAGTAGTCTGCTGCTGGTAAACTAAGGTAATACTAGCCTCGTTCACTCGGGGCACTCCCAGATTTTATCTCGCAGCTGTTGGCTACTTGTAGGTATGTACAAGTTATCTGAGCTGTTCTAGCCCTGGCTCTGAGTCTCCTTGATGATAGTAGCCCAAGTGCAGACACTTGTTTTGACATGGAGCGACGCGCTTGCCCTCAGGCTGCTGCTTTCATGATCCCTTTCAGTTGACATACACGCATAATAATGCCTTCCACTTAAGTCTACACATCATTCGTTAGTGACTTAGCACTGTGAAGTCCGTAGCTGTTGAGTCCACCATTTCCGGTCCGTGACCTAGTAATGGTACCAGGCCTTCTCCCAACTTTCTCCACAGCTGCGAGATAAAATCTGGGAGTGGCCTGGGAATGAGGCTACCCTGTGTGTTGCACACTTGGCACATAGCAGATTTAAGCAATTGGTTTTTTCCATCTGTCAGTTTTTTGGGTCAAAATATTTGTAAAATCACCCAAACAGAAAATTTAGATGTTGCAACATTCATTATGTAGATGTTTGTATCTTAGCCCATGTATGCCTGAAATTGGCTGTAGTTGTTCTATTTTATGCATTTCCAGCACTTTGTTGCCGAGTGCAGCGAAGCTTGGTAATCATGACGTAACACAGGAGGCATGATGTACGTGGGAGGCATGACGTACGTGGGAGGCATGACGTAAGCGTAACAAGGCTCAAGGCTTACATTGCAGTCTTGGCTCCACATGTAATGTCAAATGTATGTCACGCTTTTGGCCCCCAGGGGGCCCCCTACAAGCTACAGGTACATGTGATCTCCATCGCTGCTGAGTAAGTGGTCGAACTAGCTCCAGTTCAATATACCACTACTACGCTGTGAGCAAGTTCAGCTTGACTTCTATAGCAAGCAAGCGAGCTCGGCATGAGCTTCCAGCTCGACTTTCATCTAAACAAGCGAGTGAATTTAGCCAGTTCGATTTACATCGCTCAGCAGTTTCTACACTCCTCTTATGGGCGGTGTATTGCCATTTGTCTGCCCTAACCAAATTGCCAAACTCGGCAGTTTCGGACTGACTGAAGAAAAGCTAAGCACTGGCTTTCCACTTTCTCAACAGCTACTGTTTAAGGACTGTCTAGCCTTGTACCCAGGTCATTGAACAGCCTAGGTACGAGGCTAAGGACCGTCAGGTAGCTATTGTAGTCTATCACTTAGCAATCGACAATAGTGGCCTTTGTCTAGGTACAAGACTACAAGTGAAAAGTGGTCATGCCCACACGTATATACAACATGTACATGTACCGTAGTCTAGCAAAAGAGCACCCACACTTGCTCAGCGAATGCTGCCAGATGAGCTCTTGATCGCCCACTGTATATAGTTTTTATCTTGTAGCACAACACTCGAGTCACATGACTGAGTTGTCTAGCTTTGTAGTACTATATGTTGATTAACAACTTACGCATTGTTCTACTGTAACAATAGTAGCTACTAGGAGTCCACACATCATGATTTGGTGTGTCATTTAGAAAGCTGTTTGAAAGTACCAAGAGTTTATTCTTGAGATACCCTTGAGCATATAATAAAGCTTTCGGTAGTGCTGTCGCCATCTTAAAGTACATAACTTGTGCAGAACCCACAGAAATGGATTATACTAGCATTACCTGCATACTGTCTTAGGCTTCTGTGAAGCCTGGATCTACAAAGCAGCTAGCTAGCTAGTCATTTTTGTTTACTACCCAAAGAAGCACATAGCTACTCTACTTTGCCTACTAGCATTCCTTGATTAAAAAGCTTGTTAATTTAAAAACAACTTGTTCCATGAATTAGAGCAAATTAAATCATTCAATTATTGCGTTCCAAAAATTAGAACATCCATAAATTAGAGCAACTACAGTATCATAAAATGCCATAGTAGGCAATCTAGTGCTCACCTGGCAGCATCCACTGAGCAAGTTTTGTTCCAAACAAACAAAGGCTGTTTGTGAAATCAATTTCAACATTCACTATGGGTTCTATAGCAGCTCATGTGATTATGTCATTCACGTAGCACTAACTCCTTCTCCCCTGCATCACTAATTACAAGCTTCCAACCTCCTCTGACCTACTACAATGCTTTAGTGGAATCAGTTTTACTCAGACCATCTCCTTTTTTCAGCATGGTAGCTATCACAAACACACCACAAACTTTTAAGCCCACTTTGTACTTGTACTGTTGGAACTTTGATTTCATCCTCTTCCTCACCATCCTCCTTCTTGTTGCATGACTGGTGCATCTGTGCTAGCTGTAGCTGAAGTGAAGAAGACAATTCACCCCCCTTGAACTTGCTCTTTACGTATAAAACTAGACATTGCCACCTATTGACAATGCTTTCTTCGGTGACTGAGCTGAAACATTGATAGTAGTGGTGATTGTAGGTCATCACGGATGGGCAACTGTTGCTGTACAACAGTCTCAGGCGTTCTCATCATTCAGCGGTTTCACTGTTTCCCTCAGAGATTTGCTTGTAGCATGCTCACTATGTACATCTCTCTTCTTTCCTTCCGTTCTCTTGCTATCTCCATGGCTGTAGTTTTCCCTCTTGTTCTCAGGTTCATGGACATTTCTGCAAGTGTAAAACTTTAGCCTTGCTCATGTTTAGTTGAGTTCATATACCCCTTTGCCTAAATGTATGGAGCCCCCAACAGCCTTTTGGAGCTTTTTGTTGTTCTCTGGCATTTGTCACAAGACGTATTTTATGGTTTGCATTCGCTAAAACTTACGTAGGCACGAATGTCATTGCTCAGCCCTGACCAGTAGTACTTGCATGCCACCATGGCGTGCATCCTGTTCACACTCAAGTGTAATGTGTCATGGATGGAGGAGATTATTCACTTATGTTAGACAGTGGTAGTATGAGAAGTGGCCATTTAGCAGTGACATCAGAGGTCAAATTGGTGGTACATGAGTGGGGCAGTGCTTTCTTCAAAATTTTTTTACCATACTACAAGCGGTGGAAAGCTGAGTGGGGGCCTGGTAACAAGGTTAGGGTTAGCCTCGTCCCCAGGCCCGTTCGAAAAATCGGAGAAGAGGACCTGGTATCCACTGTTTGCGCATGCGCTTAATTTCCCGACATTCCGGGAATTCCGGATAATACCGTGTTACCTCCGCGTGCCGTGACGTCAGGTACATGTATTTTGCCGTATATTTAATTGTACACTGCTGACAATGGCTATTTCTGTGCAAGGCCTTGATTCTGCTGTGTTGTATGCCTTCCTGCGACTTCGAGGCAAAGCGACGGCGCTAAAACACGACAAGAAAGCATCTATGAAGCATTTATGCTTGTATCTTATGGGTTTTGGCAAGTTATAATTCATGTTAGCTTACATTTGTAGTGTGAAGATGGTACTGCGTTGACAGCGCAGTTCAAGCGATAAGCGCTGGGGTCAGAAGGCCTGGGCAAAGGGCTAGGAGAGCAGCACTCGCCTCTTTGGCGTTATACTATAAAAGCCCATATGCCATATATGAACGTCATAGTTCATAACCACATGATGTTGGCCGTCATTTGACACATCCTTGCACAATTTCACGTGAGCTGTACACACTAATTAAGCGCATGCGCGAACAGTGGATACCAGGCCCTCTTCTCCGATTTTTCGAACGGGCCTGGGGACGAGGCTAGGTTAGGGTGCACTCACAGGATGACTTAGGCTGTGAATAAAGTTATAGAGATCACAGAACATACATAGAAAATATTGTAAAGTACATATCAAGTGTCCCGCCTCCCAATTCGCCAAGGTTCTGCCACAGGGTTGAGAAGGACACCTGCTACCTATACTAGCTAGCTTAGCTGACTCTGGCAGTTTTTTATTATGTAAATGTATGGATAAATCTTCTGGGGTACAATACCTCCCTAAGTTCCTTCAATAAACACTTCACCATCCTGCTTGTTGTAGGTGGCCAACCGTCCATAATGCATGTGTCCCACCTACTAATAGTATGCACATGTAGGTTCAAAGGTTACTGCAATTAAGTAAGCACATATACGGAGTTAGCGTGAGGCATAACACTGCACATGCATACACCTAGTCTCTAATTTAACCCTGGTAGCAACTTGCAAGCAATCTTGTTGAAGATGGACAGAGCTGATTACCATACCAATCTCACCAGGAGATGCATGCAGTGCTAGTTCAGGAGCCGGTTTCACTTTATAAACTGTACTTCCCTCTTCGTCCACCACTAGGTAATAGCAGCAGCACAAGCTCAAGTGATGATGAGATCAAAGAAGTTTTTGAAAGCTGCAAACATAGACTGGTTCCCACAAGAGCAGCCTTCTCCTCCAGGAGCTCAAGGGACATGCAAGGACAGGTATTCCCACAGACAGTGGAGTCTACCACCAATAGGCCTCTCAGAGTGGTGCCTTCGGGACATCACAAGCCAAAGTTCTTTGCTCAGATGTCAGCAACCCCCTCAGAACGACCGTATTTAGACTTTAACAAGATGCAGTACTCCAAGAGAATACCGATGGTAAGGGTCAGTATGTCTGTTAGTGCTAGTTATTGACCACTTCGAGTGCAAGATATAGACATAGTCGTCACTACTTTGCCGATATCTGGCTTGTGGCATGTCAATAACTAGTTGGTTCGAGTGATGTTATGTAATACAGTAGGAAGTCACTTATCCGAACACATTAGGACCAGAGGGTATTCGGATAACTGAAACGTTCGGATAACTGCATGAAGTATGACAGAAGGCGCCATTATAATGCTAGCCCACGACAGAAACTGTATGCAGAGTAAGCTGCAGCGCTAGCGCTGAGCTGCTGACGTGCTGCTGTCATCGGTGTGTGATACATCTCCTGACTCTACAGGTCTGAAAGTGAACTTTTGGACACTGCGTATGTTAGAAGTTATCCTGTGTCTTCAGCTGCCATACAACGGGTAGAGCAAGCACTGAAACCCTCGATATCGGCCATTTGAACAGCTACAACCAGCTTTCCGTCGACGAAAGTAGCTGGAAATAGTGGGTGTGGCTTTGCTAAATGTGTTCGGATAACTGAAGTTCAGATAAGTGACCTCCTACTGTAGTGCAATTTAGGTCACTAACCAGATTTGTCTCTATGGTAACTACTTATAAAATCTGGATAATAGGCACCCATAGAAACTATGCACTGTGAATATAATAAGATTTGATTCCAACAACTAATACTATTTACCATACTATTTGGAGTAGTCTCCAAAAATAGGCCCACCCTCACAAATAAGCCCACCCCCCACCCCCTTTCTTTTCTCTCGAAAGTACGCCCACCTATTTATGCCACAGTACATGTGGTTATGTTAAGCAAGAGAGGCACCAAAGAAGCAGCACTATGCAAGAGGAGGGACTAACAAATGAAGTCAGACATCATTTGTGATTATTGCATAAGTATATATGAATAGACTGAGCTAGACTGCGTGTGAGGTGGGCACATTTTCAAAAGAGATATTACAACTCTTGAAAATACTCCTACCCCTCTTTGAGGACCCACTTAAGTTCATCGCCCATGGGCATATTTTTTCGAGATTATTAGTAACCCATGAGTTTACAGTACTAGAGTCGTTATTGGCAATTTAAATTCAGTGGGCCATGGCTATAGTTGAATAACAAAATGGAGCTTGCTAGCGGCAATGGGAGTAGGGAGTACATGTTGCAACATAATACGAGATGGCTGCGAACAGTGCGAAAGACCAAGTCTTCCAACAATTTTCCGTTCTTCCAACCGAACGATCTGCAAAGGGTGTGGCTTGTGAGATTAGCGAACGATTGGAAAGCCAAAACCATGCAGTGCTATATGGCGCAACGGGCAGAAAGGGTAGATGTTCATGCATGTAAAACTCTGTCGTCTGGCCTCCGAGAAGCATCATTTTGGCCCAAAAATGGTCTCAGAAGCAAATCACCCACAAGCTAGTACCACCCCTTCCTGCCTTTCCAAAATGATGATGTCAGTCAAAAGGTGTGGTCTAGCCCCCTCACTAGTTAAAAAGGGGTTTACCTTCAAGTCTTGGTGAGTTGTACTGATGGGCCACATGTGGCCTTTTGTATAGGCTAAGTGGAAACCAATTTGGGCCATGTGCGTCCTCCTGTCAAATGTGGTAATGCTTGGTCAGTGATGCAGCTGAATAAAGCTTGCTGTATACCACATGGTAGTGTTTTGTAGTTTCCCCAACCACAGTCGCTTGGACTCCGTAGGCGTAGCATAGCGTAGTAAGTGTTAGCTACAGCAGACTATAGTAAGCCATGCACTGAGAGCTTATCTCCCTGTTATTCCTTTGTCAGAGCAACACTAGCAATACAAAGATTATGACTGACGTTCCAATACTCAAACAGAGACATCAAACATGGTAACAACCAAGCGTACCAAAACAAATTATAGCTCAGGGCCGTAGCCATCAAATTTGGAGTGGTCAGGTTAGTAGTGCATGCGTAAACACGCAACAGCTAGGGGGGTCTGGGGGCATGCCCCCCAGAAAATTTTTGGAATTTAGAGGCTATGAGGTAACCAAATTTGGCCAAAGCAGCCAGACACCAAGTTTTTTCCCAAACACAGGGAGGAAACAGCCTCCATTTGTCACTCACAGTAGAAATTCTGCCTTCAAATAACTTGGAAACTGGCTCATATGTAAGGGCTATAAGTATCAAGGTAGAATTGGGTCATTTCGAATCTGTAGTCAGCTATAGCAGGCTTTAAACAAGGTACTTGGCAGTGATCAGCTATTTAGTCCAGCCTATTTACACACTATCTATACAAATCAAGCCACTGGCACTACCCAGCCCACTAGCACTCTTGTAACTCAGACATGGCAACACTAATCTCTTGTCAACTTCAACATTCAGACATGGCAACACTAATTATGGACAATTAACCAACCAGTGCATAAGGGCAGAGCCCATATGCACTGCATAGGAGTATCATTACCTGTTGCATCTTTGAATTTTGCCTTCAACGAAACTTCTGCACTTCAAGTTACAGTGATGAAATTGAGATACGCAATAGAAATAGCAGTGGGGTAATCTTTTATTTCTATCCAGAACTGCTAGCCTCGTTCCCAGGCCCTCTCCCGCTTAACCGTACTGCAAGCGACGGGAAGCTGGGCGCGGGCCTGGGAACGAGGCTACAGAACTGCCACATATGCACTATTGAGGTCAACCTCCATGGTAGCGATCACCAACTTAGACAAATGTTCAATCACTATACTCTTTTGTCTATCCTCCATAGGTTCGAAGACCCATTGTCATGAAACACAACTCCAAAGTACATTCTATACATGTAAGTGAGAATTCAAGATAAAAAGCCACTTTCAGTAATTATTCCTCTTAGGCATCAGTCCCATTTTAAGTTGTAGATCTTTAATTAATGTATTCACATTTGATTTAGAAGAGAGAGATGGTAAGTAAACCATAATGGAGACAGCGAGGAGAGAGTACAGGACATGTTTGATACCTATTGCTAACACAGCTAGCATCATTTCCAATACAGTCTTTCGCTACTTGGAGCCTGGGAACATGTTAGGTAGCACACATCACAGTTACATGCTCATGTAGTAACATTTTACTCGTGTTCTTCCACTCAGAGACCACCTTCTTTTGCCGTTTCTCTGGATCTAGCTAAGCATGGTTTTCAACCAGTGCTGACGCAAACATGAACCAAATACTTTGTACTGGTCCCTGAGCGTGATTGCTCATCTCTTAGCATTGATGGATAGTTGTGTGCAGTCATATTAATGTTCAGAATAGCATTGGAGTTGTGTTCTGGACTCCCAGCTTGATTATATGTATAACATTTCTAGACTTTTTAATGTCATCACTTCACTAGTCTATACAGTCATACCATTCTCTGACATGTACATTTCCCTTTTGAAACCATGATGGGCATGTATTATAATTATATTGCATCTTGAGATTTGCTATAATAATACTATAGCCAAAAGTCATGTATACATATTATAGCATGAGCGCCAACATTGTTCAAAGAACCACATCCTCCTTCCCAGCCTCGTTGGCCTATGCAGGGAGACTGGGACTACAACAAGCTATCCATGCATGTCAGATTTAGATTAGAGCAACAGCAACATGCAAGGCTTTGCCAGGAAAGTGGATCAATTTCAGAACTAACAAATGTTTAGTATCTTACTCTAGTTGAAGGGCTAAGAGCCAGAGTGAAGGAAGTGGTGTTTCTTCTTTCCCTCTCAACACCCTTTAATTGGCCTTCTATTTCCATGCTCACATTCCTCAAGACATCTCTACTGCTGTCCACCCAACCTTCCACACCCCCTTCCTCTCTTAGACTACTGCTGTCCACCCAACATTCCACACCCCCTTCCTCTCTACATTCAACTCTTCTCACCATATTGTAGCAGTGTATAGGTTGCTGGATCATCTGGGGTAGGTACCATGGAACTATTGGACAAAGTCCAAAGAAATAGTCACCTGTGAAGAGCCAGTGCCATGTTTTAGGTCAAGAGGACAGGAACCCAATAGGACTTGTTTGATGTGATTGTGGTTGGGGAGTTGGAATTGAAGCATTCTCCATGTGAAATAAGGACAGTAACTAGTATAGTCATGGTAAATACATGGTTGTTCTACCATGCACAGTTTGACATTAATTGCAAGTGTTGCTGCATTTAGCACCAAGATTTGTTCATGCAGAAGATATGTGTGGTGTGGAGGTGACTGAGACACTTGTGTTGCTATCACTGTACTAGCTTACTGTAGAGACTGCATGACCTTATAGTGCCCATTGACAGTCTTGAAAGTTCATGCGTAGTAACATACAACTCATGAATTTGCTAGTATGCATATTCTTTTTCTTCCTCCCACACTGGATACCACAAAAATGAACAATGAACACTTGCACTGCCTTATAAGGATGACACGTTGGCAGCACGTTGGTAGCCTACACTTTCCACCCCCTTTCTGCTCACAGTGGTTAAACAGCAAACAGTGGATAGCTACCTTCTTGCTGGACTTATCTTACAAGCAACAAGTATGTTACCAGTACATGATCAATTGAAACTGTGGGACTAAGTATATATTACGGCAGATTCCTCAAGAACTAGTTGCACTTGCTACTAGGGTTTTAAGCAATACTATTTGCTAAAGCTGCCTGATCAAGGCAAATCATATATGCCTATGTATACTGCCCTATAAGCAGAGGGCTGTCTTCATTCTACTGTAGCATCATTAAGCATCATGGCTGAACATCCAAAAGAAGCAACAAAGGCTCTTCAGAAGTTAGCTGACCAGATCACCTGTGCAATTTGTCTTGAAACCTACACTGAACCAAAGGTGTTGCCATGTCTGCATATATTCTGCAAACACTGCCTGGAAAGATTAGTGCACCAAAAAGGCTCTAGTGATACGGTAAAATGTCCTCAATGTCGTACAATGACCCAACTCCCTTCAGGTGGCATTGTTAATTTCCGGTCTGCTTTCTTTGTCAGTGACTTCATTGAAGGCTACAATACAATGAAGAAAGCACTTGAGTCTTCTAATATTGTGTGTGACAAATGTCCTGGTTCTAAAGCAGTTGGATATTGCAAAGATTGTGGTAAGTTTGTGTGTGACTTTTGCCTACAAGTCCACACAAAATGGCCAGAACTGTTAGGGCATACCACAATATCAGTGACTGAGATGCAGAATAACGTTGCTGAACATGTCACCCTAAAGAAGAGTGCAAAGAATTGTGAGAAGCACCGCGATGAGCAGTTGAAGATATTCTGTGAGACATGTAGCGTAGTCATCTGTCGAGACTGCATCCTGGGTGAACACCGAGAACATGAGTACCATCTAGTGAGTGAAGTGGTCCAAAAACATAAGGCAAAGGTCCACACAAGCATACAACCTGTAAAAGAGCAACTGGAGACTATTGCTACTGCTGTAGCAAGTGTTGATGCCAGGATAAAAGAAGTGTGCGAGCGAGGAAGTAGAGTGGAGGATAGCATTCAGAGAACAGTTGATGAACTGCATGGTGAATTGGAAATCAGAAAGGGAAAACTAATTCAAGAGGTACAGCAGATAGTGCAAGAGAAGACAAAAAGCTTGACAGCACAGAAGGATAACCTGGAAATACTGCAGATGCAGGCAGTCAGTTGCCTAGAGTTTGTGGACCAAAGTCTGCAGAGGGCAACAGATGCAGAAATTCTGAATATGAAAGATCCCATTCTCAAGCAAGCAAATGAAATTGCATCTTCTTTCAAAACATCCCGACTAGAACCCATTGAAAAAGCACACATTCAATTTTTGGGCAATAAAGAGCTACTTGATAGCTGTCAACAGTTCGGTCGTGTGCATGCCCAAGGCGTTTTCTCTACTAGTTGCTATGCCACTGGAGAAGGGGTAAAAGTGGCAATGCTAGGAAAGCCTACTGAAATTGTGCTACATGCCAGCGCAGAAGATGATACTGAATATACAACACCAGTGGAAGGTATCACCTGTGAAATAGTTTCACCAACCACAAATGGTAGTGTGACAGTTACAAGAGCAAAAGTGGTCAAGCAAGAAAAAAATACATGCAAACTTTTTTATACTCCTCATGTTCAAGGGTTGAATACACTTCATGTCAAAATACATGGAGAGCATATACAGGATAGCCCCTTTCCACTGTTTGTCCATAACACTGAGCCTATAACTATCAGCAATATGAAAGGTCCTTATGGCGTCACAGTCATGAAAAATGGGCATATGGTAGTTGCAGAAAATCGAGCTCACCGCATTACGATACTAGGGAAGGACGGTGAAACGCTATACTGCTTTGGAAGTAAAGGCGTAACTCCAGGTAAGCTAAACTATCCTCGTGGGGTGGCTGCAGATTGCAGTGGCAACATCATAATATCTGACAGTGATCATATCCACAAGTTTGGCACAGATGGAACATTAATTGCATCAGTGGGTACCAAGGGTAGTGGACTACTGGAATTTAACGAACCACGTGGCATTGCAGTTGATACTATCACCCAAAAGATATACGTTGCAGACACAAGCAATCACAGAATTCAGGTTTTAAACAAAGATTTGACAATTTCGCATCTGTTTGGTGGTGAAGGAAGTAAACCAGGCCAGCTAAGTTACCCTTATGATGTGGCCATAGCCAAAGACAGTACTGTGTATGTTGTAGAGAGGGGAAACCATCGTGTACAGGTGTTCTCAGCCGATGGCAAGTATCTAAGGCATTTTGGAGTAAAGGGAACCAGAGTTGGGCAGTTTCAGACTCCTTCTGGACTGTGCATTGATCATAACCAGAACATCTTTATTGGGGACAAAGGTCGTATCTACATCTTCGATTCTAATGGACAATTCATAACACTCTTTTCCAAGGACAGGGTAGTTGCTAGTCCATACGGACTTGCCATTGATGGTAGTGGTTCTTTGTGTATATCTGACTTTGGAAACAACATTATTAAGGTCCTCTAAAAATTACAGTACATTCCTTATAAAATTTTATTGCTGTACATATTAACGAAATAATGAAACTACAGCTATACAATAATTAGATGATTGTCATTGGTTTATTTCTTCCATATTCATTTTTAATTGATAATTGTTGGATTTTTGTAGGAGGTCACTATGGACAATCTATGTACTAAATACCCAATTTACTAACATCTCTACTAACAATTTACTACAGGAACACCTGATTACACGAAAATGAAGTTTCCATGCAGGGCTCAACATTTAATGCAACGTTTTGACCCAAGGGTCTTCTTCAGGTAATACAACTCAAGACAAACACATACACAACAAATGAGGATTATACCCTGATTATGCCCACAGTGGAAAATGGGAGGTTGATCATCATTTGGGTGGACCTGTAACCAACAAGACTCGTATTGTAGGTTAAAAACTGCTGACTTGTTTAAAAAATAAAAATAAAAAAAACTGAACTGCATTTTTGAGCATGAAGATCTCCACGATCTTTATAACTGACATTCATGGGGCAGTGGTTGGATTCAAATGATGTAACCATTTTTAAGAACACGAAAATAATACCAAAGGAAAATGGAAAACAGCCACCATGTTGGATTGGATCAACCTTACTCACTTTTGTTGTTTTAGAATAGTATAGAACTATGCAGTATACAGTAAAGTGTTGTTTGGGAGTATAGGCATTAGCTTGTTAGTCTGTTATACTGTTTGAGAGTACAGGCATTAGCTTGTTAGTCTGTTATACTGTTTGGGAGTACAGGCATTAGCTTGTTAGTCTGTTATACTGTTTGGGAGTACAGGCATTAGCTTGTTAGTCTGTTATACTGTTTGGGAGTACAGGCATTAGCTTGTTAGTCTGTTATACTGTTTGGGAGTACAGGCATTAGCTTGTTAGTCTGTTATACTGTTTGGGAGTACAGGCATTAGCTTGTTAGTCTGTTATACTGTTTGGGAGTACAGGCATTAGCTTGTTAGTCTGTTATACTGTTTGGGAGTACAGGCATTAGCTTGTTAGTCTGTTATACTGTTTGGGAGTACAGGCATTAGCTTGTTAGTCTGTTATACTGTTTGGGAGTACAGGCATTAGCTTGTTAGTCTGTTATACTGTTTGGGAGTACAGGCATTAGCTTGTTAGTCTGTTATACTGTTTGGGAGTACAGGCATTAGCTTGTTAGTCTGTTATACTGTTTGGGAGTACAGGCATTAGCTTGTTAGTCTGTTATACTGTTTGGGAGTACAGGCATTAGCTTGTTAGTCTGTTATACTGTTTGGGAGTACAGGCATTAGCTTGTTAGTCTGTTATACTGTTTGGGAGTACAGGCATTAGCTTGTTAGTCTGTTATACTGTTTGGGAGTACAGGCATTAGCTTGTTAGTCTGTTATACTGTTTGGGAGTACAGGCATTAGCTTGTTAGTCTGTTATACTGTTTGGGAGTACAGGCATTAGCTTGTTAGTCTGTTATACTGTTTGAGAGTACAGGCATTAGCTTGTTAGTCTGTTATACTGTTTGAGAGTACAGGCATTAGCTTGTTAGTCTGTTATACTGTTTGAGAGTACAGGCATTAGCTTGTTAGTCTGTTATACTGTTTGAGAGTACAGGCACTTGGGCTGTTGGGCATGCCTTACGCCCTAGCTGTTTTTAAAATGCTCCGATCTGTACTTGGCTTGCTTATACTTCATCACTTCTGCCCATGTGCAACGACAGCAACCCATCAAAACTACCGTATAGCGGGAAATTTTCGCTGGTGCAAAATTTCACGAAAATGCCTCCAGACTCTTCGGAAGAAATTTGAATGCATGATGCTTTGACCACACCCCTATCAGTTGATAGCCACGCCCGACATGTGAACCGAAGAAACGACACTGAACGACGAAGCGAAGAAGCAAGCTTGTGCAACAACGGTCTAGTCTTCCTTTGAGTGGAGGCCTTCGCAATTACGAAAGTATCAGGACTGCTATCGTGGGCGAGAAACTGGCTTGTCGAACAGAAGTTCAGCACCGCTGATCTCGGCTTCGACAACTTCGGAGTGTCTTAAGCGGGTTCGTTGGCAATTTGTATAGTAGCAGGCTGATTCTTCTCGACAGCGACCATTTAGAGCGCAGAGGACTGTAGCACTAGTTCATATCGATGTACGCTCATGATGACGTCATCGACCATCATAGTTAATTTTTTCGCGGTTTTTATTTTCGCGGAAGCAGGTCTGTCCGCAAAAATTGTGAAAATTTGCACCCAGCGAAAATTTCCCACTATACGGTATTATAATTCATCAAGCAAAAGCTTTCTATGGCCATGCACAGTCATGGTATGTGCTATCAATCACCCTTTGAGCGATATCCACCTCTGCTTATCATCTTGGGATGTGACAACATACGTACAAGCTGAAAGTCTCATGACACAAAATCAGGTACGAATCAGCTTCAGGGCAGTTACCACTGAATCAACAAAGTACAGACTTTTATGCTGTTTTGTCACTGCATTAGATTTACAATTCACACAATCATGTGTGTATGCATTACACCACATTATCTATGATATAGTCACAAGAATAGGTGTCCAAAACATTTAAGGTAATGTGGCAGTGAAATTCAATTTTTTCTGTTCTGCATATTTTTGGATTCCTTGTACTATACAGATCCCGAAAAAAATTTTTTTTTATTTTTCCTCCTTTACGGGAGTGTTGAATGCACGCGCGAAGTTACGTAATGAATTATTCATGGCATCTCTCCACATGCACTTGATGAAGATCCGTTCCCATTCCAGTTAATTACCTAGCAACGCATACAACCACACTAAGTCTGTCCGTTCCAATTCCATGCACTTCATTTACGGTATACCTTATTACCCGCAAGCACCGTAACGTTTTTCTTTATAAATTACAATAACTACCAATTACCGTGCTGCGATTCCGGTAGTGCGATTATGCCACAACGACGTGAAGGTTGCAAACACGACTTGGTGAGCTGAGATGTATGGGACAAGTCTTCGAAATCTACGTTAGGATTTTCCACTGCGTAACTGTCAGCCAGAGCGCCAGGGCCGTCTCCAAATCGCGTTTTCAAGCGCACACCGCTAGCCAGTGGAGCAATTTTACTGAAAAAGCTAACGTAAATTTGTAGTACTCGTGGAAACTCACCTTGCAAAGGTGGAATGGGTACTCTCCGCTGCTCACAACTGGCATAATTTTTGCTCAAAGTCAGCACCGAATTAACATTATTTGCTACCTAGCCCCTCCCCTTTTACATAAAAAATTCCCCAAAAATATTTTTTATTATCAGCACACAGCAAGGATTCCAAAAATATACAGAACATGAAAAAATAAATTTCACTGCCACATTACCTTAATGATATACAGTAGTATAAAACGTTCATTACCTAAATGATAGTGTCATCTCTCAAAAGTTTTCTTGCCTCCTCTCTGGCCTGAGAAATATTAAATGCATGTTTGTATACATCATGCACCAATTCAAGGCTATCTATTAATTTACCAACTAAATGTTTTTAAATATTCTCAATTCACAATAGTTGGTGCATGCTTGAACGAGCACCACACACATCATTCAGCAATGTTTAGTGTGTTTTTAAGTATAGGCAGTTTCGAGAGTTTGTCCATTGCAGTACAAAAATCATGCAGATGGCCTGGGATATTTCATTACAGTTACGTCATGACCACTAATCAATGCTGACAGAATTGCAACTTGTAGCATTGAAGGAGATACCCATGCAGTGATACCCAGTGATGGGTCAAGAGCAAGTGTAGCTAAATGTCATGACTTCCAGAGAAAGCACAAGTTGCTATACTTACCTAGCTAGAGATCGAAACAGGCCACAATGCATGAATCATCCATCATCTTGGTTCCCGGCACATTTACAGATGCACAGTCTTCTTGTAATATATCTCTTAATTTGCAATGAATGACTATTGAGAGTCATAGTGTAAACGACTGTGCATGCAGGAGGGTATGCGACTTTCAAGTTACATCATTGTTATTATTACTGTAGTGACATTAGCCCATACCGGTATATCTAAATTTGTGATGAACTTGCCCCCCCACCCCACCAAACACTCACATTTGCCTAGTATTACTAATTACATTTTCATCCAGGAATCCACTGGGCTGTTTAAAGTCAACAATCCGCTGAAACCATACTTTAGCTTCATTCCTCCTTCCCTGGATGAGGCAGCACTTCCCAATGAGGAGCCAGTTGGAGCAGGATGGCTTAGAGTTCACTGTGATAAAATGTAAGGTGGTTACCAGCCAACCAAGTAAAAACCAAAAAGAAGTGGTCTTACAATGAAATAATGCAAGTGCAGTTGCACTGCTATACCTTCATTCGCCTTCAAAAGGGAATATAGTCCTTCCTCAGCAGATGCCTTGATACCCATGACTTGAAAAATGTTCAGTTTATAAGCAGGATGGGACAAGACAGCATAATGCCTACATACGAAATTAAGTGAACCAATCATATGCACAAGGGTATGGTCCCATGTACATTACTTAGTTTGTACTGTAAATACAAACATACCATTCTCCCAGTGAATGCCATGCTTCCCAGTCCAATGGATTTAACTTAGTGGCTTTCTGCAGGAACAATATGCATACAAAGAACCATGCAAACAGGATGTGTCAATGAAGTCACAATTATTGGGCTAGTTTGCTGTACTACAACATAGTTTTTAATCAAGGGATCTTCATCAAGAAAGAATCTGTTTTGTCCTATTGCAAACTAGCCCAATACTTGCAACTCCAGTGAAGATATGTCGATGTAAGCAATGAGCCTCTATCTCATTATGATGTGGGTCCTTATGATTGATGATGCCATGCTCTACTTAACACACAAATCTCTATCTCATTTACCAAGATGCCGTGCTAGATGACCAGTCCATTAGCTAACTAACATACCAGTAGATTCATGGCATTAGATGACAAGTAGGTGAAAATGTGAACTGCCATAGGGTTGGTACAAAACCTGGACTTTGGACTCTGAACTGGACTATGGACTGGACTCTGAACTGGACTGTGGACTACAAATTGATTTTTGAACTGAGTTTTGGAATAATGTAGAGCTTTACAATCATCATCTAGAGCAGCAGAAGGCTTGTATCATATGTAGTCTGGACACGGCCAGACCTTTCTCTGTTCTAATCAGCCCAATGAAAAGTCTGGGGTCTAGACTGCAAAAGTAGTATAGGCTTACACAACAGCAGAGCTACAATAAGCATGTTTTCTTACTCTAAAGTCATACCTCATGTGAGGTTCTGCTGCTGTTTACAGAATGTTATCACCAATGTATTTATATGACAAAATGGTGACCTTTTAGAGACTGATTCCATTCCACTGAGTACACTCGAATCAGTGTTGAAGGAGTATCACTTGGCATGACAACAGAGTATGAATATCTCAAAATATAAATGATAGTCACAATCACTGATTTCTGTGGAGCAATCAAGACCTCAGTTTCGCTGGTGCTAGTGGCATTATAGTCTACAATGCTCTTAGATTAGAATTTGGAGCACCATCAGGAGTCGAAGGCATGGGATTTAATTTTCATGTAATTGCAACATAAAGCTCATGTAGCTAACAGAAGTGGGTGTAACTGGAAAACGCAAGTGAGGTATTGTGGCATTCTACATCGTGCTCTGTGACTATATCGTTGTCATATCCCCGTGAATGAGTTCCGCGGCCTGTAAGTGTGGTATGAGTTAATATTTGATTGTTGTATCACTTGTTACTTCTGTAATGCATATTCATATGTAATCACGTGAGTGAATAATCAGGATTTTTAACTATCACGTTCGACAGTGAAGAGCACATTCAATGGCTCTCTAAGAATCCACAGCCATCGGTGTTCCACGAATTCAAACCATAACGCTACATGGTGTCAGAGGTGGCGAGACTACTATTTAGTCTTTGAGAACACCAGAGACGTGGAGAGAGCAACTGAATCGAGCGAAACGAACGACCACATGGCAGCCAGTGCCACTTACCAAGTCACCCCGCCGGAACAGTTCAACTTCAGTCGCCCAGAAGAGTGGCCGAAATGGGCGTGACGGTTCGAGAGGTTCCGAAAAGCCTCAGGCCTCGAAGAGAAGGATGAGGAGGTGCAAGTCAATACCTTGATTTACGCCATGGGGGACGATGCCGACGATATCCTCCGCTCGTTTCGACTATCTGCTGCCGAGAGTAAGAAATACGACACGATAAAGGCCAAGTTCAACGCGCACTTCGTGAAAAGACAAAATGTGATCTACGAGCGAGCCAAATTTAACCTGCGTAGACAGGGAGATGGGGAGTCAGTGGATTCGTTTATAACTGCACTCTATGGACTAGCTGAATACTGTGGGTATGGAAACCTGCACGACGAAATGATACGTGACAGGATTGTAGTGGGAATTCGTGACTCTTCACTTGCGGAGAAGTTACAGTTGGATTCTGAGCTGACGCTGACCAAAGCAGTTACTGTGGTACGCCAGGCGGAAGCGGTCAAGCAACAGCAACCCCTGCTGAGAGGTCAAAACCACACTACGGGTGTGAAGAAACCTGATACCCCTGTGGGGGCAGTCCTCAAAGGAAGGAGTGGTTATGGCAGAGGAAAAGGTCAAAGGCAAAGACAAAGGCTTCCCAGAAGAGTGGTGGAGAGCCAACCTCTGTCTGCAAAGTGTAGCCGATGTGGCAAATCACCCTCTTATGATCGCCCGGGATGCAGTGTGTCATAGATGTGCCAAACGTGGACACTTTCAGTCAGTCTGTAGATCCACTGCAAAGGTGGACGAAGTACACCTTGACAGTCCTCACGTGGGTGAGGCATTTTTGGGAACCCTGACCAAACAAGGTGGCGACCCTAACAGCAGTCCGTGGGCAGTGACTGTTTCCCTGAATGGGAAGCCCACTCAGTTTGAGATAGATACTGGAGCTGAAGTGTCAGTTATCTCGCAGAAAGCTCACAGAGAGATTGTAAGTCCCAAGCTATACCGTCCGCAGAGAATCCTGCGAGGTCCGAGCAATTATGCATTGCCTGTCAAGGGTCAGTTCATGGGCAAGTTGCGAAAAGGAGATTGAGAGGTGGAACAGGAGTTGTACATTGTCGAGAACTTGCGTAAGCAGTTGTCGGGGCGTCCAGCAGTTGAAGCGCTGGAGTTGACAGTTCGCATCGAAGCAGTCGAAGGAGAGAGAAGGAGTCCAATTGATCAATTTCCCAAGCTGTTTCAAGGACTAGGAAAGTTGGAAGGAGAATATTCGATAAAACTCCAAGAGGGAGCAAAACCCTTTGCTCTGACAGTCCCACGTCGAGTTGCTATTCCTTTGATGAAGCAGGTGAAAGATGAGATCAAGAGGATGGAGCAGTTGGGAGTGATAGTCCGAGTGAGCGAACCAACCGAGTGGTGTGCTGGAATGGTGGTGGTGCCAAAGCGAACAACAAGGTCCGGATTTGCATTGATTTGACACGACTCAACGAGAGCGTTTGCCGAGAGAGACATCCACTTCCTGCTGTGGAACAGACATTGGCTCAATTAGCTGGTGCCAAAGTTTTCACCAAGTTGGATGCAAATTTGAGATTTTGGCAAATACCTCTATCCCCTGAGAGTGCATTGCTGACTACTTTTATAACCCCATTCGGTCGATACTGTTTTCGTCAATTGCCATTTGGAATCACCTCTGCGCCAGAACACTTTCAGCGACGCATGTCAGACCTGTTGAGTGGCTTAGATGGAGTGGTATGTATGATTGATGACATCTTGGTACATGGATGTACAGTGGAGGAACATGATGATCGTCTGACGAAAGTTCTCCAGAGACTGGAAGAGGCTGGATTGACACTGAATCGAGAGAAATGTCAGTTTTCGCAGTCACAAGTCAAGTTCCTGGGACAGGTTGTTGACCGGAATGGAATTTGCCCTGATCCAGAGAAGGTCGCAGCGATACAGAACGTGAAATTGCCAAGTAATGTGGGAGACATATGATGGTTCTTAGGAATGGTAAATCACCTGAGCAAGTTCGCACCAAACTTAGCCGAGAGAACCAAGCCACTTCGAGAATTGCTGAACAAGAAGAACCACTGGGTGTGGGGTGAGCTGCAGCGTGAAGCATTCCAGGAGATCAAGCAAGCTCTTATCTCGAGTCCAGTCCTCGCACTTTTTGAACCAAGCTGTGAGACAGTAGTTTCAGCAGACGCATCTTCGTATGGACTCAGAGCTGTGCTATTGCAGAAGCAACCCGATGAACTGAAACCAATTGCCTATATCTCCAGATCCCTCACTCCTACTAAGCAACGTTATGCTCAAATAGAGAAGGAAGCTCTTGCATTCACTTGGGCATGTGAACGATTTTCAGATTATCTTCTTGGGCTTACCTTCCGAATCCAGACAGATCACAAGCCGTTAGTTCCGTTGTTCAGTTCGAAGAATTTGGACGAACTACCGATACGAGTACAACAATTCCGACGGATGATGCGATTCAGCTTCACGATTTCACATGTTCCTGGAAAGAGTCTGTTGCTTTGTCGAGAGCTCCATGTAGCGATCCCGTTGATGAGGACACCCTCCTTCAGCAAGAGATGGCTGTGTATGTGAACACAGTGGTGCAGAGCCTTCCAGCAACGGAAAGGCAGCTCGAGAGAATCAGACAGCACCAAGATGAGGATGAGGTGTGTCAACAAGTGGCAGCCTACTGTCAGTCGGGATGGCCCTCAAGACAGATGATAGTTGGAGCAGTACGACACTATTATCCTGTAGCAGCTGAACTGTCAGTCGAGAAGGGATTACTGATGCGAGGGAGCAGAATTGTTATACCAGCAGCACTCCGACTTGAAATGCTGGACAGAATTCACACTGGACACCAGGGAATAACAAAATGTCGTGAACGTGCCAGACAGTCCATATGGTGGCCAGGACTTTCCAAACAACTCGAGGAGATGGTGAAGTGTTGCACAGAGTGTTGTAAAGTACAGACCCAAAGGTTTGAACCACTGATACCATCTTGTCTGCCTGAACTTCCGTGGCAGAAAATCGGGACAGACTTGTTCGAATGGAAACAGAACACATATCTTCTCATTGTTGATTACTACTCTCATTTCATTGAGATTTCCAAGCTCAATCGCACAACTGCCGATGAAGTCATTGTGCATACCAAAAGTATTTTCGCCAGACACAGAATTCCTGAGATCGTAGTTTCCGATAATGGACCACAGTACTCATCAGAAGCTTTTGCAAAATTTGCACACGAATACCAGTTTGAGCATGTTACCAGCAGACCTTATCATCCTCAATCTAATGGAGAAGCTGAGCGTGCTGTGCAGACAGTGAAAAGACTGCTCAAGAAGGAAGGAGATCCTTACTTAGCATTGCTATCGTATCGAGCAACACCATTGCAATGTGGATATAGTCCTTCAGAACTATTAATGGCGAGAAAACTCAGAACCAATATTCCGATGACCCGAGAGCAATTGAAACCGAAAGTTCCAGATCAGAGCTCTCTGAGAGAAAGAGATGCGAGAGATAAAGCAAGACAGCAGAGTAACTATGACCAACATCACAGAGCGAAAGAATTCTCACCTCTGATGGCTGGACAAACAGTATGGATGCCAGATCGTAATGAGGAAGCGAAAGTGGTACAAGAAGCAGGTACTAGATCCTATGAAGTGGAGACTTCAGAGGGAACGTATCGTCGTAATCGCAGAGCTTTGATACCTATTCCAGAGATACAATCTAATGATACAAACACGAGTGTCAATGAGGAGATGCTCAACGATAAGACTGAACCAACCTTACGTAGGAGCAACCGTGAGTCTAATCCTCCAAGTTGATTCGATCCAAGTTGGAACATTTGACTGTGTTAGAAAATATCTCCGAGGGGAGATGTGGTATGAGTTAATATTTGATTGTTGTATCACTTGTTATTTCTGTAATGCATATTCATATGTAATCACGTGAGTGAATAATCAGGATTTTTAACTATCACGTTCGACAGTGAAGAGCACGTTCAATGGCTCTCTAAGAATCCACAGCCATCGGTGTTCCACGAATTCGAACCATAACGCTACAGTAAGCTGTACGTAGGACACAGAAGCATGGTCTTTATATGCTGTTCAGCTGTTGAGCGCTTCAACTGCAAGTGACCTTTGTACTCTCTACTGCCGACCGTGCACGTGAGAACTCTTTGTGTCAAGGCAGAACAGAAGAACGCCAAGCAAAACAATCGGACATGGCTCGAAGGATTTGCTTACCATGAGAGAATATCAAAACTTTCTGAAAGAAGGTAACCTTGTTGGTGGTGGTGCTTCTGTAGCGTGCATACTGTCTCACCGCCATCCAATATTTTTAAGATTTTGGCATCATGCAGGAATACTGTAGGAGGCTGCTAGTTCTTCCAGATCCACGTATAGTACCTTCAGTTGAATTTGTATAGCAAGTTTGGTAGTGAGCAAACGTCGCTGTTCCACCTTTGACAATAATTATATTTTCTCAAATATTTAGTGGTTATTGATAGCCATGCCCACAATGTGGTTTCCATGGTACCGTGTATATAGCTTAGGGCTCCATGCTGTTGATTTCAGCTCTCTTTGAACACTGAAGCGGAACACAGTAAGCATTTCATTGACTTCCATAAGTGGATCAGACAAGTTTGTGGCTAATGAACTAGACTTGTTTTCAAAGGGAGTTGAAATCAACAGTATATACACAAATCAAGTTTCATCTAGTCTTTTAGATTTCCATACACACTATTGATCTTTATAAATACCTGTGTATCTAGTACAAAAATGACTTGTCCCATGCCTTAGTTCGCCTGAGATATATATATATAACCTTGCAAACCTGAGTCATAGTCAGTGTATTGTTAATTGGAAGAGGCTAAGTTCACCGTGATCCATGTTGATGATGTAATAATAGTTATTGAAATTATGTAATAATTACATTATTGTGAAGGCTCGCATGCACTTTCTGTGTACTTAGACCTTTGAGAAGGGCGTGTTGAACATGATCGAGCAAAACGACCGCCAAGAAGACTGCAGTTGAAAAGAGAACTATTCCTCAGGTGATTTGTAGCAACAAAAAACTTCAACCTATAATTACAATGTACTTTCAGTGAACTGTGAACAAGACTGGAAACTATCTGGCCACTGTTCAATCTCTGTTGTCTCCTCTAGAAATAATTTGCCAAAGACAATCATGATAGTGTGTCATATAGTCTATTCTAGCCAGTAAGGCATTCCAGCAACATGGAAACTCTCAGGGAATGTTGTCCCAGGAAATGGAAAGGAAGCTATCCTTCTGCTGACTTTTAACATCAAAAGCTTCAGCCTATAGCTAAAATGCACTATCAGTGAACTGTGAACAAGACTGGAAAGTATCTGCTACCGTTCAATTTCTGTTATCTCCATATGTCATAATTTGACAGCACAATGATGCTTCCTGGAAACTCTCAGGGATAGTTGTCCCAGGAATGGGCAGCAATTAGAAAAAGCTTATGTTGTCCTGACGGGTAGCCAGAGATCCATAGGCCATACTTAACTGTCTATTGAGCTCATGTTTAATGTGCAAGGTTAATTGAAGCAGTGAGACTTGCCTGGTGGTGGACATTGAAACAGTGACCTTGAAGGAAATAAAAGCTGACAAGAGTCTGTCTAAGCAGATACAAACAAGACTATGCTCTTCAATGACATACAACTTTAACTCATGGCATCATGAGTAACAACTTTAACTCATGGCATCATGAGTAATTCGTGACAAGCCATTGTGGTGGCACTACATGCACTAGATGATGAAGAAACTGAACCAATTAGTACACTTTCTCCAACCATGGCACAAGACACCATTATGTGTGCAAATGGTAACTATGTTAATTATATCAAATTAATGTGATTTTAATAAAAAAGGTGTGGTGTTCCAGCTAAAATTGTGTGTTACAAAATCCTCATTCACATGCAGGCCTTCTCATTATTGAGCTTTATAAGGCCCTAATTCATTGATTATTAGTTTCTCATCAGCCGCCCACATGAATTTTCTGCGATAGAATTTATCACCATTATTTTTAATTTTGCATACGGACAACGTACGAACGAACCGGATAAGCGTAGTGATGGAGGTAACGCTAACATATGTGTCTGCCTACTGCACAGCATCTGAAAGAGTCCTTCTACACGGCCGTATTACATGCTGATCCTCCTGGCATCATGTTTGTCGAGTAAATATCTCCTGGCTATGGATAAATTCATAATGGTAAACCCGCCCACCCGCATTATGTGCAGGTAAAGCACCTGATGAGAAACTAAAATGGAAAGGTAGCTTGGGAACAAGACTAGAGTAACCGTTGAAGAAGGTTGTCTTAGGCCATACCAATCTAATTTAGACCAGATGACTTTTCAAAGAGGGTTGGTAGGCTTAAAAATGATAATAATCACGTGATCATGATACTGACAACAGTTTTGCTGCAAAACATACACTAACAGCTCTCCAAAAGAGTCAGCCCATCTTCAGTTGACAATCTTGACCTTTTGTTTGATCTTCAGGCCCTATTTTGGTGACTATGCTTGTAATTATCCATGCAAAAGATGACACCAATCCGACAAAGTCATCTTGCAGATCCATACAAACGCCGTAGACAACTTTAGTAGCATCTGCCAATATTTGGGTCAGTCAGGTCTGAGCAACACAAACGGTATGGCCTTAGTCATTAGCTACACCTACAAATAAACACATTAGTCCTTGCAACAATCATCAGTGACGTCCTCAGAAGTTGTTTTTTTTGCATCCTGTAAAATCATGACTGTTTGAGGTCATTAGCCCCGTTATATCAGTTATTCCCTGCACTCATCAACCAGGCAAAACATTCAGTCACACTGCTTCAATGTGAATATCTGGAGGTAAACACAAAATAGTTCAAATTGCAACCCATTCCTGGGACAACATTCCCTGAGAGTTTCCAGGTTGCTGGAATGTCTTACTGGCTAGAATAGATTATATGACGTACTATCATGATTGTCTAGAGCTAGGAGACAACAGAAATTGAACAGTGGCCAGATACTGTCCAGTCTTGTTCACAGTTCACTGAAAGTACATTTAATTGTGTAGTTATAGGTTGAAGTTCTTTGTTGTTAAAAATCACCTGAGGAAGGTTCTCTTTCCAACTGCAGTCTTCTTGGCAGTTGTTTTGCTCGATCATGTTCAACACGCCCTTCTCAAAGGTCTAAGTACAGCCTTCACAATGATGTAATTCCAAAATGATTATTATTGCATAATTTCAATAACTATTATTACATCATCAACATGGATCACGGTGAACTTAGCCTCTCCCATTGTTAATGCATATTTTACCTATGATACACAAAGTGCCTTGTCACCAAGGGACACAAACACTATAGCCTCATTCTCAGGCCTCCCCTGTTTTTACCTTATGGTCACAGTAACACGCAGAATCAAAAACGTAAGGCAAAAATGGAGAGGCCTGGGAATGTTAAGGAAGCTCGATATAGGTCCAAAACTCAGTCGTCCATATTCAAACAATGTCCATAGTCCAGTCCAGAGTAAATATTTCTAGCACCATCCCTTTGCCATATGAATGGAAAATTTTGGCAATAGAAATTCTGATGTGACTCCCCCTGATGTAACTGAAACATACCATGAAATGGTCTTTACAGGCAACCACCTTCCTGGCAAAACCAGACTGCAAGGGATTCAGCTCCAGATCACAGCCTCTGAGATTTCCCAACCACTAAACATGCATAAGATGGACACATAACCCTTCTGTGTACAATACATGACAAGCTATCCGCAAACATAGTAGCTAGGGCTATCGCGACATACAAAGCACCATATTAAGGTGGCACGGTCGTCCCTTGGCGGAGGTTAACGAAAACATAAACTTGGGTTACAGTCAGGACCAGGGTTACTCCTAGTTTCAGGGTTAGGGTTTGGTTTAGGGCAATCTTGCTTTGCCTAATTTTAAAAAGGGTTTTAGTAGCTCATTAATATATTCATGAACCCAAAATTGCCACTCGATGGACGCATCTACACGCTCACTGTAGGTAGCGTCCCAACCACCAATGTATCTCAAATCAATCTATGCCAGCTTTTGTTCAAAGCTACTCTCAAAGTCAGGCTAGACTCATGTTTGTCACTACTCTTGGAATGGACAACTTTGACTGCACCAAAATGAATGCACATTTCGAAAAATTCACAGCTTGTCTACGGGAGGGGCTCATTCACGAGTGGAAGCAAGCATTACTAGCCCCACCTCTCCCCCTTATGTCGCTAAACAACTCACGGCTCTGTTCCACACACAGCCACCGTTCAGCTCCCTTGTCTGTCAGACTGTAGCACAAACGATAAATTGCGTATTCTAGTTAAAGCCCAGCCCAACACTTGAAGCACCTGGCCACGGTCACCAACTAGACTAGGCATAGGGCCGCGAGACCTGGGCCTACTCAACAAATACAGTCTTGGCCACTGTGGCCTTTCTGCTGCTTCTAGACACAAGCTTGCTTTCACAAGCAGGCATCACGCACTACTCACAGCTACTGACACTACAGCACTCTACTAAACTCCTTCTTTTTTTTTTTTTTTTTTTTTTTTTCTTTTTTTTTATAAGTCGATCTAAGCTTATTTTCAAAGTTCCGACCACCACATGAAGGGTGCCGCCAGGCCACATCTTAACTAACTTAATTATAAACTGATTATTGGATGGCAATGCCGACAGGAAACGGGAAAAATCCCCAATTTTACGGACCGTGAACGGTTTGAGACTCTCAAAACGGACTGTGCGCTAAAATTTTAACAAGACAAAGAAGTCTATCAGCTTGGATTCCAGGTTTGTTGACCTTAAAAATCCAGGGTACTGTGCCACCTTAAACTCAAGAATATAAAGCATTACCACAAACCTTGCAACCACAGCTAGAGGAATGAAATATAAAGACGTTTGGGGAGCGTATACCCTGGCCTGCAGCTGAAAATTAGATTTTCGAGGCCCGCGGTATGTCAGATGACACGCCCACCGGCGAGAGTCGACCGGTCCCGAGATTCGATCCAGTCTCGGCAATTAGGACTTAGCTAATGAGCCAAGCATTCTATTTCGCGTCAACTATAACCCTGTCTATGCAGTTGCCTTAGATGTTTGTGCGAATACATTAGCGGTTTCAGAGTAGTCTCGTCTGGGCACGAGACTAGTTTCAGAGCTGCCAGGTTACCCGGGTAGGCGATACGCGTGGCGGAGCCGCTACGAGTTCCGTAAGCGAGTCAAATTTTCGCGGACAGGACAAAAATCTCTACACCCTCCCGCTATAAAGTAGATGAGCTAAAGAACAGCAATATATCTGTTCCCAGTTATATTTCGATTTGTCTACATGCTGTCAATACGGGTATATACTGTTTTACAGTAACCGCAACAAATCCACTCAGACTACTGCGCATGCGTGCACTTCAGGAAGCGGCTTACATGGATGCAGTGGGAATTTTCCCCGTCTAGGTCCACTGCTCTTTGCATAGCTCTTAATCCTTCATCAACCACCTTTCTCCTCTTGTGCATTTGCTCATCCCTCACGACAAATAACTGGTAAAGGTGTGAACAAGATCTCCCGTACCGCCAAAGAATTTGCGAATCGTCTACGTCGGCAAACTGCTTGAGGTAATGATAAGTGCGCTGAGGATCTCCTTGCTCATGTAGCTCGTCAGCAACTTTAATGATGGATTGAAATGAAGTTTTCAAAATATCAGGCTTGGCTTTAACATTAGGCTGTCGAATTGCTAACACTTGGATCGTACGTTCTACATCTGCACGCAACAGTACAGCAGCGAGTAACTTTCGCAGTGCTTTGCATCTGGAGTTGACAAACTTTCGTGCACGAAGAAAAACAATCAGTGGAATACTAAGAAAGAAAGGTCGCATCACTACTTTCTTTTTAACACATCTACTCAGCAACCAGGTAATCGTCTCCTACACTACACTATGGTAACTATAAATCCTTGCGCACTTATATGTACGTACTCATTTCCTGTGTAATATTTATACTCTACTTCAAAGTGACCAACACTAGTATTCACAGCACAGACATCACTATAAAGCTGTTCAACAAGTTGCATCACCGCACAGTACTGGCCTGCCCTGCATGTATGTGATACTCAGATCTAAAACTCATGGGGTGCATGCAGACGGTTAGGAAAACCTCCATTTGAGAAAAACCTATTATAGAGCTGTGTTACTTCATGCACTATAGATCTAAAACTAATTATCAGTGCTAGCTAGCTACTACATGTAGCTATATCCGTCACAGCCTCCACGGGTAGCTATAGCTATAGTTGTGTAAACCAATAATTACTGATAGTAGCTCATGTGATTTATGAATATCGGAACCTTTTGCACCCACAACTTGTTAATACTTGGGTTGACAGGTAGTAACTGGGATCAATGACTTACCTCAGACGTGAATAACCAGTTTTGAGTGATGAATCTCCTAGGAAACACTGTGTAGCTACCGATAACTGCTGCACAAAAATGTGGACTTCTAGGAATGTACTTGTACTTGGTATGCTAAAACAAACTGAACAAGATGTCATGGGATTATAGTATAACTCAATTCGCTTGTAGTGACAGAAGTTTGGTGGTAATTGCTTAGACGCACTGCAAAGTACATTGCTGTCAATACAATTGAGTGTATGCAGACTTTGTATACTTACTGTTGTACGCAGCTAGAGCATCTATATAATATAACTTATCCTAGTTTCTATACTAGTCCAAGGCCAAGATCAAGTTCCTGTCGAATGAACCAAGCACAACATTAACAGATAAAAGCAGTCAATATCAAATAAATTTTCTGTTGCATATGATTTGGATCGATACAAGCAAAATAACACCTTTGTTTTGTGCATAAAATTGCTGTCAATTGTATTGCGCAAACAACATGCATGATGAAAATTGCTTGAATCTAGTCTGGGACAGTTTCTTCTCTGCATGGTTATCATGCAAAAGCAGTAGTGCTAGTAACTATAGCTATGCAAACACGATGAGTTGCTGTAGCTGCTGTATAGAACTCAGCTTACAGCTAATATAAGTTTTAAGTTTGCGGCATAGCCCTCTCCCCTTTAGCATACGGTGAACTCAAGCTAGAAAAAAAGAACGAAAGTTGTCGCTTGCATGTAGTGTAATTTAGTTCACAAAAACATGTTGAATTCAGTGGATCACTGCTGTACACATTCATTTCTACTACAGGAAATATTATTCATAACTTTGCAGTGTGAGTGACAAAGCTGAGTAGAAGACCTGAGTATGATAGTCACATAAGTAGTTCAGGCTAGTTATGTTGGAGATTTTGTACCTGTGTACAGTTAAAGGCCCTTCTTGTTGCTGTTGTATATCTCACTGCACACAACATATAATACCAGTTTGGTATAGCAGGTGAATGGTGTCACTTGTTGCACACATGTAACATGCTTCTACCATAGCTACCAGGAGAATGGCAGCACACTGTCAGACACTTGTAACCCACTAGTTTGCACTGTAGCTAACAGGAAAAATAGTGCAAAGCACTGTTTTCAGTCTGGAATCGACGTAGACCTGACTTTCCAAGTCTTATATGACCTTTGTGTAGGAATTAATGATAATGTGGTACACACACGTACTATCATGCATGCAGCAAATGGAAAACGATCAAGTGAGCTACATGCATCTTTGTGTAGAAGGAATTGAGAATGAGTTAACAATAGTACTTGCATGTGCTATAGCCATATATAGAAGTTGGCTGGCTTTGTTTATCATCTCACCTTTACATGGCTTCAATTACCAGACAGTATAGTGCCATACAGTGTATACATGCAATAGCAAGCCAAGTTAGCTTCACTTCATGCAATGGCTTTGCTTATTATGAGATGGAACCCTCAAAAACCAGCTAAACTATAGATGGAATGACACCATAACACTTTCGATGAAACACCATCCCTACATCTTGTGCCATGGGATGGTGTCATTCCCATCTAGTTTGGTTGGTTTTTGAGGGTCTACATGCACTTGTTATCATCCCCCCCCACCTCTCCTTACAAAATTAACTATCAACATGATGTGTCCTTGAAGTAACCCCCCACTTCAACATCTCTGCCAACCAATAAATGAGGGTAATCCATAGGGATTGTCCTCAGCTACCTGCATGTTCCTCTATACTAACCCACTTCAAGTGCTCAAGTTAAAAGTAATAATTTTCCACAAAAAGTGCTAATTGCTACGTACACTAGAACTGGTATAGTGAGGGGAGAATGAGCTACTCATCCAACATTGCAGGATAACTTTGATTTTAAGTCTTCATGCTTAATTAAACCACTTGACCAGGTACTATCAAAGGGCAACTATTCTATGAAATTTCCTGGTACACCTTGAAAGTGTACCTGGAAATTTCATAGAATAGGGACCTAGGCTCTCCCTGCTACCCCCTCCTAACCTCCTTGCAATAAAGGAAGGGGTAGCAGGGAGAGCCTAGGCCCCAACGTGACATTCAAGCTACACTGTAGGATTGCTGTTTTGAATCATGGTTCTGAGCCCTGTAGTGAATTCAAATATCAAAAAACAAGTATCATGCCAGCCAGCCAGCAACAGCAAATCGTTTTCAAATACTCTGCATAAAAAATCTTTCATATACTCTGCATAAATAGACTGAAAGCAGTGAAAAAAAAAGTGAAGAAGGAGCCTAGATAGGCTTGCTAATACCAAGCAACTGCTTCATCAGCTCATACACAGAGAATGAAACAGCCACCTGTGGTACTGCACGAACATAGTTCAAGGACATGCCCCGATAGAGACCTTGGGTTATCCCAAACATTCTGTACGTGTAGCCAAGAGTCTCAAACACACTACGATACACAGGACTTTCTGAAATCATGCCTTCCAACTGCATCCGTCTACGTGCCACATCAAAAGGGTAGCTAACAGTCTGGGAAAAGGCCCCTGACATGCCCCCACAGAAGAGGCTGGCCGGAATGTTTAATACCACAGTTCCAGAGCCATCCAGAGACTGTCTGGTACAACTGTGACGCATATGTTGCATCAACCAGGACTTCATGACTTCATATGTATAGAATGCCACACCAGCATATGGGATCATTCCAAGAATTGTGGAAGAGAACCCTCGATACAATGCCTTTATACCTCCCTCTGCACTTGCCACTGAAGTCAGAGTGTGAACAATGCTCCGGTATCTCTGTTCATAAACCTGATATGCCATTCTTGCTCGTACCACATCAAGAGGATAAGTAAAGGTCACTGCTGTGATGCCAGTCATTGACCCTGCAACAAGCTTGCTTGTATGAGTAGTTTGACTGAAGTAAGGCCTCAGGAGTTTCTTGTATTGTTCATAGGACATAAACTGTATTGCTGCATAAGGAAAGATCCTGACTACCATGGCTCCATTCCCTTTGTAGTATCCGAGAATTCCCTCCTTCTTCCAAATTGCTCCAAACCCCTGCATCACACGGTACTCTTTGTAGTGTTCATTTTGTACTTGCAGGAGGATCTTCAGTCTGTCCACAGGGGCTGTTGTGGTCTTAGCACACACCCCAGCAACACCTCCAGCAGCAAAGGACTTGAGCATATATGTATAGTTATTGGGATGTAAGGTAGTTATGTCGGTCATCGTAGAGACTCTGGGTGGCATAAATCAGATCTATAAAACATTGGCAACTGAAAGTTACAAAGTACAGCTATCAAATAGGGATGTAGCTACAAAGACTATACAGACTAGTCAACTTCAGTATTTATGACTGGGTGACGTGAATACAACCACTGTGCAAAGGAATGGCCAAGGAACCAGCTAATTCATGGCAGCCCATCGTCAATACAGTAGCTGGAAAAATGTGTGCATATTGCTCACTCAGACTCACCCCACTATCAAGGATACATAGACCACATATAGACATGAGCAAGGCCTCTTTTGGGTGACTGTATGTGTGCTTTATAAACACAGCTACATGTACAACCAGTCTTAGTAAGTGTGTGCTCAGAGAATTGCATTTAAAGAGCAATGTTCAGGCTGTGATTCCTTTGTAGGGCTTATTAGTAGGTAATTTCTCTCAAGTATATACTCCCAGTCCAACATGAGGTCAATGACTTTGCCAAACAGCGACATGACTGTTTAGGTAGCACAGAACATAACCAGCGGTGGCTGCTGGCACTAAGCAAAGTAACTTGCATCATCAGTGTAAGTTTGTGCTGCAAACAACAAAAACCTGCATGGGTGGTAGTCTGCAAACGAGGCTAGAATAAAACATTTTGTTTAGTTCAAGTTTAACTAAAATATTACTTAATGTCATGCAAAATATTCTAGAAGGCACTCACCAACTGCTTAATTAAACGAGTAAAAGTTACTAATATGGGTACAAAAGGTGGAAGGGTGTTTGCTCAAAGAGGGTGTACAGTCTACATATTAGTTAACCCATGGGTTTCAAGTGTGTATGGCATAATCTATCCATAGGGAACACTAGACTTCGTGCCCAGCCCGCCGCGTGCACCTCCCGGTGAGAAACGGTCTGGTGAATGAAGTCAAATTTATTGGGCTTGTTCCCAAAAAGTGGTAAGGACCAATGAATTACGAGATTTGTAATTATTACATAGCACTTCCCTTACAACAGTAAAATTGGTTCATCTCTATTCGAGCATCCGTACCTCTTTTGAGCAGGCTTGCTGCAAAATGCTTTGAATGTTGCTAGGTTACACAGTCGCAAAAGCGGATGCTAGCCCAAGAAAATTCAACTTGGTTCACCAGACCGTTTCTCCTTGTGAGAGGGTGGAGTCTGGGGACAAGCCTAAGGGAACACATAGGCCTGTGCAAAGGGTACAGAGCCATACATACTTGAAGCCCAAGGGTTAATTGACTTACTCTATACAGTGTTGTATACACATGGTAAAGCTGTTGAAGCACAGTAACAGTGCTTTGATACAAGCAAGTAGCTAGTTATCTACAGTACCAATACATTCTAAATGAACTTGCTGTCAAGACTTCTTCCACTGGGCACATTGATCACACCACATAAGTGAAAATTGGTGAAAGTTTATGATAGAATGTGGCATTAGCAGTGTATACCAACTCTTAGCAAGACATACTGTATAGTGGGAAATTTTCGCTGGGTGCAAATTTTCGCGGAAAAGCGTCCTGACTCTTCAGAAGAAATTTTCGCGGTTTTTATTTTCGCGGAACGCGAAACACTCTGACCACACCCCTACCGGTTGATGCGACATCTTCGGACCGTCTCTTACGGTTTTGTACAGTAGCAGGCTGATTCTTCTTTACAGCAACCATTTAGAGGGCAGACAGACTGTAGAAAACCATCTCGTTCACATGGGTACTCGACGTACGCATGTAATGACGTCATCAATTTCGATCTTAGTTCATTTTTTTCGCGGTTTTTATTTTCGCGGAAGCAGGTCTATCCGCGAAAATCGCAAAAATTTGCACTCAGCGAAAATTTCCCGCTATACGGTATGCATTCGTTTTCAGATACTGTTGCCAGTGTCTTCCTGATCTGAAGCTTACACACACATACTCTAACTCATGAAAGTATTGAATGAGCACATTCATGCACAGAAAGTGTGACAAAGTCCTCTACCATAGTCTCACTGGCTACACCCTGTTAACAAAAAGGGAATAGACCTAGTAAGTTTGTTCCTCTATACTATACAGTGCGAGACCACTCATGGTTTAGTCACATACAAGTGCTGATGCAAACATAAAAACAGAAAGAGGAGTGAGCACAACTAAAATTTTCCATACTGGATGTAGTTTCATTACCATTTTTTCATAAATGCATGTGCATGCTAACATCATGAAGGGCATGATAATCAATGGCTTGAAATAGGAGACCATGGCTGTTTAGCAAAGGAACACTATATATACCCTACAGCAGGGAACCGCCAAGGTGAGAAGAAGCGTCCTGTTGTCAAAGACCCTAGATTAGGTACTACTACATAGTAGTTGCAATTCCTAAATAAAACAGCATGAGCTGATGGGCAATGCTGCTCTGTACAGGGATTGCAACCCCTTGACATACCACCTCCACTTTGTGTTACTCAGGTTGCTAAGCAACATCCAACAAGGATATTAGCAGCTAATTAACACTAAATTGCATTTGTTAATAACTTTGAGTAACCACATGTACTAGGAATTCTCACACCTGCCTGCTGTAATGTGGGCCCACTTGCAGCACTAAAAATGCATCCTGAAAGTGGTATAGTTCCAGCTGCTCACATTTGACAACAGCCAAGTAGTTTTATGCTTTTCTACCCAGCTCCTGCATTTCTAGTGCTGCTCACATTTGACAACAGCCAAGTAGTTTTATGCTTTTCTACCTCACTACTCATACTCTACCCAGCTCCTGCTTACAGTGTTAACCAAAACACGAAACAACAGATCAGCAGATCACAGACTACAAGTAGACAGAAAACATGACCATGAATAAAGAATGGCCCAACAGTATTAATTACTTTGCCCCACCTACTGTGAGCCACTATCTGGCTACCTAACAGTAACACCTATAGTGTTACAACGACCAGGCTGTCCAGCACCGCAACTATCATCTTCACACTTCCACACTGTAGTCCATGATCCATTGTTCTGTCCAGACACCCATTATCAACAGCCAACTGCAAGTTTTGCTTGTCTTCACTTGATCCCAGTAATCATCAGCAAGGCCTGACCTTGAGAGCTCGGCCACACACAATATAGCCACACAAAACAGCAAGCACTGCCACTGGCCCTATCTCAAGCTTATGAACAAGGCAGGTGCACTAAGTAAATCACTATGGTAGAAGCTAACATCACATCCAAGCCATGTGGACTGGGTACGATGCTAGGTACACCTCCTCCTCGGGTGATATATCCTTGTAACATCTTCAATGAGGTATATATCCTATTACACCATGTAGATTCCTGTGCTTGTATGGTCAGTTATCAGACTCTTAGTCTCGTTCCCAGACTATTTTCACACACAGCAGGAAAAAAAGATCTGGTCAACAGCCTATTCCGATTTCATTCCTAGCGGTTAACAAAATGGTGACACAATGTCTTGAAAAATGTAACATGTGACATTGTCATAGTGTACAGTGAATAAGAATTCATTTTACACAACATCTTAGGCCACTTGTCGTTTGAATTAAACTGATGACCAACACTACTTGTGTATGTTAAAACGATGTGCACTTCCGAGACTGTGGAGTGTACCACAAGAGTGCATGAGGATTGCCGTCCTTGGCACACGAAGGTCTCGTCCAATTTATACCGAGTATGTCTTAGCCTCGTACCTTGCCCATCTAGCATCAGTCGCTTGCAGTACTATCAAAGGGAAACCACTCCACTGAAGGGCTAACTTACCATGTAGTTGTGGTGAGCAACAAATGCTAGGGTGTGAGGATCAGCGTATCATGTAATCCATGCTGTGCCCACAACTTGTGAGCTGCATTTTACCTTGGATAAGGTCTATGATACCGATTGCTAGTTGTACTGCGATTGCTAGTTGCACCGCTACACTAACCAAACCCACCCAGCACTGCCCTTCACAAAAAAGTGTGTCCTACCAAATGAAAATGCCAGACAGCCTTGGAAGCGCATGCATTAGGGGGGGAGATTATTCACTGGAGGGGACATTTTTCACCAGTGAATAATGTCTGGGGGGGCAATATTCACTAGTGAATAATGTCTGGGGGGTCATTATTCACAGGGGGACATTATTCACTCCCGACAACATCATGTAAAATTTGAAATGACAATAAGCTGCAAGGCAGATCACAGACTACAAAGAGCCCCAAAACATAGCTCAATGTAGGGATCAGCTTCCCCCAGAGTTTCCAAACACCAAGGAGTGAGGATTCTCAAAATGTGCCAACCTCAGAAAGACTCAGGCACAATCTTACTTGACATTTGAAGCACAGGAACTTTGCAGATCCAGTTGGAAAACTTTAAAAATGCACACCATCAAAGCCATGGCATCCCACTCTGGTCTGTTCTCTAGTTTAGCTTGGCTTAGTCTTCCACATACCACCTTTAACTACCTTGCTTCTTCGGTCAACAAAAACAAAACAGGAACAGACCAGCCGACTATTTCTTCCCTCCATGTGGGGAAAAATAGTCTGGGAACGAGTGACTACCAGACTCTGTTGATTAGGATGTGGCCAGTAAGTTTGTCCATAACAATGGCACCATTCACTTCACATGGTGCTGAAGCTTTGTAGTAAAATCAGTAGCAGGAGACTAACAGAAATCCAACTACATGTAAAAGCACTTTAGCATGTTTTGTGCTGTACTGAAGGTCTCTAAGGATTTATAGATACACTACCTACCTGTTCACCTTGTAAATACTTAGAACGAAGTATCAGCATTCGGATAGCCAGCTCCGACTCTTCTCTTCATTTCACTTTTGCTCATGTTTCCTGTCATCTCGACTCGAGTTGCATCATCATATTGCACGACGCAAGGGTTGTTTACTAACTCCAAATAATGCCTTACAGAGTGCATGTGCGTGGGCGTGCGTTCTGATGCAGTTTGGGGGCAGAGTACAGTGTAAGGTTTAACCGTTTTTACTGTGGTCCTATAGCACTTGCACAGGTCATCTCCTAGCTTTGTTAACTAGTCTTGTTACCAGATACATTTTCACTACTCTGGACCCCAGACCCTTCTGACCAGCCAAGGGAGGATCTGGAATGCTGCCATCAGTGTTGATTAGGGAAAGAATGCCACATCAGCCAACCAACTAATGGCAGGAAGTGAATATACAATAGAACATGCGAATATTAGAGTGATACCCGACCGATCAGTGGCGGATCTGAAAATGAGGTTTGCAGAGTTTGCAAACTGTGGCATTCCAGCAAGCCACTTCAAACAAGGTTATTCCCCAGACCCTTCCTCATCCGGTCAGAAGGGTCTGGGGTCCAGACTCCATTTTCACAAAGCTTTGAATGCCCAGTCTAGTATACCACCATTTAGCTTCATAAACATAAAGGAGCAAAAGGGGGCTCTAGAGTGCCAGATGTAATTTTTCCTTCCACAACATTTGAGTAGTTCCTCTAGAATAACTGGCAAAGGGTTTAATTACACAATGTACCTGGCAGTATCTACTGAGTGGGTTTAGTGTCAAACAATCGATTTACCTTTCACTGTGGGCCATGCACTGTGGCAGCCTGTGTGATTCTATTATTCACATACATAGCACTAATTGCTACACTGCCTTTACCACTAATTACTGGCTCCTCTGCTGTCTAATTAGCATCATAACTTTGTTGTCATTGTATGGCACAAGGCCCCAATGTGACCTATTCTTGCCACTCAAATCCAGAGGTTGTGTTTACCACCAACTTGCATATACTAGTGTAACACAGTATTAGAATGTTATTACATAATGTTGGTTAGCTTCGTTTCCAGGCGTGTGGAAGAGAAAATGAGCCTGAGAACAAAGTAAATGTTGGTAGGATATAGCTGGTTACAGCTGTGGTGAAACTGTCATTCTCATACCAGAATGCCAGATTAACACCATACTGCCTCCATGTAGGAGGAGGAGACAAGTGCTGACCATGCAGGTTGGTAGTTGGAGGGAGCTGCAGTCAGTAGTGAAGTCAGGTGCAACGTCAGTGGAGCAAGCCATTGGCCTCAAGGAAGGTGAGGTAAACACAGCCTGAACAGTCCTACGTCCATTAGCCTTGAACATAGGCTTCTTGTTTTTTCCTTGCAGCTTAAAGCTGCAAAACAAATCCTGGAACATAAAAGCCTGGGTTCAAAGTTGTTATAACATTACAGGCCCTACAGGGCCTAAGATATTGGTGATTGAAATACCATACCTTGTTGCATGCACACACCACAAAAATAAGTCAAATGCGTAATGTTCTAAAGCAAAGTGAAAGGGACTATGGGAGAAGATTTGACTGGATATGTAGTAACAGAGACCACACACTGAGTTGAACACATTATTGTGTTGTATATTTCTGAGGTCATTGTTACATGGAACATGAACCCCATGCTCCATGTTAATACCAAGGAGGTAATGTATTCCCAGTACACCTGGCATAGTCTGGAAACAGATACCCATACATAGTAGCCTTGTTCCCAGACTTTATAACCCCAGTGTTTGTCACAGTGGTTAGATAATCGGGCAGTGAGGCGATATACACAGTCATACAAGAGCGCATAAGAACGGGTGGCTAGAGAAGAGCGTGTAACTCCAATAGAAGCCCGTAGTCCGGTCAAAATTATTGAACCGTACTAAAAATAGAACACCCGGCACGTGCTTAGCAACAATGGCTTATGTCTACGCACAGCAGCAGTACGTGTTACTATTTTTAGTACGGTTCAATAATTCCAACCGGTTTCAAATTTACTGAGTTACACGGTCTTATTCTAGCCGCCTGTTCTTATGCGCTCTTGCACATAGCATTGGTGCACTGACTTTGTGAGAACTTCTGCATTGAAACATATACAGACACAAGCTAAGCTGCTGGATTTTGAGACTCAGCTTTTGACTGCACATCTAGTTGAAGTTACCCAACCATTATATGTCTAGGTGTGGCTATGCCTGGGTGTGTCCTCTATGTATTCCCGGGTATGGAGTTGAGGTGTTCTCTCCTATGTAGGTACTCCTTCTCAATCCTCCTTCCAAGAGAACCTCTGTGTTCATGGTATATCAGAGAAGCCACTGGTCTTCCAGTTTTCAAATCCTGCAGACTTGGATGTGTTTGGGGCAGTGCAGGTGGAGGATGGTCCAGTGGTACTCCCACCATTTCTCACCCTGAACAACCTTCTGCAGCCAGAGTGAGTTTGTGCCTCATGCACACACTATATCTCAATACATGAGATGGGATTAAGACTGACCACATGCAACTTTAGCTCAGGAAGAACTCCTGTCAACTAGTCGTCATCACAGCAAAAAGTGAAGATGTATCTCACATCACTGGAGGTCAAAGGTTATAATAGAATTATGCCGCTATAAGTTTATTACTGAGAGAGGTTAACAGAGACGTTTGTTTGTTTGTACTTTCATGATTTCTATTACATTAGAAGTAGTCTTGTCCCTCGCCTCTAGCCAGTAGATTTCCTTCTTTCTTACAGCAAGGAAACTAAATAGATTAACACACAAGCTGACCAACTGACTGAGAAGGCAGTCTTAGTTGACAGTGCTGTATCACTTGTAACTTTA
The DNA here is from genome assembly GCA_949130485.1 of Agelas oroides. NCBI lineage: Eukaryota > Metazoa > Porifera > Demospongiae > Agelasida > Agelasidae > Agelas > Agelas oroides. The sequence continues at coordinate 5,056,535 of OX422196.1, read as the reverse complement.
TTCACACCCAACACAGTCATTACTTGCAGTAAGAAAAAGCTAGGTTGTCTTTACCGATCGAAACTGGGAGGAAGCAAACCGGGATGTTAAACCAAGAATATTGTTTTCCCCTCTGTTCTACTTTCAGGTATATCCCACCAAAAGGATCACAAGATATGAAGCCACTCTCTCAGCAGACAGAGAGAAGAGACATAACAGTAGCACATAACTCCAAGCAACCGCCGGGTACTGCTCAGAACTTGCAAACACAGAACAAAGACTCCAGCACTAGTTATGGCAGCGAGCCGATCTCCAGGACTCTCAAGCGAAAACGAAAACGCAGTTCATCTGAATCTGATGATGTCATTGACTTGACTCAAGAGTCTTTACAATAACGATTCAAGCAACATAGATATCACCTACAGTACTCCTTCATTAATATAATCTTTGGAGAGATAGAAAGTTCACATATAAATCTGTCATTCTGATCAAGGCACTCTAATTCAAATATTTCTGAGCATGCTACTTCACCCACATTAGCTCCACAGCAGAGGAATGGAAAGCCAGTCTCTTAACCCTTTAAATGCTAAATTAATTCCCCTAAAGGTCTTGTGTAGACTAGTCCCACCTTCTTTCACCTGTATTTCAACTTCTGCCAGGAGTTAACCCGAGAAACTTGATCCACAGCTTCCTTCAGAAGATTTTTACAGGTTCATGACCCTGACCACACCCACTCATTACCGAGCGCTCAATAGTCTGGGCCCTCCGACCAGGGAACGCTCCTCCAGACTGAAAGCTGCCTAAAAAAAAACAGAAATGGAGTCCCTACAAGGTGAAAGGACCGTTTTCTGTGCTTGTTTGTACAAGAAAGTGGAGGAGTGGGACACCCAGCGCTGACCAGACCTTTTCTATAGCCAGCTGCAACAGCCGCCATGCACTGTCAGCCAGAGCGGTGCACCCACCCACCTCCCCCTGTCCCACCCTTTCTGCTAGCGCAGAACCTATCTTCAAAACGGATTGCGCCAACTGATAACATGCGGCCGAATTTCGATGACGCGTATAGGCGTCAATCGCTGTTAAACGGTTAATATCAACCTAGAGTTAGTCAACTTTCTCTTGCCTATAATATGGAATTCCTATGGATCAGATCATGGCTGCTACCAATAGCCTTCAACGGTGTGTGCATATGCTCTAGATTTGTGCATAGTTTTGTAGATCAATAAAGTGGACTACTTGCCTGAAAAAACATTAATAATAATAAGTATGCAAGTACAAACCACGTGATTAGTACTGGCAATAAAATCAACCCTATACTGCATGCATCTGAGAAATTATTCAATGAGTTTCTTAGCTTGGAAGAACCTCCTGAGGTAGAAGATCTGCCATACAGCAAGGAATAGCAGACAGCACATGGAGAAGACACTGAAGTGCAGGACTCGGCTGTTTGTAGACTCTACAGATTTGGGAAAGAAAAGAGTGTCTGATGTCTGCTCTAGGACTGTGTCCCTTGTTAAATAATTAATTCCAGTACCACAAATGGGCTAGTAGACAATACTAGACATTTACATATTTAACCCTTAATTGAGCCCACCAACTTTTGTGTTACATGTAGCCTCGTTCCCAGGCCTTCAAACCATCCAGTTTTTGATCACTAGCAGTATGCAAAAATGGAGCGGGAAAGCTTGGTCCATTTCATCACATGAATGATGTCAGTGTCTACCTAGGTAGACAGAGGGAGGGAAGGTCACCCATAGAAAGAACGAGCTTGAGGCCTTATCTTGTAGATTCTGCCCCAAGCACTTGAGTTTCGAACGTTCACGAAGCGAAAAACGTACCGCTCCTGGTTCAAAACGAAGAAAGCATGTGCAAAACGTGTTCTTTCGATCGGGGACCCCTTCCCTCCTCTGTCTACCGAGGTAGACACTAACGTCATTCAAAATGGACCAGGCCTTCCCCCCTCCGTTTTTGCATACTGCAAGCAATCAAAACTGGACGATGGGAAGGCCTGGGTCGGGCTATTTGAACATGTATTAGTGTACCACCATTGTTTCACCATTGTTCAGTACACACGTCAGTGTTTCTAATAAACCTGTTGATATTATAAAACTGAAATGTTTACCCTTCCACCCACGCATTTAATTATGTCATGTCTTTCAGGTGACAAGAATGGGCGGGACTCCAATTACAAGCATGAACAAACATAGAGGATCATGAACGGAAATTATAGCAAGCAGCTGAAGTGACCTTAACGATACACACATAACCAACTTAAACTTCATCAGGTAGAATGTTTGAATTCGTCTGGGAAGATGCTCTACAGGGCAAACAGCCCCTTAAGCGATGGTCAGTGGGAGAGCCATTTTAGTCACAGCAACTCCTGTGAACAATATTTCCACATTGTAAGCGGTAGGAAAACGCTTCAATGCCTACTCATTGGAATACAGTTGGTATGGTAAATATCGAATATAATTTCTGCATTGCTCAACTTTTTCTATCACCACACTCTATGCAGCATCTCCCAGGAAGTTACACGAGGCATGTCACCACAACCCACAATTTTGTCGTGTTACAGGCGCATACAGACATTAGATTATCTAAACGTAAACTGCAATGTTGCAGTTGTAACCGCACTTACATAACATCTGGTACCGTGTGCAAATATGTATGGTACATGCAATTTATGTCTTGGTCAAGCTGACCCAGGCCCTAAACTACACTGAGTTGCTAAGAAAAGCGGTTACTGGGCTCCAGTGAGCAATAACACACAGTAGTTTAGCATAGATTGTGATGGCATGGTACCAGTCAGTGTGCCTGCCATCTATGACAATCTTAGCTACTTCTATTCCTTGGAAGAAGAATCTTTGCAAGCTTAGCTGGTGAACGGCTTAACCAGTTAAAGAAATGCTCCTGAGATGTTGCAAATAAGCTTAACAGCCACTGTGCCATTGCTATCTATAATGTATGCTATTACTGCTCACTGGAGTCCAAGACCTCAGAATTTGGATCTTGCATCTCTGGGAGACACTTACCCTTGGCTGTAAGGCCACAACATGCACTTTTATAAGTCGGTAAGGCACTATACACCAATTGGTCTTCTTGCTTCTGTGCTTCCATTTCCATACTTCAGCAGCCTTTAGAACTCGCCCCTTAGAAGTGTTACTTTCGGTACGCCATACATGTAGTTGTGTTTAGGTATATTTGCATTTATGGAGATATACTACATGTATGTTTTAGTTGATCTGTTACCAGCGTAGGACCTCCTGTATCTCTTGTTCCTGCATCTACCGTATAGCGGTAAAATTTTCACTGGTGCAAATTTTCGCGTTGTTGTTACTTTGTCCTCCTTGTCTTGTACAATTGTATAGTGAAACCCCGCTTAATGGACACCCCTCAACAGCGGACACCCACGATATAACGGACAATTCTGAAAGTCCCGACTGTCCCACTACTCCGTATAACGGGCAGTTTTTGCGGTCCCAATTGCACGCAAACAATAATTAACGACCTCCATTTAGTGAACCCTCATCAACCTTTTCAGCAAGATTGTCCACCATCGCTGCTGAGTCAACAACTTGTTACTTGTCTGCTTAGCCTTCCCCGCCAGCGTACAGCAAGGGAAAGCTCTGAAAACGTAGCCACGTTGTGGAACTTGTGCTCAACAGTCCAATTACACAATACCACAACTACCGGAAATATACTGGAAGCCCCTGAATTAGGGACACCTCGCTATGAAGGACAAAATGTTGGTTTCCAATAGTGTCTGCTATAGAGGGGTTTCACTGTATATTGACTTCACTCATGTAGCTAGCTTCCAGCCTCCTCTGCTTACCATTCGTATCCCTCATCTCCTCTTCCCTTGCTCTCATATAAGCAAAGTCATTCACAATGGACTCTGCCAAGTCCTCCAGCCTCCGAAGCTCTAGTTCCATTGGCTTCAACTTCTCAGCCTTTGCAAGCTACATAGGAGAGAGAAACACCACATACATTCACAGTAGGCAATGTATTCTTTGCATAGCCTCGTTCCCAGGCCCCGCCCAGCTTTCCGTCGCTTATTAGTACGGTAAAGCGGGAGAGGGCCTGGTATCTTTTCTCACGTGAGTGACGTCAGGATAGAAAGGATGGTAGAAAGGGTTTAATTGTGCGTGGGCGCACCGGGTCCAGAAAAGCGAAAAGAGCCAAGGTACCAGGTAACTTACCACACGTATCTAGCTAGCGGGAGGCGACTGTCTTACACACCAAGCGTTGAGCGTGTAGTCGGTTTAAAATACGTGAAACGCAGCCTGTTAATTCTGCAAAATTTCGCCATTTTCCGATTACGTCATGCTCACGTGAGAAAAGATACCAGGCTCTCCACAGCTTTTCCGTACTGTAAGCGACGGAAAGCTGGGCGGGGCCTGGGAACGAGGCTACTCTTTGCATATGGCACCCTATTTCCCAGTAGCCTCATTCCTAGGCTCTCTGGAACGTGAAATGTACACGTGTGGAGAGCCTGGTATCTTTTCTCACGTGATCATGACGTTATCAAAATAGGACCAGAGTTTTTAGAACCGAAAAGCAATGTTTTGCACGTTATTCAACCAACTTTGCGTTCAACACTCGGTATGGACAATATTCGCCCTCTGATAGCTGGATACGTGTGGTAAGTTTCCGGATACCTTTGCTCTTTTTCCTGCTCTGAGTCTTTGGGTACGCCCACGTGCAATTAAGGTTGTTCTACCTCCGTTCTACCTTTGAGGGTTCTCACGTGAGAAAAAATTCCAGGCTCTCTCCGCATGCACAACTTCAATTTCGCGTTTCGGAGAGGAGGAGCCTGGGAACGAGGCTAATTTCCCAGCTAGAAGAGCTGATCAAGAGGAATAACCTACATATACATGTGTGGCTCATCGAGGTTCACTCCAAATAGGCCAGGTCTACTGAATCTTGTCTATCTGATTCCTCCTAATTAGAATCCACAAACTCCATCTCAACACTTACTTAAGTACTAAATGTATTAGCGCTTATGACACATCTACAATGTATTAGCAGTACCATCAGACAGTACAGTAACCAGTACTCACATCATCATAGTTCTTGGCCTCTACTCCATGCTTAAGGGTGAGTGTGACCTCTCTCTGAGCACCATGCCCACCCTGACCTGGGCAAAAAACAACAGGCAGGAAGGACAGTACTTCAAAGCCAGGTACAATGAACAGTGTAGGTACAGAAAACAAGTACGGCATACAGGCCTACGCTGCCTCCAGTAGGCCTAGGAGATCACATCACGTGTGGTGATATCAGGTAGACAAAAAGTAAATACACAGGGGGAGGTGCCCACCAAATATTGCATTGACCAGTCCCAAGTGGACTGAACAACTACATGTACGTAGCTATATTTTGATACCTCACAAACATTCCAGCCTCCAGTCCTTGGACAGACATTACAGGGAAGGGCTTCAAGATTCTTTGTCAGTACTACCTCTGTGTGTCTACCTGATATTAGATGACATCACCACATGAGAAATCTACCAGGCCTTCCCCCTCCGTATTTGCATACTGGAAGCCATCAAACACTGGAGGTGGTGAAGGCCTGGGAATGAGGCTACACCATATTTGAATATTTTCAATATGGCAGTGTTAGTACATGTATCATAGCCTTGTGAAAGTAAACCCACCCACGAAAGCGCACCTACCTTCCTGTATAGGGACAAAGTTTATTCGAACAAACACCCACTCCTTGAGCATCCTTGAGCTAGTCTTGTGCGGCTAAAAGATATCACACTCATGGAATTTTGAGAAGTACTACACTGAGGTTAGAAAATCTTGTATTGTGAAGCTGATTATGAAGTGGTTTTACATAGTTCGCAGTTTAGAGTGCTGAGTGCCACCAGCACTTCGACTTGAGCTTTGCAGGGTCACAGACATTTCTGCTATGGTAAAACCCAATCCCATCCCCTTCTTGGTAAATATGTAAAGTGCTCTGTGCATGACACTCTTTCATGAGACTACGGTACATGTAATTCCACCAATATACAGTGTACATGTAAACTGAAGGAGGCATTATACGTACATACATACATGTATGTGTGTGTGTGTGTGTTTGAGTCTGTGCATGTGTGTACATGTGTTTGTATGTGTGCACTGTATAGTGTGTTTGTTTTTTTTCGTGGAGGGGGAGGGAGGGGGGGGGGCAATTTTCACGTTTTCTTTTTTTGTGGTCGAGTAGGATCCGCAAAAAATAGCCCGCAAAAATATGTGTACATATAAATTGTCTAGGTGTGAAGTCCACGTGCATTCTTGTAGTTCTATGACATGTCGGTGCTGCAGTATCTTTCAAGCTATTCCATGAGGACAGCTACCGGAGGGCTCACTATTTTCCTCGGTCCAGCCAGCTGCTGTCTGTGCCGCCCACAAGTGTGTCCAGACTGCACAACTTGAGGAAGGTGGGAAGAAGAAGTGAGGTCCGTACAAATAAGCTCTCAAGCAGGCATTCAACACGTCTCTGGTATTATAATATCAGAGACATGAAACGTGCTGGCTTGCTTTATACTCGCACGCTTCTGCATGATCTGCTTGATGAGTACAACGTCGACAGGAAGGGACCAAATTTCGAGGTTAAAACTTACATGTAATTGCTTGCCCCGAAAGTTTTGCCCCACGAAAAAAAAAAACAAACGCTAAATGGCAATTATGTGCATGTGTGTGTGTGTCTGTGTGCATGTGTGTGTGTGTCTGTGTGCATGTGCATGTGTGTGTGTGTGTCTGTGTGCATGTGTGTGTGTGTCTGTGTGCATGTGCATGTGTGTGTGTGTGTCTGTGTGCATGTGTGTGTGTGTCTGTGTGCATGTGCATGTGTGTGTGTGTGTCTGTGTGCATGTGTGTGTGTCTGTGTGCATGTGCATGTGTGTGTGTGTGCATGTGCATCTGTGTGTGTCTGTGTGCATGTGCATGTGTGTGTGTCTGTGTGCATGTGCATCTGTGTGTGTCTGTGTGCATGTGCATGTGTGTGTGTGTCTGTGTGCATGTGCATGTGCATGTGCATGTGTGTGTGTCTGTGTGCATGTGCATGTGTGTGTGTCTGTGTGCATGTGCATCTGTGTGTGTCTGTGTGCATGTGCATGTGTGTGTGTGTCTGTGTGCATGTGCATGTGCATGTGCATGTGTGTGTGTGTCTGTGTGCATGTGCATGTGTGTGTGTCTGTGTGCATGTGCATGTGTGTGTGTCTGTGTGCATGTGCATGTGTGTGTGTGTCTGTGTGCATGTGTGTGTGTCTGTGTGCATGTGCATGTGTGTGTGTGTGTCTGTGTGCATGTGCATGTGAGTCTGTGTGCATGTGCATCTGTGTGTGTCTGTGTGCATGTGCATGTGTGTGTGTGTCTGTGTGCATGTGCATCTGTGTGTGTCTGTGTGCATGTGCATTTGTGTGTGTGTGTCTGTGTGCATGTGCATCTGTGTGTGTCTGTGTGCATGTGCATGTGTGTGTTGTGTGCAAGTGCTTGCCACACTTTTGCGCCTTGGCTCACCTTTGACTGTGGAGAGAAAGCACACTTCAAACAGTTCATAGTCCTCTGTTGTGAAAGCAAACTTGCCCTTGCTGGCATCCTCCTTACGGAACAGAGTATGCCCTCTAGAGTCTGCCACCTGGTAAAAAGACACCACACCAGTCTCAATAGGTATTGGAATTCACAGGAGGAGGAAGGAGGGTGGGTTCACTCCTTGAACATTTCCTACCTCCATGGCAAAAAAAAAAAAGACTATAGGAAGGACATTCCTTCTCCCTATCTTACTACAATGGAGAAAAACGAGTGTGGGGGTACATCTTCAATTTTCTACCGTACTAAGGGGGGAAAAGTGTAGTTTGCTCTTTCTCACTATCTGCAAGGTAGATAAAAACAGTGGAGAAACAATGGAGAAACAGTGTTCCCCAAGAAAATGAGAGCATGCAGTGACTAGTTTCATCTCTTCATAGTAACAAGCAATATTGTAGCGTTGTACCCAAGCCATGTAGGAGAGGAAAAGGCTAGCAATAAAGTAACTGCTTCTTGTGATAGAATAGTGTAGCACAAAAGTCAAGAGTTGTTTGATAGGATGTGAAGATGTGAACCACGCTTAACCCACTATTGACCCCTGTAAGTATCATTCAACATTGACCACTATCAGTTGACCCAATCCATTTTGAAGATAGATTCTGCACTAGCAAAATAGGTGGGAAGGGGGAGATGGGCAGCTTTAGGCAAAAGTGCTATGCACATGGCAGCTGTTTTTATACTGGAGTATCTGGCTATAGAAAGGCCTTGGTTGGCACTGGGTTGGACATTTCTCTCCTTTGCACAAATCAACTTAGCAAACACTCCTGTCACCTTGTAAAGGTTCCTTCTGACACTGTATGCAGTTTTCATTCTGAACAGGTGTTCTCCAGTCAAGAATGCTGGCTATTGGAAGTTTCCTAATGAGTGGGTGTGGTTAGAGTTACAAATTGGCCATGGTGCTAAATCCCTAGTCTTGTCCCCAGACCCCATCCTCTCACGAGGAGAAATGGTCTAGTCGAATTTCTTGGGTTAGCGCACACTTTTGCGACAGTGTCGCCTAGCAACATTTTACGCCAATCCTGCTCAAAGAAAGGTACGGATACTTGAGTAGAGCTAAAAAATTTTACTGTTGTAAGGGAAGTGCTACGTAATAATTACCGATCTCACGATCTCGCAATCTCATCGGCCCTTACCACTTTTGGGGAATAAGCCCAAGAAATTCGACTTTGTTCACCAGACCATTTCTCATCGGGAGGCACGCACGGGCTGGGCACAAGACTACTAGATCCCAGCAGAAGTCAACATAAGGTACATGTACATTCAAGTGACCCATAGACAAAAACTGACAGAAAGAATTTCAGCAGTTGATCGGATAAGCAAACAAGCCTCCAGATAAGAATAAATCTACTTCTGGTCCAATCTACATGCAGAAAGAAGAGAAAAATGCAGCCAATTTTACATGTCTCAGTGGAAATTATTAAAGACCTCAAAATTTAAATCTTTAAAGATGCTGACAGACATGTGAACTCAGTGTGTGTAAACCTGCTGAGGTAGGTTCTGCATGGGATAGGGGGAGGTAGAAGGCTTTTAGGCAAGCGTCTCCTTCTTGTCTGGTCACCAGTCTCCTGCCTACCTCTGAAGTCTACCACTATCAACGACACCAGTGTCTTGCTGTCTGCTCTCTAGTCTCCTGAAGTCTACCACTATCAACGACACCAGTGTCTTGCTGTCTGCTCTCTAGTCTCCTGAAGTCTACCACTGTTAACTACACCAGTGTCTTGCTGTCTGCCCCCAGTGTCCTGAAGTCTACCACTGTTAACTACACCAGTGTCTTGCTGTCAGCCCCCAGTGTTCTGAAGTCTACCACTGTTAACTACACCAGTGTCTTGCTGTCTGCCCCCAGTGTTCTGAAGTCTACCACTATCAACGACACCAGTGTCTTGCTGTCTGCCCCCAGTGTTCTGAAGTCTACCACTATCAACGACACCAGTGTCTTGCTGTCTGCCCCCAGTGTTCTGAAGTCTACCACTATCAACGACACCAGTGTCTTGCTGTCTGCTCTCTAGTCTCCTGAAGTCTACCACTGTTAACTACACCAGTGTCTTGCTGTCTGCCCCCAGTGTCCTGAAGTCTACCACTGTTAACTACACCAGTGTCTTGCTGTCAGCCCCCAGTGTTCTGAAGTCTACCACTGTTAACTACACCAGTGTCTTGCTGTCTGCCCCCAGTGTTCTGAAGTCTACCACTATCAACGACACCAGTGTCTTGCTGTCTGCCCCCAGTGTTCTGAAGTCTACCACTATCACCGACACCAGTGTCTTGCTGTCTGCCCCCAGTGTCCTGAAGTCTACCACTGTTAACTACACCAGTGTCTTGCTGTCTGCCCCCAGTGTTCTGAAGTCTACCACTATCAACGACACCAGTGTCTTGCTGTCTGGTCTCCAGTGTTCTGAAGTCTACCACTATCAACGACACCAGTGTCTTGCTGTCTGCTCTCTAGTCTCCTGAAGTCTACCACTGTTAACTACACCAGTGTCTTGCTGTCTGCCCCCAGTGTCCTGTCTACCTCTGAGCTCTACTACTATCTATTAAACAAGTGACATTCACTATCAACTACACAATTGTGTTTGTGTTGTATGGCCCCAAGTCTTCCGTCTACCTCCAAAGTCAACACAAGCATTTCAAAATCATTATACACAGCTTGGCCCAACTTCATGAAAGAACATCTAAGATAGCTGTCCAACCACACCCATAAACAATTGCCCTTGTGTGCAAGTACTGTTCTTATAGTGAGAAACCAGCAGAGTGAGAACAGTTTAGTCTTACCTAGATGAGACCAACATCCTTGTTTACTAATGAATACTTACCAAAGTAATAAGTCATCACTCTTAAATGTGACTTAAATATACTGTAGAGTAAGTTGCAAACGTTCAGACACCAGATGTCAAACATGAATTCTGAATGCTGAAATTACCCAAAGAGTGCGTCAAGTTGTAATGCAGGCATAGCCATTCATGGTGCTAGTGAGTGAGTGGTGCTGAAAGATGCTTTATTTGCAGAGTTACATGTACATGTTGAAGTAAAGGACATGGAGATCCAGCCAGGATTCAAACCTGGGTGTTCTAAGTGCCCGTCAGATGCTCTTCCCAGCTGAACCACTGGGGCTCTTAGCTTCATACCAAGGAGCCTGGGTATGAGGCTATGGAGCTCTTGCATTAGAGCTAAATTCTTGCATATCCACTTTGGATTTGCAACTGTGAAACGATAAAATCTATTTGAGTGTGGGCACATGAAAGTCGTCTACTGATACATTCTAAAGTCTGGATATACGTACATGTACATGTAGGTGTGATCAAAACACTAGCAGTACATGTACATGTAGGTGTGATCAAAACACTAGCAGTTTCACATCCATCACAGACGGAAAACAGTGACTGACTATTGTTCTCTCACACACCCTAAGCCTACACTACACATTCCTAGGCGATATCAGCACTCAGGCTTTGCATATGGATAATAAAATATGGTAACCAAATGTCTTTCTGTAACTTAGTTAGGAGGATTCTGTTTTTTCAAAAATAATGTCATTGTGACGACCTATGACCCCTGCCCCTCCTTGTAACGTCATACATACTCTGAAACAGTTGATAGCTGTACAATCGGAAACTCTGAGAGAAGCGTCCTCAAATAATAGCCGTGGCTAGTGTGTGAGGTAGATAACGACCTTCTAGCTATAGCACTCAGGTTTTTCGTATTCTACAACTTGTTTTCACCATGGACAGCTGAAGCTGGGTGCACTAGCATCCATTCAGTCGTCAAATTGTGGTTAGCTGCAGTGAAGTAGAGTGTATGCCCAGCAGTGCAAATGACTTAGCTCTACTGCTTGTACATATCGTAACAGGCTCACTATAACATCACAATCACATCATTTTTTGCAAAAATAGTTTGCAGATGCCTATGTGAAGACTGGCCATGTACACTGAAGTTATGAAAGCAAAGCTGGGAGATTGAAGCTTTAAATTGTCTTTGCTCACACTGAGTTGATCACCAGACCCCTTCTTCCACTAAAAAGGTCCTGGAATCAAAGTACTACCGAGGTATTAAAGCTATATCCCTCTCTAGTGTGCTTTAATTGGAAAGTCAACCTCTCCTACCAGTTCATGTCCGTCTAAGCACAGTTAAAAGTACTACCCACATATATACTCGCACGGGCATACCAGAATATCGGTCTTTTGTCCATCTTGATCTGAGAGCTTGTACTCTCCAACCACCAACACATCCTTGTGCACCTCTTCTTGGATACACTTTCTGACGTCCGGGTCTAGCGAAAAGGAGATGGATTGTGCGGCACACAGTAAGCTCAGGAGCACCGCAATTAGCAGTAGCAACTGCCGTCTTAGCTTCATAGTCACGACTAAGAACTGACACTTCTTTTCGTAGTGATTCCGTTCCCGGACGTATTAAATTTTTCTTCAGGTTGTGGGTTTGGAATTGAACCCCCAAGAGTGATGGCCAAAGGGAAGGCAAGGTATGTTGTTACTGTATTACATAACCCCTCCTCCCCTCATACACTAGGCACACTAAGTACACATCAGCTGCACATTACACTGTGCACTCACCATGTGTGTGATAGTGTGAAATTATGGAGGTTTCTTGTAGCTACATTACAGGCTGAAAACTGACTGTAGTAAGCTTACTGTCTACCATGAGAATGGTGATCAACTTTGACTAGCAGTCTGCTGTGCCTATGGTATAGTGGTAGCCAACAGCCAAATTATGCAATTGCATTGGCTACACTCAAATTTGTGTGTAGCACACAAAACTCTGCCAAGCGTCACCAAACCCTTTGCCATTCATAATATTCAACATGGGAATTAAGGCAAGGTATGTTGTTACTTGGTATTAGGCTCCCCTCACACACTGCCACACACAACTCCACGGTCAGCTGCTGCACATTGCACTCAATGCACTGTACACTCAGTATGTGTGTGATGGTGTGGAAGGAAGTTTCGTATGTGGTAGAATATAGAGGCATGAATGCACTCTCAGACTGACTTATCCTCAGACATACAAAGAAAAATTTCTCGGACAGAATCAAATTTCAGATAAGTGGTAGATAATTTCAGATACATTGTCTGTAGTAAGCTGTTTCCTTGAATGCTTTGGCAAATCTAACATTAGTGCCCCTAACTAACAAGATTTGCACCTTCTTTTTCATGTTGTTCACTTACGTATATAACATGGAGGGCCACTTTTTGCTACAATAGCACCTGCTCCGAAAGAAGAGACGACTGTTCTTGCACTTCCAGTCTATGCCTTGTGTGTGTCAAGTGCATACTATACTTCAGCACTTGCAGAATTAGGCAGGCGATGATGCAGAACTTGATAGTCAGGCAGCACCGATATCTGTCCATGGATAGGTATAGCAGATGTGATCTCGTATGTGCTAAATCCTGAGTGTATAAATGTTTCGACTTGAGTTAGACAACCTTTAGCACACCTATCCTGCAATTTTTACTTCTGTTGGATCCCTCTGTGCAGAAAGGTAGCATTATGTTTGTTATGTACGTGTCCAAGAATCAGTTGGCACCTCTACATGCCAACTACAATGTACATTGGTATGTAGTGGTAGCCAGTAGCAATGTAATTTGGCTGCTGGCTACCACTATACCACAGGCACACCAAACTTGTAGTCATCTTGATCACCATTCTCAGTACTATAAAAAGTGGGGGTTTTTCAGCCTGTAATATAGTTGGTATGTTCTACCACCTACAAATAAAAGTGGATTGGCTACACTCAAATTTGTGTGTAGCACACGAAACTTTGCCGAGAGTCACCAGCTAGACCCTCCATTACCATTTATGGTACTCAACATGATTCACACTGGGGCATTGCATCTGGCTTGTCAGACCCCCTGTTCCTTGTCCATTGTGAAATATTATTAGACATTGCTACATATGCTGTTTGCCACATATCCTCCTGCGTATTTCACATTTATTATCACCCTCAGTTATTGGAAAACTAAGTGTCAAGTTATCCTCAGCATGCAGCTGCTGCTAAAATTGGAGATTGTTTTGTCTCAGACAACAGAGTTCTTACATGCCTGAAGTATAGTACTTGGCTTGATTTTCCAAGTCTCTCTCTGCAGTTCATATTTTGCCATACCGTATATGGTACTCTAATAAGTTGGCCAGATGTAAAAGCTATGCACATCCCACATATTACATGTTCAGTTCAAGTTCTCGACTGATGTTTGTCATGAAGCATTAGCTGGCCAGATAATGTGGAACTATCAGTGTGTATTCTCTATTAAATGTGATAGTGTCCAATGTCTGCTCAATCTCTGCTATTTGTGACTACTATATGAGCTACGTATCAGGCTCATGCACACGGGTAACTTAGTACATCTTTAACACTGCTTCTTTGGGTGTTTAGAAAAATGAGTGCATGACTGCAATCCTATCAGGTGTACATTATCTGTGAACTTAACCATCAGCACATCGATCATTCCCTTACTCCATGACTATTATAATTATTATCTGCAGAGTTATTGTGGTTCGCCTCATGAGTGCAGCTGGTACAGGCTTCTACTATACTATGAAAAGACAAAGAGTAAAAGAAAAAATGATGCTAAGGAAATATGACCCCATCGGTAAGTTACAATCTCCCTACAGCTGCTAGATCAACCTCTAGGACTATTACGTCTTGTTTCTATGTCCTTCCTTTACAGTGAGGAAGCATGTTTTGTTTGTGGAACAAAAGCAAAAGAAGAAGTAATGAATGTTCATGGCACACATCATTTCATCTGAACTGTGGTCAATGTTTAATGTTATGTTGCCTCACTCCAATCTTGAAACATGTTCATTTACATACATGTATTGGGCAATGCAGATAACAAGACAACAATACACTGTGCATGGACATCATCATGTCTCATGCTTGCATTACTCATTCAAATAGCAAATACAGAAGTGTGTGCCTCCAATCAGGGCAAGTGCAGTACCACTAGGGTGCCACATCATTTTCTGCACTGTGAATGTGGACTCTGTTGGTACCAGCACACTTACACACCCGGCAGGGGACCACAGATACAGCTTACAGTTTGCAGTACAGACGGCTAGCCTGGACTGTAGGGGATCCCACTGAAATTCACGTATAGGGTTTGACTGTAGTAGTAGTACAGCTAGACGGAGCTTGGTCACATCCCAGACCCATACTGCATTCGGCATATTGTCATTCTTAGTTGCCATGTACTTGGAATCAGGACTGAATAACACAGTTCCCACCCCAAGTTTAGGATTTGGTTTCTCGGGGTCTGGTTTTATAGTTGGGACTGCCACCGGAACATCCAAGGTTTCATACTTGCTCTGTGATGGATACATCGTACTTTGAAAGGTAGCACCATCTACTTTCGGAGGTGGAAGTTTCTGTTCCACTTCATTGTATACTACCACATTACTGAAGTCAATAGTGGACGGGTGGTTGTGCTCAGCTACAGTTTTCCAGGTGACATGGTTGAGCACTCTAGCTTTCTGGTCATAACTGCCAATGGCCAGAAACTGGCTTGTTGGGGACCATGCTACACACTTTACTCCAAGTGCATGCTCATATGCTGAGTATGATGCTATGCATCGTCCATCTATAGAGTAAAGGAGGACCTTATAGTCCAAGACTGAATCCCACACACACAGAACCCTTCCATCGGGTGACCATGCTAACCCTGCTACATCCTTCGTGTCTATGGGGAAGTTGCGAACCAACTGCCAATCACCACAGTGAAATAGGCTGATGTAGTCTTTGCAGTCCCTCCTTTCAACCAGTGCCATATACTTTCCATTCTTGCTGAAATCAAGACCTCCTTGAGCAAGCTTGGGATATTTGATGTAAGAAATGGTCTTACTGACTAGGGACCACAGTGTCATCCGAAGCTGGAAATCAGAGGTGGTAAGGATGTGTCTGCTGTCAGGAGTCCAGCAACAGGCGACCAAGCCTGCAGAGCCTTCATCAATCTTGCAGGTCCACTGTGGCTGCTCTATTGACCATACCTACAAGTATAAGGAAATATATACCATAATAATAGCAATTTCAAACTCTGCTACATAATGGATATTTTCCAAACAATATACATTCAACATTAATTTTGTACTTCATAGAAGCATCAAGGAATATTTTTAACATCAAAACTTTCCAAATAGGGAAAGTATACAAGTATACGGCCAAGATTAACAAAAATGACAATCATTACAGAATATGTAGGCGTTAGGACCTGAAAGTAGGGGCTCCACCACAAGCCTGTCCACTCATAAAAATATCAGCTCCTAACTCTGTGTAGTTTATGGAACTACCTATGCTTAAGTATACCCATCCATACTCCCACCACCAGAATGGGAGAATTAGTGGGCCCCCTCCACTAAATCTTTCCTCCTTCTTTAGAAGGTTTACTGGAGGGGGGTACTAACCTTCTTCTAAACAAAAGCCAAAGACTACTTGGGGGAAGTAAATGGTCCTCTGAAGTAGGTGGTTCCCGGCCCTTTTAATCTGGTCCAGAGTAGTTGTTCCCCTAGGGATCACCTAATCCAGAGTAAGTGGTCACCCACCTCCCCTAACTTTAGTGATGTTCTCTTAGGCTCAAGTACACACAGTCTTACAGTGCAACCTCTGAGTAAAGGACGCTTTGGGGAAATGGCCTTTGTCCCTTGTAGAGAGGTCGTCCCTATCTCGGATGTTTGTCTTTTTTTTCATTGTATCACCCTAATACATGTTTGTTTCCAATATATAATGAACTATTATGGGGGTTAGTAATGAT
The DNA here is from genome assembly GCA_949130485.1 of Agelas oroides. Lineage (NCBI taxonomy): Eukaryota > Metazoa > Porifera > Demospongiae > Agelasida > Agelasidae > Agelas > Agelas oroides. The sequence continues at coordinate 5,040,243 of OX422196.1, read as the reverse complement.
AACAGTCAGCTCTGATAGTAGCAGTCCGCTATAACAGTGTTCAGCTATAATAGTCATGTAGAGTGGTTTGTTTGGAGGATTTTAGTTTCATGGTGTCTATTGCTGAACCGATTCTTAAGGGACTGTACTGCCTCCTTGAAATTGTGGAGTTTTGGAGGAGGGGGTTGTGCATCCATTTCATCTTCTCCATCCTCTTCTTCATCAGCTACTTCCTGTTCCTCCTGTCCTAACTGCTTCAAGAAGTCAGCCTCCCAGCTATCATTGTCAAGCTCCATGCATACTGGGAGATCATCATTCAAGTACTCATCCATATTACATCTTCCATCAGTTGGAATGATCTTCTCAATGAGGCTCTGCACTTCCATACATATGTCCGCCTCTAAGAAAGGGTCATCTTCCTCCTCAAGATCGCAAGATATAACATCGAGGTCGGCATTCAGGATGCCAGCCTTCCTAAAGCACTTGGCAATAGTGTCTGCTCTTACCAGTAACCAAGCCTGTGCCACCCACCTGAGTGCAATGAGAATATTGATAGACTTCACCACGTCAGAAGCTGTGTCACACTCATCTATCTTAGATAATACATACCTCAAGAAGAAGTGCCTGTAGTGGACTTTAAAACTTTGAATTATGCCAAGGTCCAGTGGCTGTTGCTTAGAGGTAGTGTTAGCAGGCAGAAAACAAACCTTGATGTTGCTGAATTTACTGGCTAAGTTTTCAGGATGGCAGCCAGCATTATCCATTAGTAGTAAAATTGACCGATACTCTGCGACAAGCGCCTGTTGAGCTTCGTAAGGACAGCATCCATAATCTCCCATCATCCACGCTTTCTTCTGTCCAAAGTAAGAGCCGACTTCTTGAAGTTCCATAAGCACTTTGGAGTTTTGGATTTCTATATGAGAATAGGTTTCTCCGTTGTACCTGCCGCAGAAACAAAGAATGCCACAGTTACCCGTTTCTTGCTCTTCTTGCCTCCATAACAATGCTTCCCCTTTTTCCCAAAACCACGATCAGGTAGAGCCTGCCAAAACACTCCCGTCTCATCCATGTTCCATATGTCTTCCTTAGCATAGCCCTTAACAATTTCTGGAAGCCTCTCTTTCCATGAATCCACAGTTCCAGACCTCGAAGTTTTGGAGATTTGTTTACATGTTAGGGGTTACCATGCTTACATGGACATTTGGACTCCAATTCAAGGCCAGACTTTGCTGGTAAGGCAGGAGCCAACAAACAGCAAAGACAACAATGCAGTCGGTGTTTTCTTAGAAGATGTGATTGTAGGGCATGTTCCATATAACCTGGCACCACGGTTCTCTCAATTTTTGCAAAGAGATGTGAACAAGGCCTTTGCAGAGGTGACTGGAGGGAAGGTCAACCGAGGAGGAGGATATGGACTTGAGGTGCCGTGTGTATACAGACTTTATGGACCAAAGGTGTACATTCAAAAAATGAGGAAATTGGTGAACTCCCTGAGAACAGCTGGACTTCTTTAGCTAGCTCAGTACAGTAAAATAAAGCGCCGGGTGTGGTGTATTATTATTATTAATCGTGGGTTGTGGCCAAGTGTCCGCTATTTGGAAGTAATTTTGTATTGAAGGATGCCAGTCTGGACTTTGCCAGTGTCCGTTGTCCGGAGCAGAGAGGCGGTCGCTTCTCGGAGGTTAGTTTTACATTAATAGAATGCCAAAATCAATCGGTGCTCTTGTGTTTGTCCATTCGAGGGAGGTTGTCCACTTTTGGGAGGGTCCGTTAAGAGAGGCTCCACTGTATACCGGTATCCAATGTCTGCTGTACAAAGTATATGTCACCAATGCCAGTATGAACTGCACAATGGTTGCAGTTGCAGGAAATTTGAGGTGCAAATAGAGGCAGCACTGCATCCATGACACAATTAATGCACAGAACATCTTCTCTTCACTTGTTGGGACCTCAGTTTGGGATGAATGCCAGGCAGAACACATGTGACATTGACTGCAAGAAGGGTGATAGTTTAATTCCGAGGGGCTGGGCCCATTCACACATACATCAAAGTAGACACCTTCCAAGGACCACCTACTCTGGGTCCATTTACATTGTGACAGGTCCACCAATTTGGGGTGACGGCACTCTTTTAGCCCATCAAAAGCACTGTGTTACTCTTGCAGTGAGAAGACTGTTAGGTTGCCATACTGCAGAGTGTGTTAAAGAGGTGGTGGAAAAAGTGATGGAGTGGGAGATACCTGAAAGCAAAGTGGGAGTGATCGTAATGGACAACAGGAGCAATATGGTGCCAGCCATTTTGATGAGCAAGAAATGAAGAGAAAGCCCTTTGGTCTAAGTTGTTGGAAGTGAAATGGAAGGAGGAAAGGAGAATATTGGGTTGAGTAGGAAAAAATTACCCTCTAATGTCCAAATTACCATTGAAACCACCTGGATCATCTGTATCAATTGAGAGTACTACTGTGGGTAATGCTATAATTGGCAAGTGGAACCGGCTTGCTGATAAAAACCTGGAGCAAGAAGTACGACAATTACACAGTTTGTATGATCTAGTAGCTTTGACTTATTGTTAAATTAACTGATCTCTTGCATTGGTCCTCAGACACAACAGATGCAGGTCACATATAACATTAGCTGCCCAAAGCCCATAGGCCTGTGTGTATCTTATTCAGCCATTGTTGATATCCGTGGGTTTTCAATAGAAATAAACACTGTCCTGCCCACAAATAGTAACCACACAAAAACGAACAGTGAAAAAGATAGTGGCCATGGCATGGGATCCAGGAAATATGGTACATCCTATCTCCCTCAGGTATGTATATCTCAGGTATGTATATCACAGGTATGTATATCACAGGTATGTATATCACAGTTATCCAAAAATATTACTGCCTACCTCCTGAACAAGATCTGCCACAATGTATGTGACATGTAACAAACATTGAACCTCCCTTACAGCCACTCTCTGCATGATGCAAGCCTTGAATACAAAACTGCCAATCAGGAAGGCGGTACATACCTAGACATCATCGCATGGAGAATTGATCAACATTGTCAAAAGCACATATCAATTTGACATCACCACTATTAACAAAAATGGTTGAGCAGGGTCTACTAAAAGTCATATCAGGCAGGCCAAAACCTACTTGCTGCAGTGATGCTCTCAGACCAGCCCTACCCAAGTTTTGAGCTAGTGAGCAGGAGCTGTCCCATGTCTAGCAATGTCACTACAGGAGAGAGCTCAGCCTCTTGTGCAGAGGAAGACACTGACCGTCACAATGGTTGCCGAGTACTCCTCCTTCCAGACAGCATGTGTCCATTGCATTAGGTGCATATGCCATAGACCATCACTCCAAATTCTAGCAAAACGAATGTGCTGAAATCAAAAATCAGCAGTACTGTATCAAGCCACACCAACTACCATTATCTCAGCAGGTGAAAGGCCGAACTGTTATGATCTGTTATGCTTTCCAGCGAAAGAAGGGGCACATGTTTGGAGTGCTACTGCTGAATGACAAGCATGGGAAAGAAGTCAGGAAAATTGCCAATGGTAGTTTGCACGTGTATATAATTTTTTTTAAAAATACCTCTTGCTAGGTCTTACCCAGAGTGATCTGGCATTCGATGCCATGCATTTCATGGCTGCATATCACTAACTACAGTGGAACCTCTCTATTACGGCCCTCCGAATTGCAGACACCTCCGTTGTATGGACGGTTGACTAGGGTCCCGAACGGTCGGCCATAGAAACGTGTACTTACTTGACCTCCGAATTAAGGACACCTCTCTATTCCATAATACAGACGTCTGCTCCGCCCCCAAACGGGTACTTACCATACTTATTGAACTCCCATACAACGGACAGAAGGCCACACCCCACATCGCTGTTCAATCCACGTGCGTCGTATAGATGGCTAGTCAACCAGCTGCTGGGACACCTGGTATCGAATGTCTTGAAGTGCCATCGTTTGTTCGGGGTTATCACGCTTACAAAGACATCTGGGAACCTGAAGTGTTGTTTTCCATTATTGTACATTATTATATAGCTGCTGGATATGTGATATCCTATTATTATTATAATATAATAGACAAAACTTCACTTTAACTGTAATATCTTGCTTGTATGTTGAATACTTGATGGTGTCCACCAAGTAAAGTAGCAACTGCAGTGTTATGAACCAACCTCTGAACTAAGGACACCTCTATAATAAGGACAGTTTGATGGGGCCCCGACGGTGTCCGTATTATGGAGGTTGCACTGTAGTACTACCAGAACAGAAGACAGGGTGTTGGACTCACCCTTCTTCCAAAGGTCAAGCTGGAACACATAAAACTCAACTCATTCTCCAAAATGGTTGACCTTAGCAAAAAGGCATAGTGTCTATTTCACTTGCAGTTTCCTATTCAGCACTGCATATCAATCAGTGCTGGTCTGTCACCAGTGCCGGTCAACCGAATACAATCAAGCAAGTTTGTAGATATGGCCAAGCTGCTGCCTGACCGTCTGAGAGTTAGCACTTAGCACCAACCCTAGCATCACTCTCAGGCCTCGCCATTTTTTGGTGGGCCTGGGAATGAGGCTACACCAAACCCTAACACACAGGGGATAAGGACAACAAACAAATGTCAAAGAAGAAACACATTCTCCCATTAACCCTTTAACTACCAATGACAACTATAGTCTTCATCGAAATTCAGCCGCATGTTATCAGTTGGTGCAATCTGTTTTGAAGATAGGTTCTGCGCTAGCAGAAAGGGTGGGACGAAGGGAGGTGGGTGGGTGTCACCTGGAGGGTGACAGTGCATGGCGGCTGTTGCAGCTGGCTGTAGAAAAGCCCTGGTCAATGCCAGGTGGGCCATTGTTCTGCTTTCTTGCACAAACGAGCCTAGAAAACACTCCTTTCGCCTTGTAGGGGCTCCATTTCAGACATTTAGGCAGCTTTTAGTCCGGAGGAGCGCTCTCTGGTCGGAGGGCCCTGACTACTGAACACTCGCTAATGAGTGGGTGTGGTCAAGGTCACGAACTTGTAAAGGACGTGGAAGAAGCTGTGGTTCAAGTTTCCAATGGCTAACTCGCAGCAGAAACGGAAATACAGGTGAAGAAAGGTGTGACTAGTCTAAACAAGACCTCTAGTAAATATGTCTGTTGCATGATTCCCATAATTATTGATTTCACATTCTGGGAAATCTGGCTTGCCCACTGTGATGAAATCATCCAGATAGTGAAACATGCTTTCCACTCCCTGTTTTTGCATTAATTAGCCACTGTAAGTCATCAGCAAATGCGGTAAAGATGATTGGTGCTGCTGACCATACCTTGTCTGCAAATGCTCTGCCCTGCCATTTCATGCTTAGCAAGATGCGGTCTTCTGGGTGCACAGGGATATTTCTATAAGCCTGCTTCACATCCATCTTTGCAAGCATTGCTCCTCTACTCTTCTGCAGAATACATTGCACCACGTCATCTATTGATACGTATGAGATACTGCTCCACTCTTGCTAATGGCGTCGTTAACACTTGAACCCTCTGGAGCTGATAGGTCTACTATGAGCCTCCATTTCCCGGGCTTATTCCTCTTTGGTATGACCCCAAATGGGCTAAAATACAGATTTAGTATGTCCTCTGAAAACTCTACTATCCTTCCCAGTACCAGTTCTGCAGACAGGTACTCATCCACTACCCTGAGATACTGCTTGGCTGAAAGCAGGTTACGATTAATTACGTCCTAAAGGGCATTGCAGAAGGATTTCGAGTCGGGTACAGCAATCATGTAATAATAATAATACATGATTGCTGTACCCGACTCGAAATCCTTCTGCAATGCCCTTTAGGACGTAATTTGAGAAGGCTGGATCTGGGTATCCGGCAAGCTTTTCCCTCCACACTGCGAGTACCAAGGGTGTAGAGATTACAGTCAGCTCCTGTGGCAATGTGGGCTTAGGTACCTGTCTGCACTTATCAAGTTCAAATTAGCTGCTGCATGTATGGGTAATGGTTGCACTCCCCACCTATAATATTCACAGTAAAGATTAAATTCATGTATTTCTTTTATTCACAATTTATGCTTAAATGCTACCAGTATAATGAGTAGATGAGTGTACATCTGAGAAAATGACAGGTGGATGGAGATTAGCATGTGAGGCACGCAGATGATTGAGGCACGCAGATGATTGAGGCACGCAGATGAATATATGAACTAGTGGATGAGTTGTGTGTGAGTAGTGTGTGTATTGTGTGTGTGTAGTGTTGTATGGAGTATGTGTAAGATGATGTAAATAAACTAGGAATACGCATGCGTATGATGCCTTGCGCCGCGCCAACGCCAATGTGTCTACGCACATCGCGCATGCGGGTGGGGTGTGCAGAGCAAGTGTAAGAAATTGCGCATAATTTGCTGGTTTAGTGGGAACCAAAAGAACAATACCTATCTTGTGAAGACTCTCCAATACGTGCTCTCTACATGTACTTTTAAACTCTTCTTGCTCTCTTGGCTTCTATGATGGACTGACCTCTTTGCTTTTTTCTTTGTCAGAGTTGCTAGCCGTCGGCTGCGTTCAGCACTCGTTTCTGCACTTGACTCCGCCAAATATGTACGTTGCGAAGGCCCAGCCGTGCTGTCCTCCCCATCCTCCATCGCCAAGAAACGTTCCCCCCCCCCCAACTCCGTCCTCCACCGACGTCCTCATGTAATGCACATTTCAGCAGTTTCAGTGATGCCTGAGTGTGACCACCACGTACGTTTGTACGTACACATGCACATCCCAAGAATAGATCCCCGATTCAGAGCCTCGCGCTAATGTGCTCGGCAATGAAGTTAAGCTGCATAGGGGGTCAACATCCACTCAAGATACAGAGAATATATCTGTGATATGCTGACCATGGGCCAGTCCTAGATAAGACAAGCTCTGATAACTTTAAGGACCCAAAGTGCTGCTAAATGAGGTAAGTGGGTTGGTCTGTCCCAGTGATCTGCTCATTCTGGCTTTTCTGGCTTTCCCCCTTTCCCGCACTTTGTAATGGGGAGAGGGCCTTTTGCAGCTACTGCACACATGCTGGAAACAGCAAGTTTTGCCGAAGTGACAATCTCCGTCGTAGTGGTTGTATTTCTGGCAGACTGCATTGGCAAACACCTGTCCCTTCATCTAGGGCACTGACTGGGGAAAAACTGCAGGCACCCCATGCTTACACTGCCAGCGTTGCTGTGATGGGCAGTTGTCAGAAGCATGATCAATTGACTGGCAGAACTTGCACCACCCCTCTGCACTCAGGGCCATGTTGGTAAAGCATTGAGTATAAATATAAATACTCGGGTCAACCCTTGCCCACTCAGTATTTACCCACTTCGGCTGCCTGCTGACGGAAATTCCGATCATACACCATCCATGACGGATAGTGGTACTTCTGGCTCGGCTTTATGATCAGTGACATATAAGCTATGAGGTCAGGTACTTGTTGTGGTTGATGGGTGCTGATGACTGTCACATACATCACAAAACACTGAGCCAAAGTAGCCAAATCAGGCAAAACATTCCTTGTAAGAGACAAGTTTGACACCTGAACTAGCACCACTCGCCTTTCCAGGACTGATGACAGTGGCTTGCCCTTTCCCTTTGCTGGGGGCATCTCTGTGAAGTCCACATACTCACCAGCTTTGATCTTATCCACTTGGTATGGCTGGCATACCTAGGCCAAGCGATACCACGCTAGAGCTGTGGCCACTCATACACTCTGCCTCACTCATTAGGTTGGCTGCGAGCTTTGCCAAGAGCTCTTCTTGGGTCTGCTGAGTATTACTCTCCAAGTTTGCAATTGTTGGCAGCTGTGCTTCGTCAGGGAGTCTGCCAAGCTGATGAGTGCATTAGCATTGTCAGATATCTTGTTTCTAAGTGTCCCTACCTTTAGTCTTATGGTAGGCTGACACATACTGATTCAGCAGCTCATGAAACTCCTTCACACCACATGAATTAGTCAGCCTGCCTGCCTGCTCTGACACTGACTGGGTTAATAAGGACTAGGTCTCCCCACAATTGTCTGCTTCATGCCGTCAGGCAGGCACTCCCCCGTTTTTGTTTTTTTGGTTTGTTTCTTGTTCCATGCAATACTCCTTTATGCCTACTTTGCTCTGACTCCAGCTACCCTTTGGTCCCTCACTGAGGTCCCAACCTGTGCCATATGACAAGCCAGGCTCCAACCATCAGCTATTCTCTGACTCATGACGTTAATCAGTCACTCCTTAAGGTCCTGCCCATGCTGTTGGATGGACCTCCCCTTTAAACTGCTGTACATCAGCTCATGCTGTACATCAGTCACTCTTCAACATCCTGGCCTCTGTCATTAGCAATGCACAAGCTCTGCCCTCATTCAGTTACTTAAGTCCTGGCCTGTGCTGTCGGTCAAACCTCCCCTTAACCTGAATTGTGAGATGATCTCTGCCCACGGTAATCCAACCCACCATGCTGCGTATTGGTGAGCTGGTTGGGCACCAAGGCAGGGTGCTACACATGTGCCTTAGTCCAAAGAACACAACAGTCGCGTCTGCTTCAGCAGACGTGACTGTCCGAATATGGAAGTGCTTTGAACACTCAAAGAAATTGGATCAAAGTCGGAGCCAGATGGAGGACAGCATCACTGCACTCTTGCACTGTGTGCAATGAGTCGTGTATCATTTCACACTTTGAAATTGATGGCATCATGATTCAGAATGATTACGTTTACTTCTATCATTTATTGTTGTGTCACTTATTACTATGCTGCAAAATTTTACATCATGAAAAGAATTGGTTATTTGGCTTCCAGGAGCACAATGCTTTCTAATTCCAAAGCCATGCATTTTCTATTGGTACAAGAAAAGAAAAATCAAAAAGGGATGTAGGGATGGCATGCCAAAAAATGATACAAGTCACAAAAAAGTTTGCCAAACGCAAACAAGCACATGTAGGGATGAAATCCTCAAAAACCAACCAAACAAGACGGGAACGACACCACAATACTTTTACACCATCCCTACATCTTGTGCCATTTTGCCAAAACTGTGTGTTTGTATTTGTTTTTTAGTTGTGTGTAGAAGAGGGTTGTCTTGTAGATGGAAGGGTGTGGCGTGGGTGTGTTGTGCATAGTGAGTATGTTGTGTTGTTGGTGGTTGCTACTGAGTGTAGCAGGTATGGTCCAAGTTGTGTGTAGAAGGTGTGGAGTGAGTGAGGAGTGGTGAGTGTGTGTGTTATGTTGGAATGTGCATTATGTTGTTAAGTTTTATGCCTGTTTAGCATGATAGATATGGGTTGTCTTGTATACAGGTGGCTGTGAAGTGAGTAGTGGTAATTTTGTAATGCTTTGTGAAGGATGGGTTATTTTGTGAGATAGTTGAATGGAGTGAAGTACTATGTTTGTTTGTGGTTGGTGTGGGCTAATAAGTACAAATGTAGAGGGTTTTGTGTTGTGTACAGGTGGCAAAATGGCACAAGATGTAGGGATGGTGTAAAAGTATTGTGGTGTCGTTCCCGTCTTGTTTGGTTGGTTTTTGAGGATTTCATCCCTACATGTGCTTGTTTGCGTTTGGCAAACTTTTTTGTGACTTGTTTCTGTTGTTGTTTTTTTTTTGTTGTTGTGTAACCACACCCCAAGTGAAATGACTTGTTATGTAGTTTATTGTTGATGTTGATGGATTTCTGGAGGATGTTAGCTGTTTGCACTTATCCACTTGACAATGGAATCATGGGTGTAACTGTTGTCTAATTGGGTATGTGCATGTGTGTGTGAGTGGTTGTTCTAAGGCACTGTGGTATATACATGACTGTCTACCTGTTCTGTTGTATGACAGGGTTGTAACACTGTATGTTGTGTGTTGTCCAAGGAACAGTTTCTATAGCTGGTTATACATTGTGGGCAGGTGTGTGTAGGTTGTGTATGGTGGGTGGCAGGTACATAGGTCATAAAGAGGTAAGGCATAACTGTGGTAAAGGAACCCTTGGAGAGTAAGAGTGTTTTTCCGGGTTCTTCCAGTACTTGTTACGGGACGCTTGCCTTTTGCTTTCTTTGTTTCGCAGATAGTTCTGCTTATCCCGCGCCCGTTTCTTGTGGACGTTACGCATACTGCGTTCCTTGTCAAATCCAGCACAAGTACGTCAACTGCTGTATGAAAGTAGCAACATATGCAATCGTTTGGGAATCAATCGATCGTCAAGTTCTCTACGGAAGTAGAATAACCGCAGCTGCATGCCAACTTCACGTGCTGTAGCTGTTGAACTTCTGTTGACGTAATCGCTATGAATATTCTATTCTAACAAAATGGCGTATAGCAGCAAGCATAAGCATGGGGTTACCTGAGAATCGCCGATTAATTCGACTTCTTTCTTTGAGAACGATGAGTGGTGGGTACAATACCCAGTAATTTATGCTGGTCTTTCGCGTTTGAATCGTTGTAATAGCTTCAGCCGTTGTCGTGCTATCGTGGTGAGCAAAAGAAGAAGAAGAAGAAGAAGAAGAAGAAGAAGAAGAAGTCAGAAGATAGACGATTTGCCTTTTTTAGCGACTTGACTGTCAGGTACTTAGCGATGCTTTCCAGCAAATTTAATGATCCTGTTGCCCATGGAAGCACTCGATAATGTCTGATATGGCTCATGGAGGCCGTTGACTTATCTAACGCGGACATTTCGAGCGTGTCATTTGTGCACTTTGAATGTGGCCGCCATTTTTTTTCGGGGTCATCCCTACATATGGCGTACTACCGTACACCATGATATACAAACAAGGAAGGGAGGATATAAAAGTGAAGATAAATATACAAAGCCCCATCCCTGCATCTTTCTCACACTAAAGTGCAACTGTAGATGTAGGGATGATGTCACAGATAATTGGGGTGAGCATGAGCGAGCCCCACACTAGTGAGTTCTATTGCGATTTTTCATATATATACATATTATTATTATTATTATTTTCTGTCGTACGTCGTTCCGTATATTCTTAACGCTGTAATTTACCGCGATTTTCGTATAACTTGATACTCTGGGTGAGCTTGTTATGACAACTTGAAGGATAGCCAGGAATGACAGCTGGAGCATGTGCATCTATTGTACGAGAGATAGCAGTTGTGTTTTGGCGACGACATTCGGGATAGGCAGCTGGAGCGTAGCACCTACTCAGTAAGTGTACAAGAGCTAACAGTTGTGTAGAAAAGCTCATGCAGCTTACCGAATGCAGTAGGCGGCAGAGATTTGCTCCATAGCTGATGCGTGGTGACTTCCCTCTACTATTTCTCAAAGATGCCTCAAGTCTTGAAGGACTATGCATGCCAGACTGTGTTCTGACTTAGCTGATAACTGCAACAACCAGAGTAGCTGCGTGCTGGTAGGACAAATGGCTCTGTTGTGTGGTACTACCCCATGCCCATGCTTTGAAAAGCTCTTCTCTGCAACCATGACACTTTTGTAGACAACAGAGTTACAAACCTCGTTTTAGCTACATGCCATGCATGAATGGCCTGCATGCTGTGATTTGATACTTCACTGGCAGTAAAGCCTTTAGCTACATAACAGTCAATGCTGTAGTGCATTGCTTGCTCACGCTCGCCCCACAATGTTCTACATTCGCCTAGTTATTATTCACGTAAGTCCAAGCGTGTACATGTAACTATGGCACATACAGCATGTACAGGTAGTCGGGACTCCAGACCCTACAGTACAGGCTTTAATCCACCTTTCTTTCAATGCTCCAGAGCTTTATTCTAGCTTTTGAAAGCTTGGAGTACACTTTTCTTGCAAGCTGTCAAGGCCTAGGTTTTATAGTGAAATGAATAGCTTACTGAATCAGACCTAGCCTCGTCCCTAGGCCCCTCCCCATCCTTCCCCCTAGAGGAGGGTGATCAGTGTCAAAATAGGGGGGTGTAATCTGGAGTGGGTAGTTTCCAAAAGTGTAGGATTATTACGTTGAGAGGGGGTGCACTTCATGTTGAGAGGGGGTACTCTTTACATTGAGAGGGGGTACACTTCACGTTGAGAGGGGGTACTCTTCACGTTGAGAGGGGGTACTCTTCACGTTGAGAGGGTGTACACTTTACGTTGAGAGGGGGTACACTTTACGTTGAGAGGGGGTACTCTTTACATTGAGAGGGGGTACACTTGATATTGAGAGGGGGCGGGGCCACACTTGTACGTAATTTTGCGTATACATGCAATTTGGATATGAACAAATGTGGGTGTGGTTAAAGGTGTGGCTTTCGTGACAGTATGGTCAAAATCACACTGCCACTAAGCCAGACCTTTAACCACACCCAAATTCGTTCATTCCCCATGTGCACACAAAATCACATGCAAGTATGTGGGCGGCCCCTCCTGGACCGGACCTACCGGAAGTGCACCGGAAGAAGTTGTTATTGCGTCCACAGGAGAGCCAAGCAGTAATATTTCTCTAGCTCTGAGCGCTCAGCTTTACCTCGAGTCATCCCTGTCTCGTGTATGAACCATAAGTGCTGGTTTTGACATTACAGAACAAGGCAAACTCGCAACCGAACGGGAATGACTCGAGGTATGTTCAAGAGGCTCACTGTGTAGCTTGCTGACTTCCACGGTCAAGGATCAATGTGTGAACGAGCTAGCCAGTGCCTGACCACGCCTCCTCCTCTTTGGCGTCGGTGTTGGAGACAACTACAGCAGCGCCATTTACATGTGCGTGTCGTTGTCTTTCGATGTACTGATCTCCAGCTACAAGTACAAGTAAGCTCTAGACACTGGATGAATACCAATGTGTAGCTATGGCCTCTCAGTACAGCACATCCAAGAATCAGCGAAATCCACCGAGAAATAAGTTACCGAGAAATAAGTTACTCCAGACCGCCATAAGTTAGTGTTAATTCTGTAGGCTGTAGGAAAAAAGTCGTGATCTCCAAAGCTATAGACATGTAGCAATGGAAGCTGAAAGTGAGGGAAAATTCACATATCGCCAGAACTATGAGTACAATAACATCAAAGATCAGAGGCGGCGCCGGCATTTCAAAAGTGGTCAGGCCACTGCAAATAAAAGATCACTCGTGCATGTGCACGGGGGGGGAGGGTCTACAACCGGCAATGTGCGGCAGTAAAAACTACTTGTGGAATCAAAATGCAGCTATACAAGAAACAACTTAACGAAGAATTCAGAACTTTCCAAACACTTGTAGTCTACGCTCTGACGTATTGACAAACTCATTTACACGCAGGGTAAAGGTGAGCTTGCGTAGGATACATGGCCCAATCGTCTCGTCCTCAGACTGTCTCTGCAGTCTGGGAACGAGACCAACGACCCGCTGAAGGCCAGACCAGCCGACCGGCGACACCGCCTCTGTAAGATAGAAAATACCCCGAAGTACTCGAGAAATGCGACAAACTCGCCGAAAAGGTCCCAGTTTTTCAAGGTGCAGGAGATGCATCCCTATTACACTGGTGGCATGTTTTTATGTCAATGTTAGGCTGGCCATCGACCCTTCACTTGCAAAAAATTAGCGAAGCGGATCAGCGACTTGCGGCACCGGCTAGCTGATTATATGTAATAGATAAACCACAGTAGACAGGGATTTATGGTCCATAAACCACCGGAACCCGAGGGCAAGGGTTGTTTATGGCCATAAATCTCTGTCTACGTCTACTGTGGTTTATCTGTTATATTCTATTATACTCTGATTGGTCCTTGTTGTTATTAGTAAACACACATGGTAGTTTTGACGACATATCTGCTCGAATGCTTAAGGAGACTGCCATGCTTAAGGAGACTGCTTAAGCTTGTCAGTTTTAGTCAACTAAAGTCTGTCAAGCTTTACAAAGATGGTGATCAAAAGAGTGATAGTGAATCACAGAGAAGCCAGTATGATTCACAGAAGGGTAGCGGTCAGTCTCAGACATCTTTCAGTCTGAATGTGAACCCCAGAGCCGAGTCCAAGAGAGAAATGGCTGTTAAAGTGCTAAAAGGCATCAAGGTCCACCAAGCAAAGTCAATGCCTGGAAGACAAATACGCCTACCGGTCACACCCAAAATCATGAGAAAGCTGAGATTAGTATGGGAGGCAAACGCAAATGAGTGGAATAACATCATGTTCTGAGAGCGGGTGAAATGACCGTTCCATCAGAAGCGTCGTATGACGCAGGGGCCCACCTCAACTTTGTGGACGTAGCGATCGATGACCCATCTAACGTACCCCTCAATTCTAAGGCTGAGACTGAAGGCCTCAAAGACGGACCCATTTAGAAGGGGTGTGGATATGTTCATAGGCTGAACTCATAACGAGCTACCGTATTTCTTCGAATAGGGGCTTTCCAAAACCCACCCACTTTTGGGGAGTACCTCTGATTGTCCTGAATTTTAGATATAACTTAGTACTCATTAGGAAGAGACTAAGTTGAAAATTTGAGCTGGATAGCATGTTTAGTTTCTGAGATCTGCACACTCAAAATTTCAGTTTTCCCATACATTTTAATAGCTAGGACCCAATCTGGCCCCACTCTCCATCTAAGTATACAGGAAAGTTTCAAACTTGAAGCCTGCATATCCAACGAATGAAATTTGCAAGTCAGTCTGCAGTCATAGAGTACTAACTATGGTAGGTAGATCAAGATGCTGGGAGAAAATTTAATGGAGAGGGGGTGGTTTTGGAAAGCCCCTATAGACGCCGCCCTCAAATAGTGGCCGCCCTCGAATAGTAGTCGCACAATCCGAAGCTCTTGAACGAAATAAATGCCGCCCTCGAATAGTGCACACGTGTACGAATGATTTCTGACGACAGTCGCCACGCTAGCACTAGGACTGTTTGTGTTGTATGAGTCATTCCCACGGCTGACAGCAGGACTGAGCGGCTGCGCGTACTACTGACAGCATCTAGCAACCGTCACCATCTGACTCGTACCTACGTTATCCAGCCATCATTGATGTCTCCAGGCTTTCCAAAGAAATAAACGCCGCCCTCGAATAGTAGCCGCACAAAACGAGCAGCGAAATAAATAGTAGCCGTGACGTCTGATCGAAGAAATATGGTATGTCCCATTGAGGCGATGCTGAGATACCTAGCGAAAAGGGGAGGAAGACAAGGTTTTCTATTTCTCTTTGAGGATGACTGCCTATTAACCAGGGATAGATTCGTGAGAGCAGTGAGCGGTGAGAGAGGCATTGGAAAAAGCTGGAATCGATCAAAAGTATTACGCAGGCCATAACTTCCACATTGGAATGGCGACAACCGCAGCACAATGCAGAATCAATGACACAAGTTTGCATCTATCATGATATTAGATAACTAAAGGATGGTAGATAAGCTGGAAACGAGTGTGAGAAAGGCATCAAGGCTTGGGCAGGAAGTTGTTTGGGCTCCCATGGGTGGGTTAAGGAACCCAAACATGGGAGCCCAAGCTGGGATGCCTCAGAAGGAGAAAGAAAATTGCTGTCTAGCCTCATCCCAGACAATGTAATAGGAATTGAGGCTAGCGGCACCATTTCTGCTCCCGCCAAAAAAAAAAAAAAACAATGCATTGGTGAGCCAGTATCCATCACCGATCTATGTTAAATTAGAATAATTACGTTAAAACATTTTAAGACAGTGTCATTGGAAGGTGGGGGGAGGAGGAGGTAGTAGCATTGCTGTGACGAGCACTTAATTCAGTTAATTGTATCCCCTGTGCCATGTTCAACAACATTTTGACTACCTGTACAAGGCATATTGTGATCAATATCATCTAACGTGCAGTCACAATTTTCAACTGGTTTCACACATGTACCTGTACAATCCCTCTCTTGAACATGCCACACATGAGGAAGAGTGAGTCCGCTGACCACTGAAGATATTGCACAGGGTCAAGGCAGGTGTGGAGGTTGACAATTTGAAGTGTTGTCATCTCACGGATCACCAGTCGGTACTGTGAGCAGCTGGCAACATACCTGCCATCTGGAGAGAACTGCACCAAGTGTTTGGTCTGCTGAAATGCCTCAGAGAAGTTCATGATGTTTCATGTATACAATGGTTGTGCACAGTGGTTCCTGTGTAAAGAGAATACACAACAAAGTTTATGGCTACTTCAAAATACTCTAGTTTCGAGCTTGAGCAAGCTCTCTGTGGAGCTGCAGGTGACCAGGACCCTGTGAGACTCAATCTGAATCTCTAAGCCACTCTTGATTCATACCATCCCTACCTCAGTTGTATACTACGGAGACTTCGCCATGGCCCACGTTCGCGCCAGCCGCCAGCCAGTCACATGCACAAACCGCCCAAATTAATTTTTAAAACTGGGCGCTCCACCCACTTCAATTCAACTCTAGCTCCTCTTGTCTCTGGCAGACTCTGCTGTCGTCGACCCATGAATGGCATGATGGCATGATGCTTGGTGACTGCTTCAGTGGTTGGTGATGGCTCACTGTGAGTGCATTTAGCCTATTGTTGTACTTTAATCATGCTCTTGCCATACACATCTATGTTCTGGCTATAAGGCTTTCCACAGGCAGGATTATCTAGTGACTACTCTACTATCTATGATTATTTGTGATTTTATCACATGACCAACAGTTTTTTTTTTTGCACATGTATGTGCATATTATGGTAGCAAGGGGTAGTCACATATATCTTGCCCATTGAAACGTTTGCAACCGGGATCAAAAATCTTGATTGGCAAAATCACCCTTGATTGCTTGATCGTCTCCTCCGAGTCTCTTGATTGCTTGATCCACAGTGGTTCAAAGGTCACTAGTGTGGCCCCTCCTCCCGCTGCTTCCACAGGTCTGGAGGCTCTGTCCTCGATGCAAGGAGCTCATGTAATTTACAACCGACATCAAGTTCTATCTATAGAACAGAAGTGGAAGGCAATCTGTGGCTACTTCTGCAAGTTACGACCTACGACGATAATGAATAACTCATACTACTACCACCACAAGTTCTTGCAAGCCACACCCTTTGTGGAGAGGGTGTGGCTGGCGAGACTAATCAAGCACAATCGCGTCGACATATCACAGATTGAATGAACTTTACGGGCAAGATAGCAAAGAGCTGCAACAGTATACACTTTCTGCTAGTCTGGGTGGAACTCAATTCAACCAGCTAGCAGGTAGCGTCCTGTTGGACATAATTATCTGGTAGTGAAGTGTGAGTACGAAGAGGGGGCGGGCAGCTGTTTGCTGACACTGATGTGCACATCCGTGTCAATTCACAGAAAACACTATCTTGGTGCAGCCATTAACTCTAGAACGTTCATAGAAACATACGTCTACAACAAGGTTCAGTCATAGGTTCAAGAGACATCAATTTACTGAATCCAGCTAAGGTGGCGGCCACATGTCCTCATGCAGCCCATGCTGCATTTACAGACTGGTTCTACGTATCAAGAACTATCCCCAACATTCTGCCTACTACACAGTCCCTGGAAGTGCTAATCCCAGCACTTACCAGAGGAGCAGCCTGCTCCAAACTAGAAACTATGTGAGTTAGTCAGACTTTGTAGGATGGGCCTGATCAATCCAGCAACAAATTCCCAGCATACATTCTCTGCCTCTGTACGTTTGACAGCACCACTTGCAGCCCCAACAGTTGCACAAGACCCTGATCAGGAGGTGGATCTACATACACTCAGGAAACCATTGAGGTAAACATCAGAGATGTGCAAGAACAAGATGGCAGAGAAACCTATACCAACTCAGTCCTCAGTTGCAGCAATCAGTAGACCTTGCCAAGGAGAAAAGCACTTCTTGGCTGACAGTCCTCTCATTGGATGATCACGACTGAGCTGCACTCAGCTTGAAATATGGATGGAGTCTCAGTAACACCCTAGCCTCGAACCCAGGCTTTCCGTTCCGGATTTTGTCTTGCTCCAAACCTGCAAGACAAAATCCGGAACGGAAAGCCTGGGTTCGAGGCTAGTAACACCCTGCAGACTTGTAATTGGAGAACCCCTTTCTCTGTTGACCATGCAATGATGTATTACATGGGAGGATTCCCAACAATACACCATAATGAATGATGCAACAGCATTACTGCTAACTGAAGTTTGTCGTAATTTTGCAGCAGAACCTGCTCTACAACCGCTCAGTGGTGAATCACTTCATCGATGCCACATCTGCCAATGTTGCAGATAATACCTGTTTTGACATCTGTGCCATAGGATTCAATCTAGGGGACTTCACCCTAACACACTCCCAACAATCATTCCATGAGTCTGGCAGGAGCATACTGAGTCATCAAAGAAAAGGGAACATGGGCATGCTACGAGTTTGTAATGTGGAACTCAGCACCTGTCTTTTCCACTACGGGAGGCATGGGATTTGAAGCGACAATTCATTCTAAATACCTGGCTGACATGATCTCCCAGAAACAACAGAAGCTCTATTCCACTGTGGTGAGCTGGCTAGGATGTTGTTTGTCGTTTCCTATCCTCCACTCAGTAATCATGTTCCTCACACCACCATCCAGTGAGAGATGTGGACATAGCCTTCACAACCTTGTGTCCCCCAACCCCGTCCAAACTACGTCAAATAGTGAACACTTTCATTCTCCTGTTGTAGGCCTATTGTTATGTTTTTTAATATTTGCTTCCACTTTAATTTCTTGCCCTTTACTGTGTCAGCAATTGTACCTGACTATATTTTCATAACGGAAATCAAAAAATTAAAAAATCTGCTAACAATCTTGTCCACCGGACACAATCTGCGCTGGACCCAGTCTGTGATGCTCAATCCTGCTGGTGTCAAAGCGCCACACTAATCTAGCTACTGAATCACTGACATGCAGTAGGATGAATACTCGTTCGATCATGCAGCTGCCTGGCAGCATGCAGAGTCACGGCACCACTTCCATGTACACATTATGCACATAGCAAGGGGGTGGATCTAGTTTCATCTGGGCTCCTCCCCTCATGGTATCTGGTTCCCAAGCTGATGGTTGTACTGTCCCTGCCCTACTAGATAGGGTTAGGAACGAGACTGGAGTATGGTAACAGTGTGCTAGGTGAAGAAACCGCTTGAAGAGAAGACTTGAAAGTCACTTTGATCTGTCAAACACTGGCCTTGATCCTTGATCATGAGGCAGCAAAGTCGTCTTGATCCCTTGATTGTCTCGAAAAATGGCCTTGATCACTTGACTTCATTTTGATCCCAGTCGCAAACACTTCAACGGGCAAGATATATGATCACTACCCAAGGTCTACTGCACCAGCTTATGTCTTGTTGCAGCACAGACTCCACTGCCAAGCAAATATTGGACAAAATTTGTAGCTACGTGTCAGTGTTGCTCTAGTTCTCTCCAAATGGGACTCCTCTCTAATTAAGAGAGTCCAATATGATGTTCTTTCTCCAATAAAAGCACCCTCAAAATATGATGCATTATCCCATATACCTGTAAGGGCTGATTCCAACCAAAACTTTAACTTCACTGCCAGCATCAACTCACACCAGTGTTTTGACTACTGTATCTAATTTAAAATCTTCTTATGTGTTAAGGACCCTTCTTATTCGCTAAGCGGTACTTTGATGTATGGTACATGTAGCTAAACAGAATCTTGGTATAAAAGTTAACAGCAAGAAAATTGCAGTCAGAGTATATAGCATCACACAAAGGTAAGACAATGAATGTGGAAAAGATTGCTAAAACAATAAGTGGAAATCAAAGGATCCTACTCCCTTGGAATAGAATAAAGGTCACCTATTCCATAAGGTAATGTAGTAAGCATGTTCACAGCAGTTTGTCTCCAAACACTGTGCAGTGGTTGTTCCACAGAAGTCTGGGCAACACTTTTACCAAGACTGTAGATGTCAGATGATACATGTGACTATCTGGCAGTCACAAGATGAATCATAAATCACTAACAGCCATTGTCTTCTACTTCTCTGCTACAAGTGGTTTGCTAATTGCTATGGCTAGGAACTAATTTCAGTCATTGTCTGCGTATCTATCCAAATCTGCTTAGCTACCTCATTCCAAGGCATCTCCAGTTTTTACTCTTCCATTTGCATTCATGCACAATATCATGTGAAAGAGTAGTGAATGAGGGGGGCCTGGGAACACAATGAAACATCTTCTGCACCTGACTCTACCAACCATAGCTTATTCATGACCGACAATAAGAGCTATATAGGAACAACTGAGGCCAGTATCGCAGCATTCACTGAAAATGTGACTAGTGACTAAAATTCTTGGCTTTGACGTAGATTCTCTAGTGCTGCTTTCTTGGCCTATCGCCTTTGTATTTTGCTTACTTGTGCTACAATGGCCCTTGCACTTTCACACAACGCACAAACTGAACCAGCTAGCTCATTGTGATCTTAGTCCTACATCATACCCCAGTTATTCTAACATCACTAGGTTTCTGACTTAGTTCTTTTCTACGCACATGGTTAAAATGTAGTTTTTTGGGTTTTTGTTTTTTCTTTTACAGAATTCATAATGGATACTTCTTGTGGAGAAACCCCCAAGGAGGAGCATGAAACTCCTGTTGATGTGGAAAATCCAACTGGTCAACAAAGTAATGATAAACACACTGGCACACCAGAGGAGTCAGCTATGGATGTTGAAAGCACAGGATTTTCAGGCTCACTGACAGCATTCACTGATGCAAGCAACATACAAACAAAAGACACCACAGGATCTGGTGATACACACTCACCTGCTGAGATAATGGTCCTGGAAACACATAATGATAGTGCAGAGCTGGCAAGAGATGAGGTAGACAATTCTACTGAGACTCTAACTGGCTCAAAGGAAGTGACTCTGTTGCAAGAAGAGCATGTGTCATTAGGATCTGCAGAAGTTGACATTGTCGAGGCTGAGTTACAAGATGACGATAGCACAGAGATACCATGTGATGCTGCAACATATAGGTAACAATTCATTTTCTGCAAAAGATATGTTGTGACATTATTTTAGTAAGTCATCATACCAGTATGGGGCATGGAAAGAGAAACTTGTACCCCATACTTTTTTTACACAGTTACCCCTTGGCCACAGAGCTAAAGCAGGTAACAGGTTCGTGGAAGGAGTTTCAACAGAACAACAATTTCCTGAGGGGATGCAAGTGGTATGTTGGACTGACAGACCATTCTCTGCCTGATGTCACCTCCTGTTTCCTAATGCTGTTGGATTACCCTAGTACCATCTTGAGACCAAAATATGCCCTAATTAGTGAGGTTTTTGTTGTTCAGGAAAAAGTATATATATATATAAAGTTGGAACTTATTTTGCATCCTGACTAGCAAGGTGCCCTTAATTCAGGGTGTCCTTTAAGAGGGGCTCCACTGTAGATTGATATCAGTGTAGAATGTCACTTATCAGTGAATGTAAGAGTCAAATAGCTTTAGTCAAGTCATTAGGCATTCTTACTACAGCTGTTAGCTTCTACTCTGGCTACAGTCTGGCTATATCCACCATCAGGCATCAGCTTACAACACATCTCATCTCTGTCTTTACTAATGCAAGTATTAAGCAATCACATGCAATCAGTATAGTTCAATACTGAATTTCTCATATAGGGCCCCCGATGGTACCTGTCTGCTGACATGCAGTGATGACAACAAGATGAGGCTATATAACCTTCCTACAGAGCTCTACTCTGGGGTGGTTGAAGGCCTACCTGAAATGGTGAGTACAGTCTGTTATATTTGAGAGTCTGGGTATACAAAGCTAGCATGTGCAGATGTTGTTCCCATTTATCCTATGCAGTTTCCTGCACTAACAGTACCCCAGGGTGAGGCAGTGTATGATTTCTGCTGGTACCCCAAAATGAACTCATGGGAACCTGAAACCTGCTGGTGAGCTACATTACATGTGCAGTTGTTTCCCCATCATGCTTTCACTCATTGATGCATACGTGCATACAACACAGTTTTGTAACCAGTTGTAAGGACCACCCTGTGCACCTCTGGGATGCCTTCTACTACCACAGACGTGCTTCATATGTACCTCACAATCACCTAGTAAGAACCTGTTGTTAGATACAACACCTAGTAAGAACCTCCTGTTAGATACAACACCTAGTAAGAACCTCCTGTTAGATACAACACCTAGTAAGAACCTGTTGTTAGATACAACACCTAGTAAGAACCTCCTGTTAGATACAACACCTATAGTAAGAACCTGTTGTTAGATACAACACCTAGTAAGAACCTGTTGTTAGATACAACACCTAGTAAGAACCTGTTGTTAGATACAACACCTAGTAAGAACCTCCTGTTAGATACAACACCTAGTAAGAACCTGTTGTTAGATACAACACCTAGTAAGAACCTGTTGTTAGATACAACACCTAGTAAGAACCTGTTGTTAGATACAACACCTAGTAAGAACCTCCTGTTAGATACAACACCTAGTAAGAACCTCCTGTTAGATACAACACCTAGTAAGAACCTGTTGTTAGATACAACACCTAGTAAGAACCTGTTGTTAGATACAACACCTAGTAAGAACCTCCTGTTAGATACAACACCTAGTAAGAACCTCCTGTTAGATACAACACCTAGTAAGAACCTGTTGTTAGATACAACACCTAGTAAGAACCTGTTGTTAGATACAACACCTAGTAAGAACCTCCTGTTAGATACAACACCTAGTAAGAACCTCCTGTTAGATACAACACCTAGTAAGAACCTGTTGTTAGATACAACACCTAGTAAGAACCTCCTGTTAGATACAACACCTAGTAAGAACCTCCTGTTAGATACAACACCTAGTAAGAACCTGTTGTTAGATACAACACCTAGTAAGAACCTCCTGTTAGATACAACACCTAGTAAGAACCTCCTGTTAGATACAACACCTAGTAAGAACCTGTTGTTAGATACAACACCTAGTAAGAACCTGTTGTTAGATACAACACCTATAAGAACCTGTTGTTAGATACAACACCTAGTAAGAACCTGTTGTTAGATACAACACCTAGTAAGAACCTCCTGTTAGATACAACACCTAGTAAGAACCTGTTGTTAGATACAACACCTAGTAAGAACCTGTTGTTAGATACAACACCTAGTAAGAACCTGTTGTTAGATACAACACCTAGTAAGAACCTCCTGTTAGATACAACACCTAGTAAGAACCTCCTGTTAGATACAACACCTAGTAAGAACCTGTTGTTAGATACAACACCTAGTAAGAACCTGTTGTTAGATACAACACCTAGTAAGAACCTCCTGTTAGATACAACACCTAGTAAGAACCTCCTGTTAGATACAACACCTAGTAAGAACCTCCTGTTAGATACAACACCTAGTAAGAACCTGTTGTTAGATACAACACCTAGTAAGAACCTGTTGTTAGATACAACACCTAGTAAGAACCTCCTGTTAGATACAACACCTAGTAAGAACCTCCTGTTAGATACAACACCTAGTAAGAACCTGTTGTTAGATACAACACCTAGTAAGAACCTCCTGTTAGATACAACACCTAGTAAGAACCTCCTGTTAGATACAACACCTAGTAAGAACCTGTTGTTAGATACAACACCTAGTAAGAACCTC
The DNA here is from genome assembly GCA_949130485.1 of Agelas oroides. Lineage (NCBI taxonomy): Eukaryota > Metazoa > Porifera > Demospongiae > Agelasida > Agelasidae > Agelas > Agelas oroides. Next base: position 5,016,824 of record OX422196.1, on the reverse strand, counting down.
CTGTTAGATACAACACCTAGTAAGAACCTCCTGTTAGATACAACACCTAGTAAGAACCTGTTGTTAGATACGTACAACACCTAGTAAGAACCTGTTGTTAGATACAACACCTAGTAAGAACCTGTTGTTAGATACAACACCTAATAAGAACCTCCTGTTAGATACAACACCTAGTAAGAACCTGTTGTTAGATACAACACCTAGTAAGAACCTGTTGTTAGATACAACACCTAGTAAGAACCTGTTGTTAGATACAACACCTAGTAAGAACCTCCTGTTAGATACAACACCTAGTAAGAACCTCCTGTTAGATACAACACCTAGTAAGAACCTGTTGTTAGATACAACACCTAGTAAGAACCTGTTGTTAGATACAACACCTAGTAAGAACCTCCTGTTAGATACAACACCTAGTAAGAACCTCCTGTTAGATACAACACCTAGTAAGAACCTCCTGTTAGATACAACACCTAGTAAGAACCTCCTGTTAGATACAACACCTAGTAAGAACCTCCTGTTAGATACAACACCTAGTAAGAACCTCCTGTTAGATACAACACCTAGTAAGAACCTGTTGTTAGATACAACACCTAGTAAGAACCTCCTGTTAGATACAACACCTAGTAAGAACCTCCTGTTAGATACAACACCTAGTAAGAACCTGTTGTTAGATACAACACCTAGTAAGAACCTGTTGTTAGATACAACACCTAGTAAGAACCTCCTGTTAGATACAACACCTAGTAAGAACCTCCTGTTAGATACAACACCTAGTAAGAACCTGTTGGTAGATACAACACCTAGTAAGAACCTGTTGTTAGATACAACACCTAGTAAGAACCTGTTGTTAGATACAACACCTAGTAAGAACCTCCTGTTAGATACAACACCTAGTAAGAACCTGTTGTTAGATACAACACCTAGTAAGAACATGTTGTTAGATACGTACAACACCTAGTAAGAACCTCCTGTTAGATACAACACCTAGTAAGAACCTCCTGTTAGATACAATCACAGTGGAACCCCGTTTAACGGACACCCCTCAACAGTGGACACCCACGATATAACAGACAATTCTGAAAGTCCCGACTGTCCTTCCATTCACTTCAATACTTAACCCCTGAATAGCAGACACCCCGCTAGTCCGTATAACGGACAGTTTTCGCGGTCCCAATTGTACGCAAACAATACTTTACGACCCCGATTTAGCGGACACTCGTCGACCTTTTCAGCAAGATTGTCCACCATCGCTGCTGTAGTTAACAACTTGGCATTAGATTAGCACTGTTACCCATAATGCTAGCCTCCGCATAGCCTTCCCTGCCAGCATACAGCAAAGGAAAGCTCTGAAAACGCAGCCACGTTGTGCTCAACGGCCCGATTACACAGTACCACGCCTACCAGAAATATACTGGAAGCCCCTGAGTTAGGGACACCTTGCTATAATGGACAAATGTTGGTTCCCAATGCATGGTGTCTGTCATAGAGGGGTTCCACTGTATACCTACATATATAATTTACGTATATATACACATCTGGGGCATGTATATCCACTGTCTGAAGGGATCTCACCATTATGTAATGACTTCCAAACTATATCCAAAAACACGGTTCCTTGTTCCCAGGCCTTTCCCACCTCCATGTTTTGTTCCATTGCAACCAGCCTGGCAGTGAAACTAGGAGTCAGTGTCATGAAAGTGCTTACCCTTTGACATTTTTTGATAGCCACAGCTGCATGTCAGACATAGTTAACATATAACCATAAACTGTATCGACAAATGTGAGCAAGCAGCTAAAATAACTACGGCTAACTGAAACCTGAGTTATTATGAAATGACTTAGTGACTTCTTGAAACCTGATTGATATGGTATTGCTCACGGTGACATGGTGCCGTTCAGAGTGTTGTGTGCCGTCAGGACTCGACTTTGAAGCCGCTGGTGGTTCTGTTGTACGTTATTGTTTGCCTAATTATTTGCTTCAAGGATATCGAGTCACTGTAAATATGACATGGGCGCTCTTTCGTAGGTAAAGGTTGGAACACTCGAAAGAGCACCTTCCCCCCTCTTTGGCAGACTTGTAAGGTGCTCCGCCCATGTGTGCTCTTTCGCGAGACTACGGTAGTACTATGAGGTCGTGGTACAGGTAGATTTGCTTGTCTGTTTTACAGTTCAGACTATCTGGCAAGACCCTTGTAGTTTTATACAAGATCTTAATCTGCATGAGTTAGTGCCAGTGCTTCTTAGAAACCAAACTCATGCTGTAAAGAAGAAAGAGTGGCTGAGAAAGCTCCTTTGTAAGAACTATACATGTAGCTGAATTGGGTCTTGCTTGTACTTTGGTCTACACGGTTGAAAGATATAGTTTGTGCATCAACAGTAACAAATGTCGGCATTTTCGACAGGTTGTTTTAAGCAGTGCAGCAATTAGAATACCAAACAGAGTACATCAGGACCTCTCAGAGAGTAGACTGTCTGTATTGAGAGATGTCAGGGGACTGCTATAGTGACACATGCATAATTATAGTGCCCACTGCAGTTTGTTCCGGACTTTTCTCCAAAGCTACGAGACAAAATCGGTTCGAGGCTACTTTGTTCTCTTACTGCACCCCATGGCCATTTGCTGTGCATGTTTAGATACTTAGGACTTCAATGAATCACACAATACCATTGACTGAGTGGCTTTATGCCTTGTTTGAGCAGTGCATGTATTGTGTACACATTCCTACTGTGATGTCTAGCCTCATACCCAGGCAGGAAAAGTGCATGCACTTTTTCTCCTCCCACATGTCCTGGATATGAGGCTAGCTTATTATGTCTTTCCTGTGGGAAAGGTACACGCATACAGCTAGTGAATTGTCTATATAGCACAAGGACTTTATGCAGAGCTAAGTAGACACTGTTTTGATGCTCATAATAGTACATAAACTGATATCTTTATCACTATGTGTAGGATGAGGTGATTTCTCCATACTCTGTTGCTTTCAGCCTGGATGGGGAGAAATTGTATTGTGGTCTTCACAAATGTGTCAAGGTGTTTGACACTTCTAGACCTGGCAGGGACTGCAAATCCAGAACTATCTATGGTAAGTGCAGCACATGAGATTAGCAGAAGGGACTACACAGAATAGCCAAATCCCAGTAAAGAACCTCCATGTTGTTGTTGTTGTTGTTGTTGTTGTTGTTGTTGTTGTTGTCGTCGTCGGCATTGTTGTTGTTGTTGTTGGTGGTGTTGTTGTTGTTGTTGGTGTTGTTGTCGTTGTTTTTGATCTGTGTATAGTACACAGTTAATATGACTCCAGCACATAGTGTCAAGGGTCATGCAAAATATAGGTTCTACTCTCTGTAATATTTGTGATATTGATCTTTTGCTTCAGAGAAGAAATCTGGTGGACAGGCTGGCATCATTTCCTGCATTGCAATGTGTCCTACTACTGCTGGTGTGTATGCACTGGGTTCCTACTCTTGCTCAGGTAATATGCTTATGGCCAATAGGAACTCAAATTGTGAGAAGTTTGAGGAATTTGCTGGTACATTTGGCTAGCCTCGTTCCCAGGCCACTCCCAGATTTTATCTTGCAGCTGTGGAGTGGCCTGAGAACGAGGCTAACATTTGGCTACAAAAAGTCACTGTAAAACACATTGGTTGTTTTAACTGCAGAGTAGTTACCCACACAAGTTGGTTGTTTTAACCACAGAGTGGTTACCCTGGTTGCAGACAAGCCAAAAAAGACAGTGGTTATGTACTATATATTTTGCTGATTACATAAGACAACTGGAGAGGAAGCTTCCCAGACTATCTTACAACCAGCATCTTGCAGTTAGTAGTAACCACTGAACATCTGTGTGAAGGGGTTACACCTGCTTGTATGCAACAACAACCATGATCTTGCCAATATAGTGACCACTGAACATCTGCTATGTGAGAGAGTCACCAGATTTTGTCAAAAGCATCATCTTTTTGAAGTGTGGTTGTAGTGATTCCCTCACACATGTTCTGTAGGTTGTCAGTTGTGAGGTATGATTTGGGCTTAGGTTGCTTATGCAATTATATCCTCTAGTACCAAAATAAGCTTCTCATAACCACTGTCTCCTCAGCTTGACTGCAACCAGGGTAACCACTCTGTGGTTAAACTCACAACGCAATACAGCCGTACGTTTGAGCTTAGAACATTGACACAAGTTGCATTTCTGTTGTGCAACACAGCTAGGTCCTCGGGTCCCCGGTCCTTGGGTCCTTGAGTCCTTGGGTCCTTGGGTCCTTGTGTCTTTGGGTCCAGTATTTATAGCCTCCCTTACAACCACAATGCACTGACAACCCTCAGAAAATCTGTGAGAGAATCACCAGCTTGCATTAAGAGCATGAAAGCTCTTTGCTGCAACTTTGAAGTGCATTTGTAATGACTCCTTCACAGATGTTCTGAGGGTTGTCAGTGTATTGTGGTTGTAAGATGAACTGGGCAGCTGCCTCTTGGGTTGCCTTATGCAATTACAGTGGAACCTCCCTTAACAGACATTCTCTATAGCAGACACCTCATTATACAGGACAAAATGTTGCGGTCCGGATTGAATTTGTATTACGGGTAATACTTTACAGCTCTCCGAAATGCTGACACCTCGCTATTCCGTAAAGCGGACAGATTTTACGGTCCCGCTAGTACCTGGACTATACAAAATTCACTCGATGATGCAGATGATGGCAGGCCTCTCGCACAAGATTGTCCAGCACCGCTGATTGATTCACCAACTGGACATTATACTAACACTGGTACGCATAGTTCTAGCCTCTGGTTATCCTTTCTTGCCATCGTACAGCAAGAGAGAACTCTGGAACACGCCTTTGTAGCGCTCAACGGCATGAGTACACATTGCCACGCCTACCGGAAATATACCGGAAACCTCCGAAGTAGGGACACCTCTTTACTCAGGACATTTTAGATGGCACCAATGGTGTCCGCATTATAGAGGTTCCACTGTAGTCTCTACTACCTAAGCAAACCACTGTCTCTCCTGTTTGTCTGCAACCAGGGTAACCACTCTGTGGTTAAAACAGCCACCTTGTTTTTGCTGTTATATTCACACTCTTTTCTACACCAGGCATGTGATGTATGCCTTTCTTCCTTCCATAGTTGGGTTGTACTCAGAGAGTACAAAAGGTTCTGTCATTCTTATTGAAGGGGTTGGTGGCGGAGTTACACATATGCTGTTCTCACAAGATGGAAACCTGCTCTACACTGGCTATAGAAAGGTATCTCTATTCATGCTGAAATGAAAACTTTATTTCACAGTACAGCTAAAGGTAGCCTATCATCCACAGCAATCCAAATAGTGGAGCTAATTTTGCAGACTGAGAGAGTGATTTCATAAATGGCAATACAGTATAGGAGAAGTGTTTGCATACATACATAATTTGTCCCTGTGAGCTAGACTATGTGATACTACAATGGAGCAACTAGTGTAGTGTACAAAAGTGCAAGTCAGGTGAGTTCATTTTAGCTGTAAAAGCTACCTGGGAACAAGGTGCTAATTGTGTGGTGTGGAGGTTCTACCCAGCATTTACCCCACACTGTACATATAATGTATGTATAGCATGTGACAAAGGCTAGGAAGGAGCCTAGTAGCAAGGCTATTCAAGCATAATGACTACTACTGCTTTTCTTTTTACCCATAGAATCCCTTCATTAAATGCTGGGATTTGCGAAACTCTGGCAAGGTCTTACACACAATGCAGAGGGAAGTAAATACCAATCAAAGAATATACTTTGACTTCTACAGGTAAGACGTAACATTATTGAGACCTTGCTAGGCTGTACATTGTCCATGGACTAAGATACTATGTTGTATATACTGCTATACCGTCAAGTTAAACTTTGTACAAGTTCTGAGTTACCCTATTATCAGTGCCATGGTGGCTTGGTCACCTTTTTGTTTCTCTGTGCCTGCATAGCAACGGTTGCTACCTGATTTCTGGGAGTACCAGTGGTTGTATATATGCATGGCATCTTCGAAACACAAGTACACAAGATGACGCCAGTTTGCAGTCAGTCTTGCAATTTCAGGGGCATAAAAATGCTGTGAATGGATGCAGGTATGCAAGCCACTTTGTACATGTAGTTATTTGGAAAAAAGTCTGCAGCATAATTATGCACATTACTCCTTGTGAAATATACATTACTTTGCAAGTGGCGTTTTACATGCAGAAACTTCTTAATTGGGGCGAGCGTGAGCGAGCCCCACACTAGTGAGTTTAACGGCGGAATTTCTCTGATATATATATATATATCGTACGTACGTCCAGTGCATGCGTACGTGCGCCGCATACGGACACTATGCGCGTGATCTAATTGGGAACACGTGCAAATGCTTATTATATTTATAGTTAGACTTTATAGTAGTTTTGCTGCTTGTAGTGAACATGTATATTCTGAACACTTCCAGAAGAGCTCTGAAACCATCGCAAGACAAGGAAAACATGCTACTGCGCACACGAGAATGAGAGAGAGAGCGCGACGTGCGGCAGAAACAGCCAAGCAAAGGCAGGAAAGATTAACGAAGCAGAGAGAGATAGGGCTAGGCGCTCTACCCAGACTGCCAATGCATAAATTTGTATAAACATCCTATTGTGTATTGTGCATATCTACATTACAAACATGCAGTATACAATTATACGTAAATACCATGCTGCCTATAAATACACAATACAACTCGCTCACGCTCGCCCCACAATGCACCGCATTCGCCTAGTTAGAAACTTTAGGAAAGCACACTAGTTAGGTTCATGGCCTGTGTAAGGCCGTTTCAGGGAAATATCCTGTTTCTCATCCTGGAAATCGCTGAAAATCAGTGTGGATGGGGTGCAGACAAAACACAGCAAAATGCAGCTTTTTATACAAGGACATTGCCAAGTTGCTACTGTGTTTTCCAAAGGCTTCAATAACAGTATTCAGTGTGGAAGCGGTACATACATAATTGTGTATTGTGTTTTGAGAAGTTTGTGCAGGCGGTAGATGAGAAACAGGATATTTCCTTGCTGTAGCCTAACTTGTTCCACTGATTAATTTTGTTATGACTGTATTTTCAGAAGTTTAGAGCTTTATGGTATATCACTGCACTTGACCCCATGCAGTATCCACCCAACACTACCATTCCTGGCTACTTCCTCTGGACAGCGCATGTTTCCCCTCCCTTGCAGTGATGGAGATAGTAGCAATTCAGAACATGAAGAGGAGGACCAGCCTTTGCCAGATAACTCAGTCCAACTATGGTCATTGCTTGGAAAAGGGACAGGCACTTTCAGAGACATCTGTGCACATTTAGAGGAAATTAAGTCAAGTAACTATGAAGAATTTTGATTAGTGTTTTACTACTCCAGTTCTAGTAGTTCCCGGGTTTCAAACTTGACACCATGTGGAAACCTGGATGTAGATTGATGTTTAGCATTCCACCTTCCATATGAGCTTCCAGAATAAGTATAATCCTGTCATTAATTTTCCACTGTCCTTAATCCTCATCTAATTAAAAACCGCTGGTGTGGCCAACCTGTTGGTGGGTACGTATTGCCTGAGAATACATGATGGATGGAGCTAGAATTAGTTGAAACATGTTCATTCAGTTAACAGTTATAGTGTGGCAGCTTATGACGAGCACCCTTGAGAAAAATGTAGATGTATGTATGTAGCAAGATACTCAACCTCAATTAACTTCATCCATCATACTAAGGCTAGTGTATATTGCTCTCAGCTTTCATTGCATGCCTATGCAGTATCATTTTGTGCAACTGCATGGCAGCTTGTGTACTGAAGTTCACAGTCATTACACTTGTTTCACAATTTTTATAATACAACAGTCAATCAATGCATGGACACTCACTGGATAAGTGCTCCACGCTTACGAAATTTATTTCCTCAAATGCTTTTGTAAGTTCAGCTACGGAAAGCTGATAACTTGGTAGATCTCAGTCAACATGTTTGGCAAATTACGGTTTTGAGGGAAGGTGATAAAGAATTGAACACGTCCCCTTCCCAGCCATGGGTTGTAAAGTTTCATCTCTTGAATAAACTTTCTTTCAAATGGTAACCGACGACTTGGAGTATCTCCCTGGGCTTGGATTAGTATTGGTTGGTGGCCACAAGCATCAAAAATGATTAGATAGCCATGAACTATAGTTTCACCACCTTGAACTGGTTTCCCTTCCTCACCACCATATACCCCATGTAGCATCATACTACCATTGAATCTCACTTCAAAGCCAGCTCCACCAATATTGAAGCACTTTGACCTGGTGTTTCCATTCACTATCCAGTTGTTGCCTACTGCTGTAAAGTTCACTGGAAAGGCATTAAATTGAAGATAAGCATTTCCAAGAAAACGTCCAAGTTCATTAGGCTCCGCATCGGAAAAGTTGAGGCCATATTGCATGCTGAAGTACTGGATTGCTTTCTCCTTTTCTTGTTCCACTCGTGCATCACTGAAGCGTAGGGTCTCCCTATAGTATGTGTAGTGAGGATCTGGAACAAGAGTTGGTACTTGCTTATTTGTTATTGCAGCAAATACTGCCTGAAATGGTGTTGAGCAGGACTGGGCATCAGTGCCATAGTATAGCATAAAAAGACCCAAGATGGTAGCTTGAACCCAAGTTGAGGCCATAATCTGTAAACCAATGACAACAGATAACAGAACCTACTCTCAGAGAATGAGTGAGTGAGTGAGATAAGGTGCATATACATCATTTGTGCATAATCAATACACAAAATCAGTAAGCAAATTATGTCACCAAAAACTTATACTCAGACCGCTGACTAGCTGAATTAAATGTGTTGAAGCCAGAGATTTGCTTGTTGACTGTATTGGGCTATACCAGATATATATACAGTATACGTCCATTGAGAAGAACAGCGACTTAGTACTTGTGAAGTCTGTAGCTGTTGGCAAACGTCTAGGCAAACTTTACTGTTTGATCACTTGCTGTTCTGGCCGCATATTGCGTAATGGTACCAGGCCTTCTCCCGATTTTTCTCCACAGCTGCGAGATAAAATCTGGGAGTGGCCAGGGAACAGGCTTTGCATTTCCCTATGTTTAGTGGTTATTATCTGCAGGAATGATCTGGCCTCAGGTTGTCATATATGCAAATAGTAATTGCATTAGATAACCTACTAGTGATTAACGTTTGTATATAAAAGAAGACACATGCATGAGGTATGTGTATCATATTTTCCTTTGACTGGGATGACTTCCCCTAACTCATTGCTGCCTTACAAGTTCTCATGTAGCTAGCTAGATCAGACCATGATCAACAACCTCCTTGGCAAGATGTTGGTTGTATTGCCACACCAGCACTGTAATTGATTGGATGTCCAAAAAAATGTACATCACTCGCTGTATTAGCTGTTTGTGCTGTAACATAATGAAATTTCAATGTACTCTTTGAAAGAGCTTCTCTGCGAATCATGCCTATAGCCTGCAACCTTAAAAAATAATATCAATGACTGCTATAGCAGAACTCATAATATCAGAACTCAGGATCTATAGGAGCCAGCCCATGCATGTGATTTGAATGGATGTTGGACATTGTTGTCATCCACATCTAATAGGATTACCTAATCATTGACAATTACATGGCAATTATGGCTTTATACTTTCCTATTATGCGGGCATAATTCCCTCACACCAATGCTTATTATGCTAAACGAACGGTTCGTTTGCAAGTGATAGGTCCTTGACAAAATTAGCTAGCCTAAATATTAGGTACTCAAAAGCATAAGAGAATTATGCTGGAATAGTATAGGTATATAATTATGTGAGAATGTGAAAGGAACATACATTAATCAGTACAGTTGCTGTACATATTTGCTTGCAGCTAGCCCATGCAAAGTTTTGGAGATCAACTGTTCGTGTCCATTTATTAGTAAGTGTTCTATGTTGCAAAACTAGAACTTTTACCAGCAACTCTAGTCTGTAATGCTACAATACAACCGCTTACCTGCTAAATATGCAAGTAAAAAATAACTTTAAAAAAGCACAATTAAGGAAACTTTGATTAACATAATAAGCATAAGTCATAAGCATGGGGAATAAAACATTAGGTCAATTTGTCCTAGCAAAGACGCCGGTGTGTGCGTAAATCGTGCATACTCATGCACACTCATATTATGAAGTGTTACGTAAAACAGCCCACCCAAACAAACAAACAAACCTGTAGCTACTTGTTGTGCTGTGTCTTGACCTCACTTCAACTCGTACTCTGTTCCTCAACAAACAGCATGACTGCAGAAAGAACAGCAATAAGGGTCCCATAACTGACACGCATATTCTAACTGTGGACGTATACAAGTAAGGTAGATGCAAAGCAGTGTGCTTGTATCAGCCCAGGTGTAAAACTGCCTGTATAACATTCCAACAACCGGTGAGAAAATATAAAGTGCCGTTAATGATATTGTATTATAGCCTCCTCAAATACTGCCAAAGCCTCCTTATACTCAATGAGGTATTCTCCCAGAACTTTAATACAACTATTCCTCCTATAACTGATACTGACTACCACCTTTTCATGGCTGACCCTTCATCACCACATCCTGAGGAGATCTTCTGCACTGAAGAAGATGTATTTAATCTCCTGCTTGCTTTGGATACCAGCAAAGCCTCATGCAGGATCAGATGGGATATCTGGAAGGATGCTCAAAGGTACTTCACACTCCACTGCACCTGTTCTAATGAAACTGTTCAACCTGTCAATTAAAACACCACAAAAATAAAATTTCCTCCGTTGTTCCATTCCCAAGTCTCAAACTAATTAATACTGATGATCCTTGCAACTACAGACCCATCTCTCTTCTCCCCGTTGTCAGTAAGCTACTTGAGAGACATATGTATAGGCTTGTGTTTGCGCACTTGGCTGATTTACCCCTGGAAAGTCAACTACTACATCACTTTTGTCAACCTTCCATGACATCCTTCAGCTCTTGGAGCATGGCGCTGATGTTGCTCTCACATTTTTTGACCTGAGGAAGGCTTTTGACAGTGTGCCTCACCTCCCTCTTTTGCAAAAATTAAAAGATATCGGTCTGGAGCAGCATGTCCTTCAGTGGTTGACATCATATCTGAGTGATAGACAGCAGCGCGTTGTTGTAGATGGTGCAACCTCTAATGTCAGTCCAGTATTGTCCGGCGTACCACAAGGATTGGTTTTAGGTCCGTTGTTATTCCTTGTGTGTGTCCTTGGTGCCACTATCTGAGGGATCAAGGATATCAATGTATGCAGACCAACATTCTTCTTAGCAAGCCAATCAACCATCCTGACACTTGAACTATGATGATCTGCAGAGAGATACAGATGCAATCCAGGAATGCATTAGCAATTGTCATTTGACACTTAATCCCTCAAAATGCAAATACCCAATTGCATCTGCAGTAGTGTAAAAGATTCCCTAGCTCTCTTTTGCCGTTTTCAAGACTGCTATTGCTACTCATGTTGGTGACTTTAAAACATGCACTCTCAGTAAGAACTCTTCTCTTGGTTATTATGTAATCTGTACAATTCTTATTCATTATTATGTAATCTTGTAAACCACAATTATTCACCTCTAGAACATTCTAGAACTCAGTTATCCCATCATGTGATATGCCTCATGCTGGTTTTATGGCTTCATGGCACATTGTTGGCAATACTAATCTTGAATTCCGACAACTCAAACAGTGACATAATGCGCCATGTGACAAAATACTGCGATGTGATTTTACCACACTGTACAGTGCGGCGGGACACAGAGCTCTTGTATACGCAGTTCACCATACCCTTTCCCTTCTCTTGCGGAAGTGGGTCGGGCTTGCGAGACTAGATTGTGAGTGTGGCAAGAAGGAAAGGGAAGATTTCATAGCACTGATAGGGGGTGACTGGGTGTGCCTTTGTGCTAAAGTATGTCCTCATCACATCACACAAGTGGTTTTAAAAGTGTAAGACCCAGTGAAAGTAAAATGCAGACAAAAGCATAAACGTAATTAGCATAAGGCCCTTCTAAGGGAGAATCTACAAACTATTTTTTCCAAAATAATATCACTGTGACGTTGTGACCCCCCTCTCCCCCTCCTCATAACGTCATGCATACTGTCAACTTTTGATGAGACACCACCCTCAAACGCCGCACAATCTGAAGCTCTGAGTGAAAAGTCATTGATAGGAACCTTGGGTAATTATCCATCCACCTAGTTGGAATAACTTAATCCTGTGCACATATTTACTACTTTATTTGGTATGTATACACAGGTGTCCTGTTATCACAAGTGTCCAGGATTTGATTAGTCTCATTCACAGACTATTTATCCACACAGGGAGGGAAAAATAGTCTGGTCAACAGCCTATTCTGTTTTTGTTCCGTGCGGTTTAAAAATTGGTGATGCAATGTGATTGGAACACCACTATCGTGGCGCTTGGATCAAAAACGGAATAGACCATTGACCAGACTTTTTTCCCTCCGCGTGCTGAACAACAGTCTGGGCATGAGACGGAGTTGATAGAAACTTTTCTATATTTGTCTTTGCAGATTGAGAAGTGTAGAAGCTTCAGTCAAGATCTGCCTGTTGTATCCTCCCACGTGAAGACCTAACATATGATGCTTACATGCAAGAGTTCTGTGCATGCTGTCATGTTGTATGTAGTCATTTTTGTATCCAGTCAATTTTTGTTAGCCTCAGTCCTTCTTACTCCAGTGCTTGTCAGCCGTACTGCAAGAAAATAACGGATGATTAGAAGGCCTGGGTATGAGGATGTTTTTTTTTTTGTTTTTTCTTTGTAAGTATTCATGGTCAAATTTTACAATCAGTTCTGATTTGCATCAACTTGCATGGTTGAATTTCAGCTGAACAACTTACAGTAAAACTTAACCAGTAAAACAAGACTTTAGTAATATCAGCCTTATTCTTTATGAAGGCAGGCTACTTTAGTAAAGAACATAATTATAACGTCATGTACTAACGCTGAAAGAAGTCATCTAGCTAGTTCCGTGCTGCAAGAGTCTAGCCTAGGTCCAAACTGACGTAGGCAACTGAGAGCGCTAGTGACTAGCCCGACTTCACCGTGCAAGTTGCACCGGAAGTCACATGATCAATTAGGGCGGTACTACATGGGATTGGGTGAAAAGACAGCCTCCCGGATATTATTTGCATCCGACACCGTTCCAATTCTGGGGATTTCATGATTTGTGATGTAATCAATAGAGGAAGTTACATGAGTTACATCCTTCGCTGTCAATCCACTCGCGTTAGTGTTCAGCAGACCCTTTTCACTGCCTTCAGTAGCATCCCAGACTATACAGTACATCAGGAAGGTAACTTGTTCGTATCTTTTGTTGCTGTATATATGACCTGGTACAAATTATAGTCTCGGGTGGGTTGACCCGAGCAAGACTCCTGGCCACGCGAGACCAGCCCACCTGAGTAGTAGGACAGTTGTTCAACTACCCTGCTATGTTCCCACTTTATACTGAACATACACATGATGGATATCCATGGTAGAGTATTACACCTGATTGGTGGGCAGGGTTACTTGGCACTATACTGCCGATTCTCATTACCACAAAGTTCCAAAGTCTTTTTTAAGCTGTAGATCAATACCTTCTTTGATTTATATTTCACTTCTGCTGGCAGCTAGTGGTGGAAACTTGAGCCAAGGGTTCTTTTGTCAATTCCCTTGGGGTTCATGACCTTGACCACACACACTCATTAGCAAATATTCAATGGTTTGGGCTCTCCGACAAGTGAACGCTCCTCCTGACTGACTGACTATAGTGCCAGAAATGGAGCCCCTAACAAAGCCAAAGGAGTGGTTTCTACGCCCATTTATGCTAAACAAAGTAAGAACTGGCCCAGCATGGCCTTTCTACAGCCAGCCATGCAAGACAGCCACCATGTGTATGGTACTCATACCTAAACCCGTCCACCTCCCCTCTTCCACCTTTTTTTCGCTAGCACAAAACCTATCTTCAATCAGATTGCGCTATCTGATAAACATGCAGCCAAAGTTGGATGACGAGTATACTCATCATCAGTGGTTCAAGAAATGATGGAACAAAATAATAACCAGAAAAGAAATTGCTTTGTATTTTGCCAACACGACACATGCAATTGCCCTACAGCAAGAGAGCCCACTTATTGCTACCTTGATCTAGAGTTGTAGAGGCGGTATGAAAATTGGGCAGGCCTTGTGGGAGACCTCAATTGTAGACTTGTTCCCAGGCCATGTGGGAGGAGAGAAACATGGCCTGGAGACAAGGCTACCCCAATAGTTGTCCTACAGTTAGACTGGGACTAAAAAGTGCATGTAGCCAGACTATGAAGTGCCATGACCCCTAGCCCATGGAAGGTATATTATGCAATTTGACTCAATACAGTTGATGAGTGTTATGCGACACATATACCTACTTTGAGTGAGCGTGCATACTGGTTGCAGGAAAATGCAAGCGTACTAACTCATGCTACCCAGCTGTAGGGGATAGCAATTTATCATGTTTCTTCGTACATGTATGTCTTACCATTCACTCACCAGTTTCTGTGTGCACAGCATGAGAACAAACAAATTAAAGTGGCTTCTGTTTATAGAGCCATAGACAGTTGACTCCTATTCAGCTTAGAGAAACTTTCAAGCTTTAGTCTTACATGGCCAGGTCCAACTACGCAAGACTAGTCATGCCTTGGGAAAGGGACTATTCAGCCAACTTACTGCAGCCTGCTCACAGTACTTCTTACACCATTAAGACAAGTATCAAGATCTCCCACAAGCCTTGCCAAGTGTTTGTTGTGTGATTACAACTTTCGACACAGATAGGATTGGCAACTTGATGCCAATTGCACGTGCTGGGTCGGCAAAGTACAAAGCAAACTTATTTCCGTCAATAGAAGTTATTCTGTTGTTACATTGTTCCATGCTCCATGTTTTATTGTCTCCCTACCGTTTGAAATAAAGAACCACCAAATCGGCATACTTTAAGATTAGCCTTCTATTCAGGCCACACAAGGAGAGGAAAGGTGGCCTGATAGCTACTGTTTGTGCAGGTGCAAACTACCCCATGATTTCATGCGATATCATATATCAAACTGTTAGCTTTCTTTGTTACACTAACCTCCGCAAGTCAGTCAATTTCTCTTGCCTAAAAGATGGCTGCCACCAACCATGTCATGTTAGAACGATGATGAGGAGAAATCACTCAGCTCTTCAACTTGTATCAATGCTTGTCCAATACACTACATCTTTTACTTTGAAGTTTGCCAATCACTTCAAATGAGCTGATACACACCGTTTCTGACATCACTGAAGGTCAAAGGTCAGCAAGAACTGCTCCTGTCCTTCCTCCCTCCTCATCACTGGTCCAGCAACTTGTCTCTATGTTGAGGCACTTTTCCCCTGCAGGTGTCATCTTCTTATGTAGAGCCCCCTTCACTACAATATTTTTTTCTTGTCTCTTGTCATGGCCTAGCACTGATGTGTCCTAGGTTGGCAATTGTCCCAGGCATGCTAATGACAACTCTCTTTTAAGACCCAGCTGAGAGGCCACCATGGTCCCACTCACTTTGGTGTGTCACACTGTAGCGCCTTCATGCTTGCTTCTAAAATCATTACACCCCAAGGTGTGAATTAATGTCTTTGGCCATCACTCTCGCTTCTACATCTAATTGTTCACGTCCCCTCTGATAGTAGACATGGAATGGAAGAATGGGTGCAGATGGTCTGTAACCTTGCGCCCTCTTGGTCAGGATGTCATGCGCATATGCCTGTCCCGACCGGAAGTGGGAGTGGATTGGGAAGGCGGGCCCCTTATTTTACGTGCTGTGTGGGGCCCCATACCGCCCACGGTAACCAAACATGGTATAGATAACAGAGAGGTAAATAATGCAGCATACATGTATATTAATTAAACTAAGGTTTCAGACAGTGCTGCTAGTTCTTTTCTCAGTGTTTGTACATACAGGAGGTAGGCACAGCTCTGCCATCATCCCAATAGTTTGATTGTGACATCCGGTATACCCCAGCGTACTGCTGTCATCACCGCTCCACTACAAAAACTGTGTCCCGCATAGTTCTTGCATCCACCCCTGCTTTAGACAGCGCTTCTCTAACATGACCCACGAAGCGGTCTCGAGTGAGCACCCGATCATCCTGGAACCGAAACAGCGCTCCTGCCATGCCCCCTCGCACCACTAAGAATGCCAGCATTGCCGACACTGGACATAATGCATTGCGAGTTCTTCCAACGAACACATCTATTCCCCGGCGGAAAGGATCAGTCTTTGATCACTTCAATCTGACCCGAATAATAGAAGGATTCGTCGTGCAGTCCGCTGAGATATCCCCGAATGGTAAGTGGTCATTCGGGTCAAACACCTTATCCGACGGTGCTGTGATTTCCCCCGCTCGAAAAAAAACGCAGATTGTACAAGCAGCCCACAGCATAATGAAGTCATGCTCTCTAGAGTTCTTCTCTCATACCTTCCGTATCTTTAGCAATAGCTTTGGAGTTGTAGGAAGACGTGTGCGTTGAGCTTCTTTTGGCTTGTCCTTACTCAGTACTGAACGCACCCCCAGCAATACCTGCTGTAGCCGTGGCATGCTATGCGAATAATCTGGATCGGAATGACCGAGTGCTGCATGCAGGTGGCGAATGCCTGACAGATAACATTTGATTGTCTGATGACATAATATGATGCTCTGCTAAAAAAGCCACAAAGTAACACAACAAGTCTTGCTGTAGGGGGAATGGGGTTTGGTTAAACTCCTCACAAAATTAGAAATACCGTTTTTGTAAGCTCTGCGGGTCAACTCTGCTGGTTGCATATATTTCTGAACACATGCCTCCAATCTTGTGATAACCAATCTGGCTTTGTTGTTATGAGTAACTCCACTAGCTGTGGGGGGATTGGTGTAGGCTGTGCTACTGTCGGTCTGAGTTCCTAAAACAGACGGAGATTGTTTCTTGATAATGCATCAGCTAGTTGATTATGTTTGCCCAGAATGACAACATTTGGGCACTTTGGATCGAACTGTGCACACAAGGATGCCCCATTCCAACGTTCTAAAAAGCGATGCCACCACTCCAAATCCGAGTGAAAGTCTCTGTTTAACCTCAGCCGATGAGATGGACGCCGCACGCTGGCTGCCAGTCGAAACATGCATCCGAGAAATACTCCTGTCAAGAGCCCCCAGGCCCGGGAACATGCATCTGTGCAGAAGGGGTGGAAGTATCCGTCACGCAAGCCTATAGCCCCTCCCCCCTGCCTGGTACATCCATTCGTACACCAACCCCATAATCTACTACCTCATGCGATTGCCACCGTTAAACATCATCAGATAGATACAACAGGCATTGTCCAGTTCAGACAGTAACTGATGCAACAAGTCTTGGTAATCTGATAGATACTGTAATTCCGGAAATTAATGCGGTATTTTATAAATGCAAACATTGCAAGGCATTTTACACACGCATTGTTTAAAAACAGTATTCATCTGATTCATATATGGATACTATTACCGGTATATATCAGTAGTCTTAATTCACATTATTTAAATAGCATTAGTAACTTACATTCAACTGATTCACATTACTTTAACCGCGCATCAATTTCCGGAATTACGGTATATAATTATGATGACACAATTTGACTCAGTTCCGATAGATATAAGACACTGTTTGGTTCAGTCAGACTCTGATGCACCCACTACTATGTGGTAGAGGTACTGGGGCCGTGCTTTTGATGGTGTGCTCTCCTGCAGCCCTTTGGGGCACTGGGACTTTCAGGCCTTCCTTAGCACATACACTGCAAATGTGCTTGAAATGACAACGTGATCCAAACATGCAATCACCCCCATATTTGTTATACTTGAAGCAAATTGCATCTGCTTGGTTGCGAGCTTGGGAAGGGCCCTTTCTGAAGGGTGTCAGTTGCCCCCCCCCCCCCCTGCATTCTTCTTGGCCGCTTTGTTCCAGTAGAAGTTGCATCTCCTCCCTGGTTGTACAGGCAGTCTGCGGCATCATGGTCAAGTGTCATGCATGTGTCACACCAGCCTGTGTTACGAGCCCAGCCTGTGAAACAGCGGTCATACAAACTTTTACGATCTTTTACCAGTCAGTTTGACCAGTTGCTGCTGCTTCTCTACAATAGTTCGCATCATACATCACCCAGGATGGCTACCTGAACTGACGGCTTGCTCTGATGATGTCTACCATGTATCCCAGCATGGATGGAACTCTGTCAGCAAACTTTGTTGCCACCACACTGGTGTAAATGGCAAAGCATTGCACCCAAGTTGTTATATCTGGTACCAAGCACTTCTGTGACTTGGCGAGGTCTGTTGACTGAACCAGCCATACGTTCCCCATGGCTGCCAAGGCTGGTTCCTTTGGCATAGCTCTTGCTGGAGGAAGCTCTGCCAGATCAATATACTCCCATGCCAGCATCTTATTGTGCAATCTTTTCGGTATGGCTGGAAGCCCATACCCCACTGGGACTTCCTCCGAGGCCCTTTTTGCTAGGGATGCCAGAACTGCTGGCCCACTTGGTGACTCCAAGCTTGATAGCAGCTGGCTCAAATTCCCCTCCCTTGTATTTGTTTTCCTCATAGCTCAGGTGGCAAGTTTGCAGGTGGTGGCAGATGCCCCAGCCGAATTCCTATAAAATTATAAAAAAAGAGGATCAGTTCGCTTATTGGCCTGCTTTGCCATCCTGCCCTTCGTATCAGAAGGATATACATGTATGTTGTTGTATACCATCATTGTTCCACTTCTAGTTCCACCCGCCTTCATATACTTGAACCCTGAGGTAATCAACCTTCATGGTTCATGATGGCTGGATTGCTTACTGTCCACTGTGACCATGTGCATTGACAGTAGTAATGAGAATGTATTATTTACAGGCCATGCCAGAGCTGCTATGTGTTAGTATATAGGGATTGACTTTCGCTCCCTAAGATCGGCTTGACTTTATTATAGCCCTTCCATATACTTTCACATAGCTAGTAGCCATCTGCTGCAATTTCAACTGCATTTTAACAGTGAATCATCTGGTGGCAACCTATCCACTGGAGATAAATTAATACTGTGACTGTCCCTCCACAGTACACTAGGCAAGAGGTCCACCACGCCTTTCATATACCAGCATGCACCCATAACACTGCTCAGCCTTTCTGCCTTTCATATACCAGCATGCACCCATAACACTGCTCAGCCTTTCTGTCTTTCATATACCAGCATGCACCCATAACGCTGCTCAGCCTTTCTGCCTTTCATCTACCAGCATGCAGCCTTAATGCTGCTCAGCCTTTCTGCCTTTCATATACCAGCATGCAGCCTTAATGCTGCTCAGCCTTTCTGCCTTTCGTGTACCAGCATGCAGCCTTAATGCTGCTCAGCCTTTCTGCCTTTCGTATACCAGCATGCAGCCTTAACACTGCTCAGCCTTTCTGCCTTTCATACCAGCATGCACCCATAACACTGCTCAGCCTTTCTGCCTTTCGTATACCAGCATGCACCCATAACACTGCTCAGCCTTTCTGCCTTCATATACCACCATGCAGCCTTAATGCTGCTCAGCCTTCTGCCATTCCTATGGCAGCATGCAGCTTTGCAGCTGCTCAGCCTGCTTGATATAATTTTAGCACGCATGCAGCCTCTACAGCTGCTCCACCTGTCTTTGCAGTGCACTGATATAGGACGAAGTGCAACTATTGCCCTAGGTTCTCCACCGGAGTGAGCATGCCTTCAGTCCAGCATGCATAAACCTGCAGGTTTCACCATCATGAAATACTGACTCTGCACTAGACATTGTTCGTTTCATCCGATACACCAACTCTTGCCTTGGTTGCACAAATGGGCTTAAGAAATGCTACTCTCACCTTGTAGGGGCTTCATTTCTGGCAGTGAAGGCAGTTTGGGCTCTGAATGAGTGTTTGCTGGTCAAGAATGCTGACTAGTGCATGTTTGTTAATGAGGGGGTATGGTTAGGGTCACGAGTCTGTTCATTGTGGCTACAAGTGTACTTTGGTTCAGTTTTGGTGTCAGGGCTCTGACAGAAAATATACATATGCTAAAAGTAGTCTGAAATCAATGATATTATAATAATGTGACACCGCATTGAAGCAATATCTAGGATCAACTTGAAATACATGAATATTTAATTAGTATGATTTTGGAGCCTAAAGTCTGTCATATCTCTCAAAGTTTTATCTCTGTGATAGCTTTCCAGTTGACGAATGCTTCTTTGTGTTGTGCAGTGTCTGTTTTGTGAACAATTTCATAGCCATCTAACTGAAACTGAAGGTATGACAATTAAACTTTGACCCCACCAATTGTGTGATTAACATGTTGCCATGGTAATGCTTGTTCACACTATTAAATTGCAGTGTTTTCACCAGTTGGTAAATCATTTAATTACCATGTACTTGATCTCCAGCAGTAGCTTTATGTGTACCTGTTTTTGGCTAAAGGCATAGGTACAGATTGCCTGTAGTTCTATTTCTGCCATAACAGCTCCAGTGCAACACAGCCTGCCCTTAAGACTCTGGGTCTTTGGTCATGGTACAACTGTTTGATGTATGTGGGGTTCTTAGTTTCACGTGGGGGGTCCCCTATTTCACAGAGGAACCCCATAACTGTGATGTCCTATATCTCACTGGGACGTCTGTGCATAGCTAGTAGTCCTACATGAGACTCTTCTTGAGTTTTGCAGATTGATGAAGGGATGAAAGAAGCTAGTGGTCCTTGGGTTCTTGGGTCCAGTGGTATATGTCCCCACTGAATGTTATATGTATTGAGCGTGTTACAACTTGTGAGTGAAAAGGAAGTGAAGACATGCCTTGCTTTTCATGATAAGTAAACTGATGTCTAGCTCCTCCTGGGCGAAACTTGTTTTGAAGAAGCTTCTAATAAAGTGTTTAGCTAAGTGGTACTTGAGTCTAGCTAGGGTAAATCTGCAGCACTAACTCTAGGTTCTGTGAGCACCTTAAGGTGTAGTTTAAATTTGAAGTAACATTGACTATACCAGTTTCTACTGTCTCAGAGAGTTTTTTGAAGAAGCTTCTAATAAAGTGGAACCGTGATACCAACACTCACCCCATTAATCTCATTTACTTAGTGCTTGCAAAACAGTTTGTTTTGCAAGTACTAAGTAAACACGCCTGCTGCATCCAAAAACGTTTGTTCTACTTGTCATGATAGTGTACATGTTCATAACTGCAGGGTCACGAGCAACACTACTGAAACAATGGCTACTCACATTGAGTCTGAAGATTTGCACTTTTGCACTGTGTGCTACATGGTGAGGCCAAGTTCCCAATTTCTTACTTTCTCCAACTGTGGACATTCTTTCTGCAAGAGCTGTGTGAAGCATGCATTTGAACTGGGAGTTTCAGAGTCAAGAACAGATGTACAGTGTTTGGATTGCCCTGCTAAAGTTATTCCTTCTGAAGTACAATCGGTAGTCACTAAGGAACTATACGAGAAATATCTAGAATTTTGTCTTCGAAAATTTCTAGCTTGTGAGCCAAACGTACGTTCCTGTCCATTCCCAGATTGTCCATACTCCTACATACTTGAGAACATTTCTGGATGTGAGGACAACCATTTTGTCTGTGGAAACGAAAAATGTGGAAAGGAATTTTGTTACCAGTGCAAGCGTCCATGGCATCCTGACAAAACCTGCCAGGAGGCCAGATCAGAAGTAGCTTTGGATATGTGTGAAGAAACCATTCCAGCAGATGTGTGGATGAAGATGAATTTGAAACAGTGCCCTTCATGTCATTCATCTATTGAAAAAAGAGAGGACGGTTCATGTAACCACATTCACTGCGCTTACTGTAATGAGAATTTCTGCTGGCTCTGTGGCAAGAAGGTTTCTGAAATGCATTTTATAAGGTTTGTGTTTCCATGTTGTTTATTACTTTTCCCATTGCAATCACTGTTTTGAAGAATAGGTAGTTGTTGTGTGTAAGTTAAATAAGTAGTTGAACAGTCTGAAACATGATGTGCCCCTGTTGTGGGAGGAGATTAATGGGGTGAGTGTTGGTATCACGGTTCCATGTAGCATGCCTTTCCCTTTCACTCCCATCACAAGACCTGAGTACCTTGAGCTTTAGCCATGAGTTGTGTATTCATTACTGCAGTGCAGTGTTTATATTCCTCACAGTCCTACTGGCTGCCCACTGTATGGACGACAACGATGGACTAGAAAGAGGCTATGGTGTTGCCGTATAGGGCTGTGGACATCTGCACCAGTTCTGATTGCTCTCATTGCTTTCATTGTATTCTTTGTTATCCTTGTTCTAACACCTCCAGGAGTTGGCTACTTGGTATGTCAATAACTGCACTAATATAGATACATAGTTTTTGAAATGTGATGCTATAAAGCTGCATGTGTAACGGGGTAATGACCACAAACATTTGGGTGAGATTTTATCCCAACCAGATAATGAGGAGCATGTACTTAGGAAGGGATGTAACTTTTACGGAGGAGAGATGTGAGCAAACATTCATTTGTTACCTGATGATTCAAGACATTACTTTAGAATAGTTGAACCTCATCTGCCATCTATAATCTCTTTATGTGATCTGCTTTGTGGTTTTCATGCGGCTTATGTGCCTGTAGTTTATGAAGACAGGTTATAAGTATTATAGAGCATATGTTATTGGTCGAGACATACTGTTATGAGCCCAATTACAATTTTCTTATGTGCAGGTGTATAGTAACTGTTGCAAGTCAAAGAAAGGCTGCCGGATTGCATCTACAGTAATTGCTATCTTAATTACCATATTGTTTGTTCCATTTTTGTCAGTGATCGGCAGTCTAGCAGTCCTACCACTTGGATATATTTTTGTGTACTGTATCATCCCTCTGCACTTGTGTCGAGCAGCACAGAGTGGTTGATGTGATTTTATTTATTGTAATAATTATTCTGAATCTAACAAATACTTGTGTTATCAAAGAGTACCCTAACCACTCAATTTAAATTTGTTGTCGTGAAATGGTCGCAAGTGATCATGTGTAACAATGTGAGTGTGCTCCACACCAACAATGGAGTTTCTCTGGACATAATTTATACTGTGATGTGTAGATATACTGGGCTATTTGTATTCAAATGAGAATATGGGCCATACATGAAAGGGTAACAGCAGACCACCCTGTAAAGAATTGCCGCAGTAAATTGTGCTCTGATGTACTGTCATGCTCTCTGAGACTTAGCCAGAACATGGAGCTGGTTTTGTAAATGAGGGACCTCATCACTGGGGATCATGTTGTAAGTAATTAGTTATTGTGGCAAGAAAGATTTTTCTCTTGCAGCTTTTGTAGAACTCTAAAATGACATTTTATTATTTTTTTTTTTCGGGGAGGGGGGAGGGGAGGGGGGGGGGGGGGGCATAGTCTTGTTTCCCATGCAGGCTTTATACCAGTGTTCATTGCTTGCACTGTGACATTAATTATGCATGCGCTGCTGTGTGAGGCTTGGGAAAAGGGGGTCTGACCCAGGAAAATATTGCCCAAGATCACATTATCTAGGTATGAACCAGTTACCACATTAATTTTACTAGCACCGATAAGGCACTCTTGACTAAGTTCCCAGGTGGACGATGCCCCCCCCCGCCCTCTGCCCCTTTTCCTCCCATGCAAATGAAGCCCTGTAGTTTATAGCTAGTTACCTGACTTCATTCCATGCATGGGCCTGGAAATGAGGCAAGTGCTGCAGGATGTATGATAGTCTGGTACCAAAGCATGTCGTTTACAGCCTCTTTTTGTCGGTATGTACATCTTGAACTTGCATGAGCATGGCAATCAGGATACCTGAGTTCCTATGATGTGCTGACATTGCTATTGGGTCTGTTGAACTTTTTCTCTGGAGCACTTTACAATCACTGGACTGGATAGGTGGACTACTGGAATTTAAAGTCACTCACTTGCATTAATTCTTCCCACACGATATGGTTTTGTTATGTCTATACAATTTCACCTTCAAACATATCCACCGATTGATGGCCAAGGCTTGTACACTGTCCTCACAGTCCACACACCAGCCAGTTGTGCTATTATTAGCTACCAACTTCAGTACTGTCAACCATCCTGCCTTGTGATCATGGCTAGTAAGCCACAGCCCACAGCACTGAGGATAGTAGCAATGATACAAATTCGAAGATTTTCCCTATCTAGCTGTAAGTACTGTCCTAGCTGTCCATAGTGTACAATATTCAGGCTACATACATGTAAGCATTGTACCCTGCAAGACACAATGACGACACACATGCAGTAGGCCATAAACATCCCACCCAAAGCAAGAGACACTAGACTTGTGAGGCATTATAACCTCCCATGATGAAACTGGTACTTGTCTGATACCATGACATGGTGCTGCTGCAAGACAAATAGACAAAGCCCCAATATATGACTTATATACATATGACACTTTTGTACAGAATATACATAACATATAGGACCTCATGCACGCTAAACTCCTTCATAGAATCTAGTGAGAAAGTTGGAAGGCTTGGGCCTCTCTGTTTCTCTGAAGTATCTCATGACGTGTGTCTTCTGCTTCCAGAACTGAGTCGTCTCCTTGAGCTCCATTTTGCCCTAGGGGCATAAACAGAAATACACATTGTATCAGTGTATACGATACATAAACAAAGGTGTTGTTGTGTGCCCTTAGATTGTCACAGCACCTTGAGATACAGAACTAAAATAGTGGTACCTATCTTCAAAATTAGCAGCTAAAACAAGTGCTTGCAACTGTGGGGTGCTTACATTATCATGGTGTACTGATTATTAACCATGTAATAATATGCTAGCGCATACACAGAAAGAAGTTTGAAACTCATGGAAAGGTGATGCAATGGGATTGTAACACCTTCTAGTCGGGCATAGTTAGACACTGAGTCTGAGGGATCTATGTGATTTAGAAACCCAAGGGCCCGAGGCTGTAGCGACCAGAGGGTTTATAAATCATGTAGATCCCATTGGACGAAGCGTCTTTTAGAGTACAGCAACAACGAGTTGGCAATGAAGCATTTCTTTTATTCGAGTTGATTTATCGGCGACTTGCTACCTGTTTGTTTCATTGCTGGACATGGAGATGGAGCAACTTCTGAGCGACGAACTCTTGGAGTGGCTGCAAAGTGACATTGAAGTTGATATTGAACATCTGCTGCTAGTGGCCAGCGACTCCTACGAGAAATCACTGCTATCACAAAGCCAAGAGCTTGTCAGCGAAACAAGCTCCACCCATCAAACAAGCCCAGCCCCCTCCAAACCATCCCGCACATTCACCGCTCCAAAGACTGAAGAAGAAATGCGCAATGCCAGAGCGAAAGGAGTACCGAGCAAGACCATGGAAAAGGTATCGCCAGGAAACCCTCGGTGACTCCATCCCAGACCTGACCGAGCTGAGCTGCAGCACTGGCTTACACGCTTTGTGCTGGAGGTGTGAAAGAAGGACGGCAGCGAATTTGTTCCAAACACGCTTCACCATATCTGCTGTGGACTAATGCGTCACT
The DNA here is from genome assembly GCA_949130485.1 of Agelas oroides. Taxonomy (NCBI): domain Eukaryota; kingdom Metazoa; phylum Porifera; class Demospongiae; order Agelasida; family Agelasidae; genus Agelas; species Agelas oroides. The sequence continues at coordinate 4,991,313 of OX422196.1, read as the reverse complement.
TGAGGTGGAACGGACAGCATTCCATTGACTTTTTTTTACCAACAGTGACTTTGCAGATTTTAAAGGAATGCTGGATGCCGAAATGAAAAGGTTGCAGAGTGCTGGGGTTGGGTCCAAGAAAAGACGGGCGGAAGTATTGACGGGCTTTGTGAAGTGGCAAAGAGCACAGACAATTGAGGTCTAGTCCTTGCCAGATTGAGGTCATAGAAAAACAAGGAGAAAGACCATATCTCAAATACAAAGAGAAAAATCACCCAGGGGGGCTGTGTGGATGAAAAATCAAGCAGAAGGTGGTCATTTCATTCATCATGCAAATCAAGACCATCATTCTAGAGCGCTGGTTGTTAAAGTGCTACCTTGCCCTCTTTCCAGCAAACCGTCCAGCAGATGCCTTTTACCTGCAGCCTTCACGTCATCCAACATCAACATGTTGGTTCTCTGCTACACCATTGGGACACTATTCACTAGGCAGAACCATCAGCTGAATATGCAAGGAAGCAGGCATTGGTGGCTACAAAACCAACCACTCTCTACGTGCAACTGCAGCCACCAGGCTATACCAATCTGGAGTACAGTTGGTCATGGAGAGGACCGGACACCATAGCCTGGAGGGCGTTCGCAGTTACAAGAGGACCTCAGACACACAGTGCCAAGCACTTTCTGACATCCTAAACTGTTCAAGAAATGACTCTAGCAATGAGATCTGCAGTGTTCCCACTCTTCCTGCCGTTGCAAGCTCCACCAGCTCGATCCAGAACACCATTGACGCCAGCAACACCATCCCTGGAACATTTTACTTTCATTCATGCCAGTCTGTTACCATAAACATGCACACTAGCAGTGTTTGCTGTTGTTGATCACTAAAGATATTGTTATATTATACTATCAACAATTTATTAATGTATCTATAAACAACACTGTTGTTGCAAATGTAGCCTCTACCCTGGGGGTCCACGGATGGTGGCTCTAAGTGATTTAGAGCCCCCACAATGACCAATCATATTCAAGCATTTCATGATAGCATACTCTAACTTTACAGAATGATGATAAATGTGATTAGAGTATGCTATCATGAAATGCTTGAATTTGATTGGTCAGTGTGAGGGCTCTAAATCACTTAGAGCCACCATCTGTGGACCCCCAGGGTAGAGGCTACATTTGCAACAACAATGTTGTTTATAGATACATTAATAAATTGTTGATAAAAACACATTATTGTTGATATAGTTACTACTGACACCAACAAAGGTAAACATATCCCATCAATTATTGTGGGAACAGTGCAGGAGTGGTTCAGCTGTCAGGTTTATGATAGTGTCACTCTGAGAGTTTTTTGACACACAGTCTTCTCCATTTATGCAAAAGCTTCATAGAATAGTCTGTGGTCTTTCCTTTCACTCTGCTGCCTTACATTTTGGTAATGAATGCACATCATCACGCCACGTCTGGATGCTACCATAGCATCTGTACACTAACAAGTTAGCGTTAGACTCTTAGAGAGTCATTATAAAAAGATCTTCAATAATTGTGCCATTTTGTACCTTGCATTTTTTCCAGATCGGACCAAAACGTAGCATGAAAGTTTGGTCAATGCAATAGCAAAGTACTGTTCCGGAATCCGCAAAAGTGACCTTTCCACGATTTGTACACATTACTTGTACACATTACATCACAGTCTTCGGCCCAAGATACTGGCTGTTGAGGGTTTTGGATTTAAAAATCACTAATACTTCAAATACAGTCAATAATCTGTGCCATGTAGAGCCCAACTAGCCTCGGTCCCAGGCCTCCCCCGTTTTTACCTTCCGTTTGCGTTCACAATAATACACGGGAGCGGAAGACCGGCGAAAAACGGGAAGGCCTGGGAGCATTCATCACGTGAGTGGACACGAGGTGGACGTAGGGGGGGAGGGGCCGATATTCAAATACGTACTAAACTTGAAAGCGAGTTTCTTACCGGTCAAGACGAGTAGTTTCCATCACGCTAAGGTCTGGAGTCCGTAAAAGCGGTAGAGCGCTCGAACGGATGGTCCAGTGCATTGTTTTGGCAGTTGGGCCCCTCCCCCCCTACGTCCACATCGCGTCCACATCACGTCCACATCGCGTCCACCTGACGTCATTCACGTGATGAATGCTCCCAGGCCTTCCCCGTTTTTCGCCAGTCTTCCGCTCCCGTGTATTATTGTGAATGCAAACGAAGGTAAAAACGGGGGAGGTCTGGGACCGAGGCTAGAGCCCAACCATACCACACCAGAAACTGTGCTGCATACATTCACAATTGTGCTAAGGTTGAAGGCAATAATTGAGGGTGCAGTCGAGCATGTGCAAGGCCATGTCTACTGGAAGATTTTCTCTAGATTCTATTCTATACTGAGACCATAACATACCGTGTTGACATGGCAAGCTGAGGTAGTCAGAGTACATGTTACACTACCATGGTTCTTGTTTACACAACAAATCAATAACAGTGCCAAACCATACCTAACCATGGCAACATGTTGTATTATACTGTGTAAATTGGGGTATAGGCAATAAATTGACATCCCCATCCAAACACAGGGAGGGACTTTCCCAGACACAAACTCATGTTGGAAGGGGACTTTCTCTCGGCTGTAGTGTTTGGATTCAAAGTGTTTCCTGTGTGCAATACAACAGATGGGCTAAAAAGTGGTGCATGTTTGCTCTAAACTGTAAGTGCTTGCTAGAAAAACATTTAGACATAGTGGGGAATGGCTCAATACTGTATTCTCTACCTTGCAGTAAATTAAGTGGCTTAGGGAAAAGTTGTGAGGGGGAGAGGGCATATACTCAAAGCCAGTGTATTAGTTAGCACTCACAGTAAATGCACCACAATTTTTTTACATAGGTAATGTTCAAATGTCCCATGGTGAGCATTGTTGTGAAGGCGGAAGGTGTTTGTTTAGCTTACAGTGACTACAGTAATAATCGAGTGTTTTCATTTTCTCCTAAAGATGACACACGGAACCACTCACTTCGTTCGCAGTTTACAAGCCACCACCCAGATTTTGTTGGTTACAGTATGAATTCATGCAGGTCGACTCCTGTCACCCTACTTCTCAGCTTAGTAACAACAGCTGCTGGTGCATTTCCATCACCAGCGATGTTGCCAGCCAGGATCCCGAAGTTACCCAGGCACAGCAATTTGTGCAGGCCACGCCCCTTCAGCATAGCTTACCGAGCACTCAAGACTGCGGCAAAGAGTGACGAGTACGTGTCATCCCAGACCATATTTTTTGCACTCGGAGTGCAGTAGGTTTGTCGAGTTTGGTTGACAAGGGTACCACTAGGAGTGTTATGTCGAAGCTCAACATAATTATTATACTATTTACAGGCCGGGCCATGAGCTCGCAACCATGGCGGAAGTCTTCAAAGAGTATGCACTGCAACAGATGGAAGGCTGTTCTGGTTTTGCCTTCTCTGAAGACTTACGATGACATTAGAGTGCTTCGTTGCTTCGGCGTCTTCTGGACCGTTTCAGACATTGTTTTCAAGACTTATATCTTGCCAACTTGTGACTTTTTAAATTTATCTTGCAAGCCAGACTCTTTCCATATTCGCGGCAGAGCCGATAGCATATCGGATACGAGTACTGGAAGCGATCGGCACTGCGGAACAGAAAGGGGCCTGGCTTGTGAGACTAAGCCAACAGTTTGTAAGCATAAGCAAAAGCATATGCAGCCCTCTTCGAACAAGCATGAATTGATGGTACAAAGGTGTTGAATAGCTGATACGCACATGGTTTGGGTATAAAAAAATTGCTTGTGAAAAAATGGATTTTATTATTATGGCCTTAGTTGAGATTAATTGAATTTTTTGAGAAAACACAACCCCACTCCACTTCAGACTCATAGTAGTGGGGAGTGTATAAGCAGGAACTTACAGCAATCGGCAATTGAAAAGTCAGTTGTCAAATTTAAAAAGTCACCAATATATGTCACGTAGTATAGGCTCAGATCAAGTGCTCACACACATAATTTACCCTCGATCATAGTAATAGTATCTACTGTATTTCCTCAAATACACACCCGGTCGTCTATTTCCTTCAGGGTTCTGTAGACCCTGTGTCAAAATGAGACCGGCTTTTAAAAGGGGACAGCGTTTATGTCTGCTGAGGTTTATTGACAGTAGTTCGTTGTAGTGAGAGCCCTTTTTGCTTCATAAAGCGCTCACACTAATCTAGTGTGAGCGCTTTATGAAACAAAAAGCGCTCACACTAATCCCAACTAGCTTTAAAATCTTTGATGAATGCCAGTTCCCTAGCTGGTCCCACAAGCCAGACACTTTCATTTCAACAGTGCCGATTGCTTCTAGCCTTGTACCCGGCACGCCTGGTACAAGGCTATGATTGCTTTGGCATATGGGAAGCATTCTGTGCTGCAGAACGGAAAGGGGCTGGCTCCCAAGGCTAAACTTGTAGCATCTTATGAGATACTCAAGGATTCTGACTACCCACATATTAACATGTATGTGTAGACAAAAGTGCCACACCCTCAGCTGGTACCCAGTGTTTATTAGGTATATGGCTGAACGTACACCTGGCTTATACGTAAATGAGGCAGGCTTCTATTCAAGGAAATACGGTACCCTACTCTACCACTGAACGGTTCACTGTGGGAACATGGCGTACAACTGTACCTTTATGACCAGCATATCAATGACTCTGGGATCTCGAACATGTGCATTCTTGTAGAACTCCTCTCTCAGTTTCTGTCTTCCTTGCTTGACAGTGATATCTAAGGTGTACATCTTAATTGTTTCAGGGACCTGATGATATGAAAGAGAAATTTGTGTGGAGAATAAAAATTTCAACACCTAGCAAACATTGACATCATCATCTCCAGTCAGATACAGGACAGATTCCAACATATTAGTTCACACAAGCAATGAAGTCTGCCAGGATTTACTTTGATCATCTAATTCCATCAACAGACAACTATATAATAATTGAAGCAATGGCTAATATTCAATTGCATTAAAGAGAACACGCATTTTGGAGCTTACTAGAGGTATAGGTATATTGGAGCTGGGACAATAGGTCAAATGTATTTATGTATTACAACATTATGCATTAATACCGTATAGCACGAAATCTTGCAAAATTTCGCATACTTCGCATGGAACTTCAAGATGCAAACATTTAAACTACAAAATTTTTTAATGCGAAAGATTTTACTGGTAAGTTCTGTGATTCTAACATGAAACAGTGAGTGTAAAAGATGCATGAGATGGAATTCGTATATATGACACATGATTAAAAATGTGACACAACATTAGAGTGTGAAAACCAAACCACAAACGTTGAAAACAATACTTCTGAGAACAAGAAAGTTAGCCATGACTGCTGGATTACCACCTTTTTTCAACCTGTGGCTGCACCACTGCCGCTGATTCAGTGGACTCCAGAGCCAGCCAAGAAGAAACCCAAGCACAGACTGGGAAGGCCTTGAAAGGTAGCAGTTGTGAACGCGATCCAGTGATTCATGCTAGCGACAATGAGCAAGAACCTATGGAGGAGCCAACTTGTGACAATGTTGAAGTACAGAAACCAAAATTACTGTACACTGTCCAGCAAAAGAAAAGCATTGTAGCATATACCAAGAAGCACTTCATAGCAGACACCCACCACTTCTTCCTGAAAACAACTATCAACAGATGGATGGAAGACAGCTATTTCCAGCGAGACATGGAGCAAGCATAGATCAGCAGTTACTCTCATGGCTTCCCAGAGGCTCGTGACAAACAATTATCTGTAACAGTGCAACTCCTCAAAGCAAAAGTTGTGGAGCTGACTTCACCTATGCAGCCTGAATTCAAAGGTTCGAATGGCTGAGTGCAAAATTTAAGCAGTATCACTCACTGGTACAATGTGCACGTGAAGACAATGCTAGCACAAGAGCTTCCAGCTACACTGGAAGAAAGGATCACAGCCTTTCACTCTCAACTGAAATGACTCAAAGAGATCAATCACTTTGAAATGATTGGGAGCATGGACAAACATGTGTGTCACACATGAGGGCAATGTCCTTCTAGCCTTGGCTACATACCTTCAAAGGCAGCAGACCTTTGTACATAGATCAGAGCACAAGATGTTTTGTGCACACTCAAAATGAGGTGCAGATGAAGGCTTAATGTTGGAGTGGGAGTGTGTGGAGTGGATCAAGCTTGTCTGGAAGCAAACAGGGAGAAAACGTGCACTACTTGTTTTTGACTCCTTCAGTGCTCATCTCACCAATGCTATCAAAAAGCAACTGAAGGAAATCAACACCATGCCAATCATCATACCAGGGGGTGGTACAAGCAAAATCCATCCACTGGACATCAGCCTTAATAAACTCTTCATAAAGGAATCACTGGACTGACTATGATGAGACAGTCAGAGGACTTGACTAGCAGCAAAAAGCTCCAACCTCCACAGAAGGTGGATCGAGGTTGCAAACTGGATATCCAGTGGTGTCTGTCAACTTCAAGACAAGCCAGACATGATTATAATAAATTCACTGCAGCTTGTGTAATTCTGATAACCGAGACATGTGGGGAAGTGGGGAAGAATGTAATCATTCTTGGGTTCTGTACTTTAGTCACCTTTGTGTTGCCCCCATGTTATTCGGGGGGGGGGGGGATTATTAATTCAGCATGCACAGCTCTTGATGAAATATGATCAGGACTTACTGTCTGTAGGATGGCACCAGAACTTACTTAACCCTAAGCATGACCAACACATACATACCTCTAAGAGGTAGTTGATATGGAACCATTGTGTTCTCGAAGCAAAGCAAAAGTTGCAGGGTCATTAATATGGAACCATCGTGTTCTCGAAGTGACCCACGATGGACCCCGCAAACAACGGAGGAGAAAAGGAAATGTAGAAACAAACATGACAGAGCACGTCACGCTACTGAAACAGCACAGCAAAGAGAGTAAGTAAGCGCACTAGCCAGACAAAAAATAAAGCAAGGCATGCTGCTCGTGCAGCTGCTGAGGTAGTAGCAACACCTCGTTGAACAGGGTGTGGCCACGGAGACTACTGCTGAGGTACTAGAACAGAGAGGGTTAGGATAAAATTACACTATTTACATTCTCCCACCTATATATATAGGCAGGATTTAGCGTGGGGGGTACGCTGTTTCCCACCTATATATATAGACGGGATTTAGTGCAGGGTACGTTATTTTCCACCTATATATATGTAGGCGGGATTTAGCATGGGGGTACACTATTTCAACAGTGGGATTTAGCATGGGGGTACACAATTATACACAGGGGCACACCAATTCTTGCTTCCACGGGATTTAGCTCATTACTTCCAATCTATGTAAATGGGAAGGTTGGCTACAAATCAATGATAAGTGACCCTAGGGAAATGCGACATTAACAAAGAGTAATGTGACGTTTTGTGGTACAGTGGTACCAGTGAGGTGTTCAAGAAATTCCTCAGTTTTTCAACACCTGGAGATTTGAAGGCTTGAACAGATTTCTGCACATGGAAGCTCTTTGAAGCAGCATGATGGAATCATCACAAGAGGATCTGCAAGCTTGGGAGTCTTTTCAGAGAGATTTTGAGGAGAGCAAGGAGAAAGACAAGATTGAAGGTACACATAGTAATAAGTTACAGTACTATATAGCACATCGGCGACCCCACATTGGCAACCCCACATCGGCGACCGCACACATGGACGACCCCACATCGGCAACCACACACATGGACGACCCCACATCGGCAACCACACACATGGACGACCCCACATCGGCAACCCACATCGGTGACCCCACATCGGTGACCCCGTATCAGCGAGGCACAGCTACAGGAAATAATGAAGGAGTGTGACCTCAGGTTGGAGGATGAGGGTGGTGACCCAGGTGCAATCATCACGTTAAGCCCTCCAGCTGTCATCCATCAGGTGTTGGGACTACTTCCTGCAGTGTTGACTATACCACCAGATATAAACCCACCACCAGCAGTTTCTCTACAGCGGAGAGCCAATGCGGCACTATCTGCACAGAACTTTTCAACATGCATGGCTCGATGGATTGGCAGTGGGGACCACTAATGGTGGCAACCCCCTGGTCCGTACTTACGATGGACGCCGTCTCGAAGGCTACTCTCATAGAATGAGGCAGGAGGAACATGCTGCGTTCTTGAATGCCATTCGAGGACAGGTGGAATGGGGACATCATTGTGTCCAGCAGAACGTCAATGCCGGCACCCTCGTCTCAATCGAACCGGGCGGAAAGGGCAGGACAAGGATACTGCATTTGAAAGGAGGACCCTTCACCTAGACAGCAGATGTTATAAAGAGATTGTTGCCTTCTGGCATTGTTACACTGTTGTGCCTGCTGACATTGTTACACTGCTGACATTGTTACACTATTGTACCTTGTTAGCACTATTGCGGAAATTCCTCAGTTTTTCAACACCTGGAGATTTGAAGGCTTGAACAGATTTCTGCACATGGAGGCTCTTTGAAGCAGCATGATGGAATCATCACAAGAGGATCTGCAAGCTTGGGAGTCTTTTCAGAGAGATTTTGAGGAGAGCAAGGAGAAAGACAAGATTGAAGGTACACATAGTAATAAGTTACAGTACTATATAGCACATCAGCGACCCCACATTGGCAACCCCACATCGGCGACCGCACACATGGACGACCCCACATCGGCAACCACACACATGGACGACCCCACATCGGCGACCACACACATGGACGACCCCACATCGGCAACCCACATTGGTGACCCCACATCGGTGACCCCGTATCAGCGGGGCACAGCTACAGGAAATAATGAAGGAGTGTGACCTCAGGTTGGAGGATGAGGGTGGTGACCCAGGTGCAATCATCACGTTAAGCCCTCCAGCTGTCATCCATCAGGTGTTGGGACTACTTCCTGCAGTGTTGACTATACCACCAGATATAAACCCACCACCAGCAGTTTCTCTACAGCGGGGAGCCAATGCGGCACTATCTGCACAGAACTTTTCAACATGGCTCGATGGATTGGCAGTGGGGGCCACTAATGGTCGCAACCCCCTGGTCCGTACTTACGATGGATTTGAGGCTCTTTGAAGAAACATGATGGAATCATCAAAAGAGGATCTGCAAGCTTGGGAGTCTTTTCAGAGATTTTGAGGAGAGCAAGGAGAAAGACAAGATTGAAGGTACACATAGTAATAAGTTACAGTATTACATGTACCTAGGAAAGGACAGTTGTGTAGCTATAGGAACAGGGATATTGACAGACTGTTATTATGAGCATGAATGTACATGTACATTGGTATGAATGAGTAACACAGTGTACTTATAAATGAACCAAATATTCAGTGTGAGCATTGCGGTGTAAAAGCAGACCTGCACTGTCAACAGTGCAGTGAGAGCTACTGTCGAGGATGTAGTTCTGTCAGGCACCGTCATCCATCCAGGAAAGCCCACCACCTTGTCAGGCTAAGTGCACTTCAGACAGGTGTGAAACAGACACCACAATGTGCTCAGCAGCCTGGAGCAGCAGCAAGCACTGGTAAGAAAGTTACGTTCCCTCTGAATTTATACATGGTTCAACTCCCTTTTCTGATGCATACCCAACACGTTCATTTCCAACTGTAGAGTTACATGAGATGCAGATGACAGGGATTCTGGTGAAGCAGTTTGGCTTGACTGCTTTTCGAGACTGGCAGCTCAAGATAATACAAGCTGTACTGGCGAGAAAGAACACGTTTGTGCTGCAGCCCACAGGCTCGGGCAAAAGCTTGTGTTTCCTGGCTGAGCTATGTGTGCTACAATCCCTTACAGAAGGAAATGGGTACTACTCCAGCATTGCTGCGCAAATCCTACCTCACATCGAAACCTCTGATTCCAGGGTGCTTGTGTACACCAATTTTGTAAAAGACGCGGCACAAGTATAGTATTTTTGCTCATGATGTTATAGAAACTGTTCAAATTTACAAAGCAGATCAAAATGCGAGAGTTGTGGAGTGTTTAGTTGCCCGTAGTCACACCCAAGACCTGCATTTTTCACGTTGTCCAAAAACAGGTTTGTACATCAAGACTGTGAATGGGAACAACATGAAATTTGCAGTTCAGCATTAGCAAACTGTCTACTTGGAGTACCCAATATGTATGGCTTGAAGAAAAATGTCCGTGTTGGTTTTGTAGGAGTAGTCCGTATTTTTGGTTGTTCCTACTGGTGGGGGAAGAGTCTTGAGACAGCCCTTGCAAGAGCATTGCAATAGTTGTGTGCTCTTATAAAGGACCAGGTACATATGTTGTACCTTCTTTTAGGTAAGTGGGTTCCTTTCAAAGGAATTACAGCTGCCTTTGCGGGTAGAGAACAAGAAGATAAAATGGTGAAGGATGCTGTTTTCAAGGGGTGTACCAGCTTGTATTCATCAGCCCAGAGGAGTTGATCGTGAATCTACAGTGCATGCTCTCTAAATGGGTGTACTAGTCAGATGATTTATCATCGTGGGGTGAGCTTGAGCAAGCAGCAGATGGCTGATGTTCTATTTTGTCATTGGTACACAGCAGGATTGTCATTGTCTACTGTTTGTGGTTATAAGCCAAACTTGATAATGCATATAATAGCTACCTAAGTCCTCACCAAAGGCAGGCATCACAAATTGCATGCAGTGGCGTTTCTCCAGCCAAGGCAGCTACTATGGCTACACATGGATAGATTATAAGCTTCATGGTGAAATCATGAGCTGGATCTCTGGCGTTTATGAGTGCCTTTTTATCCATGGCCCTTACCTGAATTGATCTCAACCTGGCACTATAATTTGTACAGTCTGTGAGCAGTCTGGCGTTGATGGTCGGCCTGTAGCTGCCGAGACAAACAAGAAGTAAGCTGCCGTGCATGCTTCAACTTGAGCCGTCTTTGCTCCGGGTAGCAAACGCTGCACTCTGGCAGCAGCCTGCATTGCCCTTCACCTACCTGCTAAGTGCATGAGGACGTTATATGGCCGCAAACAAGCATTGATACACACACACTTCCGCAATCCAGTCCCGCTAGTGTGGGGCTCGCTAAGGCCACTATTTGCTGCATATTAGTTTCTCATAAGACTTTTTCTAAACTAAAATCCCCTCTCACTCACACCAGCCTAGAATATGGAGAAGGAGGTGTATCAGTTAGTACTCATGATACTGTGACTTTATTCTCTTGCAATCTATACCTTGTAATATATAGGGGTGACTTCTTCAGACGTCAGTTCTCTATGCTGGGCAAGGTTCACATGTGCACGTCATGGCACTTACTGCCACAGCCAAAAATGAAACATGTGCCAAAGTGATCAAGATACTTGGTAAGGATAATCCCACTATCACATCAGTGTCTTGGTGAGCATTTCACACCTGTAATATCATCTTGCTAGAGGGTCTTTTTGTGCGCTTCATATCTTACAATATCGTCATATTAGCAATTATAACTTTGATAAAAGAAAATTTGCATCAGTTTTTAAAAGCCAGTGGTTAAAGTTTGGAAGTTGGTGTGGTTGAGTGCAGCACAGCTACTATAGGCTACCTGCTGGTTGTTGACTCTCATGGCACCAGCAGCTTACCTCACAAGCCCAACATCGTCTATTACAAAAACATCCATAGAGAACATATTCGGCCCAGTTGTGAAAATACAAGAGGTTCGTCAATCTTTACCACGAATGACAATATTTTGCAGACGCTATGAAGAATGTGCCTCTCTGTATCAATACTTCAGACTATCGCTGAGCAATGAATTCATTGAACCAATGATGCCCCAAATTTGTTGCAATTCCGACTTGTAGATTAGTTTACTCACCCAACCAAAAAAAATGTCAAAGATGCCATAGTTGAATCTTTCTGTCAAGCTGATATGACGTTTAACATTCAAGGCGTAGACAAGGGGCTGGGTGGCTGGATGAATCAGGGGCAGGGTCAAACAGGATGCACATGTGCAGTTCAGCTCCACCTAACAGTACCATAACAACACCGTTGTAGCAACAGTTTGCAGTAGCAAGCAGCAAGAGTGTCAAGCTGATTTTTAGGCCATTATTTTCCAGGGGAATTGTGAAACGGAATACTTACAGACAACGTACAGAACTTGCCGGTACTTCAGAAGCTCGAACTGAGTAGTCCTCAAGCCAATATGGAGCAGGAACACCATGAGCAGGACCAACATGAGCAGGACCAACATGAGCAGGACCAACATGAGCAGGACCAACATGAGCAGGACCAACATGAGCAGGACCAACATGAGCAGGACCAACATGAGCAGGACCAACATGAGCACGAAGGGAGTGGAAGTAGCGAAAGAGGGACTGAGCACGTTGGTGGAACAAGTGGTCGAAGGGTACAGGAACAGCTTGCATTGCTGCCTAGTGGAAACCCAGCAATTTCCTCTGCTTCGTCAGTGACTTAAGAAGGTATGACAATTAGAATATTCGAACACTGTGTTCCAGTGGTGAAAGGGAAACGGCTACTACGCAACAGCTACTTACATTTGCAAGGGGCAGATGTACAAAGAAGAGTGTTAATGTAGTTCACTGGTGTATAGTTTTACAAGAAAATATTACATGCGCATGCATTGGGCCAATTGACACGGGGTCGTTGGCATGGCAGGAATCACCGGTTGCTGCATATATCTCTCTTGGCAAAGGGCAAGTGAAGGGATTGGTACAGCATGCCATGCCGGGTTTAATTTTCATCGGGTAAGCCACGGGTGGCAAGTGCAGTCAGAGTGACGGCAACAACTTCTGTAATCGCTTTCCTTTTGTTCATTTTTGATTACAGGTTTAGTTTTGGGTAGAGTAGGAAGTAGTGCTACCAGTGGGGTACTGATTACAATGGGCAGTGCATTGCCAGCTACTTCAGGGTCCATAATGAGTCTAATTCTAAAAGTAGAGAATGCAGCCAGGCAACCGAAAGTCCGGGTGGGTGATGGGCTGCCTCCAATCCTAAGAAGTTATATGATTAAAGTGGGAGTTCAATGGGTGTGTTTCCTATTTAAGGGTAGAGCATTTGGTGGTTGGTGCAAATATTGGTTATGAGCTGTTGCTGTGTGTACCAGGAAATTCTTCTCTATTAAGAAGCTATACCTACCAGTTTTATGAATCTTGTGTAGAGCAGGTTGCAAGACTATACTGTGGCTGAGTAACTTTGTTGCCAAGTGAACACCGACCATCCAGTGAAAGATGGAAACAAGAAGGCAACCTGAAAAGGATAATGGTATGTCTAAGGATTACTTGAAGACAATGTTGCCTCCTTATGCACACAGATGGAATGTGCACAAACTCTGAGTATGCATGAACACCTGAGAGCTTACGCGTTGACACCACGCCCCCTTTCCTTGCAGCGAACTTTGCGCCATCTTTGGTGAACGGTGGTTTTGCTTGGAGGGAGTCAGAGTGGGGGCTTCCTATACCCCCCAATCCCTCTACTCACTAACATACTCAGCACTGGTCACACCAAAAGCCAAACAGCCTAGGCTCTTGTTGGACATGTAAAATAGAAGGGTGGGTGGGTGGGAGCGCGTTTCGAGCCGAACTGCACAAGATGGTTTGCAAACTTGACTGCATCTCCAGCTGCGAAGGTTTGTTTCTAAGTGCCTGAGGTTCGTAACGACTTATTACATACCTTTCGGTGCGCCACACGCTGTGGAAAAAAGTGAGCATGCGCGTGCCCCCCAACTAACATCCTGGCACGCCTCCCTCCCTGTTAACTCGGTTTAACCACATTCTGGTCCCATTGTTACCACACAAGATGTGGCCAGAAGGACTATGTTCAGAAAGGACGAAGAAATCAGGAGAACTCCATGAGATATAGTCAAAACATCTCAACATTCTGCGAGTGTATATATATATGGCAAGGCATTCCTGGTTCATAACACTGGATCTGTCATTGAGAAGCTTCTCAAGACCATCACAGACAATGTTAACAAGGGAATGGTTTTCAACGAAAGAGTAACTGAACGCCTGCAAGGTCTTTTTAAGACAGCTTTAGATTACCTGGACACCCCTCGAGACAAACAAGTTGATAAAGGACTTCTTGCAAAGTTACCTAGTGTGAAGTTTGCAACCAAGCTACAAGGTATCCAGAGTTGATATGCTACCACTTCTGCAAAACGTCTGTTTAAAGTCAATCTTGCAAGATACCAAGATGTTTGTAGAACCTCACAGATCATGAGGAATGACATGACTGCTCAGCAGCAGTACCGCGTAACTGAGAAAGTGATTTCAGCTAGAAAGGTTAATGACAATTGCTGAAGGACGTGGTCGCAAGCTTAAACCACACAAGTTTCCAGACTTAGCAGCTGTGATGGAGTATGCATTTGGAGAGTTTGAAGTACACATGTAAGTAGAGGAGGAGGAGGTTTGGAAGCTGCTCATCCACGTCTCACAACTGGCACTCTATACAGAGCAGCTGACAAACATGAAAAAAGCAAGAAAAATTTACTATCACTCACTCCTCAGTCCTTCTCAATTAGTTTGAGCTCATGTTACAATTACACTGAAAACTACCGCCGAGGCAGCACGCAGTCAAAGCGTCACCATTTTAGCAAAGATGTCAATGCCAAACTAAGAAGACCTCCTCGTACTGGAGTGGAACAGCTAGTCATAACCCAACTGCTAATGTCAACCACATATTAGATGCTTCACAAGATCTGCCGTCTTCGTTAGTAATCTCTAAAGATGCTAAGTCAATCATCCCTGGCAATATTGCTCCAGTGCAGCACCCAGGGCATTCTTGGAGGAAGTGTGACATCCTTCCTGACTATACCTTTGACCAACTGACTCCAATGACCTTCCTGTTTCTAGAGACTAAAATCACCGGAACCACCACAGACTCAATTGAGGAACATCTCTATATTAAATGAAACCCTGACAAGGAGTAACCTTGTTAAACCTATCTTTTTTTTGAACCAGACACAACTTTTAAGTGCCTGAATGAGCTTTTTTTGCTGATACGTACGTAAGTCTTCCTGCCTTAGATTGTTTTTCTTTAGATACTAAGTAAGTATCCCGGGATACCCAGGACAATCCCGGGTAGTCCCGCTAGGCATAGAGTCGAATGGATCCCAAGATACTAAGTATCCTGGGATACCCAGGACAGTCTTGAGTAGTCCCGCCAGGGTTATCCCAAGTTTTAATCAGGGAGAACACTCACATTCTGCAATACTTAGTATCTTATATAGTATCCTGGGACACTCTGGATGTTCCCGGGTTGTCCCAGGTATTAGTCAGGGAGAACACTCACATTCCGCAATACTTATATAGTATCCTGGGATACTCTGGATGTTCCCGGGTTGTCCGAGTCAGATATCGAGATGTCCTTGTGTCATGAATATCGAGATGTCCTTGTGTCAGAAGTCCTTGTGTCATGAACCGCCAGCTGTAGCCCTGGCTTGTCACGATAATGTGACCTTGCGGACTTCCGCATTCTACAACGTGCGGCGCGTAACAGTTGAGCGTAACCTTAAGGAAGTTCGCTAACAACCCAGTGAGGAGCACACTAACTGATGAGGATTGCAGCCATGGAAATCATCATTGACAAAATGCATTTCAAGGGGCATATAGATCCATGGTGCAGATGTTACTGTAACCCCAATGACTTTGATGAGCTCAAAAAGGTACATGTACACAGGTAAACTAATCCTATAACCATACAGCATGTCTTATTTATTCACAGGTTGACACAGAAATCTGTAACCAAACGTTTTCCTGGCTGTCGAGGTATAAACGAATAACTAGGTACACTCATTTTTTGTTCTATCTACTTTATGTTTGTGACCTACACAATCAGAAAAAAAATTAACTTGTTTGTTTTGTGATTTCCTATCTTGTATTATAATATTCACTTGTGGATTATACACATAATTGGATGTCCTATGTATCCAGGGATGTCCCGAGTTGTCCTAGGACAAGCCGTGGCAGTATTGGACATCCCTCCAACAACTACTCGGTGACAAAGCGGGAGCCATGAACAACTCCGTACTCTGTGAACTATTCCTTCAGCGCTTGCCACCGAATGTCCGAATGGTCCTGGCCTCTACCGAAGATCAAGTGAACCTGGAGAATCTGGCTCAGCTGGCAGACAAGGTTGTGGAGGTAGCTACACCATCCGTCTCCACAGTGAGTGCGACTCGCTTCCTGACGAGTTTGAACAGCTTCGCACAGAGGTCACCAGCCTCAGGAAGGTCGTGGAGTCCCTCCCCTTAACCACAAACAAGCGAGGCCAAGCCCGAGGCCACTCCAAAGGTCGTTCTCCCAGCCCACGCCCTCCTACGGAGCCCCATCTTTACTGGTACCACGCCAAATTCAGAGAAACAGCCCGGAAATGCAGTCCACCATCGACACAGGTGTGGAGGTCAGTGTGTGGTACCCCCGTCCCGTATGGAGCGAATGCACCGACAGGACTACCACAGCCTGCAGGCCGTCAATGGCACCTCTATTCCGACATTCGGTAATCGATCGCTTACACTCAACCTGGGACTCCGTAGGATGTTCTGGTGGATCTTCATCATTGCAGATGTCAAGAAGCCCTTCCTCGGAGCTGATTTTCTCAGATTCTTGAAGAAGGGATTCTCAGTGGGCATACCACGTTCAACACAACACCTTCCATCTGTCAACCTGGTGTGGCATGATCTGAAGCTACAGCATGGTAGCTCTAATATAGTGGGAATTGAAGAACCCTTCAGATTGAATGATTTTCTCAGAGCCTACAATTTGCTTGTTGACATGAGGCACAAGCACCTCTCCGATGCACTCACACAGTTGAATGTTCAAGGCATCACGGCACACAGCTCATCACCCAGCCCCTCCCTCCTTCCCCCCTACCCCAAAACAGGCTTTGAGGCTATCTCGCGGGAGTTCCCAGCAGTGATACAACCCTGTAACAACAACCATACCATCAAACACGAGGTCACACACCACATCACCACTACAGGTCCACCAGTCTACTCGCGTGCCAGACGGTTGTCCCGAGAGCGGCTCAAAATTGCGCGGCAGGAATTTGAGCACATGCTCGACTTAGGCATCATCCACCCTTCAGCCAGCAGTTGGTCGTCCCCAAAGAAAACACCCAGTGATTGGAGACCATGCGGTGACTATTGAGCATTGAATAACGTCACCATCCCCGACAGGTACTCCATCCCACACATCCAAGATTTCTCTGCTCCACCATCTTCTCTAAGATAGACTTGGTGCGTGCCTACCGCCAGATTCTGGTCGAACCAGCTGATGTCCCCAAGACAGCGGTCATAACACCCTTTGGTCTTTTCGAGTTTGTGCAAATGCCTTTTGGCCTGAGAAACACAGCCCAGACGTTCCAACGATTTATTGATCAGGTGCTGCAGGGCCTGGAGTGCTGTTACGCCTACATCAACGACCTTCTGATCGCCAGTCCCACTCCTGAAGAATCAGTGAAGATCACAAGCAACACCTGCGCTCAATTCTCGAACGCCTGAGCAACCACAGTATTCTTATCAACCCAGCTAAGTGTGTGTGGGAGCCACAGAGCTACAGTTTCTGGGACACCTGGTGGCATCAGACCACTAGAGGAGAAGGTGCAAGCCATTGTGGACTTCCCTCAGCCTACTTCACTGCGCAAACTTTGTGAGTTCCTTGGACTCATTAATTTCTACCACCCGTTTCATCCCGAAATGTGCAGACATACTCCAGCCACTCAATGCTCTCCTCTCCTCAACTACCAACAAATCCAAAGAACTGGCCTGGACTGAGGCTGCTATCACGGCCATCAAAGAAGCCTAGGCTACAACAACCCACCCGATGCTCCAACCAGTGTAGTAGAGGATCCCTCGGACATGGGTGTGGGAGCTGTCCTGCAGTAGTATGTTGACCGTGAGTGGTGCCCTACGTATCTCTTTCTTTTCGAAGAAGTTCAAGCCGAGTGAAACTCGCTACAGCACTTTCGAACGTGAACTTCTAGCCATCTACCTCGCAGTCAAGCATTTCCTCCATTTCCTCGAAGGTCGACAGTTCTGGATCTACACAGACCACAAACCACTCACATATGCCCTGTCCTCCACCTCCACTCGTTATTCCCCTCGCACCATATCAGTTTACACGAACGCGCCAGAAATGTGGGTGTTATAAATCGTGGAAAGGTCGCTTTCGCGGATTCCGGAACAGTACTTCGCTATTACATTGGTCAAACTTTTCTTGCTACGTTTCGGTCCGATCCGGACCTTCTTCAGGCATACAACAACTGGGACACTGGTCAAATACAAGGTACAAATAACACAAGTGGAGTTCTTTTTATACTAAATCTCTAAGAGTCTGGCGTTCCGACGCAATGTTGTTAGCGTCCGGACGCAATGGTGTTAGCGTCCAGACGCGGCGTCTGTTAGTCCTCGATGTTGAGTCCCTCGGGCGTCAGTGTTCTGAGCTCGAAGATCCAATATCGTTCCCTCAGCTTCCTCCGAGAAATGTGGGTGTGTTATGTCAAAAAGGAATTTGCCGGAAGTAATGCACGCGGCCCGCACGTTACGTCAGAGGAATGTTAATCACGCACGTTGGAATGTAATTTTGATAGTAGCACTCAAGGACAAACAAGAGCGTAGAGAAGGCTGTTTCGCGGCAGACCTCGCAGTGAACGTGTTTTCTACTACCATCCCTGGTTTGGTAAGTTAGTAAGTCTACCTACTGTGTACTGTTTAACTACAATTTGTAGCCAGAAATTAGGCTACGTCCTACGCCGTACGGTATATATTTGTTAGCTAGTTGGTAGGCTTAAAGTGTTTGTAATCCCGTTTTGGAAGTATAGTGGGTCATGAAAGCCCTATCAATCTTCTTTGTTCGCTAAGAGACCCTTGGCAACTGTAGCAGTGTGATGGTGCCCTTGAATTGGAATCTTTGGCTGATATTGATACTGAACACAATCAGCAATTTCATAAGCTTCAACACACTTTTCCATGAAAGAAGCAGCTTTGCTGCAAGATGACACATAGGCTAGAATTTATGTTGCCCTCAAGTTCAGCATAAACTACTGCTGACCTATAGTTCATTGCTGTGCGTGGCATGAGATAAATTATGGCATCATCTTTGTGAATAGAATTGTCGAAATATGGCCTGAAGATCATGCAAAGCCCAAGATTGTCAACTGTAGATGAGATGACTCTTTTGGAAAGCTGTTAGTGCATTTTGCAGTGAGGCAGTCACTAATTTGCTTCTATATTACTGAGGGCAGATGGTCAGAGGGTCGGTGGTGGGCTTAAAACTGGTCGCGAAATCAAGAAATTGGTATGACCCTAGTGCCTAGGAGGAGGGAGGGAAATGTCTGGTGAGTGATTTAGCAATGCTATGGATCTCCAGCATGTCAGTGAACTGATCAATGACGCCAAGCTAAGAACAGTAGATGCACTAGCGTGCTAGGTATACAAAGAAACAGCAAACAGTATTGTTACTCCTATGTCTTTTTCCCTCACTACAGGATCATGCTACTATGCCTGCAGCCTTCAGTTTTGGTTTAGTTTGGAAGCTAATGTACCAGTGTACAAAGTATGGAGATTTAAATATCCTTTGCTCCACTTTGTCCAGTAAATCAAAGTTGCCACACGCTGTGCCTCACGTATTCGCTTGTAGCTCTGTGCTGGAGCATGGCACGCGCATGCTTTGGTATTATCGTGGAGTGGAGACCTCCCTCTAAAGCATATAAAAGTTTGAGGACGAACACCTGCACAGTTTAGAAAATACAGTATTTATAACTGAACTCGTTCCCGTAGTTATTGATTGTTTACGCATTGCCCTTCACCGGAAGTACTGAAATAATTTCGACGTGTTCGTGTAGACTGTATGTCACCTGGAATTCATCTCCCAATTCACAACTGACATCAGACACATCAAGGGAGCAGACAATAGTGCAGCAGACGCTCTGTCTAGAGCCGAGGTGAGCACAGTGGACAAGGACAGCCACACAGTCATTGATTTCGCAGCCATGGCTGCAGCTCAACCCTGATCTCCACAAGTTATAGTCGTCAACCTCATCCCTCAGCCTGAAGGCAAAGTTACAACCAAGTTATAGGTAAAGCAAATCAGGAAAAAATGCCACAATTCCAACAAACACAGCGACTGATCCGCCCACGTTACAAACTTCAGACAAGCGCCAGGTATATGCCCTGGCATAGTACTATAGCTTGCTAAAAACTGCATATCCATACTTACCTTAGGAGCTGAGATACTGACAGTACTTTTGCTCATGATATCAGCTATCTCGACAAATTTGTGCTATCTTTGATTTACTGGACAAAGTGGAGCGAAACCACATACAGCCGCCATACTTGCCTCGCTGGTACATGACACTCGGCCGTATAACATAGGGTTACAACGAAGCATAACTCCGTTCCACTCTCGGGATATGCTACTTGTAAATTCAGAAACTACTCATTCCCCGGAACGGCTTCCAAGATAATTGCATTCCAAACATTATTTCTTGCATAATCCAAACATTGAGCGCGCGCCCTGCAAGCAAAGAACGCATGCACAAGCATTTTATTCAGACAAACAAATAAGCAGTCTTCAATGCTCATGGCTTCTCAATTTCACAGGCCTTTCTGACGCTCAGTGGTCACCTCTGCCTTTCACTGATGCATCACTTATCTGTGATATGTCAACAGGAACACCCAGACCCGTCGTCCCCGTCAACTTTCAACAGGCTGTCTTTGATTCTCTACACTCACTTTCCCATCCGGGCATACGGGTCACACAGCGTCTTCTCACTGCAAGGTACATGTATGTCCGGCCTTCAATCAACACAGATGTCAGACGATGGGTACGATCGTGTCCTCAGTGCCAACTAACCAAGGTCCATCACCACACCGTTACCCCATTGTCAACTTTCTCCACACCAAATGCTCAATTTGACAAGGTACATCTGGACATAGTTGGTCCCCTTTCCTCCTCACGAGGCTTTACCTACCTACTCACCTGTATCAACCGCTTTACTCAGTGGCCAGAGGCTATACCAATTACAGACGTCACAGCACAGACAGTAGCCCGAGCTTTTCTCAGTGGATGGATTTCCCGATTTGGTGTACCATCTACGGTTTCCACTGAACGAGGACGCCAATTTGAATCTACACTCTGGAGAGAACTCATGGAGCTGCTGGGATCAAAGCGTATCCGCACAACAGCCTATCATCCCAGTGCCAACGGCCTCATCAAGCGATTCCATCGCCAACTCAAGGCATCCCTCAAAGCACAACTTCAGCCAACCCTCTGGGTAGATGCATTTCCCCTGGTTCTCCTCGGTATCCGCACCGCACTCAAGGAGGACATTCGTTGCAGTGCAGCTGAACTTGTCTACGGCACTACCCTACGCTTGGCTGGTGAATTCTTCAATTCTGATCACTCCCTACCCCTTGCAGATCCAGCAGAGTATGTTGCTCAGCTCAAAGCTACCATGGCCAAGCTAAGAGCACCACCTGTACGCAAGCAGTCTCCAAAGAAGACATATGTGAGCAATGACCTCGCATCTAGCCTCGTTCCCAGGCCCAATTTTCCGAACGGGCTCCAACATTTCGAACGGGCCAAATGGGCTACCTCTCATCATGTACACACGTGTACATAAGACATGATGGGACAAGGAAACCACTACAGAGGCCATATGATGGTCCGTACAAAGTACTCAAGCGAGATGACAAACATTTCACGGTGGAGGTCAAAGGCCGGCAAGACACTGTTTCCCTGGACTACCTGAAACCTGCTCATTTGGAACCCTCATTAACAGTAAGTGAGACTTCCACTACTACTCTGACTGAACCCACTGAACCATTCTCACCTCCAGTTAGCACACCATCACAGACCAACCCAGTACCAACATCGGTGACAACCCGATCAGGTTGTCGAGTGCACTGGCCAAAACGTTATCTTTGATCATTCACCATGTTCACTGGAGAGGGAGTACTGTAGCGGAAGTTGGACTCCTGAGTTATATTGCATAATCACTCATTTTGTAACTTGTCACGTGTTTTCCATGTTGTATCTGTTGTAGTCGTGCACATCTCTCTCTGTTTGTTGTACTTGGGTTGCCGCTGTCTCTTTGCTATTTACTTGATACACGTAACCTGTTGAGTAGGCCAACCTCCTAACCTATAGGCTCTTAATTTATTCACTTCCTCTCAGAGGGGGAAATGGGACGAGTGGAGGGGTCCAAACCCATTTCATACCAGTCCGGAGGGGGGGAAATGAGCAACTGTCATCCTAGGGCATCCAAACCCATTTCATTACCTGTCTGGAGGGGGGAAATGGGGCAATTGATCTAGTCTGTTTGAAACCCACCTCATCACTTATCAGAGGGGGAAAATGGGGGAATTGATCTTTCCTAGGGGCTATCTTTGTTAAATTAATATCTGCCCCTGGGGGTTAGTAGATTCTAAAATTCATAACTGTCCCAGGAGGGGCAACCAAAATACATCCTCTGCAATTTTACTGCACACCAAATCAATTTTAGGAGACTCACCTGTCGGTACCACGCTCTGTACAGACTTAGTGCTCCCCTTTGGGCCTCTGTCAAGGACGAGGATATAATGGGCTTCGTTGCAGCCCTCCAAACATGAGGGACCTGAGACGCCATCGCAACGGTCGTGGATCATGAAGCCATATTGGCCATGGACCAGACAACATCACGTGCTGGGAATCGGAACGGGACAGCGGAGACTAAGGCGGTGACTGTGACTGTTTTCCTGACTGCTTGTAATTATGAGTCAACAACCTCGCCAGTTACTAGGAATATCGAGAGGGGATACAAGGAGTCGTATATCGGCTTCCCAGGAAAGGGGTTCCATAATCCTGGACATTGGGAGAGTTTATACCAAGTGAGTTGATCTGTCACTGTCACCGGGGGTATTTTGACCCTGAAAATTTCGGTACCCCGAACCAAAATTTTCAATGAAAATCGGTCCCCTCTAAGCTAAAAATTTACGGTGGAAATGGTGAAGTTTGGTCTGGGTTGAGGAAGGACACTGTAAGACTTGAGGTGGTGGGATACCACATGTACACATGGGGTCACCATCAATTTCATACATTGCATTACTCACTTGAAACAGCAGCATGCAGCTAGGTATAAATTCTAACGTCTGTGTGCATGAGGCAGTGTAACATTTGATGTGCTATAAAGAGGGACAATGCATTGCCCAACAGAAAGTTTTTTGGGGAATATTGTCATGTAATATGTAGATGTCAACAGTGGTCTGCTACATAATTATATCATAGACTAGTAACCGGGATTGGAAACATCTCACGTGATGCACATATATTCCATAGTTAAGCGCGCGGACACTCCGTGTTGCGGTTGTGGGTTGCCTTGAGGGAGAAGGAGCGACCGACCGACAAGCAAAAACCTTCAGAAGCGAGAAATGTACTGAAGCTGGTGAGTTTTGCGGGGTACTGTGCGGTTTGGGAAGGGTTGCGCTACAATTAGAACGATAATTTTTGACTGATGGTCAATTTTATTGTCGTCATTTTAAAGCGTTAAACAAGCGCCTCTGTTTTGGTAATCTTTTGTGGAGCAGTTACTCTGACTGTAGGTTTATGGCTTTAGTTTAGACCGTTTCAGAAGAAAGCTGAAAGTCTGAAGTTTTGCATGGTTATAGTTTATGATGCCATCAACTTGTTTTTCTGAAGTTACAGAAGCTATGCTGCCATATTTAGCCTACGGTAGGTAAAGAAGTTTGTGGAGCAGTTACACTGATTGTAGGTTTATGGGTTTGGTTTAGAGCATTTCAGAAGAAAGCTCACAGTCTGAAGTTTTGCATGGTAATAGTTTTGATGCCATAAACTTTCTTGTGGAGGAGTTTGTGGGGGGAGTTTGCGGTGTATTATAGCCATTTCATTTTTAGTATAGGCCTCTTGTCTTTGTGTAACGGTTATATAGTTTTTGGTCAACATGCACTCCCTGTACACCTACAGATACGGGTGGGAGTAAATTCCAGTTGGACATGAATTGCAAGAGAGAAGAAAGTAAACATGAAGCTCGAAACACAACCTTACTCTGTATCTCGATTCTGCCAAGGGAACTACCAGTGTTGCCACTCACAGTATCAATTCCAGGACAGCTAGTTGATATCTAGCTACCAAGTCTGGTGCAAGCTTATCACTGCGCTCCCAGCATTCCTAGTCTCATCCCCAGACCCCAGCCGCGAGGAGAGGGTCTGGTGACATTCGGCTGATTCCTTGGGCTTCATTGAAAATTCATAGCCAGCTGTATGCATAGTTCTCCGGAAAATTCTCTGCAGAAAGCAATCAACGTTAGTGAAGCCCAAGGGATTGGTCAAATGTCACCAGACCGTCTCCTCTCTGACTGATTCTCCTGGTCCAGTGGTCCCATGGGTGTGGCAGTGTCTGTTTGATCCTCCACAACAATTCTTTGGTTGTCAGTGGCAAAGAGGTTGTATACACGACAACCTCAACCTCAGTATCATTTCCACGACAACTAACTGATATCATAGCTAAATCCGGTACAAACTTATCACTGTGCTCCGAGCATTCCAACTCCACGTTTAATAAATTTTCACTCACCGTCAATGACTGATTCTCCTGGTCTGGTTTTCCATACAGCTTATTTGTCTTGTTTCAATTGTATAGTGTTATTATTGATATCACTATGTATAGTATGATTTGTTTGCTTATCAACTTTCAAGAGTGCATAAACCTATGTTCTTATGTGGTTTTGCAACTTCTTACATAAAAAATCTTCGTTTTACCTGTAAGTTCTGACTGTGTACACACGAGGAGTCTCTCTAGTTGTGCTCCATCTTTTGTAGGTATAGTGTAGTCACTCCAGTGCATGTAAACCACTGCGTCTGGACGTCCCGACGCAATAAACTCGCAGTGGTTCATGGATTTTGACTGCAGCGCTGACCGCGCCTCATTATGTACGTGACCGGAAGTACTACTTCCTGTGTAACACGGAGTGGACGCAAAATTGAGATGTTTCCAATCCCGGTTACTAGTCTATAATATCTATGATTATATTTTAGTGGTAAACAGACTTTCACAAAAGTGAGAGGAAGTTCTTTGTCAAGCCCATTGCCGTTCATCGCTATTGGTTTGGACCAACAAAATTTGGCTGCAAGCATGCGTGACCTCTTGCTTGAGATTGCTGATTACTTCTTACTCTACAAATTTATGTAGTGCCTCTCGATTCATCCTGCATGTTTTGCAGTTGTAGCCTAATGCATACAACAACAATTCAATAGACTGGACTACTAGACTGGACTATTACACTCACGAAAACTGCCTCTGAATGAAGAATGAACAGGACTGTAAAGTTGGAACACTCAGACTACAGCCTCGCAGTACACAATTCGTGCAAAGCCAGACTGTAAACTAACTACTTCTCTTTGCTGCATGGTTGCGAGACTTGAGTGATCAAACACAACCTCATATCAATACTGATGGGCGTGGTACCCTTCATGTGACCACCCTCCAACCAAGACTGTACAGCTGTTAGCAGTACGCAACTGTGTTCGCTCATTTGTAAGACCTGTGAGCATACTTCAGCTGTCCTTACATGAATTCGGCAACTTGCAAGGCTATATGGCCAGAATGTTTATAGCGCTACAGACCTGTTCATTCTTCATTCAGAGGCAGTTTCCGTGAGTCCAGTAGTTCAGTCCAGTCGCCCAGTCCAGTAGCACAGTCCACTGAATAGTGACAGCCATCCCTAATAACAGGGTGTTCCTAACTAACAAGCTTCCAGTACATTTTTGGGCCATTGAGCAAAATGTGGCCATGTTTTCTCTTGCTGTACACTGGCTGGGAATTAAGGTTTAACCTGAGGCTAGTACTATGAGTAACAGCACTCATCTGACGTCCAGTTGTTAACTCCAAGATCATTAAGGTGGCGGGATACCATTTGGTCCGCACACATAATAATTTTAAATAATATACCATAATTCCAATAAAAAGCAAAAGGACAGTATAGTCACTGGGAGCATCTTGAGTACATAGTCAGCAAAAATGATACAAAATGTATCTCTATATTATATATATACACATATACAAAAAAAAGACAATGAACAGCACTGAAGTGCAGAACCCTCGGTGCAAGCTAGATGATAAGTTGCCATATGTGTTTGGTTTTGTTCTTGCCTGTGCAAAGTCTGCTCACGTGTTTCAGAAGCTCTCTTACTCGCTTTGCGGACTTTGTCTCTCTCTTTCCTCACTAATAACTCTTCCTCAAACAGTAAGGATTTTCTACGTTTCGTTGCGTTCTCAGGCTTCCCCAACAGCAGTACACCGTGCTTTCCTTTTCTTTGATGCGAAGGCATGGCCACAGTCACAAACTGACCTCTTCACGTGCACTACGGTATTACACTGTGGGCATACCTTTCTCAGACGCATAGACCTACATGTACATGTATTGCACTCCATTGCATGCACTACGGTATTACACTGTGGGCAAAGAACCTCTCATAAAAGACAGTCACAAAAGTCTAAGTTCGACGGAAACACCACAATACCGCGTGCTCCAAGTCACATGATCACACATTACCGTTACATACATGTTACGGAGAGGTATATGGAAACATTGCACGTGAAGAAAATGGCTGACTTAGTCGCGGTAAGTTTCTAACTTTGAACTAAACAGTTTTAGAGAAAACGGCTTTTTAGTTTTACTGCATTTTCCACGCTGTAGCTGCTGATACCTCTCGTTGGACACCTAAAAGCGCGAGAAGGCAGAATAGAGAAAACGGACACACAGACACACAGGACAACTACTGTATTCCTCACGCATGTGCGCTGAGGGTTAACAAACAACAGAGTGTAGTTCATAGTCAGGGTGTAGCCTCGTTCCCAGGCGCGGAGGAGGGGGAGGAGAAAGAGCACCTTGTACACACTGTTTGCGCATACGCTTAATCGCCACGGAGCTAGGTTCATCGCGTGGTGTGATTTTTTTGACGAAGAAGGTGGCAGTTTCTGATCACATTTGTTATATGACAGAGGTGGCAGCTCTGGAAAATACGAGAGTGTTTTGACAAGATGGCCGTGTTGGTTTGGTGGTAGTGTGCTGGTGGCATGCTGGTGGTGTCTTAGTCTCGTCCCCAGACCCCACCCTCTCACGAGGAGAAACGGTCTGGTGAACCAAGTCGAATTTCTTGGGCTAGCACATGCTTTCGCGACAATGTAACCTAGCAATGATCAAAACATTTTGCGGCCAACCCGCTCAAAAAAGGTACATGTACGGATACTCGAATGGAGATTAACAAATTTTACTGTTGTAAGGGAAGTGCTACGTAATAATTACCGATCTCGCGATCTCATTGGTCATTACCCATTTTGGGTAATAAGCCCAAGAAATTCAACTTCGTTCACCAGACCGTTTCTCGCCGGGAGGCGCGTGCGGGCAGGGCACGAGACTAGTGGTGTCTATCCCAAGTGCCCTGGGTGCACGGCTGCAGTTTCTGGGCTACTGTACTGCAGCGCCCATCTGACTAAGCTGGCTTGCTGGCTGGCCTGCTCCACTCAACTGTAGACATGGACATCTTCTTAACCACGTGGTGTGAGTTCGACAAGGAAGGTGGCAGCTTCTGATTATGTTTGTTTTAGTCATACGACAGAGGTGGCAGCTCTGGAGGAAGATAGGAGTACCTTGACGAGGTGTCTGTGCTGGTGACTGGTGGCATGCTGGTGGTGTCTACCCCAAGTGCCCTGGGTGCACGGCTGCAGGTTCTGGGCTACTGTACTGCAGCGCCTGTCTGACTAAGCTGGTTTGCTGCCCATTCACCTGTTCATATGGACACTGATTATTGGTGGGCTTGCAATGAGGATTTGACAAGACTCTCAGGTCAAAGACTCGCACTATACTGTAGTAGCTGAGAGACTCTCAACAAAGACACCTTAGTTGGCTTGTACTGTGTGCATCTGTACCCCTGTCTCCCTTTCTCCTCCCTCCCTGACCAAGAAGAGTAGCCAATGGAGTAGCCTTGTTCCCAGGCGCTCGAAAAATCGGAGGGAGGGCCTGGTACACACTGTTCACACATGCGCGAAGTCTCCTTGGTAACCTGCATACTATCCGTTACACTAACCATGCACTAACAAAACAGTCTATTTCAGTTTACCTGCTGATAAGCCATACTGCAGAGTTATGCTCTCTGTGAGATACATTCGGGGGGTTTTAAAGTCAAAAATGCTATCGCTTTGACAGCAACGGCTTGTATCATCTCGTTCAGGGCGATCTATGAACTTCAAAGGGAAAGATTACATCATTCATGTGCCACAGTGTTTACCTGGAATGGACAAACGGGCGAATAATTTTTGCAAGCGAAGAGCTGAGTGTTTTCATCGCTTCCTCGTCATCGTTTCGACGAAGCATGGTCAATGGCAGGCATCTTTCACACCGGAGAAATAGTGTAACGGAGTAGATTTTACGGAAGTTTCCAAGTTCCCCAGAAAAACCTGGGGAGCCGCGCATGCATAAACAGTGTGTACCAGGCGCTCCCTCCGATTTTTCGAGCGCCTGGGAACGAGGCTACCAATGGAGCTGTTCACTACAGCTCCTGGGTAGTGGTCGTATTAGAATACCACTCATCTGAGGTCACAATATCTCAGTTCACCGCTGCTCTCAAGATGTCCACTCTCTCTTTCCCGACATGACAGCTGCAGCATGTGTACTTGTATACAACACAATGGACGTTGATTTTATTGTGTTCTTGTGTGGGTGCATGTGCATGTTCCTGCTGTGTTCATTGTGATTATCTCTTTGTACCGTTCCCCACTTGGGGTTATTTGATGATGATTGATTGGTTTGACGGAATTCCGTGGCGACTGTGTTTGTACGTGTACGTACGTATCTGGTGACATCATAAACTCGCCGCGTTGATGTGCCAGTTAGTGTTCTGTTCAAATGAGTTTCATATCGCACTGTTCTAGGCCTTCTGGTTGCTAGGTACCTCGAGTTAAAGCTCAAGAAAGAACAGGTTGCCTCCAATGAGTGCGTTTATCAAGGAAATGTAGCTTTATGCGGTTATCCACCATTTCCGGTACGTCAATTCCTACCACTGCCTACCAGACATTTCTCTTTGTATCCGACAGTATAAAACTAGGCAGAGCACGTAGCAGCGATGTTTATAGCGTCCTAAGAACAAAAGCTGACAAGTTCAAGTTCGAAACAGGTCTGGGGTTGGTTGTCGTCCATGGCAGAGGGCTCATCCTGCACATCATCACCAGCATGAGGCAGTTCTTGAGCAAATTGAGTGTTGGGTGGACATTTCTTCAGTCTGTCGAAATGGACAACTGACGGTGCTCTCTTGCCAAAGACTTCCTGAATGCGGTAATCAGCATCGGAAATTCTGTTGAGAATCTTGTATGGTCCAGTCCATGGGTGATGTAACTTCTTTGATTGGCCAGAGGGAATTGCAGGGTTGTACAGCCACACTAGGTCGTCTTTTTTGTATGGCTCCCCATGGATTTTCCTGTCGTATATCTCCTTCTGTCGTTGATGTGACACTTGGAGATGGTCACAAACATCGGAGTAAGCGGTGGTCAGAGAGTCTTTCAGGTGAGCGGCGTAGTTCTCCACAGACTCGGGGTGAGAGGCTTTCGTACCATACACTAGGTCCAGTGGCAGTCTTGCTTCTCATCCGAACATCAAATAGAAAGGTGTGTAGCCAGTGGACGACTGAACACTGGTGTTGTACGCCATACAGACCTTCCTCAACCGATTCTCCCAGTCAAATGGGTGGTCTTGAAGAGTTGTGGAGAGCATGTGCTTCAGAGTTCGGTTGAACCTTTCAACAAGGCTGTCACTTTGGGGATGGTAAGGGGTTGTCCGAGACTTAGAGATCCTCAGGATTTTGCAAGTCTCTGCGATTAGGTTAGACTCAAACTGTCTTCCTTGGTCGGAATGCAGCTGTTCCGGAGGAGAGAATCGGCACTAGACTTCATCCACTAGCTTAGCAGCTACGGTTGTTGCTTCCTGGTCAGGAATAGGAATTGCCTCCATCCACTTGGTGAAATAGTCCCCAACCACTAGAACATAGGTGTTGCCTGCTTCGCTCTCAGGGAAGGGTCCAGTGATGTCTACGGCTATCACTTGCATGGGGTAACCGGCTCGAAATGTCTGCATTGGTGCACGACCCTTTGGTACTGGAGACTTCTTCGTCACACACGTGGGGCAGGTTTGGCACCAATTCTTGACGTCCTCATACATGCCTGGCCAGTAAAATCTCTCCTTGAGTTGTCGAAGCATCTTTGAGGTATTTTTTATGACGGTTTATGCTATTCACGTGAACCATTGATCATCATATTAGTACACGCCCCTAATTCTACCACGTGGCCTTTGCTATAATTACGCGCATGCGCAAACAGTGTGTACCAGGTGCTCTTTCTCCTCCCCCTCCTCCGCGCCTGGGAACGAGGCTAAGTCAGGGTGAGGCCTGCCCCATCCTCCATGCCGATACCACTCCTCCACTTCAGTCTTGATCCACGTACACATCGGTTTGTTGCTCTCAAGATCGCAAATGACAGTCTGGTTTGCAACCACCCCATCACTGTGCTGTATGGTTTGCTCCACTTATTGGAAAGCCTGTCTGCAGAATGCTGCACTGTAAACTGTGCCTCCCGTGCCAGAAGACCATCTACCGACACTACAAAAGGGGAAAAGGATGCATGCCGTGTTTGTGTTGCATGAGAATACTTCCTTTTCTTCTCTCTTTCGGCTGCAGAAAGTATTGCACTCACTGATCGGCAGGCATAGGACTGGGCGTCAGTGTCTACGACACAAATATCAAATAACGCCTCAGACTGTGGCTGCCGCACACTCCTCACTCCCAAGTCCGCTACAAGGGCCAGAATTCCGTTTGTCTCATCTGCCTCTCTCACCAATGGTTCCCTCACCACCTCTTTGTATGTTAGTGCTGCAATTTCTCCCAGGGCATCTCTGTGTTATTAATCCGCCTTTCTTACAATCCAGGGGATGTCCAAAGCTGAACTGAGCTCCGCAGCCATCACAACTAGAGGGCATTCTCAGGAGGGGCCGGCAATGCCTCATTGCTACTGCATCTCAGAACTCAACAGCAGACAGGTCAAACTCGTGGCGTGCTATGGGCAGTACGTTGAGCCAGCCAGATGTCTTTCCATCCACTGCTCTCATGACTACACGTCTGCTCCTGGTGTCCATCTGCTCTAGTGCTGCCTCTAGCTTCCTTTGGTCTTGCTCCATCCGGCGTTTCTTCAGTTTTGCCTGTGCCTTCACAACCACTGCTCTATGTTCTAGCTTCTCTTCGCCCTTGATGGAGCTCATGCACTATCTTACTGCTGTACCCTCAATTGATGCAGAGTGAAAATGCTGGGCTGATTCCACTGGATTACAGATTCCTAGTCCTCCCTTGCATGGCAGGGAGAATAAGGTCTTTTCTTGTTCAGAGATGCTTCCGCCAAACACAGTAGGCCAAAATTTCTTGTTGATGGTGCGTAATTCCAATTAAACACACAGATATTAAAAAAAAATTGTGTCGGTCTTTCACAGATTGTGTGAGCGCAGCTGCACAACAAACCCACATTGCCAGCAAGTACATGTAACTGAGCTAGAGACAAGGTGTAAAAATGTGAGACACCAGGAGACGGTACATTAAGCTTAAAGCTGTTGCACAAATACTTCATTTGTTAGTATGTATATAATATAAATCACATTGTAGAATAAACAATAGAAATTCTAGATATGTTTTTGTAAGAGTCTAAAAACATCCGTGCTAGACAATCCGTGCATCTCTTCCAGTTGTTTGCATTATACAGCCACTCAAGTAGAAAGTGTGAAGACGAGAAAGTACAGGTTGCCAGAAGTTTGGATCAAAACAGATGCGCTCAATGTGGATATCAGTTGTTGTTTGCACATCAAAGTCACACCACTTGTGTCCTGTACATTGTTGCCTGCACTTGATAAAAGTAGTTGTGTGTCTGCTTGAGGTGAAGAGACCCTTTCTTCAAGGCCGAACAGAAGTCCTTCTTTTGTGTGATAACGTCCATCAAATTCATTGCCCTAATGGCATAGGGATTTTTGCACTCCACAATCCCCTCAGGATCATTTGACAATGGGGTCATTTACAAGGCCATCAGGGCTAGCTCCAAGCCAGTGGTGAGATGGGTGAATAACCAATCCACTTTTGCGGACAGTGATTGTGGGTGAACGATTTTGTTGTTTCATAGCAAGGTATGCACCAAGTGTTTCCGATTCTTCGCTGTTTCCCCACTCTTCTGTAGCTATATTTCCCCTGAATTTTGCGCTGAGGATGGATGCCAAACCACTACAATATGTTTCACCAACGAACGAAACATTCTCCTTGCATGAATCACGAAATTTTCCACCCACAGTGCAGCGCTGTCTACACATGCTAAAATTCGGATCAGTGACATTTTGTTATGGCTCTTTTTCGCTACTTGCGCTGCATTGACAGTGCCCTTGATCCTTGATGACTCTTTGAATGAGCTCCTGAATTGCTCAGACAATTTCGAGCTGTTTTCAGTATGTGGAGGATCGCAGAAGAAATAGATGTCACAATCAGCATATGGATTTGGTATCTTATGCATCTTTAATCATTGATTTTGCACGGTTTGGAAAATCGATGATTCGGTGAGGCACTATCACTTGCTAAAGACAACACTGGCAGGCTGCTGAACTCAAGATCTCAATATCACCCATACAGGGGCATACATCTTTTCGCCTGATAGACAGAGCAATGCATATGATGCATCCATGAATGACATACATATATGGTTTCAATGTTGGCCAAATCATACGTAAATGCCAACATGTTCCATGCCAATTGCAAGTGGTGCATGTGGTTTACCTAAATAGCAGCTGCTAGTTCTTAGTTAACTTTGCCAAGGACACAAAAGCCAACAAGTTCTCCTGTGTGTTTTCTGTACGCAAGCCCACTTTTGATTTTAAGCTTATCCATCACCAAGGCACACTGGTAATCAGAACTCTTGCTGAGCCATAACTCGCTTTGCTTTTTGAATGGATGGGAAGATGACACTACTTTGTACAGAACAGCCGTGTATATAGTCACATAGTGTCCGTTCAGAGAGGAGGGACAGAAGACCCGCTGCAAATGAGACATATCTTAACTTTTTGTCCCTTCAATTTCACCACCACATTCTCTGGACCTCTTGTTCCTACTTAGCAGAATCATCTGTGTCTTCACTTCACTTCAGCCCATTCCATTCTACCTACTCTGCCACTCCTATATACAAGATCTGTACTCAGACTGTTAGACAAATTTATATGGTTGTCACTGACACTGTACGTATATGGTTGATTGCATGATGTCACTATTCATCATATCAAACCAACCTGGCTAGCTAGCCTCAGTAGCTTTTATCTCAGTGCCTTGGCCAACAGCCTTGCGCTGCAGTAGGTAGCCTCTTTTTCTCATCAACCAACTCCATGGGAGCTTGCACTTTTCGTTTATAGCTTCAAATCGGCCGCTGGATGAGTAGAATCAAGTGGGTTTCTTTGCATGCCATATACTGCTATGATAAATCTATGGACAGTGTAATACCGCTTAGTATCAATAATTGGTGTCATGACCATGCGGGTGACACGTCAAGCTGATTATGAAATCATGTGAGTGGTTACAAAGAATGAGTTTAAATGGCAAACTTGAGCTGTGGGTAAGTACAAGACATGCATGATGTTAGTCTGAATCAGAATACAAAGTATCATACTCTGTTGTCACTACAGTTCAATAGTATGCAGAAGCAGTGGAATTCTAATTAAGCACATGCGCATACGGCAGACCCTTTGTTCTCCTCCTCTTCAGGCTTGGGAACGAGACGGGATATTCCCACCATCTGTAAATTGACAGAAATGGTCCATGTTCAAAGTGACTTTGTTGTTGTCAACGTAAGTGTGCAAAAGGCAAGAGTGCATGGGAAGTAAAAAGGCAACCTAGACTTAGCAACTACACTTTGAGACTACGTAGGTATGCAAAACATTGTGTGGGTGAATCAAAATCCTGCTTTGAACCGAACCACTCACTTCTTTGGAATTTTACACTAAATGCAAGAATCTTCTGATGTCACGTGATAGCCTTGTTCTCAGGCCCGCCCAGCTTTCTGTCGCTTGCAGTACAGAAAAGCAGGGAGAGCCTGCCATCTTTTCTCACGTGCCGTGATATAACCGAAAAATGGCCAAAATTGATTTATACCCATTTCATCTAATCCCATTTGGTCTACAAAAATATAAATTAATATGGCCCATTTCGTCTAAAGTGATATAAGTTAGCAGTGATTACAGTACAACACAGTGCAGCTAAAATGACACCCAATGTAAGCCTTTACGAGTTCACTGAGGGTGTAATCACCCACCTCATACTCTGGTCACGAGTCTCCTTTCATGGTTTCTATACTTTCTCCTCTTCCTCACTGGCAGTCCCCCAGCTGCTACCTGCATTAAAGTCACTTCAGTGGCTGCTTGTTCTGACTTGAAGAGGTTTACAACTTCGTAAATGTTGGGGTGCACTTTCCCAGCTCGCTTCCTCACTTTTGAGTGCCACCACTCGGCACGGTTGTTGTTAGTGCGGGACTCAACACTTGAAGTCAATTGATCTGAGTGTAAGCAACCCTAACTTTGTCATGACTTGAGCCGTCAGTTTCACACGTAATAGTACGTAGCCATAGTACACGGCATTACACTGAACCAGACTGAATTCTTAGAACAAGTCTGTACAATAAATAGACTACTTAATTAACCACAAAACGGAAACAGGAAATAATCACAAGATACTACACTTCCTTCCCTCTTAAATAAAGGGAAGCAACTCAAAAACAAAAGCACACAATTACTCAAGAAAAACAAAGAAAGTATAGCTATAGCTACTGCATGAGTTACCAAGTAGGTTCGAACCGAATCACAGGAGTACGAGTACGTTTAGGATATGCTTTCTCTGTGAGATTTGAAGGAATAGCTGTAACTACAGCATCTTTAGTAACCAAAGTAGGGTCCATAGCACTAGGCCCTTCAACATCACTCTCGGAAGTGCGAATAGAAGGTTCAGTAGGAGATGTAAGAGGCAATGAAACCTCAGTTGGAGAAACAGATACTTCTGAGTCTACTGGGGAGTCCAGGTGTACCTCCACAGAACGTCTACGCAATTGATCTTGATGACAACGACGAACTCTACCATCAGTAAGTTTCACTACAAATGAAACAGGTCCAGTTTTCTTCTGGTTGTGGTGCAGAGTTCAAGACTCTGATAGTAGACTCATTTTCCCAAGTGACAGTTCTATCCCACAGAGGTTGACCACAGTGCAGAAGGAGGGGCTGCTATTTTCTGCAAGTACCTACCGACTCACCAGAAAAGTTTTTTCAATTAACCACTACCTATACTCCCCATATTAGAGCACTTGGCAAAATATCATCACTGTCCAATCATGCAGCATGTATGCTTAGAGTACAGCTCACTCACTTCTAGCGATTTGATGGGTCAATGAGAGGTAAATGAGTGTGATAGTTACCTCTCAAGTATTTGTAGCTGTTGATTTACTCTACACGACAAAATTTTACATGAAACTTCACAACTTACTGGAGGGGGCTACGTAAAGTTTTAGTAAAAGTAAAACTCCATACACAAAGAGTGAAAAAGTGTAGTTTTGATGTCAATTTTATACGCTCTGTACACAGTTTTGTGGCACGAACACCCTCTAGCATTTGTTAGTCGCAATTACTCTGCGCTACCCCCTCAACTAACAATGTTTGTCTCCATTACTGGCAATGATCCATTCCAGTTCTGGAAGCATACATATGCAGGTGTCTCTTTGCCACTAGTTTTAGCAATACTGCATGTTGAGCAGTATTTGTTTCGAACCCCTAGGAACAATAGCTTCTTTGTATGGCTACGTACCAATTATCACAGCCACCCCAGACTTGGCATTATCACTATTCTTTTGGACCACCCTCCATCAGCAATAACAGTGATTGCTGGCGCTCCTTCTTTCTGCTTTTCTACTGCAGGTCAGATACCGTAGTGTCCCGCTAATACGCCCCCTTCGAAAATAGGCCCCCCCCCTCTTTTCCGCCAAAGTTCCTGCACAGGGTAGTTTGACTCGTTATAACGCCCCCCGGTGAGCGTCTTCTGGAACATCAAAACTACACGTGCTTACTATACGTTGCAAGTGCGTTCAGTAAGACTATAGTAGTCGGTGAATCTTTTGTAAGTTTTGTGGCTTTTAGAAAAGCCGGTTAGATGTTCCAAGTTTTAAGCTGCTAGTTTAGCAAACAGGTTTATCAGTCTGTCAAGGTGTTTTTGTTTCCCTCTGAAGATGTACACGCACGGAACCACGAGTCCTTTCCCATCAACTTCAGAACGTCTTCTGTCACCATTGACGATGCGAGTCATCTCGCTGCCACTCTTGTGCAAGAAATACCAGCAGACTCTGGAAATTTCCCGTGATACATGACCGACAGTGTTGCCGTTCTTGAGGACAGCTACAGCGAAGTCGTCGTGAATGTTATTGACCTCGCGTTGAACTGGCAGCTCTTCTCCGATGTAGGGAGACCACGCAGCTTTGTAAACGTGATGTCCGCGAACAGTACTCTCGATCCTGAAAGTCGTCGCCATAGTTAGTTGGAAGTGTCCTAATTGCATAGCACTTGCGTAAAATCTTTTGGGGGGGGCTTATAGTCGAGACTAATTGCATCCTCGAATATAAGCCCCCCCCCCACTTTAGGCGGGATGTAGTGTACAAAATGGGGGGGCGTATTAACGGGACACTACGGTACTCATGTAACAGTGTAGCTACGTACATACACAATGACAAATTAATAGACATGTTGTGTACATGCAGTGGTTAGCTATCACAGCTAGTCAGTCTTGTTTTATCTGAGAATACAGAACGGGGGTCCATTGTGCTTCACTGACTGAAGCTGCCTCCTCAGTTATAAACCTCTCTGTGGATGTAAATGTTTGCTTTGACACAGAGGCAACCCCCACTGATCCCATCACTTGCTGCAACCTGGAAGCCCCACCACCCATTGCCATCTGTCCTAGCACTGCTCCTGCATTCACCATCCAAATTATATTCCCTGTACGACTTGTAAACCTTGAACTGGATAGGATGGAGAAAGTAGTGTTGCATTTCAAGCATTTGGCTTGAATGATGCAAGCCTATCCGGCTCAGAACGTTTCCCCTTTGATCACATATGAACTCCCACATACAGCTGAGTGTGCAGTGATTTGCTCAAACTGATTTGACAGTTCATCCAAGTTTATTATTATTGAGGAATTGAAAGGAGGAGCTGAAGTGGTAAATGGTTGGTGTTTCTGCTGTTTCTTCCACCTAGCTGCATTCACCTTCCTGATTGCGTCCTTCTTCCTTTGTGTAGTGTAGTGGCCCCTTTGAGAACATGGTTGCCATCCAAGAAAATTGTGGCCACCTTTCCTACCCATTGTAGACCTGCGTTAGTATGAACATTCATCATGTGTAAATAATGTTTTACATTTGTGATAACTGAACTGTAGTATTTCTGGTTTCATACCTGAAGGATGTGTTAGGGCACTGCACTTGCAGTTGTATGTAAATTTGCGTTGGAACGTGGCACCGAAAAAATACAATATTCCATGCGTGTACTTCCTTCGCCATTGCTATGCGGTGATGCATGCAGACCGGAAGTGCACTACGATCGTGCGTGCGTGCGCACGTGTAATTCATTGCTTACTCGCCACCTTAAGACAATAACAGTTATTTGTCCAGTCATGCTTCAAAGTCAGTTTGCTTGTTTGAATAATCTAACGCTCCACTTGGTGTGTGGGGGGCTTCAGCAAATAAAAGTGTGTCAGTGCATTCATGATAGATGGAAACAGATGTTTTCATGGAAAGTGGGTTGATGGTCACAATTCAAGATGTCATGAATAGCAGAGGACGTTTGAAGTCATTGGTCAATGGCACACTAAACCCTTTAAACCCCAAGTGGACTTTTGGTTACTGTAATCTCTGTGTGCTGCGCGCGCGGTTCTGCGTCAGCAGAAAGGGTGGGACAGGGGGAGGTGGGTAGGGTCACCCACAGGGTGACATGCACATGGTGGCTGCTAGGCTTGGCTGTCAAAGCACCATGGTTGGGACCGGGTGGGCCAATTCCTGCCCTGGCTGCATGGACAGGCTTAGAAAGCGCTACTCTCACCTTGTAGGGGGTTCATTTCTGGCAGGGAAAGCTGCTTGGGCTCTGAGCGGGTGTTTGACAACCGAGAGTGCTGGCTATTGCATGCTCGTTAATGAGTGGGCATGGTTAAGGTCACGAGTCTGCTTGCTAAGGCTGGAAGTGGACTTGGGTTCAGTTTTGGAGTCAGAGCTTGGACAGAAATGGAGATGTGGTGCGTTAAAGGCATGTATAGGCTAAAACTAGTAGGGTTAATCACTTCCACTTATCTGACAAGGCAATAATGAGAGTTCTCTTTAGAGAAGTATGCGAGCAATACAACAAACTGTGCAGGCTGCAACAAAAAAGAAAATATGACGCCAAATATTGCAAATTTATACAAACTTTCACTGCAACAGCTGTACCTCTACATCCATGTCAACATTTTGAATTGATGGGTTAGGAGTTGAATCTGGGAATCAGTAATGTGTGTTATTCCAGCAAGTGCAGTGTGCTTCTTGCTTGTCCTCAAGTGTCTTTCGAGTCTTGACTTGTATTGAAAGGCTACTTCACATATGGAGCACCACCACACACCATCTACGTACAATAACAGAGGTATGCAAGAGTGAAATATTACTGCAAATTTGATGAAATGCGTGTTGAACACACAAATTGAATGCATAGTGAACAAGTCTTACCTTCATGTAAAACGTTGAACTTTGGCACATGTAATGCCAAGGGATGAGTGGGAAAAATCTCCCACATGCACCTGCATTGAAGGTGTTTCCATCATAGGTGTCTGCATGGTAGCATTTGTTGTTCCTCCACCTTTGTCCATGAAACATCTCTGAATAATACAATACATGAAAAATGGCCAATTAAAAAAAAATGATGATTAATATCCAGTTTACCTCATTTCACCAGATGGATATACAGGGAACGTTGCAGATTGGTTGCAATATGTGGAGTAGCTTGTTTTTTCTTAAGAGTCATAGATACTGGATTCACATAGAAGGGTAGTCCTTTTGAGGTGATACACTACGAAACCAGCAACATGGACAAAAAAAAAAACATGTATTTTTGACTGTTCACCATAATAAATTACAGCTAGATATTACCCACATTGTTTTTAACATGGAAACAGTATAGACCAAAATCAAAAATACCTTATGAGGTCAATCCAGGAAGAGAGAAATTCTTGACCTGACTCAAGCTTGGATTCTTTGGATCCAGCGTAAATCTACAATGAGGAGGCCGTGATGTGGAGTTGCAAACTCCGCGAGATTGATCCTGCACTTCCTTGCAATCACTGCAGATTGCAATGGCATTATCTTGTATTGTTTCAGAATTTGGTAGCTCTGATTTTTTGGTGACATCGATGGCAATAGAGACAGTAATGTCACACAAAAGCACTATGGGAATTGTTGACGGACCACTGAGTGATCCACTCAGTGCTACCTTGAGTGGATTGGCTAGCTCATGAAACAATTTTATGGCGTAATCATGCATGTCATTTCGTGGGAACTACAAAAAGAGAGTATAATCACCTATGGCATATAAATGTCATAATAGGGACTTACTTGGAGTAGGAGGTTTCTGGAGCAAACTTGGTTGGAGATGATCTGCAAGCTGAAAGATAAAATGGCTCCAATTCGAGGTGTACAAAGTACAAGCTCCAGCCGTCCCTCTTCCCTGCTTAAATGCAGAAATGTAGCCTCAATTAGCTGCAAACATTCGTATAGATGTTCTGTCGAGTTGCGGACACCCTGAAGATCAGCTTGCCTGGAAATGAATGCCATTCCAAGCAGGAGCGTCAGCAAAAAAGGCCTGTTTGCAAGAGGTGTTGTGTTCTCAAGTGGTTTAGTAAATAGTGTGTACACCTGTGCGTATGTGAGGTGTACAGCTCCTCTATCATGCCATTGAATCGCTGTGAGAAGGTCAGCTTCTCTTGGAAAGGTTGATGTAACATTGCTTACCACTTCAAGCCCAAGTACTGAGTATTTCTTAGTGGTTTGGCCACGGAGGTAGTCAAATGTTGGTTGTGTTCGCCAGAAGATGGAGTAACGTGGGTCACGAAGGAGGTTGGATAGCAGCGGAATGTCTTGCTCATTGCAAATTCCCCGCACCCCTTGCTGATGGAGGGAGATTTTTCTCTTCTGCACGACATTCAGGTGATGCCAACCAACCAAGTCAATCACACCATGGATTTGGATGGCGTCGTTCTGCTTTCAAGGTACAATACTTAAGTCATTCCATATAAGTCAATTTTACCTCCAGTTTTTAACTTTAGGTCCCTCTCAGCTTTTAAAGTTTGCCTTTTCGGAGAGGGTCGGGCTTACACCACTCGTAAAGTCACGAACCATCACCACTACACATCAAAGTGTGACTTTTTCAATACCGAGTACAATGTAACACTTCAGCCCCATGCCAACTATGTCCCGGGCTTTAAATTTCTTGTTACCCGGAACAATGCTGAACATCATCGGCAACGCTCAACCCCAAGCTGCCCAATCTATCCAGTCCAGTGAAATGCTTTTTGCACGGGAGTTTTACTTCCAAGTTCTTAATCCAACCCTGAAACAGCTGCCCCTAGATGCTAAAACAAGGCAAAACAACCTCGTCCAAACTTTCGAGACCACAGGAATCCTGCCAACTTTCTACAGGTTCTAGGTCTCTTAATGATAGCCTGTGCATCGCCATCTGAGCATTGATTAGAAAATTTAAAGCAGATAAGACCACACCCAAAGTAATTTGAATCTAAGGAAAGAGCATGGTGTGTAAGGGTTTACTTTGTGTATGTATTGAATATGAGGAAAAAGGATAAAATCACATATAAAAACATAAAACTATGACACTCCTTTCTGAACTGAGTGAAGACTTCCTGTGCTTTCAGGAATGTTTTGTCTCATTCACATTTTTAGCTATGGGTATGTAAGGAGCATTGAGAACAAGGCTGTGAGGCGGGGGCAGTTGGATACATCATGATCCTCAGTCTATAAGATCCATCCGACGAACAAAATCAATACGGCCAAATTGGCAAGCAGCATAACGAACAAAACTCAACTGCACAAGGCCTTATGAATAATGAAGCATTAGGTGGGCATGCCAGAGACTGTGGGCAGGGATGAGAAACTAATTGTCCATTCAAGGGCTAGAGGCTGAAGCATTTGCAAGGCAAGTTTAGGTCACCAGAGGTGGAGATATTGTTGCATAAGGTGATGTTGGGTAGACAGAAGTGGGGACATGGCATGGCCTAATATCTCCCAAGGCTTCACCTTCCATACTGTATGCAATCAAAGACTAAAGGCCTGGAAAAGGTGTATCCACTGGCTTACTCCTTCAGTCCACTGGTTCATCTTGTCCATCTGTACAAGTACGTACATGCTGATTATAGGAGAGTACCTGAGGAGAAAGAATTATTCAATGTCAGTGTGAAACTTAACGAGGCCCAAGAATTCGCAATTATTGAATCTGGCAATTGAATTAGCTAATAGCATCAACAGTATCACTCTCAAATAGTACGCTAGCCTCGTACCCAGGCCATTCGTTTTTTTTGTGTTTTTTTTTTAATGAACGACCTGGGTATGAGGCTAATAGTATGCCTGATCTGGATTGAAAATACGTACATGTAAAAAAACAGTAGCAGTACAGATCTATGAGAGATAAGCCGTGTCTTCGGGTCCCCCACATATTCCCTATTGGCATGCATGAAACAAAGCTAGAACTGTGCTAGTGTGCCCAGCTGTCCATGCCCCCCAGGGGAGAACGTCTGGTGGTTTGATTTAAATGTTTTTCAATTGCACGAGGAAAGGATGTCGCCAGCTGTTAGAAACTCACAGTTGACGACTGAAATCAGGAAGTTTGCCACTCCTTTTAATAGCAACTGATGCTTTGATGGTCAGGGAATATCGCTGACTACTTCAAAGTGACGACAAATAAAGCAGCAAATAGAGAACAGATAATTGCAATCTTGGCACAATCATTATGCGTTCGCCAGACATGGCAAGAAA
The DNA here is from genome assembly GCA_949130485.1 of Agelas oroides. Taxonomy (NCBI): domain Eukaryota; kingdom Metazoa; phylum Porifera; class Demospongiae; order Agelasida; family Agelasidae; genus Agelas; species Agelas oroides. Next base: position 4,949,234 of record OX422196.1, on the reverse strand, counting down.
TTCTGTCAAGCCACCAACGTTCTCCGCCGGGGGGCATGGATGGCTAAGCACGAGACTATACTAGCATGCCAATTGGGCCACACAGGGTTCTCGCTAAGGCCTTTAGCGGATGGTTTTGCACCATTTGGTTTAATTGCAGCACCATTTGGATGTGGTGAATTTAGGTAAGAGCACCATTTGGATCACTTCATAAACCCAGCCCAAAGCAATAACTATCCTGGCTTCCCACTTAACATTTCAATAGCTGTGTGCAGAAAGGTGTTTCATACCTGCCTATTGTACTATGCACCATTTGGAGGTAGATTTCTAGCGAGAACCCTGGGGCCACACAATGGTTCAAATTAAAGCACACCCCCAACTAGTAATACGAAGCTGCCTGGCAACTTAAAGCAGCTTGCATTACTAGTCAAGCCTTGTTCCTAGGCCCCCCACAGGTTCCTCTTGCTTACTGCAAGTAGGCAGGCCACAAGTAAACGTAAAAGCTTGATTGAGGCCTGGAAATATTCGCTGTTCTATCTTGTGTGCTCCAGGGCCACTGGGACAACCAGCAGCAGTCAAGCAATGCTTTGCAATATCCATTATTGTGTTTTTACTAGTATCATAAGCTATCAAACCCCACTTTTCGTTCTCAATTAACTTAACTTCATGTATCAGGCCAGGAAATTTGGCCCGGAAATTTTGTTCATACCTTATTTCAGTCTACTTGGCCCACCATCACATTCTCCATGCCTCCTGGTGTCTGCGGTCACTGTAACTTTTCTGTTAGAGCCTCCTGCACAGAACGAGAGCTCCTGAAGTGGGCCACCCTCGGGCAATACAAATCGGCTTTCTATGAACTCTTCACAAAATCGTTTGTTACAGCATTCATATTGACTGGTAGTACCTGGTTGCAGAGTTTTGCCAGAACGGGCTCCTACTAAAACGCGGCTACGTGTACTGTCGATTATCGATCGATATGCAATTACGTGTGTGGGCACATTGACAGTCCGCCTACGCTCAATTAAGTCCTCTCTACCTTCTTTCTACCCTCTATGTCACTCCCATGGTAAATTATTCCAGGCCCTCTCCCGCTTTTCCGTACTGCAAGCGACGGAAAAGCTGGGCGGGGCCTGGGAACGAGGCTAGGCAAAGAATATTTCTGCTGTATAGTATATCCTGTTCACTTTTTGATGAAATTCTTGCACTGAATGAACCTAAGAGTGTTAACCTCATAGAGTTTGGTCCACCCATAATAGAGTGAGAGAAATAGTATTCGGTAGCTGACTATGCCTGTTCTTTCCCTTACTTTGGTAGTGTAATTTTGTGTAGGAAGGGCTCAGGAATGTATCATGATGCATCATTGTTTTAATCTTGACAGATGTGGTATGTCAGGTGAACCTGCCCCAAGATACATCATCAGAAGTCAAGTGACAATGAAGCCCTACGGACAGGTACGTGCACTGCTACCACTAACTGATACATGAAGTATGAAGAGTCTGTACAGCTAGGTCCCTTGTAGAAGTTGGTCTGAGTACATACATACATGGCAATCCCGTGTAGAAATCAGTGATTATTCCATGGCATGTTTTGATCACATTGTCGAATTCAAAGCATGTGTCATTACATATCACCTTCCTCAGGTTTTGGATGTCTGGGACCCCAAGTATGTCAACAGGCAGGAGCTCTACCTTATTCTCTGCAGATTCTTGAATACCATCTACCTCAAGTTAGTTGCATGTACGTACACTGCCACAGACGTGGGGAGTAAATGCCTTTAGTTTATGCCATAGCATATGTTCTGCACGTGTACTTCATATTCCACAAATGTACACCTGGTCTGTAGATTGATTGTTCCCTGTGATAGCAGCCACACTAAGAGAACTTGCCCACTAGCTACTAAAAGTGTTACTGACCCTTTTCCTCCTCCTCCCTCCCCTCCTGTTCTTCAGATACTTGATGGTGAACCCTAAAGAGTATAGGGTGATGGTCATCGAGTCTCTTCTGTGCCCTACACACTTCAGAAACACTCTTGCACGAGTGCTCTTCAATCATTTCAGTGTAAGTTGTGTTTATAGTCACAAAAGCCAATAGAAATATGTAGTTTGTTTGTTTGTTTTAAACAGCTTTCCAGTGCATATTTTGATATGGTACAGTGGGGGGGGGGGGGTGGTGGGATTAAAAGGCACAGGCTACTGCTCAATCAGAAGTTGAATTGCTGATCAAAGGTTGTATTGAGCTCGTGTCAAGTGTTACTTGTACATCATTACTCCCTCCAGGTTCCATGTGCCACATTCGTTCCCAGTCACTTAGTGTGTTTGTTCACCATTGGCCGGCAGTCAGCACTGGTGGTTGATGTTGGCTTCAAGGAAACTACCATTCTCCCTGTATCCTTCAACCAAGTGCTAGCTTCTGAAATGATGTAGACAGCCTGGGAGGTCTGGTCTTATATACGTAGTTGCATCAAGTAGACTGAGAATACTCACACAAGATACTGCCCTAATACTTCATTCCTACACACCCAGCAATGTGTACATGAACTGTGCATCTATTTCAAGTGAAACTGCACTGCAAGGTGCTCATACAACCAGCAGCGCCTAATACATTGCCCTTTCATGCCACTAGAATTTACAAACACTTCTGCATGTACGTAGGTACATGTAATAATACCTTTAGAGCTGGTAAGAAGGGAAGCAAATTTGACAAGCATGCCTGTTTGGAATGTGGGAGCATATCTCAGGCTACATCCACTGTCCATCATACTTTATTCACAGTGGCTTAATTAGTAGCCTTGTTCCCACGCACAAGAGCCCTGGGAACAAGGCTAAGTAACTTAGTTACCGATGAGCTTTAGTGAGTTCCTGTCTTATTTCTGTATATCCTTGACTCAGCCAGGTGTATGAAGGCATTCCAGTGGTGGCTGCCTGGCAGAACACCAACTGTGCCACTGAAGCTGTGCAAAAGTGAGTCCACACGACACTTTACCAATGCAAACATATTGTGTTTATTAGATATGCCATGACGTGGCTGATTGCCATGTCACGTGTTAGTTTATAATTACCACACAGCTACTGTATTTCTTCGATCAGACGTATTTTTTTCACTGCACGTTTGGTGCGGCTACTATTCGAGGGCGGTGTTTATTTCTTTGGGAAGCCCGAAGACATTAACAACGGCTAGATAAGGTACGTACGGGCCATATAGTGACGACTGTTAGAAGCTGTCAGTAGTAGGCGCAGCCTCTCAGTTCTGCTGTGAGCCGTGGAAATGAGTTGTACAACGCAAACAGCCCTAGAGCTAGCCCAATGACCGTCGTCAGAAATTATTCGTGTACGTGTGCGAGTGCCGCGTATAGTAGCCACGGCTACTGTTCGAGGGCGGCATTTATTGCACTCAGAGTTCCAGATTGTGCGGCTACTATTCAAGGGCAGTGACTATTCGAGGGCGGTGACTATTCGAGGGCGGCGTCTATTCGAAGAAATACTGTATACGAAAATATCACAACCTTTTTGTTGTCTGTATTGTTGTGAGTGCGTAGCACGAGTAACAATGCCAAAAGCAACAAACAAGTAATATAAGAAATCAATTTTAACATGGAAACCTTCGATTTCGTTGCACATTCAGGCGTAGCATGCACAACTCAATAGTACCTCATATGGGTTCTTGAGTGACTTGTAATACTAATACGGGTTCTTGCGTGACTTACAGTAAAAAATATATGGCTTTTTATAAACTGCACACAGTTGCAGACTTCCCTGTTACATTTGCATGAGCTAGACATTTGGTAATCACACAAACATTTGATGATCACCAGGGATGTGATCCTGCGAGAAAGTACCGGTCAACACTGCAGTCACTGAGGTGCAAACCAGCACAAGTCAAAGAGCATTCTGAGCAATGTACTGCTCATGACAGCCACACCAACCATTGCCACCTTGCAGATTGTGTCAGAATAATCAAGTATCCTGGTTCACAATGGGTTGTCTCCCAAATCCAATGTTTAGCTAGAATCAGTGCGCTCAAACTTCAGCTACAAAACAGAGGTCAAAATTGAGTGCATGCCACCATGATTCGAAATAGTCTGGTATCATGCCTATGCTACACCTGTGCATCCTGGATTGTGTAATAACTGGTTATTTTACCATAATTATTCTAATACTTATGTGAGCTTAAAAAATAATTAGGTTGTGTCCTTGCGTTAGATTAGATTTATCAATTTATCATAAATCCTGAAATTGACATAAAATTAGATCTTATGTTGCATAAGAGTCACAATACCGTAGACTCTGGTTAATAAGCGCATGCGCTTATAAGTGTAAGTGGTAAGCAAATATGCGCCTAATAGAGGATATGCGCTAAATAAGGAATGCAATGAAAGCCACGCCCTATATAGGCAGCTTGATGACTGTAATATGCAGCGCTATGATGCAGTAGATCGTTAGGCGCGTTCACCTGGCGAGTACCAACGTAAAATCAGAAGACTCCATCTTCCCGAAGGAGACCATGATTGTGTATGTTCAAGCAGATGCAGGGCTTCATGCGCCTCGTACGAGAATTTCGTAAGCCATGAAGGATGTGGCTTGCAAGCTTTGTTTGCCAGAAGTAGGAAGAGCCTGTGTATCTTCAGTTGACTTCAGGATGACTATCAATGTGTGCTGTGTGTTCTTGATGCAATGGTTTTCACTCGATCTCTCGCCACCAGCGTGTACTCTATTTAATGCACATGCGCTTAATAAATGATGCCGTGTACCAGGAAGGAAGCATGCGCCTAATAAATAATATGCACCTAATATCAAGGTGCGCCTAACAACCAGAGTTTACGGTACGTGAAAACGCAAAGGGCCTGCTCTTGCAAGCCAGGTACGTAAGTGTATAGCCAAGAATTGTGTGCAGAATCACAATACGTAAAAATGCGAAGGTGTGCTTTCACAAGCCTTATAAGTGTATAGCTGGTTTTTCCTAGAATTGTATACAGACCTCGTCAAACTCTGCAACCAAAATCCAAGTGTCCTTCACTACAAGAGTACAGCTTGAATTGTGTACACACCTCATTGAACTCGGCCACTGATGAAGGCTGCACCAAGCGTAGCTGATTTTCCTGGAATTGTGTAAGACCTTGCTGAGCTACGTATGAAGACAGTACACCTGTTTATGAAACTGGTTGGAAGGCCATGAAGGTTGAATGTTGGCTTCAGTATTGTCTTGTGCTAAATTGGATTAACGTAAATAGTTAAGCCTCTGGCTTACGTAGAATTAGATTGATGATAAATCCCTGGAATTGAATTTCTTACATTAAATTGGATCATAATTATGTAGTATTAGAATAATTACTGTAAGCTTATTCATTATATGAATGTCGGAATTGATGTACAGCTTTCTGTGTGCATGTGAAACGCACGAATGACGAGCAGTACGATGTTATCTCGGCTGTGCACAGTGAATACAGGCGATGAACTCCCAGGGCTGAGCTTACCAAACGTAAGGGGAAGGAAGCATGGTAGAGCCACTTCCCTTAGCCCGTGAGAAAAAACAGCGATGCCATCACGCTCTTGCATGAAGGTAGTTCACACTAACTTTAGCTGTTCTTCTTTCAAACTATGGTAGCCTAAACTCGCTAGTTGCAGTCTTTGCGCTTCTATTCAAAACTAGGATGTAATCAACCGGATGTCCTAATTACAGTAACTCTTGTGTGCGTTCTGTAATCTGATTGGAGCTGCAATATATTTAATGTATATGCGCACTCGGGTCTGGCTTCGCCAGACTAGATTCGCAATATACTAACAAGGATACTTGATTACTCTGACACGATCTGCAAGGTGGCAATGGTTGGTGTGGCTGTCATGAGCAGTACATTGCTCAGAATGCTCTTTGACTTGTGCTGGTTTGCACCTCAGTGACTGCAGTGTTGACCGGTACTTCTTGCAGGATTGACATCGATGACTCCCATTGCAAAGCATTTCACACTCGGTGTGCCGAACAGTTGGTAAAGGTTACTGATTCAATGTATGCGGATACATGGCCAGGAATGCAGGTGATCTGACTACCACGCTGTTTGCAAAGTTCAATGAAGTCTGGATCACTGTCTCCATCCACTAATTTGGCTTCATCAGTTGCAAGAAGCAATCTGCATTGTACACATTGGGCGATTGTTCCTGCAGTACAGGGCAGCTTGTACTCCATGGCTACATGTTTGTTGCAAGGTCGCATTTTCGCAAGATGTGCATACAGATTCTGCAGAGCATTGTACGTATTGACGTACCACTGCGACACTCTCATTCAGTGCTTCTGCAACCTTCTTAGGTCTTGTTGCCATACTGCTACTCATACATGTAGGATACATAAGTGTGTTGTTCATTGTGACAAATATTATGCACATTACTCACCAAGCACAGCAGATCTGAGCATAAAACTGCACTGTTAAGTACATCAAATATCCAACTTTCGGCACAGAAAATATATACCTGGGAGTTCGCAGTGGTCCACGGTGTCATCTGCAAACATCAGCATACCACAGTATGCCTCCTCCACCCTTACTCCGTCACCGCTGTCTTCTAACTCATTTGCAAGGTCCATCATGAAGATGGAGTACAGCAGAGGGCTGAGCACACTTCCCTGCCGTAGACCTCCCTCCACCTCGAACCACTGCGTCATCCCGTGCCCTGTTACAACTGCTGCCTCCACCCTCTTATAGAACAATTCACACCACTTTACCAGCTTCTCTGCTATTCCATCCCCTCTCATCTTCTTCCACAGGCCTTCTCTCCACACAGTGTCATATGCCTTCCTCACATCTAAGAATTTTGTCCTTGCTTCTTTCTTAGCTCCATCACACTTCTCAGTACGAAGATCTGATCTGCACATCCTCTTCCTTTCCTGAACCCTCCCTGTGCTTCCTTCATCACCATTTCTTCTGATACTGCTCTGATCCGTTCATCAAGCACTCGTTCAAAGACTTTCCCAACTGTACAGCTCAGAGCAATCCCCCGATAGTTGTCTAATTCCTCTCTTTGAACACCAGTACTATCGGACTCCTGCTTATTATAGGGATCGAATAGGCACCAAGTGACCTTCAACCATAAAGGTGATGTCGGTATACTTCTCCTTTTCCAGGAGCTGTAGCAGCCCATTGCAAGGTATGCTGTCACAGTTTACGATGTTCAAACTCACTGCAGCAGTGGAAATGAAGTTTGATGCATGGTAACACTAATCATGCAACTAGAAAATAAAATCATAAGCAACTGGTTTTAGTGGTTTTCTGGGGTTTTGGGGTAGGTAACTATGAAAATGTAAGACAGTGGTTGAAAGCAGTTTACTTTTATGTGGTTTAAAGGTTACAATGTAGCTCAAGTGAAAGGTTCTCCATGGGAAGGGTTGTGTCAAAGTTGTTTCTGTAGGGGGTTTAGAGGTTTTAGAAGGCTTTTGAGGTTGCAGAGAGGTTGTGAATGGGTTGCAGCACATGGAACAGTTTTTATGTAGCATATATGAAGATAACTAAATGTAGAGATAATAATTATGCAGGTAACGGAAGAAAACCTATAAGGTTGAGATGGAAAAACAGAAGTAAACTAACATTTACAGTTGTGACAGATGTATTTACGAATCAACTTAAGTTCTTTCGTTGTAACATGCTCACAAAATGTATACAACCATGAATTACATTGTTCACACAGCACCCATTGGACGTTCTTGCCCCTAAAGTGGTGGATTCTGCAGGGAGCTGCTGCACACTTCTCTCCTCTGTCCATTTTAATAGGCTTAATCAGTACCCTAGAAGACGGGCTAAGGGACACCAAGGGTTGTGGACCTTCCTTGCCATCTTGTTTCTTGGTTGGGTTAGCTTGTTCATCTCTGGTTGAGTCACCTTGCTCGTCTCTGGTTGAGTCACCTTGTTCTTCTCTGGTTGAGTCACCTTGTTCGTCTCTGGTTGAGTCACCTTGCTCGTCTCTGGTTGAGTCACCTTGTTCGTCTCTGGTTGAGTCACCTTGCTCGTCTCTGGTTGAGTCACCTTGCTCGTCTCTGGTTGAGTCACCTTTTTGCTCGTCTCTGGTTGAGTCACCTTGCTCGTCTCTGGTTGAGTCACCTTGCTTGTCTCTTGTTGAGTCACCTTGCTCGTCTCTGATTGCTAGGTTAGGAGGACGATCTCTGCTCTCTGTATATGACAGCAGACGATCTCTTTGCAGACCTGTCATAGAAAGAGAGATGAATGCATATATACTTGTACCCAATGGTCTATATATGCACACATGCATATGCACTACCTCTATATTCTCTATGTGTGCATTATTTTGGAAGCTTACCTCTCCGCATCATCCTAATAAAGGATTCATACAGCTCATCAGCATTGTCAGCATTGTCACTGTTGTCATCTCCACCATCACTCTGAGTCATATTGATGTCAATGTCATCCTCAACACCATCACTGTGAGTCATAGTGATGTCAATGTCATCCTCAACACCATCACTGTGAGTCTCATTGTTGAAACTACTGTCAAACTGAGTGCGTGAATGCGCCCCAAGGAGGTGCAGCCAGTTGTTCATGTATGCCTTGATGTCATCTGACTGAATCTAAACCAAGTGCAAAATTGGCAGGCAAACATGGCAGCCTAGAACAGTAATTTATGCAAGATCTAACCTAGATCCTTGATTGTTGAGGCTGATGAATTTTAACTGTGATACTCAAATGAAACGGCACTGGAGAAATGTTCTTTCTGCCCTGACAACCATATAGCTGCATGCTGAAGCTTAGCAACCAATGATGGAACATAAATACCAACTTCACCCTATTCCTCAACCTGGTTGGCTTGTAATGAGGGAACGTACATGTATGTTTGCCTTGGTGAGGTTTCCTAGAAACGCCAGGCATGTTGTTGGCCCATTCACCTTCTAAGCTGCTACCAAAACCCCCAAACCCCTTACTCCTTCACAATCCACATGTCAGCACATTGGTACATACTGTAGACCAAAAATACACATCGTCATGTGTACACCTGACCCTCCTCCTGCATTTCAAACCGAAAATGTACCCATGTTTTTAATATGCACTTTTTGTGTTCACCTTCGCCATTAGTGTCCCATGCCCAGCTCAAGTAGTTTTTGTATCTGCCACCGCCTTTAGATCTAAGAATTAGAGATTTGTGTAAGAAACTAGAATGACTGGTGTAAGTGGAATGGTGACAAGTATTTTGTTGTTATTGGAAAAGAAGAATTTGATTTTCGCACTGCTTTCTTAATTGTGCTGAGTGGCAGTGATGCCCACAGTGGATAGCTGCTGTAATGGTTTCGAGTTGACACTGATTTGGCAGCTAAAAAGAAAAACTAGCAGCTAAAGACGGGAATAAAATCCATTTGACCTAAGATACATAATTGTGCAGTTAAACAAGCGCACTCTGCTATGTAGCTACTTTTCTCGTTCCCAGTCTGTGCAATGCAACTGGGTTTGAAGTTAGAAGTGCAATCTGTATTAACTGGTCTGTGGCCAGGTCATGTTTTTTAGGTCAAATTTGTAAATTCTGCTTTGAAGTACATCTTCTGTACTCCAATATTAAGAAGTATCATCGTGGTTCCATGCAGCAACGCTGTGAGTTTGGTACAAGGATCATTATGTTATTACAGTTTGTGCAACTAAGAACATTGTTGTGCAATCGTCTAGCTGCAGGACATCTTGCATCATTTTTAGTGCTGTGCTGCTCAAGTGGCGTGAAGGTATCAGTGTTTCATACACACTTGCGTACATTTAGAAGCACATCCCTGCTATCAATGAACTGTTTCCACAGAATATATCGCAGGAGTGGTTTGATCGAAGTTGTGTGGCCACTTGGTTTGGTTTAAGTGTGTGGGACTTGCTCTGGTGCTCCACTTTTTGCACTTCAGTCACCAGCAAAGGGTTTGGCTTGCAGTAATATACCTGCCTAGCCTTGTTCCCAGCCCCTGGTCTCCAGTGGTGCTTTTATGTGCAGTGTGCTTCTAGAGTGCTACTTTCATACTAACCTTCCTTAGATCATTCATGAATAACTAATGAATCGGAAGCTTTGATGTTGCCATTGCACAGGAATGCGTTTATTTAGCGTAGTGCTTTAGGGAGGTGTCAGGAGTGCTTCTAAGCTCAGTGCTCTAAGTTGCTTCCAGGAAACAACTTAGTGCACCTGGAAGCAACTATAGCACTGTCAACAACTGTCAAAATTCAAAATTCAATCAGTTTAATAAGCCAGAAACACACAAAATCACGACAGTGAAAGTGATACAAGGCTTCAAACTGTGCATGTGAATCAGTTCATTGAACCGAACTGGTGTAGCAGAGTACCAGCAATCCTTCCTTGGACACTTTAATGGCTGAAGATAGAATGCATTCGCTGGGCGTTGTTTTGGACACATGGATTGATAAAGCTTAAAAAGCCGCACAGGACATCTCTGGATTATCTAGATTACCATGTTGGATAACCTCCTTCCTGACCTTCTTTTGTCCTTTCAAGCCTCCAGGTTTACTTTTCGATTCGTCTTCAACGTAATGAAGGTAAGCCTTTCTGTGTTTTGGTTCAACAACGGATTAGCTCTGAGGTTCCTATGCTCTTTACCACTACGGAGAGCAAAATACAGCCCATTGTTGTACACCATTGTAGTGTGCAAAATTTGTGGCGATTTGTCCCCGTTTGACCAGAGCTGCTCCTCTTCTTCAACTGAGATTTCTTCAGCCTGCTTCTTCTTGGTTCCAACTCCTAGTCAGCCAATATGCTTCATTTCTACGTGCTAGCGCTGAAGCTTGGCTGAAAATATCATCAATCTCTGCTTCTGCAACCACTTTAGGCAGCTGTACGGCGGCCTCTGCAAACAACTCTTCCTCTTCATCGTCCCTCAAAAAGTAGGAGTAAGCGGACCAAGGTCGAATAGGTCAGGATCCACGTAGTGCATTAAATCCACCCTGTCCGACAGCGACTTGTTAACTATCTCGTCCATCTTGCGCTTCAGCAAAAGTGGCGGATTCACGTCTTGAGTCTGCTTCTCTGACGTCAACGGAAATACCATAGAGTAAATTAACACTAAATTGACTCTAAATTAAGTCATGGTCTAAATCAGTTATTAACCAAGCTCTTGTGGTCTACACAATTAGACCCCTCGCGCGCTGCGCGCGCTCGGGATCTAAATATGTGTAGACCACCCGAGCTTGGTTAATAACTATGATTCTAAATTGCAGTCAAGCAGACAAATCGCTGGTTTGCCCAAACAGCCTGTTGGAAGCCACGGTGGAAAGGATGAACATGAATGATGTTTACAAGAAGTTTACATACTATGCTATGTACATAAAGTTCTGATTTTCTGTACTGCATCTGTTGGTACATTTCCATGCATGTACGAAATGTAAAAGCAGCAAACTGACATATACCTATCTCGACACAATTTTTTCCACTGATGTGCTGATGTCATTGTCTACCTCTATGGCAGTACCACTCAAAAAGAAGGTCATTACTGTTGAGAATAGTCTTCATGGCAGCACTTTTGACCCCTACATGTTACTGTTCTACACCAAGCCTGAAGAATTGTTTCATTACCTCTTCCATTATAAAGAATGTTATTGTAAGTCTGATGATTTATACGCCACAATCTTCCTCAATCAATCAATCATGTTTGTCCATGTCTCTGTTCCAACATCCTCACTTAACTCATCACCTGCATACTCCATCAACAGCAACACCACTTTGTCCTTTCAAGGGTGTGTAGTTGACTCCAGTGCTGTTGTACCTTGTGGAAGATGTACCCAGCTACATACCATAATGCATTTTGGTTCAGGTGACTCACAGCCATATCTAGAGATTTTCCTGTGATTGGCAACAGACTGTTATGCATGGTCTATCTGTCACTCACACTTGCCCCCACAGTGTTCAGCATTTACCTAGGCATGGAAGTGGTGTGCTTCAGTCTGTTGAGATGCATGAACTTCTCAAACTCGGAACTTGCGAAACCAACGGGCAGCAAAGATGGCTCGTAGCTGTGAGATAGTGGCTGCAGAGGTTACAGATTTTACTGGTCTTACTTTGTGAAAGAGTGGGCCGAGTCTGCGCGGCAGCCGAGAGATAATCAAGCTTAGCAGCAAACAAAATCGAACTCAACTGAACACACACAATTGAACTTCCAGAGCTTTAAATAGTTACAGTATCAAAATGATCTAACCAAAAGGATTGCACAACTGACCTAACAGGATAAACAGAATGTAAATACTAGGTGAATGCACAGCATTGTGGGGGCGAGCGTGAGCCTGCAGCTGTTGTGGTACAGGGCCAGGGTCCATGTTGTTCATGGATGAGTACAGCTTTGGCACATGCTTGTCTCGGTTACAGCGCATACACTCAGTAGAGTGTGAGCAAAGCTGAAGGCCTGGGAATGCCTCCGAGCATGTAGTACATTTCTGCATTTCCAACGCAGCAATCTCTGCATGAAAGTTCCGCATCTTAGCCTGAACAGAGGGCTGTTCAAACAAAGGCAGCTGTGACTGTTGTCCTCTTTGCCCTTCCCTGTTATGCTGTAGTCTGGCCTCTCTCTCTTCTTCAGTTTCAGTGGCCAACCTGTGACGTTGGTTGGCACTCATCCGCTGTAGCCTGGCTGCTCTCTCTTCTTCAGTCTCAGAGGCCAACCTGTGACGTTGGTTGGCACTCATCCGCTGTAGCCTGGCTGCTCTCTCCTCTTCAGTCTCAGAGGCCAGCCTGTCCCTCATCTGCTGAAGCCTAACTGCTCTCTCCTCTTCACTTCAGTTGCCAGACTCTGACGTCGGTTATCGTGTATTTGCCGCAATCTGGCGTCTCTCTCTTCGGCAGTCTGAGCGGCGCGTCTAGCCCTATCTCTTGCTCTTCGCACTCTCAGCCGTTCCTCTCTCTGTTCCGCGGTTTCAGAGGCACGACGAGCTCTCTCTCGCTCTCTTCTATGCTGCAGTCTGTCTTCTCTACTCCCTGATGACTCGGGGACTCTTGCTGAAGAATTGCTATACGACTCCATTGTAGAACACGTGGCGTCTGCACTCATAGATAATGTATTATCTATGCTGCACTATACGTATTTTATAGACGTTACGTGCGTTAAATTGGATAAGTTTAGGATATGGACGACGTACAACACATAATCATGGCGTACGGTAGTACGCCATATGTAGGGATGACCCCGAAAAAAAATGGCGGCCACATTAAAAGTGCACAGACTCGAAATGTCTGCGTTAGATTAGTCAACGGCCTCCATGAGCCATATCAGGCATTATTGAGTACTTCCATGGGCAACGGGACCGTTAAATTTGCTGGAGAGCATCGCTGAAGTACCAGACCGGCAAGTCGCTAAAACGGGCAAATCGTCTATCTTCTGACTTTCCTTCTTTCTTTCTTTCTTTCTTTCTTTCTTTCTTTCTTTCTTTCTTTCTTTCTTCTGTCAGTGTAACTGTCAGCCAGGCTAGCACGATAACCGCTGTAGCTATTACAACGATTCAAACGCGAAAAAACGACATAAATCACTGGGTATTGCACTCACTACTTATCGTTATCGTAGAACTCGAACTATTCCTCAGTGATTCTCAAGCACTCAGATGTTATTGCTTAGTGCAAATACGCCATTTTGCTAGAATAAGATTATTCATAGCAAGTAGGCCCCCCCCCCCCCCCCCCCCCGGAAGCTCAACTGAGCACGTGTTTAGATCCAGCTTACCGTGAAAGATGGGCAACAGCCAAAGTCAGGTATATAGTATAATGCAAAACATAGAGAGGTAATGTGCATGTTTCCAGGAGAAGGTATGTATTGCTAGAGCTGCTGTAAATGAAAGTGTATGTGTCATAATGTGAGGACTCCCATACTAAGCACATGTAGTTTGCAAGTGCAGCAGTTTCTACTTCCATTCAATTTTTATTTTCAACTTTCACATTTCAAATTTGCTTGTTATAGTCATTTACAACAAAAATAGTACACATACAATGTTTAGTTGAAGGTAGCATTTTGGCTGGTGTCTTCTTAACATCCTCCTTTTGTGTTGTGCCTGAGTCCTCATACTCCTCTAATGCAGCAATTAGCAGCCGCCTATTGGTAGCTTGGTCCTTGAATTGCTCTATTGCAGCTAATACTTGAAGTTGGGCACATCCACATTGCGTCCACCTGACGTCATTCACATGATAGGTGTTCCCAGGCCCCCCCCGTTTTTCGCGCTCTTCCGCTGCCGTGTATTATACTGAACACAAACCGAAGAACGAAAACGGGGGAGGCCTGGGAACGAGGCTATGAAAAACTCTCTGCAGACTTCGTCCCCACAGAGCTCACATACATGTACTATTGAGTCGTAAGACACCATTACACAACAGTTTTACAGTGAGTATCTATTGGTTTGACACCACAGTGTTAGGATCTATGGAATTTATAAGCATCTCATGTGCTTTGCACTTGAGTTTTATGAGGCTTTGCTTTGGCTTCTAAACACCATAAATAAATTATTTCACTTGGAAGCGTTTGAATTTATAATGATTGTTTGTTCATTGTGAACACCAGTTCTATGCTTTCATACTTTACAGACCATGCATCTTCCCCTTGCCTTCCTTTCCTACCTCTCTTCTCTCTTACTATTTCTAAAAAAAAAAAATAACAGGAACAAGTCACAAAAAAGTTTTCCGAATGAAAACAAGTGCATGTAGGGATTGAACCCTCAAAAACCAGCCAAACAAGATGGGAACGACACCGCAACACATTCACACCATCCCTACATCTTGTGCCATTTTGCCAACTATGCACAACACAAAACTCTCACTAAATGAACAACGTACTTAGCGCTGCTCACTCCACAGCCTTCCACATAAAGGACAATCCATATCTGCCACATTCAGCAGTGTAAGAGACTGCAGGATAACTACACTGAGTCTACTTCATTCTATTTAGCTAGTTTCAGAGCTGTTTGTATCCCTTACACAAAACTCACTTCAACAAATTTCATTCAACATGTGGACTAACAATGATCTCGTGATACAGAACCTGATATAGTAATAAGAATATGTAATCATGATGTAATGAACAAATGAGTCCACAATAAGCAGCAATAAAATTTTACAACATAACTTAAAACTCCCAACATACCATACAGACCCAGCACTGCTCACAGTTTCTGCATACAAGACAAACTATACCTGCCATGCTCAGTAGCAACTACATTGCACCCACCCACAACATACCACACCCTCCATGCACATCAACATACATGCACTACACACCCAGCAATACCTTCCCCACTGCCTTCCACAACCCTCCTATGCACACAACTAACAAACACAAAACATAGTTGGCAAAATGGCACAAGATGTAGGGATGGTGTGAATGTGTTGCGGTGTCGTTCCCATCTTGTTTGGCTGGTTTTTGAGGGTTCAATCCCTACATGCACTTGTTTTCATTCGGAAAACTTTTTTGTGACTTTATATATATAAGTCCGGGCTCGCTCAAGCTTGCCCGATTACATATTGAACCAAAAGACATAACCTAAAGGTGATACACAAACACAGGAACCCACAGTATTTGTAGCAAACATGTGCACCTGCCCTATCTTATACAGCAAAAGAAGTGTTAACGAAAACATGCACACCACAGTATCCTAACCTACAGAAATAACCAAATATGGAAAACCCTATGGAACTCATTAACAGTGATATATAAATCATATTAATAAGCAATATAAATTATACTAACTAGGTGAATGCACAGCATTGTGGGGACGAGCGTGAGCTCGAATGCGATGGATGCGCAAGTGCGTGCAGTAGAGTGTGAGCGAAGCTGAAGGCCTGTGAACCCCTCCGAGCATGTAGTACATTTCTGCATTTCCAATGCAGCAATCTCTGCATGAAACTTCCGCATCTTAGCCTGAACAGAGGGCTGTTCAAACAAAGGCAGCTGTGACTGTTGTCCTCTTTGCCCTTCCCTGTTATGCTGTAGTCTGGCCTCTCTCTCACTGCCAGTCTCAGCAGCCAACCTGTGATGTTGGTTGGCACTCATCTGCTGTAGCCTGGCTGCTCTCTCTTCTTCAGTCTCAGAGGCCAGCCTGTGACATTGGTTGGCACTCATCTGCTGTAGCTTGGCTGCTCTCTCTTCTTCAGTCTTAGAGGCCAACCTGTGACGTTGGTTGGCACTCATCTGCTGTAGCCTGGCTGCTCTTTCCTCTTCAGTCTCAGAGGCCAGCCTGTCCCTCATCCGCTGAAGCCTAACTGCTCTCTCCTCTTCGCTTTCAGTTGCCAGACTCTGACGTCAGTTATCGCGTATTTGCCGCAATCTGGCGTCTCTCTCTTCGGCAGTCTGTGCGGCGCGTCTAGCCCTATCTCTTGCTCTCCGCACTCTCAGCCGTTCCTCTCTCTGTTCCGCGGTTTCAGTGGCACGACGAGCTCTCTCTCGCTCTCTTCTACGCTGCAGTCTGTCTTCTCTGTTCCGTGATGACTCGGGGACTCTTGCTGAAGAATTGCTGTACGACTCCATTGTAGAACACGTGGCGTCTGCACTATACGTATTTTATTGACGTTACGTGCGTTAAATTGGATAAGTTTAGGATATGCGGCACGACGTACGACACATAATATATAATAATATATAATAATATATATAAAAGAAAGTCGTCGTTAGCATCGCTAGAAGGGGGCTCGCTCACGCTCGCCCCGATAAGCAGCCCATCACATACTTCCATCCATTTGGAATATGCGTCGACAAGCACTAGGAATGTATGTCCTTGTAACGGACCAACATAGTCCACATGAAGACGAGACCAGGGCCACTCAGGGTTGGATGGGACCCATGGCAGGGAGATGTCAAAAGTGCTGACATTGATCACAGGCTTTCACCTTGTCTTCCAGGGCCTTGTCAAGTCTGGGCCACTACGCAAACAATCTCCCCAGAGTCTTCATACGGGATATTTCTGGATGAGCTTTGCAGAGTTAACACAGAATTCGGTCTCGATCAGGAGGTGGCACAACAACTTGAGTACCCCAGAGGACGCAACCATCTTGTAAGCTAAGTTCCCGTGTAAAATACTGCACGCAATTTCTCGTGCATGCGTGCTCTATCGCGTATGTACCGACCACGCGTCTGTGCGAAATTACGCCCATAAGTGTACGTTGTTTTGTGTTCGCATGCACTACTATGCGGGAATGAGGCTAGAGGTCAACTGGAGATCAATGAGACTGACATACTGAGTGAAGCACCAAGTAAGGCATAAATGATAGTATTAAAGTTTGCATGAACTTTCTACAACACTGTGTCCACTTTCTTGTTTCACAGGCTTTCTGACTTGTCTGCACTTCACGTTGAGGTGTTTTTGAATGATATGCGTCCACCTTTTGTTGATCATTTCCAACTATCAACACAGACAAACAGAATTCTGTTTGTCTGTGTTGATACGTGCACCCAGGCATATATGGCTAAAAGTGAGACTTTAAATCTCCTGTAGAGAATTGCAAATATCTTCCTTCCAGAAAGGATTTATGCAGTCAAACTTCAGGTTTACATTGTAGAGTAGTGAAGCCTTAAAATGCGCGTAGTGGAATTTAATTATCTATGACGTAATCACAAAATGGCTGCTGCAACGAGCCCCACCCTCAAAAATTTAAATCGCTAACTGCAAGCTCATACTACGTGCGCAAGCGCTACAAATTGCAGGAAGTGTTTATAGTGTGAGGCCAAACAAAACTACAGAGCGTTTTCTAATAAAGCAAGTATTTAATTTCTGCACTGCAATTGCTGCCGTATTTCCATATGGTTCACTAAAAGTGTAACAACTAGCACAGACATTACTAAAAAAAAAAATCACTTGGCATGGATATAGTATATTGGACAGTAACATTACACTATACATGATAAAGTCGAATGTGAAATCCATGGCAATTTACTGCCCCTCGGCAACACGTCTGTGCGACTTGAACTGTTTGGAAAAGTTTTTTACCAACTGTTCAAGCTCAATACCAGCCTGGTGTCCCAGAAGGTACCCATACATGTACTGTCAAACTTGACGAAAATAGTTTCGAATATTTTCAACTGAAATTGTATCGAATAATTCTGGAATGTTCCGTCTCAAGCCAGTGATGCTATAATTGCAATAAGCTCGTGTGTATCGCTTTGCCTGTGACCAGCAACGTTCAATTGCATTTAGTTCACAGTGATACTTGGGGATAAACAGGAAAGCATGTCCACGGCTGTTGATGAAGCGTTCAAGTACCGTCTTCTCATTCTTAAAGTCAGGATGAGTCGCAATTTCTTTCCGCATATCCTCCAGTTTCATTGTCCTGTTGTAGCAACCTCTTTCAGTGAGCACCTCTATCAATCCTTTTGGAATCCATTGATAATACCCACCAACTAGGATACGTTTTTTCATAGACTGTGGTTTTCCGTTGTACACTGTGTCGTGCATGAGCGGTTGCTTGCCTCCTGGCTTGGCATTCATCTTATTTGCATTAAGCGCATCATCACTGTAAGCACCGTGGCAGCTGCTCTGATCAAAACCCCAAAATAGACGATAGCCTTGCTCTTTCGGATATTTGGCTTCAGCTATCTCCACTGCATATTCCATTTGTTTCATAAATTTTTCTGATGTCCAATATCCTTCTCTTGATTCTCCATACTCTAGTAGCTTTCTTGCGGACATCCTAATATTAGGATTGTTCCTCTTTGCTGCCTGATATTCCTCCTCTGTTAGACACAAAAAACCATCCCTTTTGGTGATGAAGTCTGACACCATAATGCCAGATCCTCGACTCTTTGGTCTAATCAATTGACTGTCAGGTGTCCCCCACTGCAAACCTTCGTCATCATTTGCATTGAAAGTCGTTTCATCATGAAAAATGAATATATTTTTTTGTCTTCGCTCTGCTGAAGGAGACTCGATATCATCCGGAAACGCATTCTTCGCCTCATCATTAGGTGCTCCATCTTTGGTCAGGAAGCCACCAGCAACAAGTTGACGCAGGAATTTCTTCCTGCGTTTGACAACATCCTCTCGCTCATGACCATCTATGTACACACCCTTCTTCTTGTTGAGCACTTCAAATCCAAGCTCATGTAGCCATTTCCGTCCCGTCTCCACTCCGATGTGTCTTGGGAAGCCTGGTTCCAAGATGCTGTTTGGCAGAAGATGATCGTTCACCCAGCGAGTAAAACTAACTGCATTCATGTTAGGTCTTCCTTTCACAACAGCATTTTGTCTTATGTAAGTACGAACTGCCACACAGAGCTCCTCATCACTCCAGAGGATACCTTGCCTCTGATAATGGCCTTGTTCACTGTCTGGGAAAGCTCCAGCATTGTCATAGAAAAGCTTCCTCCACCTCCCAATAGTGCGTTTACCTTTCCCAGTCACTTCTGCAATTGTTGGTGCAGCATCAACTTTCTTCACTCCATGTACATTAACAAGGACATGGTGAAGGATTAGTGACAATGACATCACGTCATCCCGTGGCAGGACACTCACCCACTCTTCAATATGTTGCAAAGCAAGTGCTTGCTGCTCTTCTGTAGTAACCGACTCGTTAGGATTGAAATCGGCATCATCACTCTCATCAGAGCTGATCTCACTCTCTGGGCCTTCCTCTCTCCTCAAACTCACAGAGGTTTCATCTCTCATTCCACTCGCAGAGCTTTCACCTCTCCTTTCAACCCCAGAACCGTGGCCTTCCTCTCTCCTCTCACTGACAGAGCTTTCATCTCTCCTCTCAGAGCTCTCACCTAGCTTTGCAACCTTCCTGGCTCTTGCAGCTTCCAACTGCAGCTTTCTCTTAGACTTAGGAGGCATGTCAGTGCTTGTATCTTGCAAAACAGTCGCAAATCGAAAGAAAATCGCCAAAAATCACACCTTCGTGAATGGGCATTAATTAGAAAACGCACGCGCTTACCTGCAATCTGATTGGTCAGTCCCTAGCAACGGAATAACAGTATATGAAAGTTTTTATTCTGGTGGATTAGACCATGCTGAGCATTTTTGTCAATGGTTGTCAAGGTTTATTGTTTATACTTTCTGAGATATTTGCAAAAATATAGAATTTACTTTTTGGCCATTTATGCCTGGGTGCACCGTAGGGCTTGAGAGCTTCCTTGTCTGAGTTCTTCTGCAACAGCAACTGCACCCTTGAGAGAACAGGGTCCCTCTCTGTCCACCTCTGGATTCCCCTGGATGTCACAGGAAGAGATTTCATCATGTTAAGTGCAAGAATGTTGTCACCAGAAGCTGACCTGTATGCCTGGAACAGATTCAGGCAGAGGTGTGCGACTCAGTACATCAGCATTGGCGTGATCCAGCCCAGGCTTGTACTGGGATAGAGTAGTCATAGGCTCCAAGGGTGAGAGCCCACCGCTGGATATGAGTTGAGGCCAGGGTAGGGGCAACACTTGACTCCTTGAAACAATGTTGCAGAGGCTTGTGGTCTGAGAGGATGGTGAAATGACGTCTTACCAAATACTGATGCTAGGTTGGGTGTCTTGGAGGTATATAGCCTCAAACGTTGTTGGAGACTTGGGGGTCATGGCCAAGACCGTCATTTTAATAGCCTTTAAGCGGTCCTGTATGCCAGGGTCAGGGTTACCCTGCTGGGCACACTCTTTTGTTGAGTGCGTCGTTGCGAAGCAGAGTTCACACCATGATGTCACAGTGGCTCTGCCCATGAAGCAGATTGTGTAAAGAGTGGAATTGATGGTTGACCAGTGGGTATTGCCGGTTAGTGCGGCCTGTCTTCGGTAAGCTGCATCATATCACACCCATGCCAGCCCTGCATAATCCTGGCTTACTCTCATGATTGCTGCCATGTCAATTCTGGTATCAAGCTCAGGGTGTACTGGGCATGCACACTAACGTATGAGCCAAAACACTGCAACCAAGTAAATATATCCATTACTTTCCGGCTTCTCCTAACTTTGACCTCGTACTTGCCCTCTATATCCTCCTCTTTGTGGCATGACCAGAACTCGGGGAGGAGCTCCCCCATTTCTACAAACTCCCCTTTCCGGATTGTTGCTGCAAGTTTTGCAGGTACTGGGGGAAGGCCGTATACCCCTTCTGAGACCAGAGTGTATTTGCTGAGGGGAGGAGATTTGCAAGTTTTGCTGCCATGGAGACCCTGGCTGGGACTTTGTTTGTTGCTTTCGTGCCTTCGATGAGGCTGTCAGGTGTCGGGTTTGGGGTTGCGTCCCCAGTTGCTGTGGCTGTCGTGCCACTAACACGTGGGATCTCTCCAAGAGCATCCCTGGTTGACATCTTGCTGAAACCTGTGTAATGGACACACCAGAATATGAAATACTATAGCACCCTGCCCCCTCCCCTTGATTATGCTTCTTCACGCAGTTACTCCCGCTAAATTACTACTTTGTCCCCCCTTGTTATGAAGTTTCATGCCTCACAGGTCTGATTGACCCCTGCCTAGATTGCCAATCTCTTGGTTGAGGAGAGGCGGGGGGCGGTAGCGTTATCCATCCAATTTTACACGACGCATACTCCCACAGATAAAGGGCGACCTGTGTGGAGCATCCTGGTCATCTCCATGGTATAAGCACCCTTGGGAGAGAATCATCCTGGAGTTTGCTAAATCATGTGGCTTACCGTTGTCACCCAAGGGGGCTTTGGGTTGCCACACTCTCCAGCTCTCATTGTACCGATGCCTCCACTGTGGCCTGTAGCTCTTCCACCCGTATTATCCCACTGTTGCCAGGACCGGCACTCTGTCCTGTGATATCGTGGGTTCAAAGTATGTGGCAAGAAATCATACTCTTATTATTCTGCAGACAACTGACAACTCAACGCAGAAAGTAGAACAAAGGCACACTGAGGACAATAAACAATGGTAGGGCCAATGCAAGAACAAAAGGTCTTTGAACATGCTAATCACTTGAGGATGAATACAAAAGAACCCATAAAATGATACATAACACAAATGTTCACAGTTTACATGACACAAGTGTTCACAGTTTACTACATTCTCCATCATTCGACTAACGCATTGTACAATCTTCACAAAACTGCTGCTCCCTTGGCACTTCACACTCAGATGTATCTGGCGCCAATGTGCTTTCTCTCACGCATGCTCATAACATGCGCAGATATTGCAGCCTTGCGCCATGCAACCTGCACAGTCTATTAACCTGGGTTAGTTCCATCTAATTAACCCTCATGAAAGGACAGCGCCTACGTACCCTGTACGATGGGGCTGCTGACTCAAATCAATGTGCAGAGTGACTGGAGCATCCTTAATGTGCTCCAGCTTCTCCGGCAATGACAAGGAGGTTAAGCAGGGATTCTTGCTCTTGATAGATGACATGTACCTTGATCGTACCCATCACGGCTATAGACTCCCCTGTATATGTCTTCGGCTTGATTGCGCTCGGCTTTAACGCCAAGGCGAGCTCCAGTTTGGGCCGCAATTCATGGATATATCTGTTTGCTAATGACTCCAGTGTTGATTTCCATCAACACATCAACATTGTTGAAATGGAGGGGCACCAGCATGGATATAGCTTCGTTCCCCGGCATGGAGGAGGGGGAGGAGAAAGAGCACCTTGTATACACCTGTTTGTGCATGCACTTAATTGCTATAGAATTCTTTGGGGACCATGTTCATACGTATACGTACATATTAGCCACCAATTTGGTAAGTCGATTGCTACCACTGACTACCAGGTCTTCCCCTTTGTATCCAACAGTATATAACTAGGCAGAGCATGTAGCAGCAATTTCTATAGCAGACTTAAGAACAAAGCTGAAGTAATTTTTATGATGGTTTATGCTATTCACATTAATTAGTACACACCCCTAATTCTGCCATGTGGCCTTTGCTATAATTAGGCACATGCGTGAACTAGGGATGGGCGATAATGAATATTTTGCTCTCACGATTATCACCACACAAGTTATCACAATAACCTCGATTATCATCAATTACACAAAACATCACAGTCAAGTATAAAATGAGCCGCTACTGCATATTACTTGCTAGAAACACTAGTTTGTCCACGTTTTCGGGGGTAAGACGTGCGCGGTGGTGATCTGCAATACAGCCAGCTCTGCTGAAGATTCTCTCTGATGGCACGCTTGTACCACACACACACACACACACATATTTCCACGCAAGGCGAGCAAGAGTTGGAAATCGGCCTCCTTCTTCTTTCCACCAAACCAATGGGTCTGTCTCTGGTGCAGCATAAGGAAAGTTGAGGTAAGAAGCTATCTCACTTTGCCTCCTTTCACCGGAACGCTATTTCCACACGATCTACACACGGGGTAGTTGGCTTCGCCTCGAACTACACTCCCATCAGGATTGGCCCGCAGCCCAAAGTAGTTCCAGACTACGCTAGTTGTATTCCGCTTCTTTACAACAGAGATACCGCAACGAACCAGAACCTCTGACCTCGTACTGCTAGCCATTGTCGTGCCTCATGCATGCGGTCCACTGCACATGCGCATTGCACAATAATGCGCATTGCGCAATAATCGCCGACTGCTAAAACTTGTTCGATTATGATTACCGTGGCTTAATTTACCGCGGTAATACCGCCTAACCGGTATATCGCCCACCCCTAGCGTGAACAGTGTAAACCAGGCACTTTTTCTCCTCCCCCTCTTCTGCGCCTGGAAATGAGGCCACAGCAGGGACTGTGGTTTGCCAGAGGAGGAGCAGGACAAAGAGTATTCATCCAGTTTGTCGGAGGCTGCTACTTTGGTGAGTTCATGGATTGGCGGTGCGAGAGGAGGCAGTCTGTATATTTTGGCCTTCTTTCAACAGACTTTGGCAAGGTGACCTTGCTTCTTGCAGTAATGGCATGTAGCAGACTTGTACTTGCAACTGTCCGATGAGTGAGCTGCTCCACAATGAGAGCAAGTGGAGGGCACTTGTGACTACGCTTTTGGTGGTCCAGAACCGCCCAGTCAGTGCTGCATGAGATGCACTTGACCAGTAGATTCTCCAAGAAAATTCTTGGTGCTGCATACTGCCGTCTCCATAGCTTTTGCCGTGACTCGAGCCTTGGCAAATGTGAGTTCAGGGTCGGCCAGTAGCTTGCACTGCAGGCGCTTGTACAGACACTCGCACACAATGTGGTTCCATAGCATCACCAGAGAATCACCGTAGTGACAATGGGAGATCTTGCAGAACTGGGCTACGAATTCACTTATTGACTCCCCCAGGCACTGACCCACATGTTGAAGTGGTACCGCTGGACTATAAACAAGGGTGTTGGCTGCTGGTGTTCTTTGACAAGATTGACAAGCTCTGAAAACGTTTTGTCAGTAGGTTTGGCCAGAGACATTAAGTTTCATATAAGGTGATAAGTTGCTGGGCCATACGCACTGAGTATAATTGCTCAGTGCTGCTCCGTCACATCTGTTTGCCATGAAAGAGAGTTCTAACCATCGACACCAGGCTGAAATTTGCCTATTACTCCGCAAATGAAGACCTTCACCAATTGTAATATGTCGCACTAGTCTAGCTAGAGTCCTGCACACAGTTGACTGATAACACAACAGCAGCACTCCAATCTGAACACTGACGTTACAATGTAACAGCCAAACATATATCAACCATAGCAAAAAAGGAAACAATTAGCCTCAGAGGGAGCAGGCCCCTAAATAATAGTTAGACGCTGAGTCCGAGGGATCTACACGATTTAGAAACCCGAGGGCCTGCCAACGTACAGTAGCGCTGTGGATTTGTAAAACACGAGGCTTGTAAACAACAGACTACTATCTGCTCGCTGCTCTGGTAAGTGCTTCGCAGCACGCACGAGGGCATGCAGTCCGCTCCGCCCAGTGAATTAGCTAAACCGCCACTCCCACAGGCATCGTTATTGGTAAGGACTATCAAATGAAGCTTCACCTCAAACTTCACAGCAACAAATCAGGCAGAGAGTCGTGGATGTCAACCTCCATTTTCGAAAATACTATTGCTATAGCAACAGTATTATACCATACTATCAGTTGCATAGTAACTGTATACAGCTAGAAGGAAAGTATGTATCTTAGATGCTTTAGCTGCAGGGGAAGTATCTGTCACAGATACTTTCCCTCAAGTTTCTATGAGATTTAGTTACTTGGTATTGACCAATCAAATTTCTTGGTAGCTATACTCTAAGTATAAACAACCAAAGTACAAAGAGCCTTAAATGACACAAAAGAAGCATTCATGCAGTAGTACCGTATGGTTGATAATTTTCATGAGGGATTATTTTCACGTATTTCACAAGTTGAGAGCTATTCACAAAAATTAAAACTGTAAAATTTTTTGTTGCCCACGGTAAGTGAATCACATTTCAATGCAACAATACTTTAAACTATCTAACCGTTCTAACTCATGTCAGCGAGTGTGTCTTTGACTGCTATTGCTCAAGCCAATTGGGAAATCAAGTAAGAATGAACAAACGAACTCGACGGTGGCGCAGGGCTGAGAATGAAAGCGATCGTCTCTACGAAGGGCCTGGGTATGAGACTACTTGATACTTGGTCTAGCTGTGCCAGCATATCTTTTCTCCCTATACATGAACGAAGGACCAGGAACAAGAGCCAAGATTTCCATCTTTCTCCATAGATGATTCTAGACATTCACTCACCATTTAGCTGTCCAGCTAGTTAACACGCGGGTTCCAGATTCACTAACTGCAAAAATTGAAACTGTGAAAATTTCTGAAACCTAGATTTCAGCCCAGTTCGCAAAAATTTGTACCGGCGATAATTACCAACCATACAGTACAACAAGAGCAAGTATACATACAACAAAGAAACCACTAACATAACATGTGCAAACAGACACCTTATTACACTTTCTAATTCTGTGTCAGAATGCCAGCTCTGTGATTAATAGCATCGTTCTATGGAAACAAATTTCTACTATTGAATCACGCAAGAACTGCAGTAGTGTTGGTGAATGTACATCGTTGATGCACATGCACCTTTTTGACATGTTCACAACATCTGAAAAATGACAACTGCAACAGTAGTCACTCAATCTTCTGTGCCCAGTTTTAGCCTAGTACACCAGAAGGAGAAGACAAGTTGCTTGAGAAAGGGTGAACACTACTGAGCTGCAATATGTGTTTTAACTCGTGGCAAGCAACCATGAGCCATTCTACAGTTGAGTGTATGCATGCTGGTGGGCCTGTAGTTTGATGTGGTGTATGACATCATGCTTGATTGTTGGTTCACTGCTGCAGGGCTACGTAATTGTAGGGAGCTCAGAGAGGAGAGCCTTAAAGTCGGTCATGGATCTCCTGAGAAAAAAGTTAAGTTGGATGACAACACGTTATGCTGCACCTTCAAGTGTCTCAGCACATCTGAAACTGAAAATCAGTTACAGCTCTTGTTGACCAGAATACTGTAGTTCCAGAAGTCAGCATCCAAGATTGGGTTCGTAATATCAGCAATGATGAACACCCATCTGAATATTTGATATTATTATACACTGTTGTATCATTCTACAATCCTATTGGTCGGGTCCTGTGAAATAAATCTGAATATTCCACAGTTGAACATGACTTTTACAAGTTGACAACAACTTAAAGGTTGTTGCTTAGTAACCATTATTGCCATAGTCGAGCTGGAAGACATCTACAGCAAACATTGGGTGGAGCGGAAGGAGGAGTTAGCCTTGTAATGTGCCGCTTTGCTGTTAGCATGCTATCAACAGAGCGTAGATTCGAACAAAAGTATTCCAAAAGCGGCATCATTGTTCAAGCGGCATCATTGTTCAAGCGCCATCTAAATATCGACCCAGTGTCATTGTTCGAGAGTGAAGGCGCTAACCAGTCCCAAACATTTGCTCACAAGCATGAACACGCAACAAGTCTGACGTTGCCATGACTCACCAACCCTTTACTCACAAGCAGTGCCATCGTTCTGGAATGCATGCAGGCGCTAGCCAAGATTGGTCGCTTTTCTTTGTTGGCAACTAAGCACTGTCGTAGGGGAGTGCATCGTTTCTGACCTCAAAGCCCTGACACAATTTTGTATGCAAGCGTACAATGAGGATAATAAAACAAATATTGCACTTTTACTGTGTTGGATATCAGGTTTATTACTACCCTCGGAATGGTAATATTCCTCGGGTAGTAATAAACCAACACAGTAGCGTGCAATATTTGCTTATAATCAGAGGTTGAGTGAATACGTAATGAAATGGAATATAATGATGACCAAAACTGATGATAATTAAGGTATAAATCCAACAGAATCACTAAATCAGAAGTTGCTACAGATGAGTAGAATAAATGAATATACATGTCTACATGAAAAACAGTTTTGTTGATGTTACAACCTTCACTCAAGTTTTTCAACAGAATGGACAACATCACCCTTGTCCACAATAAAATGCAGAGCAGGGGCAGCTAACAACTTCCTTTTTAAATCAGCACCATCTGCGTGTAATTCCTCAATGATCTTAAGATGACACTGTTGAAAAGTGTCATTATGACAGTTGCCGTCCAACCCTCCAACTGACAACCTAGCAGTCAAATGTTTACTGCACTTACTCCTTTTCATGACCATGCCACGCTTGGTACACTCCACTGCAAATTCATCACTACATTGGACTTTAGCACTGCATCCCACACAGCCATCATACTCCTCACAGTACATGACTGCATCAATCTCTCCTTCAATCACTTTACGTGTAACTGTACCTTGCTCAGGACCCCCTTCCTCAATATCCGCTGTTTCACCAATATTGTCAGCTTCCGATATCACACACCCATCAACAACAGATAGGAAGTTCACACCTTGGAACCAGCGCACACCAATACCAGCCCACTTATATGATTGCTTCTCTTTCAAACAATCGACATAGTTTTCCCACAGCACAATCCTACCACACCCAGTCGAGTCTCCAACCACGCAATCTTGTTTCTTTAGCTCTTTCCCATGCCTGTTCTTCACAGTCTCCGATGGATTGATAGCTTTCACTTTCACTGTGACAGTCACTTTCTGAGTATGTGAGAGAGCAAAGATCCTCCATATGAATCACAGGAGCTTCGCTTTTTGTCACCAAGCTAGCAGCATCGAATTTCCTAGGGAACAACTGTACCTTGGAATACTTTGTCAACACAATCTCAGAATCCCCAACACTTGTTTCGCGCTCCTGGCAACCTACCACGGATATAGTCTTCTTCTCTGTCATTGACTCTATCGTCCAAAGGGGCCCTGAGTTTCAGTACAAATGAAATTAGTCGCTTACAACCCTTGCCATCCAAAAATAACCCACTGAAAAATTCAATGTTTTCACTCCTCTTACTCTTCTTGATTGGGCTCAAACTCGTTACAATGCTGTGTACGATGGCGTTAGGGCTCTGCTTCATACTAGAGACATCAAAGTCCTCCAATTGCCTTTTCGCAGCCATCACACAACAGAACATAAACTGTTTTGTACATCTAAACAGTAATTCTGAGCATGGTTTATCTATAAATGGCGCTAGCCGCTAGCGTATACTCTGTTGGTGCCGTGACTTAGTTTGGGTGAGATAAGTAATCTAATGGATGCTATTTAGTAACCAACTTATGCAATTAGCTGGCGCTGTATGTTGTAATGTTGGTCTGACTTAGTCTAGGTCAGACCAAGTTCAACTTAGCAACAGCTAGTGGGTTTAGCAAGTAGTTTTTACACTAAAACGTGCCTGGTTGTATGGTGCAATTGGGGTCTAATTTTGTTCAATTTGGCAAGTGTTTTCTAAATCTAAACTACAGTTAGATGACTTATGCAATTATCTGGTGCTGCGTGTTTAAAGGTTGGTGTGACTCAGGTCGGACAAATTTAACTTGGAAACAGTGGTTTAGCAAGTAGTTTTTACACTAAAACACATTATGATGCAATTAGGGTAGATTTTGTTCAATGAAGATAGTGTCTGTGTTTGTACTTGTTGTTATCAGTTGGTCAGAAAGCAATCAGCAGACAGAAAAGTGTCATATGTGACATATGTCGAAATTGTCATTGAAAGAGCTGATTCAAAACCAACTCTCATTGGAGTTATTGGAAGATTGCAGCAGATATTTATTCATGACCTAAACCAGAAGTATGTTGGTGTTGTTAAGACATACAATCTCCTTCAAGACATTTGCTATTAGTACAAGAGCCAACTAAGATGGCTAATACTATTCCCTGGGGATTGGCATGTGCTTTTTAACTATCAAAAAGCGTTGATACAGTTTTGCCGATGCTGGATTAGCAAGTTTGGGAAAGGCATCAGGGCACAGAGCAGAAACATTGACCTCTCTTAGGCAAGCTAAATAATTCAGGAGAACCCAAGTTTTTACTACAGACTTTTGAGGCCTTCTACCGTTACTTCCTACCCATGCTGCACAAAATGACATGTAGTTGGATTCATTTTGTGTTTGCTAGGATGTATCACTGCTAGCTTGGCATCCTTATTGATCTGCATTTCGTGGCACTGGTCTAAAGCGACCCCATGCTACTCTGTTGGTGATAAGTGGACACTGAAACTTCCTTTCCTTAGGTGATGCATGACATTTGATGGTATTGTGAGCATGTCTTTCAGGTGATGAGGAATTAGCTCCTGATGGATTGAGCGATCAAAAACTGAGAAGTTAGCTGCCATAACTTTGATACTCCCCATTCGTAGTTTCCAGTTTCGATAGTGTAAAGCAAAGAAGAGAGCAATGTAAGCAAAGCAGTCAACTATTATGAACTGATACCAGAATTTCACTGTATCATATTCCTTTGGTAGATTGTCCATATAACCTTTCAAACCTGTGTAGCTCAAAGGCATTGTTTCGCTCTCTAACTGTTGTTTGGCTCTGTGTGTGAAGGTGTCTATAACTCATCATCTGAGTTTAATGCTGTGAATCGACTGACTAAATCTGAGACCAGTGCAGTGATGTCTTCGGTGCAACTTGTCCCTTGTTCCTCTTTGTGCTCCAGGTGGGCAACATGTAGAGATGGAGAACCTCAAGAAGCAGCTATTTCCAGAATGTGAAAATCCTACACAAGAATTCTCACATTCCCCAACCAGCAAGGACAGAAAAAAGGATGCAAATACACTTGATGCGATTGAAAGTAAAAGCATGCTTACTTCTGGTCTTCTTAAGCTCAAACAGGCTACACCAGAACAAGCACACGACCTTCTAAACTTGCAGAAAATTGGTGAAGAAGCCCTTGAAAGTTTCATCTCAACCAAAATCCGAGTAACGAGCACAACTGTCCCAACTTGCCTAAAGTGACTCTGCACATTCAGTGTAACGCAAACACAGAAGAGGAGAGCTAAGTTGGTTCAACATGAGAGAAAACTAAGCCAACGCTTTCTGAAGTGGCAACTGGCTTGGATTTCTGAACGAGGACCAGAGGATGTCGACCACAATTGTCTGTTTGGTCCTATATCATCCTTACCAAGACCACTGATTTGTAAAGATGCTCTTGTGCCATTTTGCCAACTATGCCTTGTGGTGCATAGGAAGGTTGTGGAAGGGAGTGGAGTGGGTAGTGCTGGGTGTGTAGTGCATGTTGAGGTACGGTGCATGGAGAGTGAGTTGTGTTGTGGGTGGCTGCATGCTACTGAGCATGGCAGATATGGTCTGTCATGTATGCAGAAGCTGTGGAGTGCATGAGCTGGGTCTGTATGGCACGTTAGAGTGTAAGTTTGTTGTGAATTATTGCTGCTGAACATGGCAGATATGGATTGTCTTTTATGTGGAAGGCTCAGTGCTGAGTGCCACGCTTGTT
Organism: Agelas oroides; assembly: GCA_949130485.1. NCBI lineage: Eukaryota > Metazoa > Porifera > Demospongiae > Agelasida > Agelasidae > Agelas > Agelas oroides. The sequence continues at coordinate 4,918,596 of OX422196.1, read as the reverse complement.
TAGTGGGTGTGAATAGGGTAATGTGCATGTAGAGTTTCATGGTGTGCATAGTTGGCAAAATGGCACAAGATGTAGGGACGGTGTGAAATTGTTGTGGTGTCATTCCTGGTTGGTTTTTGAGGGTTCCATCCCTACATGCGCTTGTTTTCATTCCGAAAAACTTTTTGTGACTTGTTCCTGTTGGGTTTTTTTTTATGTTTTGTTTTTTGGGAATGGTAAGAGAGAAGAGAGGTGGGAGGGGAGACCGAGGAGAAGATGCGTGGTCTGTAAAGTACGAAAGTATAGAGCTTTGTTGTTCACAAAGAACAAAGAATCATCATAAATTCAAATGCTTCCAAGTGAAATTGTAAATCCAAACATCAAACTTCTTTATCTACGGGATTTAGAAGCCCAAGCAAAGCCTCATAAAACCCAAGTGCAAAGCGCACAGGTTTTATGAAGCTTTGCACGAGCTTATAAATCCCATAGATCCCTACCCCTACCGCTGTGGTGTCAAACCAATTTAGACTATAGCTACTCACCGTCAAACTGTTGCAGTTATGGTGCCTTAAGACTTGATACTATGTGACCTCTGTGGGGATGAAGTCTATGGAGAGTTTTTCGGTGAACCCAATAGTAGTCCACATGAAGTGAGAGGAGCTGAACCAGTTTCTGCGGCTGCCTCCTCTAGTGCGGGAGTTTTGAATGAAGCTACTGTTGACTCGGTGCTACTAGCTGCACTAGAGCAGTTCAAGGACCAAGCTACCGATATGCTGCAACTACTCTCTGCATGTCAGAGGAATGTGAAGACTCAGGCATAACACAAAAGAAGGATGTTAAGAAGACACCACATGCAGCCAAAATGCTACCATCAACTCTACGTAAACATGCAGTATGCATTTTTGTTGCCAGCTATATAGTGTTTTAGCTAGTGTTCCAAATTGCAGCTAAATCGTCAGCTGGTGTTGTAACTATCAAGTACCTAGTGTCTAGGTGAGTTAAAAAGACTAGCAATTGACCAATCAAGTTACAGAATGACTTCAGCTATAGTCTAAACGAAAGTAGAAACTCCTCCACTTGCAGACTTACAAACTACACATGCTCAGTGTGGGAGTCCTCACATACACTTGCATTTACAGCAGCTCTAGCAATACATACCCTTATAATACTTTTCCTGGAAGCATGCACACATCCCCTCTCTATGTTTTGCGTTATACCACCTGACCTTGGCTGTTGCAGTCTTCATCTTATCATGGTAAGCTATATCTACATTTGTAAACCCCTAAACACGTGCTCAGTTGAGCTTCCGGGGGCGTACTTGCTATGAATAATGTTATTCTAACAAAATGGCATAGAGCACTAAGCACATCGAAGTGCTTGAGAATCACTGAGGAATAGTTCAAGTTCTATGATAGCGATAAGTAGTGAGTGCAATACCCGGTGATTTATGCTGATTGTTTGCGTTTGAATCGTCGTAATAGCTTCAGCCGCTATCATGCTATTGTGGTGGAAGGTAGCAAGTCAGAAGATAGACGATTTGCCCGTTTTAGCAACTTGCCGGTCTGGTACTTCAGCGATGCTCTCCAGCAAAGTTAATGGTCCAGTTGCTCATGGAAGCACTTGATAATGCCTGATCTAGCTCATGGAGGCCTTTGAGTAATCTAACACAAACATTTTGGGCGTGTCATTTGTGCACTTTTAATGTGGCCGCCATTTTTTCGGGCACATGGCGTACTACCATACGCCATGATGAAAAGCCACCAAAGTGCACGTGCATCCCCAACATTTTAGTGTTTCTTCCCAATGTTTTAGTGTTTCTTTCCCAGCCTGAGAGGACTTACTAAAGTTTGACACCACAGCTTGAAACAGTTATCATTGAAGTACGTATCTACTGTACAAGCGCTACAGTAGGCGTCAATCAAACATTCCCATAATTATCAGAGTCGTAGACATAGCTAACTGTAACATTCCTTCCGTAGCTGTACTAAAAAATCCGTACTATTATTACAAAGCGTAGTACACAGAGTAGTACCGGGATGCCTTACATAGCGTTACAGAATACACAGCAAGTATTCTTTTAGTGGGAGTAAGTTAGAGCTAGAGTCTGTTGTGTATAGTTGCTTACAGCATGCATTAATCTTTAGACTAGTACTATCATGGGCGTGGTTTAGACAGTGAATTCACAACTTGTCTTCAAAAACCGCTATTTGCGAAAATTTAGACCCTCGAAAATTTCGTGTTATACATACTCAGCAAAGGATATACTACTAGAAAGCTTAACTCATTGCACGCGGAAATAATTTACACGTTTAGTTTAGCAACGCGGATAGGCTTGAGGCAATTGTGCTCAAAATTTTGCCGATTATTCTATTCCGCACTTCCTAAAAAGTGTTCTGATAATTCTTTTATTCTTTCATAAAAGTCATTATATTATTATCTTACACCAAGAGTCAAAAAAGTCATTATATTATTATCTTACACCAAGAGTCAAAAAAGTCATTATATTATTATCTTACACCAAGAGTCAAAAAAGTCATTATTCCACATAATATTACACACATCAGTATATACTTTGCATGCAATATCTGCCGAAGTGGGAGACTTCAGACGATCCAACAAAGAGACCACTCGTGAGCTCGGGCCAGCTTCACTCAAGTTTGCCTCAGAATCAGATTCTACCTCACTTGTAGCCTCGTTCCCAGGCTCTCCTCGCGTGCGAACGAAAAATCGAAAGGAAAGGGGAGAGCCTGGTAAAATTTATCACGTGAAAAACGTCATATAGGTAGAGAGAACTTAATTACAAGTGGGCGAACGAATGAACTCGCCCACGCTTCATGGACAGAATATACTCGTTCCATTGCAAAAGCTTTATGGCTGACAGAACAGGACAAGGCAGCACTACGCTACATTACCTGGCAATACGGCAAGCTACGGTGAGCATATTCAGAGCGTACATTTGAAAATCACCGTAACTTACTGCTTCCAGAAACTTCCTATTATTCCGGAAATTATGCTGGCATAATCACCGCAAGCCTAAACGCAGAATTGCCCACAATCAGCGTTGTCAAATCTGAAGGTCAAAGTTGACAAGCGTGCTAGCAAGCCCTGGGCAGTGCCAGCGGCTTGAATTGTGCACATAGCGTGTAACTAGGCTGGACTAGTTTAAGTGGCTTATCGCTGCCAAATAAGCATTTTCTGCTCACTTTACATCGTAGCTGACTAGCAATTTGAAGCGGCATTATTTTACCACTGGATACTTACAGCTCGGACGACGTACAAGCCGGTTTCCAAGTTATAGGAAGGTACAACTCCTACCTCAAGTGTAATGAGGCTAGACCACACCTTTTGCCTGACATCATCACTCTTGAAAGGCAGGAAGAGGCAGTGCTAGGTCAGGGGTAATCACGAGTTTAGCCGAGCAGTCACACACGAAGCTTTTACTCAAACACAGTCGGCAAACAGCCTCCAGTTTACCACTAAATTTAAAGGGGCCTACCCCCCCCCCCCCCCCCCCGAGTTTCGCTTAGCTTCAGTAAACAGTGAGTTCCACTTTATGGCACACTTTAATGGCTAACTGGCAATTATTGGGCCACTAAAGTGGCCTCCCACGTGCAATGAGTTAATGCTTCCGGTGTCCAGAGGGATAGTAAACTTAACCAAACAGACTCTATAAAACAAAAATGGAAATGGAACATACACGTAAAATTTATTTATTGACACCCACCTGTACGGCATTCTCAAACTTGTGCCACTCTTTCCAATGACTTTCGACATCTGAAGAAAACTCGTGATCAGTTGTTGCAGTTTTCGGTTTTGCCACGGATGTTGGCTTCACGGGTGTTATAGCCTTAAAGTACTCCATTTACGATTTTTCGAGGCTTGCCTGCCACCCTGACTCATAATATGCGGCGTCCTTTGCCAGAACTTTTGCCAGACTTTTGCTTATTGTCGTCTTGGGCCGTAATAGCATATATAACATCATGGCGCCCACAAGTCCTTTAATGTGACCGAGTTGAGGTGGTCCATACTCAAATGATCCCTGGCACCTTAGTAGTATGTCCAACTCTGAAAAGTAAAAGTAGGGCTGGATGTGCGATCTGGACGCTAAAAGGAGGTCAATACACAAGCACATCAATACAAGCGAACCCATCAAGTACCATGCCATCTAATACCTTTCAACAGCCTGTCTGTCTAATAAGTGAAGTAAAGACATTTTGTTATGAGGTGACAAGAATTTCTAACCATCGAAATAAGCATCTGGTTAACCCTTTAATTAATCCCGATACGCATGCACAGAATTCAATCATGTGGTTATGAGAAGATACGGAAAGGCAATTTTGTGTCAGGTAAAGTGGGATGCAAGATTCCCAGCCAAGGTTACGAAGAAAAAAAAGGACCAGGGTGACTCCTAGTGTCATAGTTAGGGTTTTCAGACTTCATTAATTGGGATGAGTGTGAGTAAGCCCCACACTAGTGAGTTTATCGTAACCATCTGAAGTACACAAGCTATGAAGATGCAGCAAAAAGTTACATAAAAAGCTAAAAGGAACCTCTAACCTTGTTGCAGATTCAAACAAGACAGAAATTGGACTGCTTTAAGGTTACGATTAATTGTTTATTGTGGAAACTGCGCAAACGTGTGTCCCCAAACAACCGGGCCATGCTTGAGGTCTTACTGTATTCCGAAGGCAAGGAAAGCGTTTCTTACACCTAAAGCTGGTAAATTCCTACAAATATTACTAAAAGTAGCAGAGAGTCGGTAGACTCGGTATGTAGGAGAGGCCTGGTACTCACTGTTTGTGCATGCACAAAATACTCTATTATCGTATAGCTAGAAAGTTTCGCGGGGTAAAATTTTCGCGGATTTCGCGGATTCGTCTCCGCCCACGAAAATTTTAATCCGCTAAAAATAACAACATTAGATCTATATTACGTCATTGATCTCGCATGCGCGCGCATTAGCGTCAGCTTGCATGGGATCTCTAGTCCTCCTTGGGGAAGGTCTTCAGAATAGCGCCTAGCTCCGGTTATTTCACAGTCTATACGACCACCCCGTCTCAAGAACATAGAACATATGGACGATATTCTTCTTGGGACGTGGCCAACGGTTACTCCAGATCTTTCCACTGCCACAGAAAAAGGGTCCCGACGGTTTTCGGCTTCGATAACCTCTCTCCGACAGTGGAGCTCCATATCTCGCGGTAAACGTGATAGCTACGAACCATTGCTTCAAAGGTATACTCCGCCATTTCTACTCGAATCGCTCCTGCATAGCACGTGATAGACTCCACCCCTTATATAGGCGGTGCAGCAGATCATTTAAGTGGGCGGGGTTAGTCCTGATACGGATCCGCGAAAATAAAATCGCGAAAACTTCGTCGAATGAGTTTCCGTGAAAATTTTACCCCGCGAAACTTTCTAGCTATACGGTATATTTTCTGTAAAATGCTTCGTGCACTTACCCTGTCTGTGTTGGAAGATTATACTAACCAAGAATACAGGTTTCTTTGAAATAGACTCCAGCGGCGATTTAACTTGCAGAATGATGCTAGAATACTACTTTTCAGATGTGGCAGTATCCTTTTTCCGAACGTACAGTCAAGCAGAAAGGTAACCAATCGATTTACCAAAAAGGCCCTTTGGTAACCACAGAAACACTTATCTTCCTTCGTACACGGCTTGTAGTGGCTCCGTTTTGAACACGATCGGCATTTACAGCAGAAACGGTAAAGCCTTACCAAAAAGCGAATCGCCCGGAGAAGCAGCCACTGTCTTCTTTATTTGCGTGAAACGAACATGGATGGTTCGTATATGTACCTGATGTACGGTAAGTATTAGTTATCCCAATACATGCGAAATTGAATGGAATGCAATCAACCTCAAACCCGGAAATAAATTAACTTTGCATGATGGCAATTATTTAATGCTTTTTTTCCAAGAACTAAAGCGTCAGGAAAGCCAAACGAAGCACTGCAGAGTGAAAGAAGGAGCGGAGAACAGCTTTACACAGTTATTTTAAACCTAGGTAAGCAATATGTAACCATTTACAAAGGACGCTTACCTACCGCGTTTTGCGGGTAGCGTCTTTGGCTCCAAAACTGTCTTGATATTTATGAAGCCCAAGGGGCGCTGTACCTTCATAGTTAGTGTTGTACTTCTGCGTGTAGGTGTTGAGAAGAAAACATGGTCAATAAGTCATTTTTACGATCAAGGTGCTCGACAACCACCCTGACTTCTACTGTTCATTGTGCTCCGCCCCTCGAGGGCTTCTAGACCAACCCACTTATACTAGTAGGGGAAGCCCCAACCTAACCACAGACCGGATACAAAGCTTGATAACGCTTAGTCGTAACCTTGACGTCTTTAGACGTCATTTGTCATTAACGCATGTAAATTTTTGATGGATTTATCCGTCATTCACGTATAAAGGGTTATTTTACGAATCCCCTAAAAACCTGGGATATTAACACGCATGCACAAAAAGTGTGTACCATGCCTCTCCTTGGGGGAAGGGCCTAGGGGACGAGGCTAGTTTTATGAATGCAGAACTTCCACCTCAAGTGAAAAATTGAGGTGAGGTAGTTTGCTCCCTGGGTTCATGACAAGGCTTTGTGTACAGTAGGACGTGTCACAATTCACAAACTACCATCCCTTCCTCCTTTCCAAGCATGGTGATGTCAGTCAAAAGGTATGGCCTAGCCTTACTACTAATCAATATGAAGGGATATACTCTCAAGTCTCACTAAACTTCTTGGCTTCACGTGGGAAGTACATAGTGCTTATTAAACTGGCCTCCTTCGTACACTTAATTTTTAATACAGGCAACTAAAGTGGCTTCCCGCGTGCAATGAGATAAAACGGCTAGTAGATTCCTAAAAGCTTACCAGATGACAGCATCCCAAATGTAACTGGGGTCTTCACCGTTGTGCTATTTGGTTCGGAAAAGGCAGTGTAAGCTTTGGAAGAGGCCATCATGCACACCACGTAAGTTGAGGGAGGGATCTCAGTTCCAGCAATTAAATCGATTGTGCCATGAGGCATACCCACTTCCATTCCCTTGATAGTTGCCTGTTCGGCAACTACGTAAGGACACTGTCCAAACGTCAGCAACGTGTCTCTGAAGACTTTCTGATCATATGCTTCCTAAAGTATGAAATAAGCACATGTACATAACAGTTGACAGCATGAAAATGTGTGCTTAAGGTTATGGGTACATGTTCGTGAATGTAACTGGTATGTCGTAAACTTGTCTGTGTAGCAAAAAGTTACCTGGTTTCTAAAAACAACCAGTCAGGCAATCAGCTATAGTTTGGCATAACCCTAAATTCCTAAATTCACCACAATGCGGAGTTGAGAGTAGGCAACTGTTCAGTGGGGTATGAGTACTCTGGGGGAGGGGCCTAGTGCTCGGCTGTCAATAATCACTGGACTGGACTACTGGAATGGACTACTGGAATGGACTACTGGACTGACCTTTTTTGTGCTAAAAATCATTTTTATGGCCTATAATGAGATTTTCCTGCCAGTACATGCATTATATAGGTTTCTGACATGAATCTGTTTCTGCAGCAAGTACAATACAGCCAGTTCAACAACTGCCAGCATTCGTAATATAGACACAGATTAGTGTCTTACTTGGTCGCTTGAGACGGTAGCACATAAGCTGGGTTGATACCTCAGTTCCTGGTTGAGAAGAGTGATCATGTTCACTGCTGGTAGGTACCACAGTCATGTATGCTTCAGGATACCGTCAATGAGTGAGAATGTGTAAGCAGCTACCTGCCAGAGCAACTGTGATCTTCGATTTCTAGAACCAGAGTAAACCTACATTGCACTCATAGGCGGTTCCACACCCGGGCAAGCCCGGGCATTGCCCAGGTAAAATTCTGATCACTATATTGCGCGGAAACACAGCTGTAACATAGCAGCTCCGCCACGCGTGTTGTCTGCCCGGGTCTGGCAGCTCTGCAACTGGCACTGGTTGCACTATACTCTACTATCTACACAATAGCCTTGTACTCATGACTTTTCCACCTCCCAAGAGCCTTGGGTATGGAGCTATTCATGCTAGAACCGAACCATCACATGAGTTGGACACATGCAGGCTGCCTTCTCTTGTAGCAATAACAATAACATGATCTTCACTTTAACTTTAAGTCTGTTGTTTAAGAAATATGTGTGGTCCTGTGATAGATAGAAGCTATTACTGATTGACCTAAAGCAGGATGCAGTTTTACAGGTAAGGGAATCTCGTTATAGGCCATAAAAATGATTTTTAGTGCAAAAAAGGTCAGTCCAGTAGTCCATTCCAGTAGTCCATTCCAGTAGTCCAGTCCAGTGATTATTGACAGCCCTAGTGCTCACTGTTCACGCATGTGCGAAATATCCTAGATTTTTGCTATGGGCAATTTGCTGCTCAGTGCTTTATTCCACACTGTTTCTGTTGTTAAAGGCTGATTGTGTTAAAGACGGAGTAGCTATAAGCTGTGTGTGAAGGGAGAAAAGTATTTCTGTAGCTACCAACGAGCCTTTTTGGCAAATCGATTTGTTAACTTTGTGTTTGATTGAAAGTTGTAGAAAGATGAGACTGCTACGTACATCTGTCCTTTTCAAAGATTGTACTAACCAAGAATATAGAGTTAAGTGCATGGAGCTTTTTACGGAAAATCTGTAACATTTCATGCATGTGCAAACAGTACCTGGGGATGAGGCTAGAGTATATGTTTACGATAAGATGCAATATCCAGCTCTGAATAAGATGCACAGCGAAGGCAACAAGCATGTAAAACGCAAGACTGCATGGCAGTTTATCAACTAAACGAGGCATGCATGTACAGTTTATTTCTCATTGCATACCATTGTAAACCTGTGATCGTTGGTATCCAGGGGTTTCGAATAAGCCTGCCAGCAGCTGGTACAGTACTTTCGGTGCATGTTTGCTTGCTTGCACGTCATATACACTGTCAGCTCGTGTAGCTAGCGAGCATGGCCACATTACGTCCATCCATACAAAGCCAACTTGCAATAACCTTTGGTCAAGTAGTGATAACACAAAGTTTCTTACCTCAGATATGCATGGACTACAGTAAATCACGGTTTGCTGTGACAAACAGTATGGGAAAACCATGCAAAAATAAGCTCAGTGGGAGAGCCTTGTACCCGTAGCTATCGTCGCTTGCAGGGGACCCCTCCCCCCCTCTGTCTACCAAGGTAGACACTGACGTCATTCATGTAATAGAATGGACCAGGCCTTCCCTCTCAGTTTTTGCATACTGCAAGTGATCAAAAACTGGATGGTGGGGAAGTCCTGGGATCTTTTATAGGTTGAAAAGTATGGTCTGGGGATGAGGCTATAAAAGGTTTCCATTCAAACAAACAATGACAAAGACTTGACTCACTGTTTCAATCGCAGGTTCTTCCCCTGCTGTGAACCGACTTGAATTGTTGTACGCAGTGATGATCTGCGACATGGCGGTTTTGAACCCCTCTGGTAGGCTAAGTGGGCCTCGTCAGGTGCATGTGGTGTACAAAATGTATACATGCGGGGCTATATATACGCTAGTACAGCATGGCGTATGACGCTCGGCGTCAAACATACCTACACTATACAAACGCTATACAGACGCTACATGCATTTTAGAGGCAGACTTGATGGTGGCAGGGCTTGGCAGCTTCTTCAGTGGGCCATCTTCCAAACAGTCTTCTCCACATGCAGTGTGGCCAGTGTGGCTTTCGGTTTGCAGTGTGTCGAGCGGTTCTCGATCTGTGAATCCTGAGTGGGCGTGGCTTCCTGATGTGCTGCATGGTAGTCCGTGTTGTTTCTGCCTTTTTAATTGTTAGATGGTGGTAGAGGGGAGATGGGGTTGACTCTGAGCACGTTGGTTGTTGCATGCTGTTGTTGGTCGAGAGCAGTTGGATCTCTGGTGGGAGATACTTGAGGATCCGAGGTAGGCATGATGCAAGTTATGTTATGGTAGGTCCTCAAACACCCGGATTCTCGTCTCAAGCTTCGTGAAATCGGTAGGCATTATAATAGGGGAACAAAAACCTGAAAACGGCACACAACAATACAACGGGTCTTCGCAGTCTTCCCACACTTCCAGATGTAGTGTGATCTAGTGTGAAAAAGATGTAGGGATGGGGCTTTGCCAACTTACATATACATAGGTCTTTTTCTAACTGCTGCCTTTCTAGTAGTGAGGTCCTATACATATCCGAAATACCTCCATCAGGCACTGCTTGCTAAAGGCACAACCTTATCTCCTCCCCACGCTGTGCCAAGTGTACACTATAGTGTGCTAGAGGTACACAGCCATAGCACAACAGGCACTACGGACTAATTACCTACAAGTGCAGCATATTATAATTATGCACAGTAGCACTGGCATTACCTAAATATTATGTCAATAATTAACCAATGGTGTAAGTAACCAGATGATAACCAATTATTCGGTACTGGTTCTCAACACTAATGTTCATAGTACAATTTCAGTTACACATGGTGTATAGTGTGAAGTTATTTCTTAGATGTCTTTGAAGCTGATATAAATTACCCCAAAAACTTTTTGTTACATGTTGTGTTCTGATTTTTGCATTTTGCTTTCCTGCAAATGTTATAGCTCACTGAAGACTTTGTTGCTGGAGAGAACAAGTGTCAGATCAAGTGATACCGACAAGGAGAAGCCTATTGGTGCTGTAAGAGGTAACTTAACCCTCTTGTTACCCCACATCCACATGTATGAAACAAGGGTGAAGTAATCTGGGCACCTTTATTGCCTTATGTTTGGTGGTTTTATTTACCATATTCCTTGATTTCTTCCCGCCCTTGAATAACCCTGCACGTGCACACTCGCTTGAGCTAAAGAATATTAACCCCAACCTCAATTAGTTTCCACACGGTTGCAGATGGACATAGAGGACGGTCTAGTGTACTGCATTAAGCCTGGAGGGGTGGCGGCGGATGTTGCAGCAGCGATCTCGGCTGAGACAGCCACGCTCATTGCTGGCAACGAGGATGACTTGGACGAGTCAGATCCCTTTGCTAGTGACGAAATTGTTGTGGACAGTAACTAGCTAGGTTGTGTAAGTAACGCTATTTTAAACTGTCACAGTAGTATTTGTCATTTGCTGAATCACCAAAGCTAGCCGAAGGTCTGTACTCACACACTGCACTGTACGCACCTCAACTACTTGTACCGTACCATGACTGAGGTCAGTTATGCGCTCACAATCGATGGTGCACACACGCACGATCAGAGCGCATGGCAGGCTAATTGAACGCACCCTCGTATTGTACCTGCGGGTAAGTAAGGTCGTAGTACCCATGGGAAGTAATCAAGGAAATGCGGTATTTGTTCTTGTCCTGGAGGCATGTCCAGCCAACTTATAATTATTGCACCAAGAATGCAAACAAGTTCTTTGTTTATTGCTCGAGTTGTTGAGTAGCCTTCCCTTCAAGTAATCATTGACACCAAAGCATGTCACTAATGAAAAGAGCATTACCCATTAATTTCAGTTAAACTTATAGCTTCATGTTGCTGGCAACGTCCTTTCCTCAAAGAAACTTGGAAACTACTTGTACTGTGGTCTGCTTTTAGATGGCAGACATTGCATTGTGTGGTGATGTACCAACTTTCAATTAATTATACACTTGCAATTTTGTTGTTCATCCCATATTTCATATGCCAAAAGCAAATCAAACCACCAGATGTTCTTCACTAGTCTGACTTCACCAACGTTTCTCTTGCATGCGTAAGTCATCTGGTAAATGTTGACAGTTGTGCAGCTAGTATGTTTGAGTTAGAGCGTGATTGTAAGGTGTGATTTACTTACTAGGCCAGTGCTGCAATTTGATTGGACAGCAAATTTTGCAAACTGCACAACTTAATGTTCTATCACCAGACTACTTCCTACAAGTAAAGTGTTGGTGATGGCAGACTACAAACTGTCATACGTAGCTATTTCAAGTTTCATTTATGAGTTGTGTTACTTACATGAAGGGAAAATGACCTTGCACTTTACATGGGCTTATTGAATGTTTTCCACTCTAGTTGATGAAGTTGTTGAAGCTGCTGTTAATGATATCATAGGTGAGTTAGTCAGTAGTCATGTTCAGGGCCAAATAAACTAAGAATTCTCATGCAAATCAGCTCACGCTCACCTGCTTGGCACACTGCACTAGTTTCATGCATTCTTGGCAGAAACTCAGCAGCAGATGTACAACTGGTAAATGATGTAAACCATGCATATGATGTTTCTCCTCACAAGATCATTCATGAGGTGTTCACATAACAAGTGCCCAATATTTGAACTTGTATACCTCACAACAACAGCTTTAGTGAATGCCTAAAGCATTGCATCACTTTAACTTGTATGAAACATCTCTCCAATACCAATGAACTCAATCCCATTCTCTGCATCAAAAGGCATGTTCCTGGTAGGAGTTCGGTATCTTTACTGGTAGATTCGTACATCAGAATTGCTGCAGATGATGAATTATAAAAAGTGCAGATAGTTTCATGTCACTTATCTTGTTTCACAGCTCGCACTTGTTTTGTGCGTTCACACTCACTTGACCCTAGCAGAGTACCCCCTGATGTGGACTACCCTCTCAACTCCCACTATACTCTGGTTATTGATGGCTACATCAGGTACTTGCACAGAGTAATTTAGTTGTAACTATGATATGCCAGTTATCTTCATGCATAAATCTATACAGGGTGTTAGTAAATCAAGAAACGAAACGAAACGGCAAAACGAAATGAAACGGAAGCCGCACCTACAAAATTGAAAATTTGCACATGTCAGCGCGCATCTGACCTCTATAGTGGCTATATAAGCTACCTCAGGCTCATTTGTATCTTCCAGCATTGTTAGTCAGGTAAAGACCATAGACTACATTGCTGTTTATGTGCTTTTATTGCTTGGGAGACTGAGAGCTAGTTTGTTTAGTCCCGGTTTGCTTTGCTGGCAAACTTCAGCCTATGGTTTATGCTCCTTCTCATACACAAAGTGGCTACATATAATAACTGAGAAGTTAGCTTAGCTAACAGATGACCCCTGGCATTGTTGGCTACTGGTGTCAGCATGCAGCTACGTAAATGACAAGAACTATGTACATAGGAAAGTGGCTGCCACAGCAAGAACACACAGAAAACAACATTAGCCTTACCTCACAAACACTGCTGATGCTGGGAGACAGCCAAAGGACAGGAGAAAATACGTATGCTGTGATGTACTTGTGCGGAACTTGTATTTTTGTGGGTCTGGCTTCCATTTTGTTTCGTTTTAGCGTTTCGTTTTGTTTCTTGATTTACTAACACCCATATATGTGTTCCGCGCAATCTGAGAATTTGCGCATTCTCAGAATCCCGAGATTGCGCACTATAGTTGCGCGATCTCGAGATTGTGCAATACATTTGCGCTATCTCAAGATTATGCAGTACATTTGCGCAATTTCGAGATTGCGCAACTATGGTGCACAATCTCTTTTACCCCGACGCGCATGTGCGGAAACCATCTCGTGAAGCTACTAAAAAATGGTGACTTTGTGTAGTGTTGATTCATTGCGTTATATCTTGTAAAATAGCAGAGTTCAGGCAATGATAGTTTGGCTTACCTTGATTGAAAACAAACCTGCCTTACTCAGGACGTAGTCAGAAGACCTGCTAGTAAAGTCTGAATAAGCTACAACGGTGGAAACACGGGTACCCGCTGTGTACCTGAAAATGACCAATACGTAATACACGCAAAAGTTGGCTGACAGTTTCACGAAGGTACGTACGTTTCAACTAGTTAGATAGTGTACACTCGAGTGAACCAGTAGTGTGTGGCATATAAGCTGACTGTGGCCAACTACGATCGCCAGGCAAACTTCGAACGCAACCTACTCCTCTGCCGTTGCTCATCAATACACAGCATTAATCACTCTTCCAGATCGCAATATGCCTCCTATATATATAGGTAGATGCCGCTTATCAAGGATGTCTTCCATCCTGCGAGCTACACAGTAGATCACTCGCTGTCGGGCGTACAGGCAAAGTTCGTAGATTGCACACACGTGATACGCAATCTCCAGATTGCGCACATGTGTTACACAATCTCCAGATTGCCTGCCCAATCTCGGGATTCTGAGAATGCGCAACGCAATCTCGAGATTGTGCAAATTCTCAGATTGTGCGGAACATATACGTAAGTGAAAACAGTTCCACCCATTTTGAATGCTACACTTTCTCTTTTGGGAAGAAAAGGTTTCTGAAAATAAATAAATTTTTGTTCAACAGTGATTTGCTTTTAAACTTTAGAGAAGTATACTACTAGAAAGATGCTGAATCATCCTGGGGCGAGCCTGAGCGAGTAGCAAATTGCATTTGGAATGCCCACAGACATGCAGCTATTCGTCCAGCCAGACTACTATGGCTACAAGAGCATGGGCTAAGCTTCACAGTCAAACCATGAGCTAGCAGGGGGATCCCTGCTATGTATGAGCGGTCATGCCAGGCGCGTACCTGAAGCCAGCGTACATCCTGCTGTCTGATGGTCACCAGGGTCACTCGTAGCCTGCCTTGTCACGCAATCGTCAGACTCGTACCATAGTTCAGAAAGTCGCCGTGCGTGCTGCCAATGCATTCAAATTAAATCGTCTTCGCTCTCGCTCGCTTTCACAGCGACCCTGCAGTCTGGCAGTAGCCCTTCACGCTCGTTATCACGGCTTAGCTGAAGTACACGTCGGCGTGGACATTCCATCATCGTGAAATATTTGAATGCGCCCTTTTAAAATTTACGGTAAGTGGTCGGTCCAAACAAACAAGCGTACAAGCATACACACACGCGTGCGCAATGCAGTCACGCTAGTGTGGGGCTCGCTCAGGCTCGCCCCAATAATATCGCTCTAATGTGTTACTAATTTAACTATGTACACCATCTCCTTCAGAGACCATGCCACTGATGTACTGTTTGAAGATGAAGGAGAAGACCAACCCCTCCCTGTATGCATCCTGGAAGCTTTACTGAAGGTACATACATATGGTGTACAGCAAAGGGGAAAATGCATTGAATTTAGCAATTTTCATCATGATCTTCTTATTACCATAGTCTCGCAAATTCCTCAAAAGAGCACCCCCTCCCCCCTTATTTTGGCCCAATTTCCTGTATAGGGTCTAAGTTTACTCTAATGAGAGCACACTCATACGGAAGCGCGTAGGGACATTAATGAACTCGAACTCGATCTTCAACTTGGTCGCCACATTTCGTTATACGAGATATACGGTATGTCGCTATAATTAAATATATGGTACTCGTGTTCGGTCTGCGAACGCTGAGTTCGGAGTGCAAACGCTGAGTTCGGTCTGCAAACACTCACGTTCGGTCTGCGAACAACCACGTTCTGTTTGCGAACGCTGTATTCGGTATGCGAACACTTACGTTCATAGTGCAAACTGTAATTTCGGTCAGCGAACACTCATGTTCGGTCTACGAACACTTACATTTGGAGTGCAAACTCTAAGTTCGGTCTGTGAACACTCATGTTCGCTCTGCAAACGCTGTGTTTGGTCTGCGAACACTTACGTTCATAGTGCAAACTGTAAGTTCGGTCAGCGAACGCTCATGTTCGGTCTGCGAACACTTACGTTTGGAGTGCAAACTCTAAGGTCGGTCTGCGAACACTCATGTTCGGTCTGCGAACGCTCACGTTTCCAACAGTCAATTTCGGAGTGTAAAAACCATGCCAGTAAATTAGTACTTCTGCCATTGCTACACCAGTTTGCACAATCTTGGAGTGTATATATTGAAGCAATGTTCTTTAATTCAGCAATGTTATTTATGGAAGGTACTCAGAGATGCCCACCTTCCGTGTACTCGCACAATCCTGATGTATTCAACACATCTTGCAAGTCGAATTAATGACTTTTACCACTTCACATTTTTCAAAGATTTTGCAAAGTTGTGTAATTACGATGTAGTTGTTATTCTGATTCTCAAACAAATTTACAGACTTGTAAGTGTCAGCTGGTGGTAAAGAGAACGTTTCTGAAAGTTGTGAAACCACAGAAGTCAGGCAGTCAATGCTGGAAGTGTTTTCTGAAAGCTTTTTCGCCATCGGATCAAGAACGACAGGAGGAATTGAGAGAAGATCTGTGGCTTCTACAAATATAGCTGGAAGCTTGCTGGCATTATCAAGAGCGTCAAAAGCAACGATAATATCACCAAGAATGGCATCAGAAACTGAACACTCGTCAGAATCTCTTCTGTTTTTGAATGAGAGACCAAGTTCCTCAAGATCATTCTTATATTATTTTAGAACTAGCAGCCTGAGGAAGCACCTGACTAGAGGTAGAAACATTGCCACTGAGGGAGTCCTCAGAACCCACCCTTGACTCCATGATGATAACCAGGATGAAGGGCCTTCGACTCACAACCCCACTGGCCTATGCCTAGGCTGGGGTGTTTACCTCAATTTAAGCCCTGACTTACAACTAACTTACAACTAACCGATAAAAACATACACCCAAGGACACTGGAGCGGCCAGCAGTAAGCCGCGCAGAACAGTTTTTCTAATTATGGCACACCAATAGTCAAGCTATGCTCACCACTGACTTGTTGACTTGTAGACGGTCACCGCAGGATGCCAGGCTTATTGACAGCCTGTTGACAACTTGTTGAGGGCTTGTTGAAGGTTTAGAAGTAGTCTTTTACTGATACTGATACACTGCCTTCTCTGCTACACTTCCACCATATCTGTTTGTTGTAACACCCTCCGCGTACTGTGGAATGGCTGGCCTGCGAGACACCTGCTGCTATCGCTAACACGTTATAAGCACCTCAGGTGCAGCTACACACAGTGCACTAGTGAAGTAAGACTTCAGAAAGTACATTCTATGCTTAAACGTTTTTACCTTGTAATTTGTGAACACTTTCTATGAAGTAATTTACTATAACACTGGGATCGTGGTTATATTTCCTGTTTGCTTAACTTCATCTTTTCGACCCTGCTCCTCCTCGACCCTTACATCTTTTTGCCACGAACGCAGAGCAGCAGAACAGCCCCTCTAGGCAGGCCAGGCTAGATAGACAATGCACAAGCGGAGAGCAGCGGAGCAGCACAAGGCTAGGCAGGCCAGGCTAGATGTCAACATACAGTCTAGGGACTGCTAGTCATTGGAGCAAGCCTGAGCGAGCCCCACACTAGCGTGGTCTACAGGGAAATGTGATCAGACCGACCGACCAACCAACCGACTGACTGGTCAATCGTGTCTATCCCAGTCACGTGCGTATCAAAGATGTAACCATGCGCATAGTGGATTGCGCATGAGGGCAAATAGGAACACATGCTACGGCAGTTACATAGACCGTTCAGTACCTTACCTAGTCCAAGCTGCCTCAAGAGGGACAATGAATGAGACAAAATAGTTAGCTAGGTTGTGTGCTCACAGACAGCAGAAATTCTCCTAGCTTCATGGTCATGTGTAATCAGCTTCACGTGGCCATGTACCTCAGGTAAGGAACTGCCTTTGCTACTACTTTCTACACAAGCAGTGGGATCAGCACTGCACTTCACTCAGGCTCGCCCCACGATCATCAATCATCTGTCTAGTGATAACACAAATGCACTCACGCTCGCCCCACAATGCACTGCATTCCCCTAGTAATAACCTGTCTGTGACTTTGTGGGATTTCCCTAATTAATAATGCCCAGTAACAGGTGACCTTACTTTGCTTTCGGTTCGTCTGTGCCACTCAGGCTATCTGTTTCGGACTCCTCAACTGCAAGATGTGATCTGTTACACTTCCTGGTCGTCTGGATGCTCCCTTCAGTATCTGTTAGATCCATTGACTCTGAACAAAACAGCTCTTTGCCCACCACGCTTTTTGGCTTTGGTCTTGCCCTTGGACATACCCTTAGCACTCTTGCCCTTGGTCATTCCCTCAGTGTTACTGTCTTCTTGTTGGATGTTTTGATCATCCATGGCTATACACACGTGTACGTTTGAGATCTTGCGGCATTCACGTGACTGTTTGCACATGGTGTTTGCACTCCACGACCCAAATTTGAGTTTGCACTCCGAACATGCTCGTTTGCAGACCAAACTCAGCGTTTGCACTCCGAATGTGAGTATTCGAAGACCGAACCCAGCGTTTGCACGCTAAACATGAGTGTTCAGAGACCGAACTCAGCGTTTGCATGTGAGCCTTCGCAGACCGAATACAGCGTTTGCTGACCGAACATGAGCGTTCGTTGACCAAACTTAGAGTTTAGACTCCGATCGTAAAAGTTCACAGACAGAACACAGCGTTCGCAGACCGAACATGAGTGTTCGCTGACCAAACATGAGCGTTCGTTGACCAAACTTAGAGTTTAGACTCCGATCGTAAAAGTTCGCAGACAGAACACAGCGTTCGCAGACCGAACATGAGTGTTCGCTGAACGAACTTAGAGTTTGCACTCCAAACGTAAGTTCGCAGACCGAATACAGCGTTCGCAAACCGAACATGAGCGTTCGCTGACCAAACTTACAGTTTGCACTCCGAACGTAAGTGTTCGCAGACCAAACACAGCGTTCGCAGAGCGAACATGAGTGTTCACAGACCGAACTTAGAGTTTCGCAGTTTGCACTCCAAATGTAAGTGTTCGTAGACCGAACATGAGCGTTCGCTGACCGAAATTACAGTTTGCACTATGAATAGGGATGATCTATTATGCTTTTTACACCTCCTATTATGCTTTTAAGCAATTCTCAAGAAATGTACCGATTATGCTGAAGAAAGTGCCCATTATGCTCGTTTCTTTCTCAACAAAATGCCCTTTTCTCACAATTACAACCACGTTAGCCGCGATCTTACGCTTTCGCACGAAGTCAGAAGGCCTAGGCGATTTTAGCTTGCTCAATAATGAAACGACTCGAACGTTAACTTCTTGGCTGGGCTCCTGGGAATCCTCTAGCTCGCTTCCGGAGCTGTCGACAACTGCTGGGCCACTACTACTACTAGTACTAGGCCCGCTATCTATGCTGCTGCTCGGATCTGCAGTCGACGACTCCATTTGACGAGCACTACACGTGCATTATTCCCGTAAAACTGCCCGATTATTCCCGAATTATGCTTTATGCTTTTGCGGACCGATTATTCCGGAAATTATGCCAGCATATTAGACGCATCTCTAACTATGAACGTAAGTGTTCGCATACCGAATACAGCATTCGCAAACAGAGCGTGAGCATTCACATACTGAAGTCAGCGTTTGCACTCCAAACGTGAGCGTTCGCTGATCGACCTTAGAGTTTGCACTCCGAACGTGAGCGTTTGCAGACCAAACGTGAGTGTTCGCAGACAGAACGTGGTTGTTCGCAGACAGAACGTGGTTGTTCGCAGACAGAACGTGGTTGTTCGCAGACAGAACGTGGGTGTTCGCAGACCGAACTCAGCGTTTGCACTCCGAACTCAGCGTTCACAGACCGAACACGAGTACTGTATATTTAATTATAGCGACATACTGTATATCTCGTATAACGAAATGTGGCGACCAAGTTGAAGATCGAGTTCGAGTTCATTAATGTCCCTACGCACTTCCGTACACTCATGGAGTTTTGAGAAACACAACCACAAGCACAAGCACAAGCACTACGTATGAATATCTGGGGTAAGAGATTTCACACAGAAGTGGGTATTATCACACCAGTGACTATATTTCCCATAAAAATGCAGAAGGGGAGTGAAACTGTTTCCCAAAATACAATTTGTATTATGATGTGTGGGTGTATAAATGGCACTGCAACAGGGTAAAAACTCATGTACACTAAGGGTGCCTTGAAAGCCAGGGTATACCCATGGTCCCTAGAGTACATGAAGTTCCATGGCAACTGTGGCTTTTGTCAAAACTAATTACGTATGATACAAGTCAGCTGTATCATGGGTAGCCTCGTCCCCAGGCCCCTCACCCCCAAGGAGAGGCCTGGTACACACTGTTTGCACATGCGCGATATATATTTTCCATAAAAAAACTTCGTACACTTATCTTGTCCGTATACAGAAGATTATACTAACCAAGAATACAAAGCTTTCTTCGAAATAGACTCCAGCGGCAATTTGACTTGAGGAATACTACTAGAGTACTACATGGCAGTATCATTTCTTCAAAACTTACTCTCAAACAGAAAGGTAACAAATCGAAAAGGCCCGTTCGTACCCAAAAAACATACTGGTATCTCTCTTTGTACACAACTTGTAGTGGCTCCATCTTGAACATGACCAGCCTATACAACAGAAACGGCGCACGATAGCTTTACCAAACCACGATTTGCCCGGAGAAGCAGCCACACTTCAGAGCCACACTCTCGCTCATTTGCGTGAAACGAACGTGCACGGTTCGTATACGTATTTAATGTACGGTAAGTTTTACGAATCCCCTAAAAACTGGGGATATTATGCGCATGCGCAAACAGTGTGTACTAGGCCTCTCCTCGGGGGGGAGGGGCCTGGGGACGAGGCTATATCATGGGGTGCATGGGTAGTCCCATTTCCAGATCCCACCCTCTCAGTGGCTAATAAGCACTTTCTTGGTTGTGCCGAGTCAGCAGTCTAGAGTTTTGAACAAGCCAATCTTTATGATGTAGTACTATTTCTTTGGCTAGCAATTGTTAAGCAATGCATTATGATGTAACGCTATTTCTATTCCGAATCGAGACTGCTGATTCAGCTCAACCAAGAAAGTGCTCAGTAGTCACCGACCCTTTTCTTCCTGGTCTAATAAGAGTGTGAACTTGTTTGTGATTCTTGGTTGCACATTCTTCACTACTATAGTGTCCCACTGACTGCCGGAAGGAACTCAGTGAGAACATTCTAGTGGTTGGTGGAATTGTAGCACTCGCAGGATTCAAGTGAGTATACATGTACCTGCCCAACCAACCCATTTCTTTGTCAGAGGCAACTTTGTGTTGCAAGACGCTCACATACCAGAATTACCACTGTCCAACCTAACCTAACCCTTGCTGTTGTTCCTAAATCATGTAATGTAAGCCTTTGTTTCCAAATTAAGAGATTTAGCACTCATGCAACATCCGGCGTGAACCATTTCTTCTTATGGATGGCCATGTTACATAATCATGACTCAATGGCTCCTATGTCTACACAAATCCACCGACATTCAAGTTGCTATCTTGCTCACTCATTCACTCAGCTACATACAATACTAAGGCCGAGGTAATAAAATTTCCGGTTTCTCAGGCAATTTTGGGATTCTCAACCATGCAGGCAGGCAGCTATTTTTTTTTATCTGCAATGAATATCATTAAACACCACGAGCGGCAATCCTTCTATCATTTGGCTATTCTTCAATAAACGGCGCTAGTTATTTGCCGTAGGAACGTGGTACGTGCTGCATGTGCGGTTTCTTGGCGTAACATCGCAAACTCTCGTTCACAATCCTTGTCCAATGGTTGTAGCTCGAACAGGCGGCAATCGAAACCCCGCCCACCAGTGTATAGCACCTGTCTTTCTCTGCAGATAGTGGGCTTTTGGCATCTTATTTCATGTCGATCATATGCTTGTAATTGGAGAGAAGTACTGCAAAACATAGACATTACCTCCGAAAAAATAGCAACTGCGAACGAAAACTAGATGCGGGCAGGTCTGAGAAACCGGAAATTTAATTACCGTATAATTTCTAGTAATTCGTACAAAATTAAATAATTTCAATTTTAGCTGTACGATTTGAATAGAGTATGAAAATTACCAAATATGGGGTGTACGAATAAATAGAGTATTTGTACGAAGTGAATAGAAGAAAAACGCGTGCAAGTTTTCGACACTAAGGAAACCGATCAACAGGTACTTTTCTAGCTTCAGTTAGCTGCCATTATGTATAACAACTAGTAACAAGTAACTTTGGCCTCGATCTACGTGCATACATATATGCCTACGCTGGGTGAGCAACTTGAAGTTTACGAAGCTCCACAACTTACACTTCACATATACATGTCAGTCACACTAAGACTCTCAGCCGACATCGAAAAATGAACTTACAGCATGCTGTACAGCATTCGCTGAACGTCAGTCTCACGAGGCTTCACACGAATAAACCTGCGGCCTGCAGGAACACGCGGACTGACCCCCACCCCGGCTTATTTTGACATCGTCCCTGCCCGTACGATCAGAATCAAGAGCCAAAAGAACGTGTTCATTCGCATTTGTGGATGTTGGAAACACTCTCACTATATTTGCGTCAACTCAGAGTGCTTGTGCTCAAACGCGCTTCCGCTGTACGAACAATAGAATAATAATTTCATTGTTACGTGTACGAATAAATTAGATTATTTAAGTACCCATGCAGCCTTCCTTTCCCCCTTGTGCCTGTAAACAGTTGCTGGCTTAATCATACAGTCACGCAAACTCACCAAAGCAGCTGCTACGTAGCTCGAAATTTTTTGATATGTCAGTGCAGTATGTGTGTGACTTGAGAATTTTCGGTATGTGTGTTTGCGTACTGCACAGCTTTACCATAAATCAACTTTCATTAAGCAGATGGAATTTCCACAGATTTTCTGAAGTAGCAGACTTAGGTGTGGCTTCATCATCTGCACTGCTTTGTTGGTATGGGTCTGAGTCAAAGATGTTGCAGGCCATAAATTGTGTTTTGGCTTGAGAGCGGTTCTCATATTTTTTTTGCTCTTATCTATGAAGAAGCTTGTTACCTTCAAAGTCTGCTCAAACTGAGGTGATGACCGACCACTTACTAACCAACTCACTAGCAAAGACCACCTATGTGTCGACATAATCATGCAGACCACAGTATCACATATGTAGTTCAATCCACTTTGTCTGTTATAAGCCGAAGTCTGTAATAGTACCGTGTTTCTTCGAATAGACGCCACCCTCGAATAGTCGCTGCCCTCGCATAGTAGCCACACAATCGGAAGCTCTGAGCGAAATAAACACTGCCCTCGAATAGTAGCCATGGCTAGTATACACGGCACACGCAAACAACAGTCAACAGGCTAGCAATAGAGCTGTTTGTGTTGTACGACTCGTTTCCACGGCTGACAGCAGGTCTGAGAGGCTGCATGTATTACTCAGGTACAACTTGATTTACTGTTCACAGCATGTAAGCACATGGATACTAGTGAGCTATGTACTCTTAAGACATGACACTCTTGAACACAGATATTCTATTTCTTAGAAGCTAGCCACCATGTTCATATAACTCAGTCACAATGTCAGTTGTCGTGTAACGTTCACTCAGCCATCAAAATGTCTTCAATGATCATACAGCGAGTTTTTTATAGCAGAAATAATAATTGGTGACATGATAGGGTCACAATGGTGATACAACAGAACATATTGTCTATCAGAATGCAGGCTCTGAGTATTGTCTCTGACTTGTTTCGGTACATTTGTAACCAGTCATAGAGCAGTAACTACCCTAGCACTATCTCTGAGTATTGTGACAACTTAGTTAATTCTTACTAGTGATAGCTGCAGCTGCAATTTGAGGGCATGTACTCACCATTTCCGAGTGTACCACAACATTTTGAGGCTTGTGACAATTTAATGGTGGAAAAGGTTCTCAGTTGCCAACTTGAAATGGAAGACTTTTGCCAACATTTCGACACAGTCTTTATTAGGGCAAAGTATGAAAGTGTGAACAAACATCAATATTAATAGCCATACCCTAAGTACACGTCATTGGAGAACAAAGCTCTGTCACCTCATTATTGTGATCCAGCAACCAGGGACTGCCAATCCATCTCACTTTGAAGCACTCCTCTGCAGGTGTTATCTGAATGGGCAGAACCTCCTTTACCAGTTGTTTCCCTGTGATGGTTCTCCCACTCATGCTCTACCACGGCCAACTTCTCCGTCATACCTCTCTCAGAGGCATCCCAATGCTCCTTCAGTCTCATCTCCAGTCTTTAGCCCCGTTTACACTAGCACTTAAGCCGCTTTCAAATCGGTTTACATTTAAACCCCGGTTTGGCCAAGCCACATTGTTATGTGGTTTACAGAAAGCGGTTTCCAAAGCGCATTAGGGGCGTTTACACAGCTGCCCTAAACCAATTTGAAACAGCTTTGAAACCAGTTTAAACTGCTAGTGTAAACAGGCTTTTGTTATGTCTACCCAATGTAGACCTGGCCACAGCTGCAGGGTAATGTAGACCCTGGTCAACACTGAGCGGAGAATCCACCTGGATCTGAAAACTATCTCCAGAAGTTAAAATTCCTGCAGCCATGCCTGATATATTCACTCATCCCAGCCACATAGCAGATCACCACCACCAGTGGCCCCTCCTCTTCCTCCTGCTTCTCTTCGTGGCTACTGGAAGAGAAGCAGGACCTTTGACCTCTGATGCTTAAGTAGTACTTAATAGTGTTCACACTATTTTCACTTTCACCCTGATATTGGCTGAAGTAAAATAAAAAAGGTGGTTAGAGAACCATTTATGACTAAAGAGCCACTAAAATATTTAAGAGCAGCATCTTATTGAGGAAGTATCATCAAGAATTGTGTTTCTCTTTCCTTTTCATTTAAAGCTATCGCCTAAAAGAAGAACTGGAAACTCTCATCAAAGACAAGTGTCAGAAGTATCACAGTATTTTGGGAGCACTTCATTTCAAATTTCATGAGCCACCTGCACACACAAGCACTGTTGTGTGGGCTGGAGGTAATAATATATACCATGCACTGTATCTATTTAGGTATAAAGTACCTGGTATTATGTTAAATGAATTTTAGCATAGTTGGGAGAGTAACAAGTTGGAGCATTACTACTGTCCATACCATAAGAATCCTATAGCTGCAAAATAGGCAGAGAATTTAATGTGACAATCCGTGGTTCCACCAAATCAACATTTGCCAATATTCAAATACAGCACAACAACATCTAACAGAACCCAAGAAAGCCAGTTCACATGGCCTGTTACAATGACTACATGCCTGAGGAGAGGATGGATTTGAAAGTACATTTCTGAGAATGACCTGCAAATTGTATGCATAATTCCAACCCTTGTTGAGGCAACAAGTCCACAAAAATTGCAATGATTCTTCACAACCAATTCACCTATGATACATGCCGTCTTCTAAATATGTAGCTACTAGATAAACACACAGATAAAGCAATGGCTTTTGCAATCACAAATTGCCCAACTTAAATTTTTATTTCCTGCTGGTTAGAGACCATTTATCCAAACACAATTGCCACCAAATTTCAGCTATACAGTAATAGTACCTATTCAAATGCTATTTATCCTTGAATTGCAGGCTCAGTATTTGGCTCATCTGAAGTAGCAGTGCTAGAACGAGCTGTAACAAAGGACAAATTCAAGGAACTTGGCCAGCTCCCAGATTGGACATCTTGTGATCCAGAACAGAGAGAACAACTACGAATTGTTCCCACAAGGAAGCTCCTCCCTGCTGCACCATCTTCCCTTGTGAAACAGACTTCTAAAACATAGTCACACCATTGCTAGATGTGTCAATCAAACATAATTGTTATCACAGTAGACTGTATTCCAGGGTTTGTGCCTCTCAATGTTGATCTTGTTTACCAGCAAAGTTTGGTGCCTACTATATAGTAACATGTACATTTCCCATCAGACTGACTCTGACTTAACTCCACTCAGCTACAACTGGGTAAATGCATCATGCCTTGACTAGAAATGAAGAGCAATTTTCACTTTCCCTTTTGTAATAGTTACGAGATGCACATGAAGAAAACCCACCAAGCATGACTGAATAGGATAGGACCACGAGAACTAAAGTCAATTGCATAAGACAGAGAATGAACCCCAGAGGCAAGCTTGCTCACAAGATAATGTAGACAGAAAATAAAAAAGGTCCCCAACAAACAGCACAAGAAAGGAGTTGTGCCCAAAAGAAATGTGAAGCGTTCACAGAATTTATCAAGCACTGACATTTACAAGAGTCAAATTTAAAATAAACTTGAGAAACCTGTTTATATTACACCAGTTTCCATATTTATAGCTTCCAACCTCTTATGTTGATCATTACCTTGCTCTGTACTGGGTACTTGCATGTACATTGTAGCCCTAAGGATAGAGTATGTCTCACTGTTGCTCTGTGCTATGATTGTGCAGTAGAGACCAGGGATGTGGGAGCAATCACAGAGAAGTTTGGGAAGAGCATCTAGCTGGTCATGTATATAACTAGTGCTGTTAGCTATTTAAGGGGTTGAAATCACATCAATATAACTTCTGCAAATACATGCCCACATAACCATTACCCATGCATGTAGGGGTGATATCTGGGGTCATGTCCCCCACCCCAGAATTAGGTGCTTTGAGGTTGATCATGACTTCTGAGATTCTGTGCAACCATAATTCAGCTAGTGTATCCCATGAAAATACTGTCTTTGTGTTGGAGGAAAATTTATAATTTGCAATTGGGGGAAGGCTCCTACTCAAAGGCCTGGAAATAGAAAACCTGATAGGCATTAACTCTAGGGGCTTAACACTTTTTAGTTTAGTTATAGTTTCAATTACAGAAATCCAAAACCTGGCCCTTACTAAAATATAGTTATGGATGGGAAATGCTTGTTTTCTGTTTTAGTTATGGTTGAGTGTACTTTCTCAAACTGGATGTTTAGTTTAGTTAACTATCATAGTCATAATACTGTATAATACCTGGTACAATTACATGAGTGGTCATCCAGTCATCTCTGAAATCTATATAGTGCAAGTTACAAGCAAATTTTAAGCAAATTTGCAGAGAATTCTTCATTGGTACACAACCTTTCCAACGAAGAATTTGAGGCATATACAAACATTTCTATAGACTTGTTGCAGAAAACACTCGCACACAATACATTGTTCATAAACACATTTAAGCAAAACACAACACTCAAACACTTTAAACGCCTTTAGTGCTTTTGTGGTCCAGTTACTCCAAGTGAATTAAGTAGACTGGATGTGATGCGAAAGAAAACATCACACACTCCTGCCACAGGAGAAACCAGTATGGTTGTACCCACTGCTGTGAGTGTTGCCAGCCACTGAGACAGCCAGAATTTTCGAAACACTCCAAAAATCTGCAAAAATGTAAGCACAAAACGTGAGGCTTTAAAAGTTAACTATAGAAGGAATATATGCTTTCACTATCAGATTCTACCATGAGTAGAATGTGAAAATACACACTATCCAAAGAATGTTACTATTTGCTTCCAACCATGACTGCCCTTTAACATCTTTCTGTCCGGAACATTAGAAAGAAGGAGGTCCAGGAGGTTCCATCTCACTGTTACTATTTGCTTCCAACAGCTTCCAGTAGTGTATATGACTGTTACTATTTGCTTCCAACAGCTTCCAGTAGTGTATATGACTTATTCTCAATCATAGCTGATGCTATGATTGAGAATAAGTCAAATAGATATATACACATCTATCCTAGCCAAATTGCAGTTGGTATTTCTTTACAGAACGGCTTCTGGTATTCAGGGAACCAAATCCAGTTGATCAGCTGGTGTGTGTGTGTGTGGTTGTAACTACACTCAGGAAACAGGGAATCAGGATCTAGGTGCACAATCTAGCTCTTACTAAAAAGCATAGTCATTGCATGTAGAGTGATGCTAAATGCCTGTGGGGGGGGTGCCAATTGGTAGCCACATCAAGGCGAGATGATAAACAAAGCCAGCCAACTTCTATATAGGCTGAGCAGAAGATCGATATGCTGCTGTCTCCGTCTAACTTGTGTAGGAGCTAAGAACACCATGCAAAGCCTTTGAGAGACATCAGTCAGTATTCTAATGAAGTGCTGTTGCCATCAAAAGTGCTGTGGACGCACAGGATGTGCTGCAGTGTAGCACGCCAGTAGCTAAGTGTGCACTTCACCAAACTGTCAAAGTGACTTGTAGCCCAGTGTAGCTGTGCCGGATCGATAATCTGCTTCCAGAAATGTAGCTTGTGAAGGGTGTACATAGCTTAGTCTTTGTGCAAGGTTCAAAAGCTGCAAGTCACATACATCACTGAAGGGACACTACTTTTGATTGTAACTCAGGTTGGCAGTGGTTTAACCCTTTAACTACTAATGACGACTATAGTCGTCATCGCAATTCAGCCGCATGTTATCAGTTGGCGTATTGAAGATAGGTTGTGCGCTAGCAGAAATGGTGGGATGAGGGGAGGTGGGTGGGTGTCACCCGGAGGGTGACAGTGCATGGCGGCTGTTGCAGCTGGCTGTAGAAAAGCCCTAGTGAATGCCAGGTGGGCCATAGGGTGACAAGTGCATGGCGGCTGTTGTAGGTGGCTGTTGCAGCTGGCTGTAGAAAAGCCCTGGTCAATGCCAGGTGGGCCATAGGGTGACAGTGCATGGCGGCTGTTGCAGCTGGCTGTAGGAAAACCCTGGTCAATGCCAAATGCCAGGTGGGCCATAGGGTGACAAGTGCATGGCGGCTGTTGTAGGTGGCTGTTGCAGTTGGTTGTAGAAAAGCCCTGGTCAATGCCAGGTGGGCCATAGGGTGACAAGTGCATGGTGGCTGTTGTAGGCGGCTGTTGCAGCTGGTTGTAGAAAAGCCCTGGTCAATGCCAGGTGGGCCATAGGGTGACAGTGCATGGCGGCTGTTGCAGCTGGCTGTATGAAAACCCTGGTCAATGCCAGGTGGGCCATTGTTCTGCTTTCTTGCACAAACGGGCCTAGAAAACACTCCTTTCGCCTTGTAGGGGCTCCATTTCTGACATTTTAGGCAGCTTTTAGTCTAGAGAAGCGCGCTCTGGTCAGAGGGCCCTGACTATTGAATGCTCGCTAATGAGTGGGTGTGGTCAAGGTCCATGAACTTGTAAAAGATGTGGAAGAAGCTGTGGCTGAAGTTTCCAGGGTTAACTCACAGCAGAAGTGGAAATACAGGTGAAAAAAGGTGTGACTAGTCTAAACAAGACCTTTAGAAATTGCATATGCCCAGGTTCTGCAGATAAAGTACCTTCATACTAACCTTCATGCTAAAATAGCTAGCTTGCCCATTGTGAAATCCTTTCATGGGTGGCAAATATTTCACCTCGTGCACTTGCTGTGGACAATTTCTCAGCCTTAGCGCTTGAAACGTAGATATTTCAATGATAACTGCTTCCAGCTGCCTGGTCAAAGTTGAGTATAGGCTCTGTTAGCCTGGGAGAGAAAGGCTGAAATAGTAGGCATGGTGCATATGGCTTTTCTCAACATCAATTAATTCATTCATTCATTACCTTTTTTCTTTCCACTTGGGTGCATTTTGTAATACTTGCAGCTGCGCTGGTCCTTCTGCCCTTCAGAAATGCCTTGGAACTGCTCAAAATCAGCCAATTAGATTGCTCGTGGGGCAGAAGGGTAACAGGAAGTAGATGCTTGAATCTGTAAGTGGATATCATCCTGGTCACTACCATGACTGCCCTTTAACATCTTTCTGTCCGGAACATTAGAAAGGAGGTCCAGGAGTTCCATCTCATGTAAGGTTCAGTGACATGTTGACCAAGAAAATGATGTGGGATACAGGCCAAGGGGGGTTCTATAGCAGGGGGGGTATTGAGTCAGTGTGTGGGGGTCAGTAGAAGGTATAATATAACCAGAATTGGTGACAGTTTCAGCAAGAGCTCAACAGAGTAGTGCACAGTTCGTTTCCAAAGCTTGCTGGCCATTAACTGGAAAGGTGTTCCATACTAACAGCACAACACCACCAGTATGTCTACTTCCATCTACATTGTAGGAGTTGGTTTCCAATTCTGAATTGAGAATGTTTTCCAGTTTCAGAATACCTAGATTCAGGAGGATAGAGTGCAGCTTCTGTTCTTTGCTAACTATACTGCTAGCATTCATGAAACTGCATGAGGGGTACTGGGTCCTGGAGAAGCAGACACAGATGTCCCAGAGAAAAAAGTGTCCATAAATATTTTATGTCACATTCAGCTGACACACCATGCACAGGAACATCAGTTGACCAAGTACAGGATTCATTCAATGTCACCAGTCAGCTAGAGATGAGCATTTCTTCCAAGTCAGCACAGCAGCTGAAACACTGCTTCCACTTGGCAGAGCTTGAATATTACCTCCCAGAAACCTTGTAGACATCTCATAACATGGAATAGTAGGCAGCGACAAATAGTCAGCAAAGTCCAAAAACATAAAAGCAAAAACAGGATGCCATTTTGAGCCAGTACATGTACATGAGAGCAGCTAAGATGGCTGAAGTGCTTTTGGTCCCTGGACCTGGTGAAAAGTGACCTGGACTTAGCTGAACTTGTCACAGCAAAGCAGACAACCTCTGAAACTATAACTTGGAGAAGAGAGAAGCTGTTCTGCTCTAATGAAGTAACTCTGCGAAAGTTACATAAATGAGGTGGTGATTGCCGTGGGTTTTGACAGGTCTCTCCAGTTAATTAATTAACCCTTTAAACCCTATAGTGCACTTTTGGTTACATCATACTGCGCACTGCGCAGAAACTGCGCGCTGTGCGCGCAGGTTCTGCGTCAGCAGAAAGGGTGGGACAGGGGGAGGTGGGTGGGGTCACCCGCAGGGTGACATGCACATGGTGGCTGCTAGGCTTGGCTGTTAAAGCACCATGGTTGGGACCGGGCGGGGCAATTCTTGCCCTGGAAGCATGGACAGGCTTAGAAAACGCTGCTCTCACCTTGTAGGGGTTCATTTCTGGCAGGGAAGGCTGCTTGGACTCTGAGCGGGTGTTTGACAACCGAGAGTGCTGGCTATTGCATGCTCGTTAATGAGTGGGCGTGGTTAAGGTCACGAGTCTGCTTGCTAAGGCTGGAAGTGGACTTAGGTTCAGTTTTGGAGTCAGAGCTTGGACACAAATGGAGATACAGTGCGTTAAAGGCATGTATAGGCTAAAACTAGTCTCAAGTGAAAAAAATTCAGGGTTTAAAGGGTTTTAACTTAATTAACTAACCTCCAGTCAGTTACTCTCATGCAACATAGCCAGGCCGGCATTTGATTAGCATGGATTGAACTGTTGTCCACCTTGCAGGGTAGGTGGGTGTAGTTTCCCAATGTGCTGTAGCCCTAGCCTAGTTCCCAGGACTTCATCCATTTGTCACTTGTAGTATAAAATTCATGCAGAAGGCCTGGTACATTTTGTCATGTGATGTGTGCCGCAGCATACATCACAACCATTTTATTGAAATCAATGATGTCATAGATGAGCTAACACACGGTTTAGCATCGAAAAAGCCCTCCCAGAGATCACAGTGATGGTTCATGTGCAATTTGCTAGGAGTTTCGGCATCAAAAGAGCACAAGCTGTCATATTTAGCTGGATAGTAGACATCTATAATGAGATACCTTGGCCACATTGTGTTACTAGGTCAAACCTGGGATCAAACTCCTTGTCTTCTTCATCTGAAGTTTTCAATCGTACACGCGCGACCTGTTCAAGCTCCTCCCACTACATTGTGCTTGTCTCTGCAACACAGCTATCTGCGGGATACTGACGTAAAAAAATGTGTCTGTGGTACGCATCACGTGACAAAATGTACCAGGCCTTCTGCATAAATTTCATACTGCAAGCAACAAACGCACAAAGGCTTGGGAACGAGGCTGCTGTAGCCAGTGATATTTCTTTGCACTTCTATGTTCTTGGCTTCCATATATGGTTGGATGTAATGGTATGTTGAGAAAGACTGGATCTCCGTTTTGGGATTCTTTGCACATCAGTGGAGAGTCACACAGTGGTTATCATGCAGTGTTTCAGTATACCAAGAAATTAAACTACCACTCATTCATAGTGCAAAATGATAGCACCAAACTACAGCAAGATGTGCCTTTACACAAACTATTTTGGACATGAAATGTGACCTGTAGAATATACCAACCAACAAGCATGCACCTCATAAGCTGCATGCAGCCATCTGTCTACTTGCTAATATGATACTCATTCAGGTTAATCCCAACAATACTAGCTCAGTTCGGTTACCAATACCATAGAAGTTCTCACCTTCATACTGATGATTAACATTGCCAGCATCACTATTGCAGGAACAGTCAGTGTTGAGAAAACTATGAGCAGAAGCGGTGCACACATCAACAGAACAAATAAATACCACCAGGGTCTTCGACGAGAAGGGCCACCGGTCCTATGTGCACATGATAATAATAAGTATCATGGAAAAGAAAGAAGATGACAGGTTAAAAGATAACCCTCACACACACATCTGGTATTGCTCATTACTGTATGGCGGAATCTTTTGATGGTGCAAATTCTGCACAAATCCTTGTGTGGCTTTTAGAAGAATTTTTCACATTCTAATTTATGGTGTCGTTTTCTGCTGAAGCAAATCGTGAGAAGCTAGAATATGGACTACTTGTCAATGCAAAACTGCCATAGCAGTGCAGATGATGGCGACGGAGCCAATCCTTTTGCTAGTCTCGTGCCCAGCAATGCACCAACATTCCGCACACTTGAACGAAATGGAATAGGCAGTTGACCAGACCCATTTTTCCGGTGGGCACAAAAAATGTGGTCTGGGAACGAGACTATCCTTTTGCTATGGCCATGACCACACTATCGTAGACCATGTTCCGAGGGTTTGACTTGCATCCTAAATGCCAAGACAGCCTCAATCATTCGGAAGGGCATACAAAGGTTGCAAACATCAATACATGACTTTTACTCTTGTTCTCACTGTTACACGTATTAGTCAGCCCCACAAATTTTTCACATGGAAAAATTTGCGCAGTTTAATATTTTGCATCGTAAAGCTCCATTTGAAACATTGTACCATACGAAAATTCCCACTACATGGTACAATCACTTTCTAAAGTGAAACAAGGTGCCTCAATGGGCTGGAATGGATGATGTATGGGATGGTAACAACCACAGAATCACTACAACTGCACACTTACTCAGCATGTTCACTTCTACTCCTTTCCGGCTGTTTAGGTACATAGCCAGTGGCCCATTCCAGTAGCTTTTCAGTTGGATGCTGAGGTCTAAGACAAAAATTAATAATAGCCACAACCTCATAACTGTTACATTGTCGCATTTCCAGCCTCCCCCACCCTATTAGATAAAGGCTAACAAAATAGGGGAGAAGCTGGTTTCTTTTTTACACCAGAGAAGCAATGTATGTACATGTACGTACACAGGAAACATACACTTCTTGTGCAGTGGAGATAGTCGTATATTTACAAACAATTCAGACAGTGTTGACATTGACCAGTGGACTAATCCAGAGAACAAAAGCTAAAGCCAGTCTCAGCACTGACAAGAAGTATCAGCATCCCATCTTTTTCAGTGTCAGTTTGCTCCCAGAATAGCCTCAAAGGTGCTCTCAGAATGTCTAACTTGTAAAGTTCCTGTGTCTCCAGACCCTGGCGCACACATGCTCACTTTGTGTACCCCACAAGTTAGACCACTTTATACTGCTACTACGGCTTTGCTTCCATACCAAAATGGCCTCAGAAGCAATCTCAGAGCATCTAACTTCTAAAAATACTGCTTGTTACAGCCAAGTTGACAGATTTCCCACGTTGATAGTTCAATAAGCACAGGTTTTATGTATAAAATCTGGACTGTTGGATTACCCATATCATCAACAAATGAGACGAAAGGGCAAATAAAACTTGGCTTGTACATGTGCAGTGACTTGCTTGTTTGTTTGTTTGTTTGTTGTTGTTGTTGTACCACATTTAGCTAGACCAGATTACACCATAAGCTACAAACACAACAGGGTAGCAGCCTTCAGCCTTGATCATTTGGCATAAGGCAATACCCACAAATGGCATTTGCGAAATTGTTACCTGTGATGGTAGTCCTGTGTTTATGCATGAGTAAGTCATGATTGTATGTGTATGCACACAGGTACGTACAAAATACCAGTGCAGTGTTTTACACAAATGCTGTTGTGCTTGATCCCTGTGTGTTGTGCAGATGTGTACCTTATCGCAGCATTTGCCTGGCCAAAAACACTTGCAGTCATCATTGCTCTTGACTGTCGCTCAACAGTTAGTGGTGACACCTACAAAGGATTGACAAGCAAGAAAGTAAACCATTACTTTTTGATAATCTCCTACTTGTTTTATTAATCAAGATGACACCTCAGTAACAAAAGTTTCAATTTTGAGGAACAAAAGCAGTATAGCTATATGGTTTGTGAGCTCAAAGTGGTGGAGGTCAGCCTAACAGCTTCAGCCAGCAACAGGCCACAGTAAACCATAATAGCACACTTCTTATGCATTCTGGCATTGCTTATCCTTGTTCCAACGCTAAAAAAAAGAAGGGAAAAAGCCTGGTACAAATTCATGTGATATTGCTGCACAATGAGACCACAGCAATAATTGAATGATCAGAGCAGTACTATGTTTACTGTTTAATCTACTAGAGCTGTGACTACATCTGTGAGATCTCAGCATAGCAGTGACAATGGAGAAAGCTAACTGACATGTAGACTTTACCTCTTGAAGCTGCAAACAATTGCTACAAGGCCTCATATAGAGTAGTTTGTTAGCACTGCACTCCAGCAGGACCAGTATACACTACGTGTCATTTTAAACTTTTCACTTAGCTACACAATAGAAACTAGCACAGTAACAAACTTGAGTACTTTGTGGCTACTTCACAGTGTTCACATGTGATATTTTGGACTTACATAATGATTTTCCTTGCCATCACGCTGCGATATCACACGCTAAACCATACCAGGCTCTCTCCTCCCCCTTTATTTTGCATCGGAGCGCAAGGGAAGAGCTTGGGAACAAGGCTACAATACTGTCGCATACAGAATAAAAATTTGCAGTCCTTCAAGGAGTCTTGGGTAAGTACCACAAAGACCTAAAGGTTGAGAGTGTTAGGGCAGTTATACCCTGTAGGAAAATCAGTTAATTGCATAGGCCAAGAGGTAACATATGCCAACAATGTCCTAGGGTAGTTTGTTTGCATCTTATTGTCCTAGTCAAAAAAGGCCAACCGTACAGCTTACAACTGAAACAGCAGTGGAAAACCCTTGGAGTAGCGTTATAGGTATATATATACCACCCTGAAGGTATGGCAATGTTTCTATACTGAATGCCCACTTACTGTGGTACAAGCATAACTGTCCACAGGATATATCTCTCATGATTACATACCAATGGACAACGTACTGACAACATCAACTCTAAAAAAAAGTAAAGTATATGACATCATGAGCTGTTTTTCCAACTACACAGTGACCTAATGACTGGTGGATTCAGCTGATGCTCAAATCGATGTCCTCCACCACAATGTTGTTTTCTTTGCTAGTACACTTGCTTACTGGTTGTAGAAGCTTGTGGACATGAGACAGAATTCCAAAAAGATGGCACTGGCAAGTAAGCTAACATTGGTTAGTGCTTCCCATGTTTGCGTACATACTTTCTGTGCTGTACTGAGTATTTGTTTTAGCATGAATAGTAGAGTTGACATTCTTTCATGAAGCACAAACAATGCCTGCTTTGGTGCTTTCAATTCTCAACGACATCAAAGACTTTCCGTTCTGTGCAGAGCTATGTGTGCAAAAGAAGGCTCCCTTAATAACTTCAGTTGGTAATACACTTTTGCATGTTATTTCACCTGTATTTTTCATTGTGGAAATCACCCCATGTTGTACACAATGTGTGCATTAACAACTTAACGTGTGTATTTTAAAGTGCAGTCACCTGATTAAACACCTGATATGCTGAAGGTCACATGATCAGCACTAACAATGCTTAAATAAACCATTCATCATCATATGAATGACCTCAAAAGAAATAGGTGACAAATGCAAAATAAACTGTGATAGTAAATTTCCACTGCAAAATATGTACCATTGCTTTTCCAGTTGGATCATTGACAGCTGGAACTACATACTTCCTTGGCAGAAGAAGACCTTCCTGAGAGTACAAAATATGCACAGAAAAGATAGATTTCTAAAAAGAGATTACAACATTACATATGTATACCCAAACCTTTACATGTAACTTGTACTCTCATGTTGCAGCACACTATATCAATTCACACTGAACACATGTTGAGCCTTTAACAGGGCGCAGACATGCTTCAATTACTCCGCACACTCTAGGATTTACTTGTGCACTGCCATCGCCACTCTCAAGTGCCTCAATCTTAAACTTTACACATGCATAAAAAGCATCATAATGTACACAATCAGATTCTAAAAAAGCACAACTAGGTGTCCAGGTGTCAGTCACTCATTAGCCAATTGGTCATTGTAGGAGGACATGATTCAACTGCTTTTGCTGTCTAACCTTGTTTTTAGGTTTTGATCTTCACTCTCTCTTTTTTTATGAAATGTTTGATGTGACAATCAAGGATGCATACAGGATTGACAAGGTAGCTAGAAGCTAATGATGAAACCAATTCAGAAACAAACAAACAAACAAACAAGAATGCTGAGTAGGCCAAAATTACTAATGTAAGAGTGAGTCAAGTAGGGCAATGCGGGTACACTCTTCATTTCTATACTCCCCTTGTCCACACAGACAGTGTATGTGCTTCAGCAGCAAGCACTGGCATAGTCTACTGTTATTGATAAACCCAAGATGCATCATGTGCAAGTCCTTACATGAACCTGATGAGGTCCTTACATAATTGTCATGAATACACAGAGATATGGCTTGTCATGTAGCCATTTGTCATGCCTGGGTCATTACTGTCAAGTTTGGTTTACAAATGAGTGTTCTACACACACGCTAAGTTTAGCTTCCAACTGACTGACCTCTGCTATCTGTAAGAATACAACCTGCCTTAACATGTTAAGCAGCTTCAAGAAAACTGTGGCAAGTCAAGTCAGTAGTAGATATCTCTGCTGCCCTCCATGTGGTCTCCCTTAGCAAAACATTTGCTAGCCCTCATACTGTAGTAGCTTACACTCCAGCTTCCCCTCCTGATTGTCTCTCACCCTTCTTCATCTTGGCGCTGGCTTGACCAAACGCTTACTTACTGTCCATATGCGGCATAAGCATGCCTCATGTAAAATTAGAGTAGAACATACACTACCAAAATGTGTACTCTAATTAGAATGCACTTGGAGCTGGTACTAAATGGTGGCTAAGTATTGTCAACATCTCAGCCAAAACAGAAGTGCCCAAGGAGCTTCATTTTGGTGTTCAAATAACATGCCACTTACATTCTGTCTATCCCGATACACAAATTATTGCCAGCCATGACAGGTTCAAGTAGGATTTATGCTCGTTTATTCAATATCAGGCAAGGTTATATAGCGTATGAGCAGGTACTGTCAACACGGATTTAAACTATTTTTGTTTCACTGGACTGTGTCTGGACAGCCCAGCTGGTATACCATAAAAAAACTACATACGAAAATGGGCTATTTCCAAGTTTTTGATCCCTTACAGTAAGCAAAATGGGAGGGATCTTTGAGAACCCACAAAAGCAATATTCTCCATAGCTGTAAGAGCTTATACCCTTCATGCTGACAGCTTACATATATAAATTCAATGAACAAAATAAAAGGAAAAACCAGAACTTACACTCTGCCTGCGTCTTAAGTTCTCTGCTTCTTGTGGGTTGTTGAATCGAAAAACAGTACATCGGCCGAGCTGCAACAGGTCACCTTCAGTGGAAAACAGAGGTATACAATTCTCAAACTGGCTACATACAGCATACAATGTTAGAAGCAGGGAATGTTACGCATCCACAAACAACAAAGTCAAATCAGATGCTTCTTCATGTGTGAGAGTGGATGACAAAACATAGGTGCTACAATGAACTTCAGCCAGAAAATGAG
The DNA here is from genome assembly GCA_949130485.1 of Agelas oroides. Classification (NCBI taxonomy): domain Eukaryota; kingdom Metazoa; phylum Porifera; class Demospongiae; order Agelasida; family Agelasidae; genus Agelas; species Agelas oroides. Next base: position 4,880,926 of record OX422196.1, on the reverse strand, counting down.
ACCCTCAGGTATTGCATTTACCATAAGCTCCCAATAATAAGCCCCCTTTGAGCAAACATTCTCCCCCCTCTTTACCTCCCAAGTTCTTACATAGGTAATTTTAACTCGTTTAAACACCTCATAGTGAGTGTCTTCTGGGCATGTGTTTGTGGTGAGTTTTTGGCTTACCCCAGTCGTCAAGTGTTTTTGTAAATGCAAACATATGAAATCACTAGCCTCATTCGCTAGCTACCGCCTAGGCTTTTATTGCTCACAGTACAAGCTTACGCAGGGTCGTCCCCTGTAACCACTGACAATGCAAGTTGTTTGATGCCTCTTGGCTTTGTATGGCACCACTGATATCCTGTAGTATGCGTTCAGCAAAGCGCCTTCCTGGAACCTGCAGCAATCATCGTGATTGCCGACTTCGTGCATAACATCATGAGGAACCAGGGGTGTACGCTCGAGACTAATTAAATATTTGAGCAAATGCCCCCTCCCCACTTTTGCCTCAAAGTAGTGTGCAAAAGAAGAAGGGGGGTGGATGTCTTTTAGGAAGCTTATGGTACAAGCATTTTCAACCATCTGGACTAAATCTCACCTGTCCTCTACATTTCAAATTCATCTATTTCCTTCTATTTTCAGGTAGTTAGCTCTTTGACTGAACAACACAACACGCTATTTTATACAGTAGCTAGCCCACATAACATAAAGGTTATGGGGCCTTGCATCACACTGTGCATGTGCATATACAATTTGCTTTAAAACATCTTGCCTCGGCTGGAAATAATAGGGGAAAGTGAAAAGCCAGCAGTCACCATGCACCACCTAGGGTTCCTGGCTTGAACCACCAGTGGAACTGTTGCCTATACTTGATGATCATCAGCAGCTAATATACTGGAGTCAGAAATTTCAGCCTTGAAAGTATGTGCCCATTACACAGAGCATACAAAAGGAGAGAGAAATTTACTTTTTCATCAAAACAATGTGCTGCCCCACTGTCCATATTTAATATGCACAGGTATTGCATATACAGGCTAGATCCTGACAACTAGAAAAGTCAAGAGTGCAAATAGACTTTACCTTGCGACAGCTTTTTAGGCTTCAAGATCCTTCTGTGATTGACAAAGCAATTTCCAAGCAGTGGGTAGAGCACCACCCTGTTCCCCTTCCGCTCAAGTTTACAGTGTTCTGCACAGATGTCACTACCACTGATAACTGAGAAGGCAAAGGAAGCAAATAGTGGCAGGGCACACTATCCATCTTCTAGGTATGTAGAAACATACAACCATTACAACAGTTCTAATACTTTTATGATAGGTCAACATAACAGGAGCAAGCCAATTCCACAGAAAGACATCCAGTATGCTCAATTGCACAATCCATGTTTTTGTAAAAACATACCAATATCAGGTTGGAATGACCCACTTCTAGATCCAATGGTGGTTTCACCATCCTACATAGAAAAGATGCACACATTACATATCTGGATGGGCACATTCACCTAAAAGAGTAGAACAGCAGAACTTGATTGGCTATTACTTAACAGCTCTGCAATTAATATGTGTCCCTTCTAATTTCGCATCAAAACACAATTTCCAGTAATGTTTCACACAACAACTATCCTCATAACATACGCCTTGTTTTTTCGGTATAGAATGCTAGTACCAAGTGATTCTCAATATGTCCTACAAAGCCATTTTAAGACTGTGTGTCACAAATTAATTTTCAAATTTTGCATCACAGTTTGGGACAACTGGATTTGTAAAACTGATTCTAATTTGAGTGACACAATTACAGTGCCTAAGGTAACATTACTGCTAATAGAATACTCAGCCACCAAGTTTACTTGGAGCTTACTTGGAGACCCACACACAAGGTATGAGTGCTAAAACTGTCCAGATAAAACATCAAAATGAAAAAGCAGTAGCAGCAGTGTCTCTTACTCAGCACCAAATTAAGGCAGGTCCAACAAATGTCATTAAGCAGGAAGAGTTGGCCATTCACAGAAAATCTACAAAAGTTGCTGAAGTGTGAACACACAAAAGGTTATCCATTCTACTGTCTCTACACTGTCGTGTCCAAAATAACAGTATTTTCGTTTCTGGCACTTAAATGGCTGAATCAACACTGCAACTTGATACAATCCTTAGGCAGTTTCAACACTAAAAGGGTACTCATATATTGATTGGGGTAAGCCTGAGCAAGCCCCACACTAACAGAATTGCATTGCACATGCGTATGTTTATATGTATGTTGTTTGCTTGCAGCCATATACCAATGAATCCTAAACCCAATTTATGCGTTATGAAAAAGTTAAAAAAACATGTGCATCTTGAACACGATGACGATGGTCTATGTGCCTGCTAATCGGGAAGATTGCATCTACATAGAGCTACTTTTGAGCAAAAACCTCCACAAAAATAACCCTTAAAAAGGTTCAGCAACACCAGTGTAGGGCTAGGCATTGTGATGCTAATACATAGGTGTGGCCAGCGACAATCGCTATGCCACAGTGTTCTGTTACCTGTGGCCAGTAAGGACTATGCTGCTCACAAACAGCAGACTAAAGATGATAGAAAGACGTTGTTTGGGTGTGAAGCTCAGAATTTACTTACTGTATTGCTTCAGCCAGGGCTGCAGTTTGTGCACTACAAACTCACTCATTGAGCCTCACCCCACCATGCCCTTGCGTTTCACTAGTAATTAACTCTATGTACATATAATTAAGGTCAGCTAAGGTCTCTTCACAAAGCTTTCTAAATTCCATATATCACCAATAAAGTTGGAATTTATGGTTCGAACCTATGGCTCTTTGACAACATGCTGGTACAAATCTGAAGTGATGTAAGCAGAAAGACACTATTCAGCTATTGATGGACAGACCCTCATTCAGTGATACCTGAAGTGCCATGAATATCAGTAAATTAGAACACGCAAAAAAACTTGATCAAAAAGGCACAGGCAACGAACGTTTAAATCAGATTATCAACCCCATCACTTTTACAGCATCTAGAACATCATGTTGAGGCACCATTATTGCAACACACTAAATATCATGGACCCTTGCTCAAGAACAATAAATATTTTTAGGCTGGTTTCCTTTCCATGCAGTACACACAGGGAATGAAATACTTGCATGTGTTGATGTTTGAGAAGTGCGGTGGTAGGTTAACCCTGCATGACGGAAGTCCACAACTGAGTCCTTTAGCTGTTGAACAACTAAGAGCTACTGCCAACATATGCCTCCCACATGGGCAATGGGAAAAACACTGTTTACTAATTTTACACAGCGGTGCTCCATCAGTATGCTGCTGCTCAGTAATGTGAAATGCTACTCTACTAGGAAATCAATCTACAGTGTACTTTGAACTACAGTGTACCTTGAAATAGTAGAATACCAGGCCTGTGCTGAGAATGTCCGGGTCTACACCCACAAAGTGTGGTTGCTGAGAGTCCACCACCATCTTGACTCCCTCACTATGCAAGGCAAGATTCCGTTCCTAGGGAAGATGAACAGCTCAACTCTTAACTGTGATAATACCATGAGTTAGCTAAATAGCAAACAGTTTGCCGTACAAGATATCTGCCCGATATGATTACTTGAGCCCTTAATCCAACTATGAGCATAAAAAGTGTTTACCAAACTCACTCAATCTTCTAAGCATGCTATCATCACCAGACTAACAGTGATTGCTGGTAGCAAGCAACCACATTATCGACATAGTAATGCCATACATTTGTAGAAATCAGTCTGTTACATTTTTTACGTACGCAACCCTACTTTCGTCTGTGAGCAGCCTAGCTTGTCTGCCTCAAGTAGTCTCGTGTAGCCAGACTATTAGTCTGCCTTCACTTGAGGCAGCTTCAAGTTCAGTAGCCATTTATGCCAAGCATGTGATGGAGCCACACTGGACGATTTCACAACTGCACATCAAGCGCAAGTTCAGTCTATCCTGGCTAGTAGAGTTACCCCCAAATCCAAACGCCTGTACCTAGCCACACAGGTCTCTACAGAGTAAGCCAGCATGTGATGGAGCCACACTGGACGATTTCACAACTGCACATCAAGCGCAAGTTCAGTCTATCCTGGCTAGTAGAGTTACCCCCAAATCCAAACACCTGTACCTAGCCACACAGGTCTCTACAGAGTAAGCCCAGTCTAACAGTTTGCCTATACAAATGGACCTTTGTCCTTTACATACATACGGATGAACAGACAGGAGTTTCCATAGACTACACAGTTTGGCGCTCGCTCAGGCTTGCACCAATCAAGGGTAAAGATGACTCCAATAGTAATAAATCTTCAGCAAGTACCTGTATAATTCTCTGTATGTCCTTCCACTTCCCAACCCACTCTCTTGTTAGCTCAGCAACCTGCATGTGAGAAAAAATAGTATAGTGATAAGCAGTGTTACTACTGTTGATAAGACACAAGTTGTTCCACATTTCTTTGGACTATGTCAAATGGAGGTGTATGATCCTATCTCTATGCCCCAGTGAAGCGAAACCAGAGGCATCATTGGATAGACAAGACTGCTTTTCAAATCAGGTTTGCTTATGGATCAAGTATTGGGACTGTGTGCTTTGCATGGAGAGTTCCGGAAGTTATTGACCAGACATTAGTCAGTCAAACAATCTCAAAGCTTAACTCTAACCAGCCAATCTACCATAAGAGCCATGGGAGAGGAGTTTTCTCAGTCACTTGATGCAACTACGTATATAAACTCCCAGACTGTCTACATCATTTCAGAAGCTAGCACTTGGTTGAAGGATACAGGGAGAATGGTAGTTTCCTTGAAGCCAACATCAACCAGATTGCTATCACTGTGGTGCCCCAGAAGAAACCTTGCTTGATGATGAAGAAACATAACAACTAAAGACACAGTTTGCAGTCGTCCGACCAATTTGCTTTCTCTGTCGTTTTGCTGGTAAAAGACCAGCTACAAGACAACCAAATCACATGGTTAAAAAAAGCCTCGAACTGACAGTCATTGATTGCTTTGTTGTTTGAAATTTGTGCAGTTGCATGCTTTGTGTTAGTTTGTACAGTCACTGTTCTCTGGACTGTTTGCTAGTGTGTACTGTCATGCTTTGCAATGTTTAAATTTGTTGGATCTAGCATCATCAAAATGGTAACCTACATCTTCCAAAGTGACATGTGTGGTGGCCATGTGAGTGCACAATCATAATATTGCTTTACCTACTAAAGTGACATGTGGTCACATCAGCAAATTTTGACCAAGGGCTCCGGTTTCATCCCATCATCATATTGTACAGCCCTCCTTCATACGAGTGACCAGTCTTTGACCAAAAAGGTTTAGATGTAATTGCTTAGATGTAATTGCAGAACTAAATATATACACCTTATTAACATGAGTTAGCATGCAATATCGTGAGTTATTGCACAAGTGGGTGTGGTATTTTCATGAGCCAAAAACAGGTTAAAATGCAGCCTATGAGTGCAATAAGCTCAATATGCATGCTAACGAGTGTAATAAAAAAGTCACAAAAAAGTTTTCTGAATGAAAACAAGCGCATGTAGGGATGGAACCCTCAAAAACCAACCAAACTAGATGGGAATGACACCACAACAATTTCACACCATCCCTACATCTTGTGCCATTTTGCCAACTATGCTTTGTGTTTGTTAGTTGTGTGCATAGTCGTGTCTCTTCTCATACAAATTAAGTACTAAGGAACTCACTGTTTTATAACGCATTGATTCTAATTAAAGCACATTGTGGTTGCTAGAATATCGCGTAGCCCCAGGGCCCGTGCAATAATACCCATGCAATATTGTGTGACATTGCACAGCACGGGAGTAGGAAATATATACTGTTGTAGAAACATCAACTGGATAATATATGTACCCACAAAACTGTATAGAGAATATTCCCTAGAGTTACCTGTTCTTCTTTCTTATGAAGATCTTCAGCCAAAGAAATACTTCTGCTGGAATGCAGTGTTTTCCTCTCAGCACTTAAGTCCTATTTGGAAAAGAATGCAAGGAGAATTTGTGCCAGATTTATAAAACAAAAGAGATTATGAAGTAGTTAGCTGGCTCTAGCTCTAGCTGGAAGAGATGATTTTCACTCCTTTTAACTTTCAACTGGTGATCAGGCTGAGATTTTTAATGTTGATCTTAAACATACAGGTAAGTAGGTGAGGCTGGCATTGACTTCACTAGTTAGCATTAAGTCCCTTCATTTTGTATGAACTACAATGACCATGTATGAAAACGTTAACTGCCTTATCAGCTGTCTGTGGAAACCAGAATGTGAGCTTTGAAAGTTGATTGTTCACTATTATCAAATGACAAGCAGGTTCATGTCATGTGTACCAAGCACATACCTTACTTGTTCAGGAGGCAGGGGAATGCAGCATAATCATTATGTAAATCTGACAGATTCTCACCAAGTCCCCAGAAGCAATGATGGACTTCAGTCTTTGTATTTCTGTTCTCAATTCACGTATCACCTTCACATTGGAATCCTGGTCACAAAAACACATTGAACAGAAGGATTTTAAAAAGGGCCTTATATCAAGTAGCTTACATACACATAGTTGTTACAAAATGTATACTTCAAGTCATAGAAAGTTAATAACCGGTTTCTGGTTCCTGCTTGTGCCCTTTGTACTGTTGCCGCACCTATCCTGTATGCACGTACAGACTGACAACAACACTAGCATGACCTTTGTTGATTCATACTGTAGCTAGCTAGTCAGTAGTAATAGCTTGTCATGCTAAAATTCACGTCTGTTCAGGTACTGCACTGTGTCAGGTTAATGAGGATATCATCAATGGTAGATGAGTTGTAGACAATGTGAGGGGGGTTGAGCAATTGGCTAACAGAACTTATGGTCACCAGCATGATGTTGGGAAATTTGTGAATGCAAGACACAGTTTTCTGTGGATCACCGCTCAGGGACATTGAGACAAAGACTTTCAAAGAATCCGTTTATCACCGGCAGTCAGCAATGTGTTGCAGTTTGAAAAACACTCTGTGATTATCATGCAAGGAGGTAAAAAACACCACGGCATGGGTTTCAAAAAGTAGCAGTCCCACTCTTCCTCTGTTGTCGTGCAGAGTGCAGCAGATGATGTTTGTAATAGATAGACTATGCTTCAATACCAAGATATGCAATAAATGTGACAACTCTAAGATGGTTAAAAGAAGTGCTTATTTCTTGGACAAGAAACCAGTTATTAAGCTTGTATGGCCTAAAGCTATACTACAAAGCTAAGTAGTACTAAACTCTCAAGCATTTTAGTGAAGCTAAATCTAAACTCTACGCTCACTGACCATTATAGGGCACAGCTTAGACTTGTATGCAATAACAGCAGTGCATAGTTCACTCTAACCTCATTCACAACTGGCTTGTTCACAATGTTCTTCGCCCTGCTGGCGTATCTCAGGGTGCTCAAGGTCTCTTCATAACTAGACTCAGCTGGAGATATAGCTAATGAAAAACCAGTCAGCAGCCATCATGCCAATTTGCACCAATAATATAACCAAGCTAATACACTAAACATACTTGCAATCATGATGGTTTTGGAGTTCCCTCCGAGGCTATCCTTAAGTAGCCATGTCAGCACTGAATCCCTGTAGGGGATGTAGGGCTTCTTGTGCTGACTAGAATGAGTGGACATTTCCGCTGTAGGAAGAATCAAAATAACAGTTCAGTTATACATATAATTATGATAGTCTTGTAGTAATAGAGCACCCATGGGTGAAACATACATTTGCCAATACGAGGGGTTGGTGCTCTTTCAGGTGTTTCCACATTTGTCAATAAAAGAGCACACCCACAAGTTTTAAAGAGCACACCCACAAGTTTAAAAGAGCACACCCACAAGTTTTAAAGAGCACACCCACAAGTTTAAAAGAGCACACCTGCAAGTTCAAAAGATGTATAAGGCCATTCCAAATGTACATCTGTTTCAGGTCCCAGGATTTTCCTGCTACTATGCATACAGGTTGTACATCAGCAACACAAGTAGCAATCAAAACGCAAGTATTTGCGAATATAAACACACACATCGCTGTATAAGAAAACCTGAAAATATTAAGTTAAAAGCGCAAAATGACACTATTTCCGTCCTTCTACATAAAAATGTATTGAAGCAAGTAGAGTCAAGGCTGGAAATACAAGGTACAGCTTATTATCTGTACAAAACTCAACCATGGGATTCCAGCATGCACAGCTTCTGTGCATATGCACTATACTAGGATGTTCATAAATTGGAATGCTTTGTAAGTGTGCAGGCGAAGGATCAGAAACAGAAGTACAACTTGGAGCAGCCTAATGGGCAAACAACAGCTTGCAACAAAGCCATCACAACCCATCAGTCTTCAAAGCTCAAGTCAAAGTCGTGGTGGCACTGAACACTGTGAGCTAGCGTCAAGTTAGCAATATCATCTACACAAAACCACTTCATAATCCGCTTGGTTAAAGTATAGTATGGAGTTTAAACGGAGTTAATGGGCAAGGTGTAAATCTTGCGTATAGAACTTTGTTAATCACGTGAGCATAATTCCGTATACTAAACAGAAGCTTGATCGAGCCACCATCTTGGTGTACAGCTTGCACTGTATGTCACTGGCGGTGTACACCATATCGAAAAATCCCACAGGTAAGCATTCATGTAGCTGTTTTAATTACATACATAGCAGTGGTATTTGTTCGATTCAACACATACTAAAAGCATAAGTATATCCCCCCGTTCGTCATGATCGCCATAGAAGCTACTATCTCCTTGTACACACCATGGCGGCAGTTTTTGTATTCTCGAAAGTCATGAAGTCACATGAATATGCTCTATTCAGCTATTCAGGGGAGGACTCAGAGTGGTTCTGGGCATGTGTAGTTAGCATCATGCCATATGACCACATGCTAGTAGCAACAACAGTGCCACCTCAAACAATCATGGACAGAGAGCAACCAGAGATGGATGATAGCCAATCCAAGAGCGGAAGGGAGACAACAGTATCTGGGGGAGGCGCATCAGATCCAGTTGTCCACCTTTCGGCCAAAGACATTGCACCTATTACCTCAACGGTGGCTGATATCCTCTAAGATGCCAAGGCCAAACAGAGGAGAGAGCACCTATATCCAGCATTCATACCGAGTGACAGCCATGACACTAACAATGAGGGAAGCTTATAGTTGTTAAGTATAGTGTATGGGTGGCTCAGGGAGTGGGGCAGGCAGGAGGCGTGCCAAGGATTAGTTTGGGCAGGAAAGGACAGGGCTACATCCACAACCCTGTTTTTTTCTCCTCCCAATCACCTAGCCTCGTTCCCAGGCCGTTCCCGCCTCCAGTTTTTGATCGCTTGCAGCATAAAAACGGAGGGGAAGGCCTGGGAGAAAGAGTCATGTGCGTGACGTCAGGTAGACGTGAGGGGGGCGGTGCCCGACGAAGAATCTCGAGGTCGTTCTTGTAATATCTTGTCCAAGAACTTGAGACTGTAACATTCGAAAGACAGCGTCAATACAGCTCGTTGTTTGGTAGACTCGAGGCTGATCAACGCAAAGTTTGTGAATTACAATGATCGGGCACCCCCCCCCGCACGTCTACCCTCACGTCTACCTGACGTCACGCACATGACTCTTTCTCCCAGGCCTTCCCCTCCATTTTTATACTGCAAGCGATCAAAAACTGGAGGCGGGAACGGCCTGGGAACGAGGCTACCAATCACCCACGTGTGTGTAAGGTAGAACGATAAATGCATGGCAGATGGCATCCAGCACAGCTCCGAAGCCCATATATCATGGAGATCCACAGCTTCCAATTGATGCTCCTCCTCACACAAGCCAGAGAACATTAAATGGAGTTTAACAGAGTTAATGGACAAGGTGCACATCTAGCATATTCGGGGCAGGACTCCGAGTAGTTCTGGGCATGCATAGTTAGCATCAAGCCACTTAAGTACATGCTAGCAGTAACAGCAGCGCCATCTCGAACGATCATCCCACCCAACCCTCCCTTCAGGGGCTGGGTATCAGGGAAACCTCTGCAGAGGTTACTACTCACACACTTCGGTATTTTTTGTTTCCATATATAAGGACCACTACATGACCAAGAGCTGGGGATGTAGCTAAGACATGAATGGAGGTGGGCAAGACAGGGCTACATCTACAACCCCGTCCTTTTTGTCCCCCCCCCCCCAGTCACCCACATGTGTGTGTAATGTAGAACGATAAATGTATGGCAGATGGCATCCAGCCCAGCTCCAAAGTCCATATATCACTGAGGTACACAGCTTCCAGTTGATGCTCCTCCTCACACAATATGTGTACCACTTCTTAAAACTTCGCTAATATGGTCTTTTGGCTAGATCAAACACAGTGGATATTAAACCAAAAGCTGGGGGTAGAGTATCTTATTGGCTGGGTGCTCTTTAGTGAGACATGGTAGTGTATACAATATACAGCCCACTGCACCTCATAGAGCAAGGAAGAGAGGAAAGGGAAAAAAGGAAAGGGAAGAGATTCGTATAGTACAGATTACACAGGTCACAAATTTGACTACCAACAAGGAATTGTTTGACACCACACAAGTACCACCACACTGCAGTGTTTTATGTAGATAGTTAAACCACTCTTTTCTCACCAAGTGAAGAGATGACAATGCCAAGACAGACCAGAGAGCGGTTGATGCTTCCTCCTTCCTTCAATCTCTCTCCCTTTGCACCCGTCAGGCTAGCTCGCTCACTACACAGAAGAAAGGAAGTGTAACCAAGTACCTATTGTCCCAGGCAAGTGTCCAATGCAATTCAATCCCACCACCCCCCCAACCCCAATTTTTGACAGTTCTATGATCACACATCTGGCAGCCACTAAGTACATATGTGCCATCAAAACTTAGTTCAAGGCAACCAGAAGCAACTCTACATCAGGAGAGGAAGTGACAGTACCACCTCCACTGTACATACAAATAATCATGGGGGCAAGTGGTCAGCGCAATGGAAGCCAGGGGACCAGGTTCGATTTTCAGTGACTACCCGCTTTCACTTTCCACTCATTCACTTCATACGTAACATCCAATGTGTTGTTAGCTCCAGCTAAGGCAAGACTTGGTGTTCTAAAGCATTTCAAATACTAACCAAGGTTCCTCAGCTAATGCAGAATTTTTTCCAGTTGACCCTAAAGGAGCTCTGACGACACATGCAGAGTGGATTTTATATACACAGTCAGTACACAGCTATAAAAGCTTGCTATGGTATGGACAAACAAAATAACCTTTGTTATCAACATTAACCATTGACATCATGAATGTGTGCAAGTTTATCAATAGTATGCAATTACCACATTTCTATGATCCAACCCCGTGACTACTATTTTTTTCGCCGTTCATTATTGTGCGGCTACTATTTGAGACCAGCTACTATTTGAGGGTGGTGTTTATTTCTTCGGAAAACCCGCAGACATCAACGACGGCTGGATAAGGTACGTACGAGCAATACAGCGACGAATATTAAACTCTGTCAGTAGTACACGCAGCCTCTCAGTCCTGCTGTCAGCCTTGGAAAGGAGTTGTGCAACACAAACAGCCCTAGCGCTAGCCCATTGACCATCGTCTTAAACTATTTACATGCGTGTGCGTGTGCCACGTACATATACTAGCTGCGGCTACTATTCAAGGGCGGCATTTATTTTGCTCAGAGCTTCCGACTGTGCGGCTACTATTCGAGGGCAACGACTACTCAAGGGCGGCATCTATTCAAAGAAATATGGTACGTAAGTATATGTATTTGTCATATGTCATTTCATACTTTTTGGACACTGCAATTAAGGCCACATGCAAACATTAAGATTCTCATACAACTTAATTGATCATGCAGCTAGCTAGCTCCCAGGTGAGCTTGAATGATGACAATCATAACCAGGAAGATCAGCCACAGCTTGTGCACAAATTGTACAAGGGATAGCAGTTGTGTACGACATTTGGAAAGGCAGCTGGAGTGTGAGCATCTACTGTATGTATGGCTAGCAGTTGCGTAGACAGGTTGCTTACAGAATGCAGACGTGGCAGAGATTCTGCTTCATGTTTTGATATGTGGGAACTTCCCTCTGTGATTTCCCTCTACTATGTATACAATAGTTACAACAGCTAGCCAGAGTAGCTGCACAGGTAGGACAAATGGTTCCATTGTATGTTATCACTTCATGACAAGCTATTTCCAGCTGTCATGAAAATTTTTTAAGCACTTGTGCATTGATTGCTTGCAGATAGTAGAGTGACAAACCTCTAAATACATGGCCTGTGTGCTATAACCTGATACTTCACTGGTAAGGCCTTATAGCTATTTCTGTAGTGCAATGCTTAATCAAGGTCTCCCCCTCCAGTGTAAATATTACAGGAGAAAGTGTCATAGGGAAAAGGCTAAGGGAAAGCAGGCTTAGGCAAATGATTAATGTAACAAATGAGCATTATAGCAGACACTATTGCCCATCACGACAATTAAGCCAGTAAAATGGCCAGTGAAGATGGAGGACCTTTGACTACAGCATGTCCAAGTATAAATCACTGGTTGCATGAGGCCACTGAAGTGCATATAGCATTTGACCTGTTGTCCCAGCTACACGACATAGTCCTGTTGTGTAGAAAACTACCCAGCAGAAGAGGATGTTTGTCTGAGGTTGCTCCACAACCAGATACAATAACTGAGCCCGATATACATTGGTCTATAATTTGTGGCCTTGGACTCAAACACAGTTTGATTGTGACTCCACATTCATATATACATGCTTAATAAACCTGCCACAGTAAATTATGCTGTTTTGAAATTTCAAACAGTTATAAACTTTGAATGTTGTTTCTTCTTTATGCGCTCTTATCAACTTCCCTTCATGTACTTAGGGAACATTTTACCTTCCAGCCAAATCCACAAGATGAATTTTGCTCACAGTTTCACTTGGCAAGTCAGAGCAGTACTTAGCCTGAAAAGAATAACAAGCCATTAGTAAAGCAGTGCCGGTGTGTGATTTTATTACACAAAGAGAATAAGTTCAGGGTCATAAAAGAGAACAGGTACATAATTGGAGAATTATGTATACCTGCTCTGCTAACAGTCACCTATGCTAAGCTAGCTGATCACGCTCTCAACCTGCAGGATTCACAATAATTGTCTGAACACAGTATTTATTCAATCATTAAGTTTTGATTATTCCCAGAAATAACACAATACACCAATTGGTATCACATGCGCACATCAAGAATTGTGATAGCCAACAACTGGTGTCAAGGCAGTGAGCTTTATCAAGGCCCTAGGCAAATAGCTGTAAGTTGTGTATCCGGTCTGTAGTTAGGTTGGGTCCCCACCTACTAATATAAGTGGGTTGGTCTAGAAGCTCTCAAAGGGTGGAGCTTAGTGTATGCTAGAAAACAGGGTGCTTGTCGATCGCCTCAATCATAAAAACAACTTCTTGGGAACGTTTTATCCACAACGCCTGTAGGCAGAAGCACAACACTAAGTAAAGTGGCCCTTGAACATCATAAATATGAATTGAAGATAATTCTGGAGCTGCGCCTCATTATCAGCGAGAAAAGCCAACAATGGTATACACAGCATGTGGCAAGTAAGCGTCCTCTGTAAACTGGTTATACATTACTTCATGTTTTCCGCTGGTGGACCATTGGTTGGTGGCTTCTGTGTCCAGACATACATAACTACTGCTTAAGCCCAGCTTTGTCCGTACGCTAGTAAAATTTGTCTGGAAATTGTACGGTTACTGGACATTATCACGAGCCCTGACCTGGTATTTCTCTCACATTAACTTAATCACCTCGCCAGTGTTGGCCTTTACAAAATCACCAGTGCAAAAGAGAGACAGAGAGTTATGGGTGACTTTGAGCACTGTTGGCTGTTAGATACACATTGCATTTTGGTAATGTTAGTTGGTTGCTACCCAACCAATTTTGGCCTGGACTGTAGACTGGACAGACATTTTAATAACATAGAATTTACAACAAGTTCCACTTCCTGCTTTGTACTACATAGCTGTACAATATCACTTTCATTGAAGTAACCCAGGCAATTAAAAGACTATACTTTAAAATTACAGTACATAGCACACTGAAAGCTACTACCACTACAGAAGTATGCATAAATGATCATAATTTCATGGCAATCAGGATGGTTGATCAAACATAGACCTTGAAGTCAATACATAGCAATGAGCCTATAGAAAATACCTGAGTGAATGTTATGGTAAAGATAGCATGTGATCTGCTGCTCATGTCATTCATTTTAGTGCAAGCAGTAGCTCTGAAAGAGGGAAAATGCAATAGCATAAAGTCCATCTGATTTTTACTGCCAGTACAAAATTTACCATAAACAATTAGCCCAAGCCCCAAATCCATAACCCCCCTCCTGCAAACTGTATAGCCCCAGTCCTCATGCATGAAACACTTACACATGAAGCCACCCCAAGTGAACAAATGTTATTACATACCTGTGAGAGTTTCCAGTATCAATGAGTTTGGAGATCCCGGCATAATCCATCACAGAGTGTTTAGTAAGGTCTTAGGAAGAGTCAGAAGATACAGAGAGAATCAGCACTATCACACACAATGTAATAAACACTGAATATTAACTACAAAAGGTTCAAGTCATCAATTACAACGACATGCCCACAGTTAGCACTAAATCATACACTTCATGATGTGCATGCATAACCATAACAGTGGGCAAGCCTGAAATGAATCCATGTAATCAAATTGAAAGGTGCACTACATCTATACAAGGCACACATACACAAATTAGGGTAATCCCAGCTATAAAAATGCAGGACATTGTGGGTGTGAGCCTGAGCAATACTAGTACACAAAGTAGTAGCTATGCCAGTGAATACTGCTCTGGCCATCACCTTGGTCAGAAGGCACATTGCATGATCTCCACTCACACTACCAACTCTAAACAAGAGGCACCTAGCTTGGTCACTCTAATTCTGCATGTTTTCTAAATCTGTGTCAAAAGTCAATCTCAAACCACAATAATATGTCACTCTCTAGGACTCATTTCATCGTATTGTGTTACCACGTCATCTGTGATGTACAAAGGCATTCAGTAACGTGGCTCAGACATAAGTTGATGGTAACTGTAACAGTAGCTACTGACTCATATTTTGTGCAAGACACTAGAAAAACAACATGGACACTATGCATGTATGTACGTACCTTCGTATGACATATTTTTGTGTTTTTTTTTGTATATAAAAATTTTGCTTAAAGTGGGCACTTATGAGAAATATCAAGGTGGTTAACATAAGTATATACATAAGTACATATACAATACATATGCAGAGGCTCAAGTGACACCTTCAAATGCAGGCTGGGTTTTGATTGCATAGTAGAAAATGGAATTCTGGGTTTTTGAAGGTACGTAAACTGCATATCTAATAGTTAATATTACTGCGGGTCCCCCAATTTTATCCACAGCTATATGATAGGATTCTAAGAATTCTACAAAGTATGTGAGAAAACAGTGGTGAGTCAGAGCGCTGATGGCAGTGTGTACACATTAGAGAATGTTGCAAGAGGCCAACACAGTTGCATATCTCCCAATGGAAACACAATCTTCCGACATGAATGATATATACTTTCTCTTTTTCGTTTTCGTTCTGCTGTCACCTTACATGTTAAACACATTTTCAATCACCTGGTTAACCTGCTGAGTAACGTTGGGAGGTAGCCCTGCTTCATCAAGTTGGAAGCCTGTTCGCAGGTTAGATACCGCAAAAGATTCATCTTAAAGAAAAGTAGAACACTGCACTAGACGTACCTAATCATTTGATTGCATAATTTGCATTATAATTATGAATGCTCGCAATAAATTTTAAACACAAACAATCCCTGGACTACAGTATGTCACCACAGTGCTTGATTTGCCACTGTCTTTTCACACACTATTGCAAAATCTAATGGAGGTCTGTGTTTATGGGCACAAATTGCAAGTATCAATTTGTCTTCAAAACCAGGAAACAAAAAGTATCCAATCGTACTTAGTTTAATAGAATAATTTGTGTAAACACACAATTATAAGTTAGATCTATCATAAATTCCTTGTAATAGTTCAAATGTGCAAAATTTTGTTACAAATGCAAAAGTAGTTGTTCAGTTCTGTTACAAATTTTCAGCTGAAGTAGGTTCTATGACAAGGAAACAATGGCAGGATGGCAGAGGACATGCACATTAGCAACAGAGTGACAAACTTCTTGAAACTATCTCCATGAGCAGAAAAGATGAAGGGCAGCCCAGCATCATTGTAGGAGGCTCCTCAACAAAATTGAGCTTGCTAATTCCTCAATTTGTTTTCAGAACTGCACATCACCACTTTCACATTGTCACAAAGACCAACTAAGCCGTTTGCACATGCTTTGCATTAGGCACAATGGCGTGCACATACTCAGTCAATACCTTAGCTCAGATTATTCACACTAAGTAATTAGCCACAGACATGTGCAAGTGTGTGCCACCATGTCCGAATGTTGCCATCTACGTACAAAAAATGTATACTCCTTTGCTGGCTTTGACAACTTGACATAATCTCGCTAGTACTAGAATGATTAAACAACAACATTGCTAACCTTCAACGTAAGGGCCATCCTTTGGGTGCTCTCGCACCCTCAGACCATGTTGTGCAGCGCCAAACCCACTGCGAAGCAAGTCATGCACCTTCTCATTGTAAATCTCCATATAGCTACATGAGATTGGAAACAGCTTCACTCAGAAGACAGCAAAGAAAAATTCACATCCAATATATGTACAATAGGTGAGTAACTGGGTTACATACTTGATAACAACACACAAAATTTAAGTAGTGAAGCCACCCAGAAAATGTACTCCTACATACCATACTGTAGCCTCTCAAAGCATCAGCATAACCTCGTTCCCAGACCCCAGCCAGCTTTTCGTTGCTTACAGTAAGAAAAAGCAGGGGAGGGCCCGGTATCTTTTCTCACATGAGTGACGTCAGGATAGAAAGGATGGTATAAGCGGCTTCATTGTGTATTATGGCTCAGAACAAGAAGAAGAGCAAAGGTACCATGCAGGTAATTCCACATGTATCTAGCAAGCAAGGAGCATTTTGGGATATGGTACAGACTCGTTCAAATTTTACAACAATATTTCAACATACGTCTGTATACCCACTTGCAGTCAACAGCAAGCATACAAAGTGAAACATCAAATAATAGAAGGCAACTCAGCAGAGCATACACAGAAAGATTGCCAAAGTGAAGAGTGGGCTCAAAGGAGGCTCATAGAGGCAGGGAGGAGGAGGAGGAGGAGGAGGAGGAGTTTGTGTACCAAGAGACTAGCATATACAAATCTCAGCGTCTTCAGCCATGTGACAGAGAACGAGAGAAGCATACACAGGAGTCCCTTCAGAGGTACATTATGATTTAATTGAGGCACACAAAACATATATAATGGTGAAACACTCTCCTCCTGTTTGCCCCTATGAGCGACCAACGAGCCCTTCTTCTTTTGAGCAATCCCTGTAACTCTGTGTGATGCGACATGTGGACCAACAGTACATGGGTGGCATGAGATGTCACAGCACATGTGTAATGCCTATGATAACTTTTTTCACCATTCTGACTCATTGTCAGAAGATAGCAAATTTTGATCTGACAAACTCAAGAATTGATCTGACATGTTTACGTAAAAAGGACTGCTGATTCAGCAATTTTTATTGTCTTTCCACCACGGCATCCAAATTATAAATCTCTGGATACCAGCTATATGGGTATGAAATAACAACTAGTGTGTAGCTAATGCCCCTCAATACTACATTTCCAAGAACCAACGTGAACCTTCCTGTAATACGTTCGCTCCATGCGCTATAAGTTGGTAGGCAGAGTTTCGCCAACGATTGATCGATTGTTCTTCTTAGCTGAAATCCTTGGGACACGCTAGGCATAAAACGTATTTCAGCTTGAGCAGCAATGAATGTGGAATACAGCTACTATAAAAGTTCACTAATTTTACTTGTCTGTAGCCTAGCCACGGGGACATTCTCACCGAACAAGTCGGCACATGGTCGGTCACGCAACAATTTTACCCAGAAATTGTCCAATGACTGACAGTTATCATAAGCACTGCATGTGTGTACCTAGTGACATTTTTGAGAGAGAGCAAAAGCCACTGAGGTGACTCTACCAGCTGAACAATGGAAATAATACTATACCTCTCAAATAAAAGACAGGCAATTAAATAAAAAGTGAAGCAGATCAAACATAAAATGTCAGATCAATAAGTGACTTCCTTGGAGAGCTTATTGACTTTAAAGCATGGTCACCTGACCGACTTCCTAGATGTCTCACAGAAAATCTGTCATTCAAGTAGCTAACAGAAACCTACTGTAGTTCATTACATTACTCATGGTACAAAGTTTGACCATTGCAGGACTGAAGTATGTATGTGAGTTGACATTGACACTCTTGGGAGTTGATATTCCAGGAGTTGATATTCCAGGAGTTGATATTCCAGGAGTTGATATTCTGAGACCAACTAGAAAGGTACAAGCTAAGAAACGTTACCTAACTTCTGTCTTGTAGGACACCTGTCCCTCTTCACTTTGTCCTTCCATGGCCATCCTTGAATACAGGCCCTATATAGGTAGGAGGAGAATATTTACAAAATCGGTCAGGTTACCATGCTTTAAATCAACTTAACTATTTGAGTATAACATCAAGAGATTTCCAAGACATTACACATGTGTATCAAACAGGCAAAATGATACAGCACACATCTTAAAATGACACCATTACTCAAAATGTTTTCAGTACACACGTTGTAACACAGCCTTACTGCCAATCCAAAGGCTTCTTGGTAGAATCATAAGAATTTTTTCACAAAGCAGACCAAAATTAAAATTTTCTGAAGCTTCACTTCAGTTTTCTGAAGCTTCACTTTATCTTTCTGAAGCTTTGTGTATGCATTCCGGTACTGCATTTGCAGCACAGTTGCAATACAGTATGAAAATAGCTTCTGAAGCACAATGTCATTTTAAAGAAGACAAGTACCACATTTGTGAAAGTGTACTGCCACCTGAAGAGGGCATTTTTTGATGTACAAGTAACAGACTGGGTGGAAAACAACATTGGGATATGAAAGCACTAAAGCAGGCATTGTTTGTACGTAAGGGATGGATGGCAAGTCTGCTATTCACTTCAAAGAAAGTACAAGTAAGTGCAGAAAATGAAGGCTAGTGTAGTTTACACGTGACAGTTGGTATTAATAGCTGCTAAAGTGATGATACTGAGAGCATTTGTTGTAAATGGGGCAAATCTTCATGTGTTAGGGACTATATTGGTTCTGTTTTGAAGGAATGTTAGTAGGTTGTCAAGTCTAGTTCAGAATAAAATAACTCTGGATTATCAGTTGAGTGTGTTCACTCCCCTTATGAGATGAGTCAGTCGTTTGTATGAGCAAGTAACCAACGAGCATTACACTTACCCTCACATCATTCTCAAGCGCCCACCCAGCCATTTGCTAATTACAGTACAACGGGAAAGGCTTGGAAAACTTTATCTCGTGACTAACATGTAGGGTAGAGAGAAACTTTAACACATCAGTAGATTATCAACTGTATTCATGCACAAAGTTCCAGTGTTCTTGCATGGGGTTGTTCTGGCCGCTACATACATACAAGTACAGAAGCTGCCTTAACAAACCCTGCAAAAAGGCTAACTTGCATCACATTGATAGCACTTTTCCAAAGTGATCAACTGTCATTTTGCCAAGTGAGGACAGGTTTGTATGCACTCGCTCATGACTTGCCATACTGCCAAGTGATCCAGTCTCAGTCAGTTCCGTACATCCAACCAGCCATAAGGTTTATGCCACAAAGAAAGCATCATTTAGTGAAACAGTCAATAAAGCGTGAGTGATTTCATTTGTAAGCCTAAGTAAGTTCTCTCTATTTGTGACATTTTGCACGATAGAAATTTTACCAGGCTCTTTCTTTGCACACTGTAAGTATCTTGTGTTATACATTACAGCTTCTTACAGCTTGGATGGTCAACCTTCTCTACTCTAGCAAGGACAGAACACACTCAAAATGCAAAACACCACTACACCAACAATGACTCCTCTGACTGGAACAGGGTGTCAGTTAAGTTACTACAAGCTTCTCACCTCACATATTCTTGGTATGAGCCCTGCAGCCACCTGTACATAATAGCAAACATAATTATGTAGTACAGTCAGCAAAGTTTTATACTCAGTTTGGCAAATTGATATCTGGTGAAACAAGGGGTAATCTTTCCAGGTTGAAGCTGGAGCAACACAGCCTCCTTAATAAAAGGAGATGTATGCTCAAAGAGATAAAGGATGAGCACACTACTTGAAAGACTTCAGAATGGAGAGTGTAGCCTAGTTGGTTACTTAGCAACAGATGGACACCAAACTGGACTTCAGAAACAATACTTTATTAAAGTCAGCATTCTGGTATGCACATGCTTTAATAAGCTTGCATATATACATTGAGTTCATCTCGTGGAAAGTTGATTTGGTGGGAGTAGACCTCATGGGAAGTTGATCTCGTGGGAGTTGATCTCGCGGGAGTTGATTTTGTGGGAGTTGATCTTGTGGGAGGACACTATTTAGACACCAACTACATCACATACTGGTACCAAATCAACCGCTCAGGACTATGTTAATCAACAACATAACACACAAAAGTTCTTTACACTACGAGTGTGCATTCCCATATCATTTCAATACCAGCCATCAGGACAGTATAATCAACAGTGGATATACTTACAGTAGATCTTAACAAAAAGCCATTCTAGGTGTTAGGATACATTAGCCATGTGAACACTGCAGCAAAGCTCATCTTTTTACTGCTGTGTTACATATAACGTAAAGTACCAGAATTTTTTGCATTTCTTCAAGCTGTGTAGGCTTCATGTTTTCACACCTTATTATATTCACTGCTGATTGCCTACATCAAACTGCCCAGATGGTGGGTGTAAAAACTGTATGGCAGTTGCACACTCTTAGCAGCCTTGTTCCCAGGCTCTAACCGGTGTCTCATCCAAAAATAAAGAAGGAGGGAGAGAGCCTGGTACAGATTTGCACATGATATCATGGCATGATGATGTTACAGTAATAATTGCTAAAGTCGTGTTGAGTTCACATAGCGATGTGACTGGCTGACTAAGACAGCTACAGGAAAGAAGTGAGCTGTGACTATGATGTTCAGCCCACTAGTCATGACAGTCATCCAGTCAAGTGCCAAACTGTTACATTTTACAATAATTAATGCTGTTGGATAGGCCTGTAAAAATTATGCCAGGAATAATTTGGAAATAATAGAAGGCAAAAAAAAGAGTAAAGATTAATTCTGAAGACATTATATGGGAATACCCCATGGTTACACCACGGGTAAAAACAGCAGAGGTGTCTGAGTCATTGCTCGCATTACAAAGGTCGGCTAAGCTATTGGAGCAGGGTACATCAGCATCGCTTCTTGAACAGTTATGGGTTCTGCAGTGAGACCACATCAGGTATAGCGAAACCCGTCAGTAGGATAAAAGTGCCACCAACCTATGAAAACCTCAAACGATCCCAAGAGTGTCTCCCCACATCAGTGCTTGCGTGAGTTTGAAAATGAATCCCTAACTATCTCTGCCAGAAACCCTGTTTATGGTGCTTCTTCCATCGGAGCAATCCAGGACTCAACTATACAGAACTATTTAGAGGTTTCTTTAATGTTGTATTACAGCAGTTGTTAGAATTATTTAATGCTTATCTTTTCAAGCATAACCGCACCCAAGAGCATATAAGAACGGGCGGGTAGAGTAAGAGCATGTAATTCCAATAGAAGCCCACAGTCCGGTCAAAATGATTGAACCATACTAAAAATAGAACACCTCATCATGTGCTTAGCAACAATGGCTTATGACTATCCACAGCTGCGCAGTACGTGTTACTATTTTTAGTATAGTTCAATAATTCCGACCGGTTTCAAATTTTATGAAGTTACACGCTCTTACTCTAGCCGCCCGTTCTTATGCGCTCTTGCCGCACCCCAAGTGGAAAGAAAAGGGTGGTAAAATGAGGTGCAGTATCCAGCCATTAACAGTAAGCATAGCCATGCATGTAGAGTGAAGTGAAGCTAACTTGGCTTTGTAATGTATGTGCAATGTGTCTGTTGGAGTGGAAAAATAGAGGTTGTGGTAGTTGGGTGTTACAAGAAAGTGCGTCTTAAATGTTGACAGGTATGTACGGTTAGGTTTGTGGGATGTGGGCTAAATAGGGTGATTGGCGTACATGTATATGACTGGATGTACGAGTTGTAGTATATCAGTGTGCATAAAGCTCCTTGTTTGCAGAGGAACATCTTGGCATAAGGGTGTTGTGATAGTCAGAACCTCAAACTACTGTTGTTGTGGGCAGAAAGTGTAGGTAGCCAAGATGTTTATGTGTAATTGTTATGGGGTCTACCCAGAATGACTGCTCAGGTGCTAATTAGTAGTAATTAACACGCAGAGGCAAGATAGACAAGCCAACATCTATATATGGCCAACATCTATATATGGCCAGGAGCTTATGAATTTATGAAGCTTATGTGTAATGTTGACTGGCTGGGCAGAAGATGGCCATGCCAATCTACCCTAGTGCTGGATAACTCCCGCTTGGGTGAAATGACTCCCCAGGGAACAAGAAACCCAGGATCCAGTGACTTCTTATGCATTTAATGCTCATTCTGAGCTGCCAGCATACAGAAGAAAACAGTGATTGAATGCTCATGGACAGCCCAGCTTAGCAACAAAAGTGTTCACAAACCCAGAAAGTGGTAACTCACTACTGTGGCACACAGTAACATAGATAATACGTTAGCATCACATAAGCTGCGCTAAGTTTGATGCCTCACTTACCAGCTCAGTAAGCGAACAAGTGTGCCACATTCACACCTCACATACACATGCAAGCTATGTTAATCCCATGAGTGGTCACGTGACAAGCACCACACCCACCAGTGTCAAAGTGAAGTGCCAGTGTCGCTTTGCTCCGTTGAAATAAATCTGCCATTAGAGATTTGTAGCTCGTGGATGCAGTTGAGATGGCTCAAAAGAAGCACTGTTCTCATCAGAAGCCATGTGAATACACGGGATGTGCCGCAGCAAGCCAGTAGTAACGTGTGCATTTCTCCAAAGTGTCAAAGTGACTTGTAGCTCAGTGTGGCCATGCTGTATCGGTAGTCTGCTACCAGAAAGTTGTAGCTAATAGATCTGGATTCTTAACAATGTACCTACCTTATAGTTATTATACAAGGCTCCAGAGCTGCAAGTCGGGATAAAGTGTCAACATTTTTGATCATAACTCAGGTTAGCACTGGTTTTTAAAAAAATTGCATATTCTCATTTTTAGCAAATGTAAGTACCTTCATGTTAAGATAGCTAATTTGGCCACTGTAAAATCCTGCGTCACCATAGGTCCAATTCATTGATGGCAAATGTATAGCCCCGTGCATGCAATAGCCATGGGTAAGCACGTGTGCACATGCGCTGCATTTACTAGCCACGGCTATTATTCGAGGGCGGTGTTTATTTCGCTCAAGAGCTTCGGATTGTGTGGCTACTATTCGAGGGCAGCAACTATTTGAGGGCAGCGAAGAAATACGGTATTCTACAAAGACATTCCAAAGGTCTACCCTCAAATTAAAGTGTAGCTGTATATACAGAATGATGTATGACACATATACAAGAATACCCATAGGGGGAGAAAATCAACTCAGTAGTGTAGGGCTGTCCCTTGTAGACAACTCACTTCAGTTCCCATCATTGTATAGGTTTTGCCTGAGCCAGTCTGGCCATAAGCAAAGACACAAGTATTATATCCGTCAAAAGCAGACTGAAGCACTGGCACCCCCAAATCTTTGAACACCTGCACGTACAGACAGTATTACTACAATCATGTCTGATCATAAGCACACTGGATGTCCAGATTAGTGTATAAAGACATACAAAACACACAAAAAAACACACATCAACATACGTAACACCATGGCAAGAAAAGACCTCCACACAACTGCCCTCTCCTTACAATTTCCTGATTGGTATAATGGTCATCCCGAGGATCCACAGACCAGTAGGAATGGTCATACACAAACTCTCTTAAATTCTTCCTCCCAGAAATCTTTGCACTGCCAAAGGTACTCTGTAAAAGGTGACAATTACAAACTGAACACCAAGCACCATAGCGCAAGGCTACTAATGTA
Source organism: Agelas oroides (assembly GCA_949130485.1). Taxonomy (NCBI): domain Eukaryota; kingdom Metazoa; phylum Porifera; class Demospongiae; order Agelasida; family Agelasidae; genus Agelas; species Agelas oroides. Next base: position 4,856,705 of record OX422196.1, on the reverse strand, counting down.
CTAGGCAATGTAGTACCGTAGATCGTTGTTGTTTTTTTCCCGAGTGTTAAATTTTCGCGGTTGGTCTCGACCGCGAAATTATTTTAACTGCAAAATTTTCCCGATCTATGGTACGTAGGTAGTAGGCTGTGGCAAATACATACATAGATGTGTATGTGTAAGCAAACATCAATCACACTTAGAAAGGCAACTGGTACTTCCAGTTGAGTATGAGCACTGAGTGGTACAGGTGGTTTTATTTATGGTCAACAAGTGGAAGAGCTGCCCAACTGGTGCAAAGCACAAAGAGTTAACACACAGATATACTAAGTTGCTTAACCAGAGAAATCCCTTGTGGAGTAAGAGTGGTGTAGCTGGTGAGGGGAAGCTTGTTAGTACACCAAAGTTTCATTTCTGGGGTAAGTGCATCATGACAATAACAAATATCCACTCAGATTGAATTTCCATTGCTTCCTCCAGTCGGTGTATTACATTATTAATGTGAATCATTTAATCTGCATTTTGGGGTATGATATGTAGCAAGCAATGCAGTAAACAGACTGAAGCAAAGCAGCGTATGGTATTCCTAAATGAAAGCCTACCAAACTGCAGGTCAATCAGCAACACACACTACCATCTTTATTCTAATACCATGTATGATAAAAATATGTGATTTTACATTAGATTGGATTCATCATAATTCGGGCCTTGAATTTCTAAATTACATAGATCCCTTGGACTTAGCATCTACTATGTAAGAAATTTGTATGTGACAGTCCCGTGTAGAAATCAAAGATTATTCTGCCTCGTATTTTAATCGCATCGCCGCATTTAAAGTGCGGTATCGCTGAACTTCTGTTAAGGGCAGGGCTCATACACACTTGGTAAACTCATCAGTTATTCACGCATCTACCAAGCACGTATGAGCCCCACCCTTAAGGTTACGGGATACAGTTTGTTCATAACGTTCACCTGCGCATGTGCACACATGACTCTCCATGGACTTTGAACGGACGTGATCAGTGCTGTCAAGTATCTTTTTTTGAACCAAATATAGCATTCAGTATCTATGGATCCGAAGGGACCTAGTTACCAACGTACTGTACGATGGACAATGCAGGCCTGACGGAGCCAATATCGTTGGCTGTTGTAATTTACAGAGGCGAAGTCACGAGTATGTGCACAGTTTTACTGGACAAGGGGCCATTTCTCAAAAACCGAACGACATTTGCAACAAAACACTCCGTCTGGCCCACAAGCATGCGGAAAACTGTCGATCTAGAGTATCGTTCGTCGCTTTCAGTTGCTTGGATGGTTAGATTTTGGTTCAAAAGTTTGCAAAATTTGACCAGCCATAAAAGACCGCTCATACAAGGTAACCTACTCCTTCTGGTTGTGTACACACATGAGGTGCCTCTCTATTTGTGCTCCATCTTTTGTAGTCGTAGTCAGGTGCGATTGAGCACTGCGAGTTATCGCGTTTGGTGCGACTGAGCACTGCAAGTTATCGCATTTGGAGCGGGAACCACGCCCCATTTTGTATCCCGTAACCTAATTGGAAGTTCAATGCTACGGCACTTCGAACGCAGCGATGCGATCAAAATACGCGACGAAATAATCTTAGATTTCTACACAGGATTGTCACATATCCATAACCACTTCCACATAGATTTTACGCTGCGTAAGAATCACAATACCAGCATGTGGAAGTGCGAAGGCATGTATGCAGTAGCGAGGTAAGTGTATAGCTGGTTTCTTCCTAGAATTGTGTACAAACCACCTCCAAAACTCAGCAACCATGAAGGCAAGAACAAGGATTCTTTTGCTAGCTACACAAGTGTATAGCTGGTTTTCTAGAATTGTTTACATACCTCGTCAAACCCTGAAACTGATGAAGGCAGCACCAAGTGCTCCTTCGTTACGTAAGTAAGTGAATAGGGTTTTTTTTTCCCTGGAATTGTGTACAGACTTCATTGAACTATGAAGACAGTAGACCCATTGAAAAGAGACTTGTAGGAAGGCCACAAAGGAGGCCAGTTGTTTCAAGACGCTCAACAGCTTGAAACAAATTATGAAGACCCTGGTGACAGCATTGGTAACCATAAAGTTTATAAAGGCTCTGTGGATGACCCTTGATTCTCTTTTTAGCATATCATTTGTTTACAATACTGCTTTATAGCTGAAGATAAGTGTCATTCTAGAAAGTGCTTTCTTAGCATAAATAAAAGAGACACTGGCCTAGTAGAATTAGATTCATGACAAAGATTGTATCATGTGTAGTATTAGAATAATGACAGTAAATTGACTACTTTACACTTAACTTTCTGAAACACTGCCACTCTCTGGGCCAGTTTTTCTAGCAGTCACCTTCAACAGCGTAAGTAAATTTAGCGGATATGTAGCTTCCTCCTGCATAGATTGTACGGACACACTTTTTGTTTATGTATACCGTATTTCTTCGACCAGACGCCGCGGCTACTATTTCTTCGCTGCTCGTTTAGTGCGGCTACTATTAGAGGGTGGCTACTATTCGAGGGTGGCGTTTATTTCTTTGGAAAGCCCGGAGACATCAACGACAGCTGGATAAGGTACATACGAGTGAGACAGTAACGGTTGCTAGACACTGTCAGTAGTACGCGCAGCCTATCAGTCCTGTTTTCAGCCGTGGGAACGACTCATACAACACAAACAGTCCTAGCGCTAGTATGGTGACCGTCGTAAGAAATCATTCGCACACATGTACGAGTGCCGCGTTTACTAGCCAAGGCTACTATTCAAGGGCGATGTTTATTTCGTTCAAGAGCTTCGGATTGTGCGGCTACCATTCAAGGGCGGCATCTATTCGAAGAAATACGGTTACATGAAGAAACCATGAATGACACTGTCTCTTCTTAAGTATCCACAAATGCAGAAACGTGCTTTAGTGGTCATCGGGGAAAAAATTGAAATCCATTACTGTTATGCTATAATACTTTTTATATAACCCGTTACCCAGGCAACATCTAAGAATGTTGCCCATATCTCTCTTGTACAGTGATGTTGCCTAGGTAACAGGTTATATAATAGTTATATCCCTCCCTGGGGTGTGGTCTTGCACATTGGTGTCGGGCTACGTCCGACACCAATGTGTAAAACGACCACCCCCCAGGGAGGGATATAACTATTACTTGTGTGAGAAACCTTTGCAATTTTCCATTAGGCTAAATCAACTTGGAAGGACTATCTCAGCACCTCCCACAACAACACTTAAGGGTCATGAATAGCAGCCCTTGGATTAATATCAGCCAATATCAGCTCAGTTCACAGCAGAAATGTATGTTGCATGCACTTCTGGCGTTCAGTTGGTTGGCTTGCTTCTCTAAAACATTCTTCACACTTCCATTTGTTTTGTGACTTTTACCAGTCCATTGTCCTCATAGTTGGGGAGTCACATAGTTAGACCAAGATACTAATAAATACCAGTAGTCATCTACAAAAGGGCTGCTTCTACAGATATAATGGACGTATTCTACCAGCTTGGCTGTCTACACGAGGCCCTTCTAAATGAAAAAATGCTGTGCTTCTCCTTGAATAGCTCCTCGGATCAACATCACTGTGTTCATTAACCACACCTACAAAAGCCACTCCAACAAGCCAATTTTTGCAATGTTTTCGCTGTCAGCACTCACAAGATTCACAAAAGTGAAGTTCATGCAATAACATTCACAGTCACCTTAGCCCAACCAAGTTAGTAAAAGGAGGGCTGCAACTCCTAGTTCAGGTTGCTAGACAGCATGCAGTAATGAGGAGACAGCATGCATCACTAACCTCTGACCTCAAGTGGCACAGAGAACCGTTACGCAAAGCCAACTTAAGGTTATGAGTACATGTTTATGAATAATTTAGCATGTCACAAACTTGCCTGTATAGCAGTTCCTACAAAAAAGCTGCCGAATTTTTACAACAACCAGTCGCTACGGAGGACATTTCAGCATAACACTAACTTCACTACAGTTTGCTCGCATCGTTTCACGCAGAATGCTGTATACCAGGATTTTATTTATTTGTACGACATCGCTACAGGGCCACACAAAGAGTTCAGTTCACCATACTTGGCTTGCAAAGTTACCAGGTCCTCATTTTGCAAACATCAAGTAGCCTTTCAGCCACTACCGCTCTGTTCTAGACCAAACAACAGCCTACTAATTTTATTCATGAGTACTGTATATACCACAACTTTGAACAAGTAACAAATTGTCCAACAGCACACAGAATGACTATATCATCATCTTGGGGCAAGCCTGAGCGAGCAATACATTGCTGATTTCATGGCACACAAACCATGCATAACAGCAGGGTTTGTCATGTCTGCTGTTCCATGAGCGCACGTGGTAAGCAAAACTTCATGTAGCCAAGCACCTAGTTGTCACCAGATATAGATGATCATACATGTTGCCAAATTGCAGTCATTTCTCAGGTCAAGGAAGCTACTACGGCTACACACAAACTTGGACTAAACTTCACACTGAAGTCATGAACTGAATCTCTGGAGCTTAATTATGAGTGTTGATTATGCATGGCCCTTCCTCAAGCGACCTAAACTCTACTGGGCGTAATTTGTACCGTCTGTGAGTAGCCTGCCCTTGTCTGTCATGGTCCGCAGTTGCCATGCGTGCGTTAACTTGAGTCGTCTTCGTTCCGAGTTTCTTTCACGTCGACGCTGCGTTCTGGCGGTAGTCCTGTCACGCCGTGGATGGTCCCCCGTCAAAAACGGTCCCCCCGGACCGTCCGTAGCAGAATAATTGGTCCCCCCAGACCAAATATTGCAGCCATACCTGGTCCCCCCCTGCCGCGGATGGTCCCATCCTAGGCATGGTGTTCAGCAAGAGTGTCGAGCCTGAGAAGTGGACCAGGAAGGATGAAGCTGTCTATGCAGTCAGTCTTAGGCTGGGTTTTCAAGGCGAGCTAAACATTGGCACTTAGTGCACCCATAGATTGTAAACCGTGTATGTTCGAAGCTATGGACTCCAGTGGCAGTGACCTTCACTACTCACGCAGTATCCCTCGGCAGGTACATGTAGTAGACTCTAGAGTAGAGTCTGTACTATGCCAGGAGGATGCCAGAGTGGCACTGGTGGAGAAGGCATATTATTATCTCGCTGAAAAGAGGTAACCAGCTAACTATACACGAAAAACGACAAGCACAGCTTTCGATCGAGAACTGTGCGGCATCTGTCGACTATTGTCGTAGGCCCTCTGCGATGGTTTTGCGATGGTTTTGTGACAGGGATACTAAGTTTGAACTACTTGTGTAAGCTATCTCGCTCCATAGTTGACTGTGTAGTTCACATTTTGACTTGGAATAGTGAAGTAGTGGGGGGACCAATTATGGCGAGGGGGGACTGCTTACAGCGCCGTAGATGGTCCTAGGGGGGACCATCTACAGTGCTATGGATGGTCCGGGGGGACCGCTTTTGGGGGGGGGACCACTTATAGTATGACATTCCTTCACCGTGTATCCGACGTTCATTCAGTCTTCGTAAAATATTTAAATGCGCTCATTTAAAATTTACGGTATATGGCCGCAAGCAAGCACGTATACACACACACTTCCACAATGCAGTCATGCTAGTGTGGGGCTCGCTCAGGCTCGCCCCAATAAAACATGGTGTAGCTTTCAGTTAGTATACAAGTTCACCAAAAGCAGCAGAATTGCACATGCAGACCATACCAGAGATTGTACAATGACAGTATACACACATAATGCTGAATTTCAAACTAATAATTTCCGATAATGTGTCACTCTGAAGATACCCATTTGCAACAACTGCTGTAGTGTCAGTGACAAGTTACCATTGATTTAAAGAGGTGCATTGCAACATCATTGATGATGGAAATGGCAAACACTACTCACAAAAACTTGCACACACCTTGTAGATCACAGTAGAATTTCCTTGTACTTGAATGCAGAAAGGAGCTCCTGAATCCAGTTCCCTGGGAAAGGAAAATACGTCTAAACACATACAACTAGTGGAAATGTACAAGCACTGTGAGACAAGCCTGAGCGAGAGCAATGCAGAGCAGCATCATTACCCCAATGCTGCATTACCAAATCACAGCATACAGACTTGTCTGTAGCTAGCAGTGTTGGCAAGCAACCCATGCACAAGTACCTACATAACACGTAAGCAGCTACTCTAGCTGGACTCTGTATGCACAGGACATAAAGTCTGGCCTCCTGCTGACCTCTATTGCTTGTGAATACACAACCTGGCTTGTCACCCATGAGTTCTTACTTAAGTCTCAACTCCTATTGGCTCCGCTGTCTGTGAGCTAGGCTGCCAATTATTGCTGCATCAAGCGTTAGTGAAATTTATTGTCAGGTGATTGTTCTATTAGCTAACAAGTAATACTGCTGTGTTATGGCAAAAAGTCATTGACAAAAGACCAGTATAATATGACACTAGCTCCCGAATCACGTTATATGTGTATACGTATGCGTCCGCCTGTGCATGTGTGCAGTTGTGTATGTGTGCACGTGGGTACATCAAACTGAAGTGCATGAGATGTATTTAAGGTGAGCCTGAGTGAGCTTCACACAAGTGAGTTGAACGGTGGATTTCTTTGTATCGTATTGTATGTTATTCCCTAATCTATTTTAATGTGAAGGCTCAAGCATTCAGGATGCCGTGTACTAGCCTCGTTCCCAGGCCTCCCCAATTTTTGATCTTCGGTTTGCACGGAAGCAGAAGAGTGGCCGCGTGGCGAAAAACAGGGAAGGCCGGAGAACACTTATCATGTGAATGATGTCAGGTGGATGTGAGGTGGACGTAGGGGTCCACATTCAAATAACACGCTAGACTTTATCATCGAGTGCTCTACTACTAGGTCAGACCTCAGACGTTCACAAAATCAAGAGTACTCCACTTGACTGGTGAGAAACTCGCTCTCAGATTTAGTGCACACACATTTTTAGTCGGGCACCACCCCATGTACATATGTCCACCTCACGTGATAAGTGTTCCGCTTCCGTGTTTTAAAGTGGGGGTAGGACTTGAAATGAGGCTAGCCATGTACATATATGGTCAAAATATCAAGAACAGCACATCACTTGTGTATAGCCAGCTCAGGTCAGAGTTCTACTTCAAGGAGACTTTTTTTTTCTTTTTTGACAATAAAAAGTATTTGACATCTACTGTATGAGTGCTAAGCAGGCAGCTCAAAGAGCGCAGAAGGCAGCAGAGATTCTCCTACTTACTTCACGTTTTGACTTTGAGTGTGCATTCAAGCATGCATGGTTACTTACCACCACCTTCTCCAAGCAAGTACTATGCATTGTAGGCCATGCTATGTACTCCTGACCTTGCAGTTTTGGAAGGTGTCCACGGCTGTTTTCCGCACATTCACGCGTGGACATTAAGGTGGCGGGATAGTCCCGGTGGGCGTGGTTTATGAAATATATCAACACAAAATATCCCGTACAGAATTCATCCCAGTACAACAAAACCTACTGAATATGAAGTAGGGAGGGTAGTGAGTGTGTACAGGAAAAACCGTTGAAGTAGCTCACTTTGTAGCCACAGTACGCACACGAGCGTCCCCGCAAACTATTCACCAAAAATCTACAGTACGGAGTACGCTAGCGACTTGATCTCGCTGTTGGAGATGCGCATTAATAAACTCTAGGGCGACTCGAAACGTTTTTGCCGCTACGGTAAATGGTACTCGAAATAGAAAGGAAAAACTTACTGTCTTACCAAATTTACTTGAAACAACGGGACGTAACGTTGCAACGGAAGGCGATATCGCAAAAACTGCTTCGAGTCGCCCTTCGCACGGTATTTTTGCGTAGTTTCACCGTCTTCGCTAGTTGTAAATCAGTCTCCACGACTTTATTTTTGGTGACAAAAAAGTTCGATAACTATAACTAGCACCGTAACGACTGAGTTCAAAGTTCAAAGTGAATAGCACAGGCGCATATATACGTTCAATTAGGAATTACGGTATCTTAATTTATTGCTACGCGCGCGCCGTACGCACGCGCCGTACGCACGCGCCGTGCCGTTCGCACAGAACGCGCGTACGCGCGAACGGTACCCCGCCACCTTGACACGCCCCCAAAACTTTTTCCTGCGGTTAGCAACGCGTAGCAACCACGCTTCCGGTTTATTTCCTGGGTTTTTCTCGGGCTTCGCGTGATCAGAGCGTGACTGCTCACGGCTGTTTTCGCGCGCAATGCGGTATGCACTACCAAAAGGGGGGTACTATATTGCATGTACCCGTTAGGCATGTTCACCCGTTGATGCCTGGTAATGCAGCAAGGCTGGTTTTATTGGGAGAAGAGGGGGTCTATAAAGATACATAAAAAGCAAACTAGCTAGGATACCAACAAAGTATTTTCTGGTTTAGTTCCCTGATTATCTTTTTCAGTCGTGTTCCTGGGTTTGGATCCGATGCTGTTAAGCCTTGGTTAGTCTCGCGAGCCAGTGGGCGTGAGACTAACCCCTGGTGTGTTGACTCCATTGTCTCATTCACAGACATCCACTTCTTTTTTTCAGTGTGCAAATAGGGAGGGGAAGAGCTGGGTGATCTTAACATGTGCCGTGAAGGTAGGTTAACACCTGGGGATTGAGGGCGGTTTACGATTATTAAAATTCAAACTGAGTTGGTCAGTCCAGAGTGTACCGAACATGCTCATGATGCTGCTTTATAAACATTCTGGCCTAGCAGGTCCTGCGACATCAGATACACAGTGAGGTTGTCAACCTGGTGGTGGAAGCATGACACATCTCTAGATTTCTCGATCCACGTGCAGCAGTAATTGGCACACTCTAAGATATCGTATGGCAGCTGAGTATACTGATTTTAAAACCTAAGTAGAGTTGGCATACAGGAGTACAGAATTTATTCTCAGACCACAGACTTCAAAAGTCTAATCACAGTAGCAACTCTGCCAGATCATCAGAACAGCAGGACACACTGACGAAGGCTCTCGGGCCGAATCATCCTATGGATGGTTTCTTGTATGCTGTGTCTAGTGCTCAAAAACTTATTTTCATCTCAACATAGCAATGAGCCTGTAGAGTATGCTGTATGTATTATACACTCTTTCTCTGTGTTTCTCCTAGGTGAAAACATCGGTGCAGTAATGGAGACAACAGTTGGACGTCTCACCACAGTTTCCCAGCTGCCACTGTAGAACAATCTTGGGGGGTCATCAAGTCCATCAGTTGTCACATAAGCTGGAACAGAACTCTCAGCACCTATTATGTACATTTATACACTGCTGTTTGCCTTTAGCAGCCTCTCCTCACATACATTACTGAGTAAATTTATCTTTATTTTAAGAGCTTGTAACTCTCTAGAAAAAATAAGTACTGTTTAGCTCGGCGGTAAATTAACTACCTGTATCCTTAAGTACTTGTTTCCTGCAGAGCAGTCCCGCTGAAGCGCTTCCCGTGGTAAGATATAAGGCTTCATGCGCTGGTACTAATTGAACCCGCATGCGAGGTTCCGCCTTGAAGCAGCTGCGCAAATGGTTTTGTAAAACGCTCCAGTTGCGCAGTTGCAGCCAGGGCTGTTACCATGGCATGTATGAACTGTTAGGAATGTTAATCATATGACTATATCACAGTCCATAGTTAAGCTCCATTAACAACAGTGAAATAAATACCAAATGGTGTTGCAACATGTTTTTCTTGTACATGTAAACAGTGCAAAAAAGTGTAATAGCTCACTGATTGGCTGAACAACAGTGCAAAAAGTGTAATAGCTCTCTGATTGGTTGAAAAACAGACTATCAACAGTGAAAAAGTGTAATAGCTTTCTGATTGGTTGAAAGACAGACTATCAACAGTGAAAAAGTGTAATAGCTTTCTGATTGGTTGAAAGACAGACTGTCAACAGTGCATAAGTGTAATAGCTCACTGATTGGTCAGTGACGTGACTTGTAAGTACCAACAATTTGCTGTAAACTATCTGATGTACTATAAACTTGTAAACTTGTAAGTAACAACAATTTGCTGTAACCTGTATACAATAAACTTGCCTTTCTCATACATACTCATACTTATTGTAGTGTACTGTCAACTTGGCAAGGTTTATGATTAGCAATCAATAGCATGTTTTCTCGCACAATTTGGGATTAATAGCACTCATGAATGGCATAATTGCACTCGGCTTCGCCTCGTGCAATTAATAGCCATTCACTCGTGCTATTAATCCCAAATTGCACTTGAAACCATGCTATTAATTATACAAATCGGCGAATTCTTGGCATGGCTAGCATGCCTGAGAGTTTTATAAACTGTCAAAGTTTCAGATTAGCTTTGGGGGCGTGTCCATTGCGTACCGTAACTGTACTTACACGCATTTAATTAATCGCTAAATGTCCGCGAAAAACAGCCGTGTGTCCTAAAGTATGCAAGATGCAGAGATGAGGTTTTGTATATTGTTATGTCATCCCTACCTTGTTTGCATCATTTTCGACATGTCATCTGCACTTCTTCATACATACATTCTTAAATAGTATGCATCTATAACACCAAACACGGGTTTTTCATTCCAAATTCCTTGCTTAGTTACAGTGTGAAATACTACTCAAGTGTAACTACAACCCAGGTATATGAAACAGCATTGACAGTCTAGTAGTACAAATACATGCATGCAGCAATGCCTGCTAGAATCCAATCAAGAGTCAGCCAATCTCCAAACCAGACTTTGAAGGACAACTGCTAAGCTGATTTCCAAGAAATCTAAGAGACTTTTGAGCAAATGACCAGCATGAGCTTCACAAATCACTGCACCGAAGCTTGGAATGGACTGGACTGGAACGGACTAGACTACCTAATAAACCTCTTGAAACAAAACTGCATGGGCAAACACAAAACCAACGAGATGATATATAGAATTTTGCAGAGTTGGTAAATCCTTGTTGTGCATGTTGTTATATCACACAGAATGTTAACTGTTGAATGTGAATGAACTAGGGTTCTCAGGTAGTATATGTATAGGCATGCACATATTCGTACGTAAACTTTTCGCATCATATTTCAGTCAAGGTTTTATGCCGTCCATATACCATGGTGGAGTAGGATAGAGTCAAATCAAGTCAAGTAGAGGTAAGTAGAGTCAAGTAGAGTCAAGTAGAGCCATGGTAGAGTCAAATAGAGTCAAGTAGAGCCACGGTAGAGTTGGCTAGAGTCAAGTAGAATCAAGTAGAGTCAAGTAAAGTCAAGTAGAGCCACGGTAGAGTCAAATACAGTCAAGTAGAGCCACGGTAGAGTTGGCTAGAGTCAAGTAGAGTCAAGAAGAGTCAAGTAAAACCAGGTAGAGCCATGGTGAGTTAGGTAGAGTCAAGTAGAGTGAAGTAGAGTCCAGTAGAGTCGAGTGCGTAGAAGTCAAGTAGAGCCATGGTAGAGTTGGCTAGAGTCAAGAAGAGTCAAGTAGAGTCAAGTAGAGTCAGGAAGAGTCATGGTAGAGTTGGCTAGAGTCAAGAAGAGTCAAGTAGAGTCAAGTAGAGTCAAGAAGAGTCATGGTAGAGTTGGCTAGAGTCAAGTAGAGTCAAGTAGAGTCCTGCAGAGTCAAGTAGAGTCAAGTAGAGTCAAGTAGAGTCAAGTAGAGTCAGGTAGAGTCAAGAAGAGTCAAGTAGAGTCAAGAAGAGTCAAGTAGAGTCAAGTAGAGTCAAGTAGAGTCAAGTAGAGTCAAGTAGAGTCAAGTAGAGTCAAGTAGAGTCAAGTAGAGTCAAGTAGAGTCAAGTAGAGTCAAGTAGAGTCAAGTAGAGTCAAATAGAGTCAAATAGAGTCAAGTAGAGTCAAGTAGAGTCACGAAGAGTCACGTAGAGTCAAGTAGAGTCAAATAGAGCCACCGTGTGACTTGCTGAGGCAAGCCTGAGTGAGCTCCACACTAGCAGGACTGCATTGCGCACGCGTGTATGTATGCTTGCTTGGACCGACCACTTACTGTAAATTTAACATTCAAATATTTCACAAAGATTGAATGTCCATGTGTCCATCAGCTCAGCACCAAGAACGGGCTACTGCCAGACTGTAACATTGGTATGAAAGAGATCAGGAGCAAAGAACGTTGAATGCGCTTGCAGCAAACACGACAACTTATGCTACGGATGAGTCTGACAGCTACATGACAAAACACGCGACGGCAGAGTTTGCTTTAGGAAAGAGCTGCACACAAACAACAAGCTATACCACTAATAGACAGCAGGGATTCCCCTGTAGCCATACTAGCTGCTCCGACTGGACAAACAGCTGCACTGTCAGTACATGTGATCATCTACACGTGGGCCTATGAAAGTTGTTTAATTGGCTACTCACTCAGGCTCACATCAGGATGATGCATGCAGCATCCCCCCAGGTAAAAATACGGCTTTCTATAAACTACATGCAGCTACAGAACTTCCCCATTAAGGAGTTGGACATAGGATAATCTCCAGTATGTACTTGTATTTATCATGTACTAGAGTACCCTGTAAATAGTAATTGCATACATGTGAACTGTAGTACAGATGAGTGATGTTTGCAGTAAACAATAGCTTTGTAAACAGTATTGTGTTTATGTAAACTATTACAGAAAGGTGTTGTGTGTACCTGCACAGCTATGCACATTACAAGGTACTGTGCATCAGAAGCAGTAGACTCTTTATGTAGGGATGGCACAGACACATAACACATCCGGACTGTCTGGACACCTGTAGGCAACACTAGACATCCCTCGAACATAACACATGCAGTGCCCAGCCTTCCTCTTTAAGTGCAAGTAGTCGTTTGGCCTTTGCGACCTCCATGGCCAGTACTTGAACCATTTTGGGGTTATTGTGATCTGTTAAACAAAGTTGAAAGCTGAATGAGTAAAAGTGGCACTTTACTAATGCACACTTTTGTGTGTAACTGTCTTCCACGAGACTTTTGGGCAGCGTTATGAAACTTGTTGATCACAAAGGTATCATTGTCTACAGTCTCCACAGTGTGTCATAGGCTGTCATGATTGTTGACACATGTAATGTCTCTGCAAATTGCTTCACCATAATATGTCACATGCTTCCTTCAAACCCATCATGAGATAACATCTGCCTTGCCTGGGTGCATTTATACAACTTCCACTTTGTTCATATGCTCAGACATTTATATTGGACTTGTGCATGTGTGAACTTGTCAGTTCTTAGCATTCCTGGTGGATGGCAGAAGTGTAAAAAAACTGATGAAAACCATACAAATTTGGCACATTCCATGTTTTACTTTATCGCTAGCTATATTATTCTTATTCTGCATGCAGTACATTCATAATCATGATGTGCAGGTCAGCCATAGAATTCGCTAGCCTGTCCCAAAGCAGCAAAGTACACAAAATTTACCTGCCAGCTGTAAAGTATTATGATAGTGGGAAAAAATGGTTGCCTTCACTTGCCTTGTAGTTGTAGTTGTAGTTGTATAAGAACAGAATGTCTCACAAAACTTGAAAGGGTACCAAAAAAGCAGCAATTTCATAACTAGGGTGCACAGTGGCTGTTTTCAGTACTTCAAATACCATTTATGCAACCTTCTACTTTTGCACTACACACAGAAAATTGAAGAGAAGGTGGAAAAACTTGTACAGTTAGAAATATGAACTCTTCCAGTAAGCTGAAAGCACTCCCACTCCATGTGGGAAGTTGCTGCACATATGATTAACTCTTTCCATACACCAGAGTGCAGTGAAGACAGAACAGCTGTCCCAAGCGTGGTGAAGACGGAAAGTGAGCTTCGTGTATGCACACAACATCTATCCACACCCCACCCCACACACACACATTTGAAGGACTGCAAAGCTGAGTGACCATGCAACCAACAAACACTGCCCAGAATCCATTACTTGAGAAAACCCCTAAAGTATGTTTTTTGCAAACCACTAGCATAGGACAACAACCCCCACAGCAAAACCCTGCATTACAGCAACAGCTACAAACTATTTTCAGCTTACATTTATTCAACCCCAACCCACCCATGCACTTACTAGTAATTGATTTTGGGTTGGCACACATTGCTCCTCAGCCCTTGATTTACCCATTTGTGTACCCACCTACATGCATAACACTAGGCCTCACCCGTGTATGCAACCACACAAAATGGGTGGATAGCACAAACCTCCGAGGGGCCCACCCTGGGGTCCTGAGTGACACACCTTCTGAGTGTGTCACCCAGAATGCGAATTAATTATGCTTATGTCCCACCCCATTCCCAACCCAAGAATTAACACATACCAGCCCCCCCTGAAACGAACACCAGAGACCATGTAAACCACGCACTAAGCAGGATATGTGAAACCCAAGGGTGAGAGGGGTGGATAGCACAAGCCCCCAAGGAGCCCACCCTGGGTCCTGAGTGACACACCCACTATATGACACGCACCAGCCCCTGAAATGAGCACCTGACACCAGGCAAACCACACACTAAGCAGGATACGTGAAACCAAACATGATAGATACTCCTTCACTGAAAACTGTTAAATAACACCTCAGGGTCACTTTGTTCTACTATTATACCATAAAACAGCATGGGGTTCATCTTCACTGAAGACTTCTAGTTCTTAAGGGTGTCGCACAAGAGACGTATACATTATCAGTGGTCATGGTCCTACTTCAACAAGGTACCAGATTTGGTGCATTCCCACTTTGTCTAATCCCATTTGGTCTAGAAATGGGACTAGACCAAATGGGATTAGACAAAGTGGGAAGACCCCCCAGATTTTCTTTGCCTATCAGAAAGGGGTGAAATATCAGTGGACATGTAGAGGACTCCACCTACCTCTGCGAAAGTGGTCTAGTGCGAACAGCAACGTTTACCGAAGTACTCATCACGACAGCGGCTAGAGACAGTAAACTTGGAAGTTGAAGTGTATTAGCCACGTCCTCAGGATCCTCCCAGCCAGGCTTTTCGGTCCATACGTTACCGGTGTCGGAGTGAATAACGTCCCCCCGTGAATAATGTTCCCCCGGACATTATTCACTAGTGAATATTGTCCCCCCGGACATTATTCACCGGTGAATAACGTCCCCTCTAGTGCCCCCCTCGTGCAAGCGCTTCCAAGGTGGTCCGCGGGAAAGGTGGTCTGGCATATTTATTTGCTAAGTTCAGAGCATTACAACTGGCAGCCGTGAACACGCACAACAGCGCGACCCACAATCCAAGGTGAACTACAGCTCGCAAGGATACGCAGGGTAAGTCTCGCGTGGCCAGACACAAGAGTGCGGGATTGCATGTTGAGCAGAGAGGTGAAAGGTTAAGCAAGACGGCGCGCGTGCATTATCGGAGGCGCGCGTGTAATATCTGCATATGCGCATATCGCGCTCGCATGCATTATTGGGAGCTCGCGCTCTAGGTCAGGAGTGAGTCCCTGAGAGTCTGGGAAGAATTTCAACTACATCCCACGAGGTTAGCAGCTAGTGTGATGCTGTGCTGGAACAATGAATGGAAATGGACATCATTGTTCCAGCGATTTCCGGCATGTTAAGCCACTGCAAGCGCTTTGCATCATAAATCATATCTCCCTATGCAACGAGACTGCAAAAGAAGACAGGACAGGCAGTGCAATCTGTGCACACAGGACAGCAACTTGTCCCGTCTGTCTGACCGTGTGCATCGAGACAGCAATGTGTTCTGTCTGACCGTGTGCATCGAGACAGCAACGTGTTCTGTCTAAATGTGTGCACACAGGACAGCAACGTGTCCCGTCTATAAGTGTGTGCATCGAGACAGCAACGTGTCCTATCTACAAGCGTGTGCACCGAGACAGCAACGTGTTCTGTCTAAGTGTGTGCACACAGGACAGCGTGTCCTGTCTAAGCGTGTGCATCGAGACAGCAATGTGTCCTGTCTATAGGTGTGTGCATGCATCGAGACAGCAACGTGTCTTGCTTAAGACCATACCAATTTGATCTTTTGATTCACGAGTACGGCGACTCTATTTTTAGAAAGAAGGATTTATAAACGTAAATTATTTTATGACGTCACCAATTAATCACGCACTGTATACAAGATGTCTGACACGTGTATCCCTTCAGAGTTGTGGGTTGCACTGGTTGGTGGGGAAGTTAAACGAGGACAAACAACCCTGGTTCCTTCTACGGTAGTTTCTGCAAAGGCTACGGACACTTTGGGGTCTCAGAAGAGCTCTGCGGTGAAACTGTGGAGAAAGTGACCATATCGAGCTCGAGCAGGGCAATACTTATAATGAGATTCATATTTACATTTATGAATATAATTCGACCTACCTACCCACTTTTTCTGTGAACCCTACTCGTGAATCAAAAGATCAAATTGGTATGGCCTAAGCGTGTGCATCGAGACAGCAACGTGTTCTGTCTAAGCGTGTGCATCGACACAGCAACGTGTTCTGTCCAAGTGTGTGCACCGACACAGCAACGTATTCTGTCTAGGTGTGTGTACACAGGACAGCAACGTGTCCTGTCTAAGCGTGTGCATCGAGACAGCAACGTGTTCTGTCTAAGTGTGTGCACACAGGACAGCAATGTGTCCTGTCTAAGTGTGTGCACCGACACAGCAACGTGTTCTGTCTAAGCGTGTGTGTACACAGGATAGCAACGTGTCCTGTCTAAGCGTGTGCATCGAGACAGCAACGTGTTCTGTCTAAGCGTGTGTATCGAGACAGCAACGTGTCTTGCTTAAGCGTGTGCATCGAGACAGCAACGTGTCCTGTCTATAGGTGTGTGCATCGAGACAGCAACGTGTCTTGCTTAAGCGTGTGTATCGAGACAGCAACGTGTTCTGTCTAAGCGTGTGCATCGAGACAGCAACGTGTTCTGTCTAGGCGTGTGCACACAGGACAGCAACGTGTCCCGTCTAGGCGTGTGCATGGAGACAGCAACGTGTCCTGTCTATAGGCGTGTGTATCGAGACAGCAATGTGTTCTGCACACAGGACAGCAACGTGTCCTTTCTTGGCATGTGCACACAGGACAACAACATGTTCTGTCTAGGCGTGTGCACACAGGACAGCAACGTGTCCCGTCTAGGCGTGTGCATGGAGACAGCAACGTGTCCTGTCTATAGGCGTGTGTATCGAGACAGCAATGTGTTCTGCACACAGGACAGCAACGTGTCCTTTCTTGGCATGTGCACACAGGACAACAACATGTTCTGTCTAGGCGTGTGCACACAGGACAGCAACGTGTCCCGTCTAGGCGTGTGCACCGACACAGCAATATGTCCTGTCTATAGGTGTGTGCATCGAGACAGCAACGTGTTCTGTCTAAGCGTGTGCATCGAGACAGCAACGTGTTCTGTCTAAGCGTGTGCATCGAGACAGCAACGTGTTCTGTCTAAGCGTGTGCATTGAGACAGCAACGTGTTCTGTCTAAGCGTGTGCACCGACACAGCAACGTGTTCTGTCTAGGCGTGTGCACACAGGACAGCAACGTGTCCCGTGTATAAGTGTGCATCGAGACATCGTGTCCTGTCTAAGCGTGTGCATCGACACAGCAACGTGTTCTGTCTAAGTGTGTGCACACAGGACAGCAACGTGTCCCGTCTAGGCGTGTGCATCGAGACAGCAATGTGTCCTGTCTATAGGTGTGTGCATCGAGACAACAACGTGTCTTGCTTAAGCGTGTGCATCGAGACAGCAACGTGTTCTGTCTAAGCGTGTGCATCGAGACAGAAACGTGTTCTGTCTAGGCGTGTGCATCGAGACAGCAACGTGTTCTGTCTAAGCGTGTGCACCGGCACAGCAACGTGTTCTGTCTAAGTGTGTGCACACAGGACAGCAACGTGTCCCGTCTAGGCGTGTGCATCGAGACAGCAATGTGTCCTGTCTATAGGTGTGTGCATCGAGACAGCAACGTGTCTTGCTTAAACGTGTGCATCGAGACAGCAACGTGTTCTGTGTAAGCGTGTGCATCGAGACAGCAACGTGTTCTGTCTAGGCATGTGCACACAGGACAGCAACGTGTCCCGTCTAGGCATGTGCATCGAGACAGCAACGTGTCCTGTCTATAAGCGTGTGCATCGAGACAGCAATGTGTTCTGCACACAGGACAGCAACATGTCCTTTCTAGGCATGTGCACACAGGACAACAACGTATTCTGTCTAGGCGCGTGCAGAAAGGACAGCAACGTGTCCCGTCTAGGCGTGTGCATCGAGACAGCAATGTATTCTGTCTAGGCATGTGCACACACGACAGCAAAGTGTCCTGTCTAGGCGTGTGCATCGAGACAGCAACATGTTCTGTCTAGGCGTGTGCACCGACACAGCAACGTGTTCTGTCTAAGTGTGTGCACACAGGACAGCAACGTGTCCCGTCTAGGCGTGTGCATCGAGACAGCAATGTGTCCTGTCTATAGGTGTGTGCATCGAGACAGCAACGTGTCTTGCTTAAGCGTGTGCATCGAGACAGCAACGTGTTCTGTGTAAGCGTGTGCATCGAGACAGCAACGTGTTCTGTCTAGGCATGTGCACACAGGACAGCAACGTGTCCCGTCTAGGCATGTGCATCGAGACAGCAACGTGTCCTGTCTATAAGCGTGTGCATCGAGACAGCAATGTGTTCTGCACACAGGACAGCAACATGTCCTTTCTAGGCATGTGCACACAGGACAACAACGTATTCTGTCTAGGCGCGTGCAGAAAGGACAGCAACGTGTCCCGTCTAGGCGTGTGCATCGAGACAGCAATGTATTCTGTCTAGGCATGTGCACACACGACAGCAAAGTGTCCTGTCTAGGCGTGTGCATCGAGACAGCAACGTGTTCTGTCTAGGCGTGTGCATTGAGACAGCAATGTGTTCTTTCTAAATGTGTGAATCGAGACAGCAACGTGTTCTGTCTAAGTGTGTGCATCGACACAGCAACGTGTTCTGTCTAAGTGTGTGCACCGACACAGCAACGTATTCTGTCTAGGTGTGTGTACACAGGACAGCAACGTGTCCTGTCTAAGTGTGTGCACCGACACAGCAACGTGTTCTGTCTAAGTGTGTGCACACAGGACAGCAATGTGTCCTGTCTAAGTGTGTGCACACAGGACAGCAATGTGTCCTGTCTAAGTGTGTGCACCGACACAGCAACGTGTTCTGTCTAAGCGTGTGTGTACACAGGACAGCAACGTGTCCTGTCTAAGCGTGTGCATCGAGACAGCAACGTGTTCTGTCTAAGTGTGTGCACACAGGACAGCAATGTGTCCTGTCTAAGTGTGTGCACCGACACAGCAACGTGTTCTGTCTAAGCGTGTGTGTACACAGGACAGCAACGTGTCCCGTCTAGGCGTGTGCATCGAGACAGCAACGTATTCTGTCTAGGCATGTGCACACACGACAGCAAAGTGTCCTGTCTAGGCGTGTGCATCGAGACAGCAACGTGTTCTGTCTAGGCGTGTGCATTGAGACAGCAATGTGTTCTTTCTAAATGTGTGAATCGAGACAGCAACGTGTTCTGTCTAAGTGTGTGCATCGACACAGCAACGTGTTCTGTCTAAGTGTGTGCACCGACACAGCAACGTATTCTGTCTAGGTGTGTGTACACAGGACAGCAACGTGTCCTGTCTAAGCGTGTGCATCGAGACAGCAACGTGTTCTGTCTAAGTGTGTGCACACAGGACAGCAATGTGTCCTGTCTAAGTGTGTGCACCGACACAGCAACGTGTTCTGTCTAAGCGTGTGTGTACACAGGACAGCAACGTGTCCCGTCTAGGCGTGTGCATCGAGACAGCAACGTATTCTGTCTAGGCATGTGCACACACGACAGCAAAGTGTCCTGTCTAGGCGTGTGCATCGAGACAGCAACGTGTTCTGTCTAGGCGTGTGCATTGAGACAGCAATGTGTTCTTTCTAAATGTGTGAATCGAGACAGCAACGTGTTCTGTCTAAGTGTGTGCATCGACACAGCAACGTGTTCTGTCTAGGCGTGTGCATTGAGACAGCAATGTGTTCTTTCTAAATGTGTGAATCGAGACAGCAACGTGTTCTGTCTAAGTGTGTGCATCGACACAGCAACGTGTTCTGTCTAAGTGTGTGCACACAGGACAGCAATGTGTCCTGTCTAAGTGTGTGCACCGACACAGCAACGTGTTCTGTCTAAGCGTGTGTGTACACAGGACAGCAACGTGTCCTGTCTAAGCGTGTGCATCGAGACAGCAACGTGTTCTGTCTAAGTGTGTGCACACAGGACAGCAATGTGTCCTGTCTAAGTGTGTGCACCAACACAGCAACGTGTTCTGTCTAAGCGTGTGTGTACACAGGACAGCAACGTGTCCCGTCTAGGCGTGTGCATCGAGACAGCAACGTATTCTGTCTAGGCATGTGCACACACGACAGCAAAGTGTCCTGTCTAGGCGTGTGCATCGAGACAGCAGCGTGTTCTGTCTAGGCGTGTGCATTGAGACAGCAACGTGTTCTTTCTAAATGTGTGAATCGAGACAGCAACGTGTTTTGTCTAATCGTTTGCATTGAGAATGCAACGTGTTCTGTCTAAATGTGTGCACACAGGACAGGAACCTGTCCTGTCTAAGCGTGCATGACAGCACCATACTACTTGGTAGAGTGACAACTAATTCTATTTTGAAACACTAATTAATTCTTTGGGCACCAACAAAAAGGATGTGCACACATGTAACCCTGGAAATGGCCTAGCCAATTCACCTCCCACACAGGAGACATAAAAGGTTACCTTGGTGACTTCATCAAACTTCTTTACCTCACAAACTTCAGATAGAAGTAGGAGGAGACATTATAGAAATCTGAGAATGACACCCAGCACTGTTAGTACTAGGCAACTAGAATGAGAGTAAACTAGTATATGTTCACCACAATTGGGAAGAATATAGTTGCAAGCACAAAATAATACACTGTTACTTACATGCCTCCAACAGGTACCACAGGAGTGAGTGGAGAAATTGGGTGGGCTTAGTGGCAGTTTATGCAGGAAGTAGCCTAGTATGTCCATGTTTTGCCAACAATGCATTGTTAGGGGGTGGGGTTAGGGTTAGGGTTTGGATTAGAGAACAAAGAAAGATCAAAAGAAGATCAATGGCACTACTAAGCGTTTGATGGCAAACTTGGACATCACTCGGAAGCCAAGTGCAGTACGAAGCAATGTTTGATGTTCACCACTCTTAGATACGTACTTAACACACTGTGTTTATCAGTAATGTTTGCTCATGAGCAAACTACAGAATTTGATTACTAGGCAAACATTTGTTAGATGGAGACAAGGATATGAGCTCAGGGCACATTTTGGAAACCCTTCCCACTTGATTCACCTCCCACACACACTAGACAAAATTGGTTGCTAATTACAAGTGTAAAGGAAGGTTGCATTGTCTACCCACACGCTTAAGCTCTTTCTGTGTGTGTGAATTGGGAGGGTCAGTGATAGGTAAGGGATATGAACTCACATCCTTCAAATTGGAGACCTATACCTGGAACAGCCTGAAATGCTTCTTCCACATAACAATCCATTTGTAAGAACCTATGATTGCATTACAGTGCAATGTAAGGGTGTTAGTTTTATGTGAAACTGCAGTAACACTGTGTGTCAAAAATGTATGCATTAAGTAAGTATGTATATCATGAACAGACTTCCTGGTGTTTTTGACTAGGTGCTGTAGTGTTGCTAAATAGCCATTCACAGTTTGATAGTTCAGTGTCTTTGCAATTGAGATCTACAAAACAGGTTTCTTAAAGGTGCTGTGGTTGTCGAATCAATTTATCAAATTAACAACACTATACTCTAACACCACTTAATATTTCGTTCCCAAGGGCATCATGTGGACTCATACCCAAAGTTTCATACATGATTTGAATTTGGAGGAAAGGGGGAACAGCATCGTTCTGTAAAGCATTCGTCTAATGTGTATGTTGCCATCCTCTCCCTAAATACACATTTTGATGAAAGTCATTGAGAGTCCTGAAATTGTGGTGAGTTCTGATAGGGGAGGTCATGGACTGCCACAACCATGCTACTTGGTAGACTGACACTAATTCAATTTTAAAACACTAATTAATTCTTAGGGGCACCAACAAAAAGGATGTGCACACATGTAACCCTGGAAATGACCTAGCCAATTCACCTCCCACACAGGAGACATAAAAGGTTACCTTGGTGACTTCATGAAACTTCTCTGCCTCACAAACTTCAGATGGAAGTAGGAGGAGACATTATAGAAATCTGAGAATGACACCCAGCACTGTTAGTACTGGGCAACTAGAATGAGAGTAAACTAGTTGCATTACAGCTAATGGCAATACACATTCACCACAATTTCACAAACGGGAAGAATATAGTTGCAAGCACAAAATAATACACTATCACTTACATGCCTCCAACAGGTACCACAGGAGTGAGTGGAGAAATTGGGTGGGACTTAGTGACAGTTTATGCAGGAAGTAGTGCGATTTGCTTGCTAGTTGGTGCTAATGTACCGACCCTGCACCCTTCTGGGATAAAATGTGCGCAGGAAGCCAAGTGCAGTACGAAGCAATGTTTGATGTTCACCACTCTTAGATATGTACTTAACACAGTGTGTTTATCGGTAATGTTTGCTCATGAGCAAACTACAGAATTTGATTACTAGGCAAACATTTGTTAGATGGAGACAAGGATATGAGCTCAGGGCACATTTTGGGAACCCTTCCCACTTGATTCACCTCCCACACACACTAGACAAAATTGGTTGCTAATTACAAGTGTAAAGGAAGGTTGCATTGTCTACCCACACGCTTAAGCTCTTTCTATGTGTGGTGAATTGGGAGGGTCAGTGATAGGTAAGGGATATGAACTCACATCCTTCAAATTGAACTTCATTGCCTCCTTGAAGAGGTATACCTGGAACAACTGGACATACTTGTTCCACTTAATCCATTTATAAGGACCTGTGATCACATTACAGTGTGATGTATGAGTATTATAGTGTTATGTGAAACTGCAGTGCTCACTTTTGTGGTTTTAGCAAGATTTAGGGATGAAAAAATTCATAGTGTAAAGTTACAGATGGTGGGATTTCGTTGTAATATTAACCATGCTATGTTGCGCTGTAAAAAGTATGGTCCCGCACACTCAACCAGTATAATTTAATAGTGTGCATACATGATAATGAAAGCTGTGTAGGACCTGTCAAGTATCACACAGTCTCCTCTGAGTAGCAGTGGTATTTCCAAGTAAATTCATTTAGGTGAATTGAATTAACTTTAGAGTATATTCACCTAGCATAGTGAAATGTGGTTAGTCAATATTGGTCAGTAAGCTTTCAGGATAGCTAGATGATGTTTTCCTCCAGCTATAGTAGCTATTTATACAGAAAGTGGAGTTGGATGTCTATGACCTTCAGTCTAATTTGTTGTTGGATTGATACTAAAGTATCTGTCAGAGATCAATCTGCAATTTGTTGTAGAAGTGTCCACAGTGGTAGTGGTTAGAAACACTTTGTGCAACAGTTTCTAAGACATACTTTGACATTTTTAAAGCCACTGTTGAAATCTTCTGATGGGAAGAACACAAACATGTATCCAGACTAAGAGATGGGAAGGTAGTCGTAGTACTGAGTGGTTGAGGTAGCCAGCACGTGAATTAGTCTCGGGCCAAGGGGCACATGTACTCTAAAGTAATGGCATTGTTGTCAAACTTTCATGCATGTGCACTGAATGTACACAAATCTAGTGTAACAGATATGAGCATGATTGTGTCATTCTGGTTGAATTGAAATTGAAATGGGAAACAAATGCAAAATGGAAATTGGAACTAAAATTCAAGAACAAGTTGCTATATAGCTTTCTTAGAAAGTGACTTTTGCACTAGCATATTGTCTGTCACACACATAAACAATAAGCCAATAGGTCCACAGAACCATCTACATGTAGGAGGTTCAAAAGTATAAGAAGCTTGGGTCTGCATTCAGCAGAAAGCATAGTATCAGTATAAGTATCTAAGCAGGCTCTATGTCTTGAAAATTAACAACGCAGTGTGAAAGGTGAATCTTAGACTCAAAATTCTGCAATTGGTCTGTTTGTGGCTCAAGGTTAGTCAGAGCAGTTTGATTTGTAAAATGCCTACTCTTGGTTTGAGTGGTTAATAATTGTCCTCTACTGACCATCCATGTAAGGAAGTAAAAATGATACGTTGAAGTAGGACTGCTTCCTACAGTGTTTAGCTAAGAGAGAGTGGAGGGCAAAAAGGATAGTAGTCTTCTCTGTGAAACAGTCATACTTCAACCTAGAATTATGACTCATGTCCTTTTTTCCCATTCCCAATAAATTACTGTTAACTCATTTTTCTGGCTACCTGATGGTACAAATGATATTCACATTTTGCTGTCCCTTATATCAGGTGTGTGCATCTTAAATGTTTTGAGGAACAAGGATGTGAGTTTCTTCCAGTTCATTATGACCCTTTTGTTGACTTCTTAATTCTCTTTAATGGTGAGTACCCTTTCCTCCAGCTCTTGTCTAGACTGTGGGAAAGGGTGGCCTGAGCTCACATCCTTAGGTCCATTGTGAAACAAGTCTTTAACAATTCATGACAGTGTGGATGTGTCTTGCAAGTCTGGCTAACTTCACCTTTTTGGTTTAAAATCAATTCTTTTCAAGTTTTAGTTATTTGGATTTCATAAATATTTAGCTAAGTTTACTTTCAGTACAGTTTGTCAACTAAAACAACACGAACACATAAAACCTTGGGTGTTCGAAAAAGTACTTGAGCAAAGCTTGCATCCTTTTCAGGAATGGTGTTCATGTTACCAAGGGGAGGCCCTGCCACTTTAAAAAGTGTATTCAAGACTTCCTCCTCTTTTCTTACCCTTCCCCACCCCCAGAACAGGACTGCATGCACTAGTGCAAGGGTGTACATTTTGCATAATGGAGGAGGATGGGTAGTGGGGATACAAATTTGTATTTGTCTACCTTTATTGTTGTTGTCAGTGTTGCTTTTCATTATCAGGATTGTTTTGTATAGTAATTGTCACCGTCACACCACATGCACGTTAGTAGTTGAAATGCTATTGAAGCGTATCCTTGCACATGTCTCCTTTTAATCATGATGTGAATGAATGATGATTGTATAAACTGAATGAACATGATGGTAAACAATCAGTGGTCCTGAATAAGCTACAACTATATATTCGTGAAGGAAGGCAATCATGCTGCTGGATTAAATGTATAACAAGTGGTGGATGATCAATGATGATGCTGTTGTTAGTATTGCTTGGCTCTACCATAACAGTCGCCTTGTCGCAATTGTCATCGCTGTCATCACGAAAACGATACTTATTGTATTTATCCAGGCACTTAACCGATCTGTCTCGAGCTACGTTGTCTGGGGACCAGGACCAGTGATCATACGGTCCTCCCACTCGCTTAGGTGCCTGGACTCGAATGAACACTGAAATATTCTCTAATAGCACATCACCCGTCCAGTGAGTTTTGAACTCCAGGAAGTGCCCTGCGTGAGCGCGTATATGTACGCCTCGCCCAAAATCGATATGCTGCTCCTTTCGAACCACTTGCGAAAAGTTATGCGGGGGAAAGTGCGTGTACTGTAGTGCTTTTTCTTTTGCGGTACAAGTTGTAATGTCCCCTTTCCTCACGAATACGGCTATGCGCACTTCGGGGCGTCCGAAATAACTCTCTTTTCCTCTTATTCCTACCCTTGTAACCAATACATCCCCGCTGAATTTGGCCACAAGTTGGATACCTATGGATTCTACATCAACGTCACTTACTGGCAGATCAAATTCGAATTTGTCGTCGGAATGATATATCAAGGGGACTTCTTTGGTGCCTTCGCTAATCTCCACACCATTGGTATAAAGATACCTATGCGCATTGAAGTATGCTTCAGGTATGCGGTCGAAGACGTCTTCTTGGTAGTCTTCTGACGTTTGGACCTCACTTTTACTTGCCATTGATACTTTTGTCGTCAGCTTGCAAGGCAACACTTGTAGCAGAAATAGTAGACTAGTACTACTATCGATGTTTATATTAATGTCAAAGCGGAAAGGGCCGGAAAATACACCGTACTCATGCGGCGCCTATTGTGTCAAAATTGTTATTTTTTCCCTGTTATTTATATATCCTGTACTTTGTTTATAAATCCATTTTCAGATTTATATATCAACTATTTGCTTATAAATCAGCTCTCTGTTTATATATCCCCTCATTATTTATAAATCCAATGTCCATATTTGTAAATCCAGTGCTGTATTTATAAACACCAAGTTTGTGTTTATAAATCCACCGTTCTATTTATAAATCCAGAGTTCATATTTATAAATCCGTCCCTGTATTTATAAATACAAAGTTTGTGTTTATCAATCCACTGCCTTGTTTATGAATTCGTTGCTGTGTTACAAATCGGGAGCGTATTTGGAGTTTTTCGAAGCGATTACGTCATCTTATTAAGTATTCATAAAACACTTTGACCCTTTGTGCTGGCAATGTCTGACTTGTGCTCTGCTACTACCTATATGTGACATGAGACTGAACAGGGTTCCACCACCATTGTAACGATAAGCAGCAGACTATTATGTCAATGAAAATAATTAACATCTTACTATGGGTTATGTATGTCTTTACAACGTGTATAATTTTAGTGATGTTATGCACCATGAAACATCACTACATCCTATCAGACACCGTGAGACATCATTAGACACTATATGTGACACCATGCATGAGATTATGTGATACATTATGAGACAGTATGACACAACTTGCACATCATGACACAACTCTACAACTGTGTTGGATATAGCATACATCCTACTACTGACTTGCAAAGTTTGGAAACATGATATCATACATAACTTGACCATTGGCACTTTGGATATAGTTTCGTTTGACCAATCTGATGCCAATGAACTTATAGGGAGGCCAGTAATGATTAATGACTATGGTTTCAATGAATGGCACTAAATGTTATACATGATGCATTGTCATCACATGGTTATGCTTTTTTATTGATATTGGTAGTATGTCAGTAAAAATTGGAGTAGGCATGAATGACTTAGTATATCATCACAATTGAGGAAGAAAGTTAATGATGCCAATGAATCCATCAATTGATCAGCCAGTTGCACATCCAAGTTAGGGAAAATGGGAAGTACTGCAGGGACAGTGCAGTAAACTGATGGAAGACCTCAAGGACCTCAATCTAGCAGTTCTTAGTACCACCAGTGGAAGAGGACGTCCTACAACTCTTACATAAGCGTAAGCTTGAAGACCTTTCTGAAGAAGAAAAGGACCTGATGTTTAAAATGAATAAGATTGAACTTGACAAGGACAATATGTTGCCTAAAGTAGCATAATTGGTTATGTATATAGCCCATGCATCAAGGCGTGATAAATCCCTTTCTTTTTTTAACAGTGTAGGTACCTCACAACTGTTCTTCACTGGGTAAAAAATTTTTCATCAATCTGATGACTTAATTACCATTGCCTAAATAACTCTAACTGTAATAAACAAAGCCTACATGCTGCAGAACTACCTAGAAAACATCTCATTATGCAACCGTACTACCTCCAAGCTAGCATGTGAGTTAACACAACTAGTACAACTAGTGTGTGAGTTAAAATCCCAGCATGTATACATGCTGAAACAGGAGTTGCAGGTACCAGTTGATTTATATTGGCACTCAAAGCCAATGAACATTATCTTCATAGGCAAATATTAAGAGCAACAATGGAACGCTTTAATTAATTTCATATTCAAGTTTTGGGATGGATGGTGTTGATGTTTTCAGAGGCACAATCAAACTATCTCTCACTTTTGAGAGATGGTCTGCACACATAGCTTGATAGATTATCACAGCTCTCAGTAATATGGAGGCATCAGAAATAATACACAGGCCAGCAATGTGGAAGCAATGGAATCCAACCTGAGTGGATATCAGTTAGTCCCATAAACATACAATTGTTGCTAAGTGGCCAACTAAATGGCCATACTCCGTTTACTTTGGTTAGTACCATTTTGCATGCTTCCATTTTGCCTAGTTATGTATCCTGGGATGCAGGTCAGAAAAGTGATGATAAGTGTATGGTTAGCCAGGAGGTTTGTGCAGGGGTGCATCAGCAATAGCAACAATGTCAATGATGCCCATAACTCAACTGTACCAAGTTTGCTTGTAGTATATAAGCATATGAAGGTTTTGGAATGATTGTTTTCTGGGTAGTTTTGCAGCATGTAGCCTTTGTTACACATTATAGCGCAGGTGCAATGCAATGGTAATTAAGTTATCACATTGATGAATAATGTACACCAAAAAAAATTGTGATCCAGAAAGTTTGTGAAGTATCTACACTCTAATATAAGCTGGTGGGCTAATACATTAACAATGATACTATACTTCAGGTAACATATTTGTCCTTGTCAAGTTTAATCTTTTTAAACATCAGGTCCTTTTCTTCTTCAGAAAGGTCTTCAAGCTTATGCTTACATAAAATAGTTGTAGGACGTCCTCTTCCACTGGTGGTACTAAGAACTGCTAGATTGAGGTCCTTGAGGTCTTCCATCAGCTTTATTGCATCTTCCCTTGCAGTACTTCCCATTTTTCCTACCTTGAATGTGCAACTGGCTGATCAGTGCAGGGGTAATAAAAACGTGTGGAAGTTCTAAAATTCTTCGAAGCCTGTGCCAATCATAACCATCACTTATGGAGTTCATTTCTCATGGTGGGGGAAGGATGGCAAACTTTTCATCAATGAAATAGTCTAGAAGGATCTTTGTGCATTTCAGGGTCTCAAGTGGGATTTCGAAGCTCCAATCTGGGATAGGCTGGTTCTGAGCTTTTAGCTCAAGACGATGGAGCACTTGGTCCATGCAAGTATATATTGCAGCAAGGCGTAAAAGTTGTCCATGCCCTTTACTTAAGATACTCTTGCGGTCATGCTCATGTTGATGTTGTTGGCGAATACGTTCATTGATGGAGTCATGTATCGCTATGAACTCTGTGTGTGCTTCTTGGGATAAGGTGTAGGTACTTCCACTTGGATGGACTTCATCTATCTCTGCAAAGATGTTACTGAGCTTTGGTATGTCAGCAGGAACCTGCCTGTATTCATCATAGTCGTAATGGACCTCTGGTGGGCATGAGTACAGCTGTCTGTCCATGAATCCATCATCATCATTAGAATTGGTCAGTTGGATAACAGTTGTAGGCTGGACAAACCCCGTTAGGTTAAAACAGGTTGTGTGAAGAGTTCTTGTACATGACCTGAAGTTTCTTCGCCAGCAACCACCGTTTATGAGGCTTAGGATAGTCTTTCTATCAGCATGTCCCGCTTTATATCGATCTAGTTGTTCATAGAGTAGGCTAAGCTCATCGTATAAGCCAATGACTCGTCCGTTATTGCGTTTCATTGTGTAATGGAGTTCTTCAAAGGAGAAATGTTCTACAAAAATCTGTGGAGGGTTTTCTTGTGTAGATTCAGTGTCACATAGTTGTTCCTCAAGCTTCGTTAGTTCATGGTTAAAACAGGCGAGTGCTGGTGACTTCTTTTGGCCTTTATGTGCCATTACTACACTCCAAACAATGACAGGCTCAGACCAACCAGCGTGTACTTCTACTCGAGTGTTTGGCCCCATAAAATGTGCACAGATACTTTGAAGAGGCAAGAGGAAAAACTCCTTTGGGCATCCAATGGATGAAGCATAGCTTGTTACAAGTATTCGCACTCGGTCGGGTGTTGCTTTCTGGAGATCTAGAGTAATGTTTTGTGCTGAAGTTGTTCGAGCTTCAACTTCATGTTGTGACAAGAATGACATGATCTGTCACAGAGGGGAAGAGAAGCACATGTTTAAATATAGCTAAATAGCACAGGCTAGCTGCGATGGCCAACCTCTGTTAGAAAGGCTACTATAAACGTTTGTCTTAGGTAGCAATGTTGTATATTTGATTACTAAAAATTGGAATAAAGGTACCCAACTTTTAGGACTATGACTTAAAGAGTGCATACAAATGGGAGGCTAAAGTAAAATTTGAAATTTACCACCAGTGCTACCAACAGCAGCACGTAGTTTCAGCGCATGCTTTCCAGGCTTTGCTGGAGGACGAGTATTACAGTGTGCTCAATCGGCGCTTCGGGCCTATATTTGGCCAAGTCAAGCTATACAGTCAACTCTTGCAGACACGAAATAGTTCGCCGCAGGCAATATTTGCCGTATATTCATTGTGCTGTAAGTTCGCCTTTCGAAGATTGCAGTTACACGCTCTTCCTCTGCTGCCCTCTCTTATACGCTTGTCACATAGGCCTACTTTAATAGTATCATCTGGCGCGAAAACTGCTCTGGCAAAATTGGTCCCTTCTTCTACCCAAAGTGGAAGTATAAACGGGATCACATTTCGGCAGGACCGTGGTAGAACAGAACCATCAAGGCAAGTAATTTTACATTTTACATTACGACTATATGACAAGCCAGCCACTTTTGGCTTGTGCTGCCTACATTATTAAACCTTTTTGGAGGAAATTGTAGTCAATAGTTTTTGCAAAAACAATTTAGAAGGCTAGATGCATGTCGGCATCGTACTATCATGAAAGTGTCAATGAACTTCGATCGTTTGGGATGCTTAACTTGACCCAGCGCAAGCTGAAATAAGTATAGGATAGATAACTTTGACACTATTACTATGCACAAGATCCAACGCATGTCTGGAAAAAGTTCGTCGTTGTGCGTCGATTACTGTTATGATGGGATGAGATGATAGTTTTCGCGGAACTACAATCTGTTGAGATATATATATATATATACATGTAAAACCCGTATTTTCTGGTCTGAAGACATGCATGTCTACACACCAAATGCGCAACACAGAGAATTACGACTATAAATTAATGCAGTGAAACAAACTTACTGCGTAGCCAAGTTATGAAGTCGGACAGGTCTGGAAGATCCGAGTTCTTCGGGGCTCAAAACAAGTTCATTTCCATTTTCAAAATTTGCAAAATGTTAACAGCGTGGCCTTTGGCCTTATATATACCGCTCCAGCGGAAGTTATACTACGGTAGTCATATAAACTTGACTCGCACGCAATTTCGATTCCTGGTGTATTACGGTGTGACAAGCACGCATGGAGATCTCACTCAATCAGGGCATTCGAATCTTTTCTGTACTCGATCGACCGGATTCCGTCAAGCACACCAAATAGGTGGTCGATAGTTGCTAGCATGGTACAAAAAATGTGCAAACAGACAAGTGAATCTGGTTCAGTTAGCCTAAGAGTCGGTAGATATGGTAGCAGTGGCGAAAGCCGCACGAAATTTAGCGCCTCCGTGAAAGAATGCTGCGAACTTTATACGTTGATAAAATCTGAATTGTTTGTGCCATGGCGTATTCCGCATGGTGTTCTTTGTGGTGGTGATAGCGCCAGTTTGTGCACTCGGATTATTCTTGTACCACCAATCGAGCAGTGTTGCGGGACCCGACTGCAGATAGATCCGAGGTTCTCTTCTCCGATGGTATACACTTGTAATGGCACACTTCTTGGAGCAATGTTTCATGGCCAATGCAAGTCATGTAAAACAAGATATTACTACAGTTACAGCGAGGTCTTCAATGGAGATGGAGAAGTAACACGGACATACTCAAAGTTCTAGTGTTACAGTATTCGAAAAGAAACTTTTAATTGACATTACGAACAACATCGTATTTAGTGCCGCTACTTTCGAGTCGCGTAGCGAAGTGTACGAAGGTCATGTAAAGATGACGAGTTCTAGACAGTCAACAAATCACTCTGTCACAAGTGACTGTATACCTACCAGAAGAAGGATAGAAGACGGATGGTTTTTGTGGGCTATAGTTAACACGTACGACAAACTGGAAATGTTAGAGAGCCTTTATGCAACATACACAGAAACAGGAAAGAGACGAGACGTGGAATCACTGTGTAAGTCGTTGTGGGAGAAGATCTGTTCTCTGCGAAACAAATGGGTGATGCATAAATGTAAAGTAAAGGGGTGTGCAGAAGGATATGTGACAGTAGATGGAAATGAGAAGCTGTGTCGCCCTATGTGTGCTGCTCCTCGTTCCAGAATTCAAATCCGTAGAGACCTTCCCACCATAGTGCAATGTTGTACTAACTATCCTGTTCTAGGTGGGAAGCGCCAGGCTGCAAGTCGTTACTGTTCTATGCATACTGGACTTGGAAATACAATGTCATGTGATAGAGGTGAACCACTACCTGAATATCGCAACCTTGACCTACAATACACAGGTGTTTTGCCTGACAATGATGATGACTCCTTAATGGTTGGATGCAAGAAAGCAGACAAGCATACAAAGTATTATGACACTACTGCTGGGATGCTCGCACTTATTAGACCTTGTGGCATAGTAGTATCAATGTGTGAAATGTTTACCTGTGAATCTTCTACACAGGTGTACCTTTTCCTGTTACGTACGTTTGTGCATGATAACATACAGTCCTTCGGTTGCGTTACTTGGGTTACGACAGAGCATGTGATTTAAAGCCATATTTGGAGAAGCAAGCAAGACAAGGTGGTGCAGGTGCAAAGTTATTATTAGACCGAGTGGACTTTTTGGTTGATGCATTTCACTGCAAGAACCATACAGAACCTTGTTGTATGCCTCCATCCAACCCTGAATGCAAGTTCCACCCTTCTCTTCCAAAGTTCAAGGAAATACATGGAGCTAACACAGAGAGCTGTGAGCAGGGATTTCGTAGACTAAATAAATACAAAGGTAGCACTCGCCACATGACTCAGTTCAAGAGGAACTTCTTTTTCTACTATGTAAACAATTTGTATAATGAGCATTTGGAAGATAACCTTAAATTGGTGAAGTAAATATGGTTATGTCATTTGTATAGATCAACCAAAATAAATGAAATAAAACATCGATAAACACATGCGCTGTGTTAAGTATCTAAGAGTGGTGAACAAAATAAACATTACTTCATACTTCAGTTGGCTTCCTGCATACATTTTATCCCAGAAGGGTGCACGGTTGGTAAATTAGCACCAAGTAGCAAGCAAATTGCACTACTTCCTACTTAAACTGTCACTAAGCCCCACCCCAGAGGCGGATTTAGAAAGGGGGGTTCAGCCACTGGCGCCGAAGCGCACCCGAAAATTTTGGGTTACCACGCCCACTTCCGGTCACGTGAATGCATTCATAACTACTGACTGGTAGCTAGCTAGTGCAAACAGTGGGAAGTCCGAACTGAATATCTCGAATCAACTCTAGGCCTAGTCAAACGTCTGGAGATCAGTAACTGATACGTGAGTGTGTAACTGCATGTGCCTGCATGGTTCTTGTTGCTGCATGCCACTGCTGCATAATCATTTGATGGACTCGTGCAGTTATGTACGGAAAAATACATTACTAGCCGCCCTTACCCCCCCCCCCCCAAATCCACCACTGCACCCAATTTCTCTACACACTCTTGTGTTACTGTTAGAAGTATGTAAGTGTAGTGGTTAGTGTACTTGTGCTTGCAACTATATTCTTCCCGTTTCAGGCTGAAATTGTGGTGAATGTGTATTGCCATTAGCTGTAATGCAACTAGTTTACTCTCATTCTAGTTGTCTAGTACTCACAGTGCTGGGTGTCATTCTCTCCCCTTCCTTCTCAGCTTTCTATAGTGCCTGCTCTGTGACACCATGCAAATGTATTTCTTCTCAGCTTATATAGTGCCTCCTCCCACTTAAGTGTGTGACAACAGGCAAATGTGTTGTCTAAACACCAAACACTAATTGGTCTCTACATGCTGAGCACCCTGTCCTACTTCTACTCCTGCTTCTGTCTAAGTGGGTGACACCATATCAAATGGTTCTTGTGTGATACCTGGGCACCCTAATTCCTTCCACTTAAAGTTAAAGAGATGCATATTGACATCATTAGCATTGTTGATGGCCCGGTACCTGGGACCTACCTTCTTGCATATCAGAGCAGTGACGTAGCCAGGACATCGCCGATGCTAGGGCACAGCATGGGCACACTACGTTTGTACGAAATTCTGCGTGAAGTGCAGAAGCATTTGGGGGGGTCTAGGGCATGGTCTTCCCAGAAAAATTTTGAAATTTCACAGCCTCCCAGGTCAGTTCTGAGGCCATTTCGTACTGCAGTGTACGTCGATTATACAGCTAAATCGCGACGGTACGGTGAGCGTATGAGACTCGTAATTCTGTGGATATACATGGCGATACTGCGCCGTTCGCTTTCAAGACCGTTTAGCGCCCGATTCGGGATCGACAACGACGGGATCAGCGCCGATAATTCGCATGCATACATGCACTGGTGGGGCACGGCCTCTATTTGCTAGGACACGTGCCCCTGGGCCAGTGTGCCCCAGCCTGGCTACGCCACTGTATCACAGTGATCGATACTATTGATACAATATAATACATTATGTAAAGTGTTTTAATTCTTATGCGTAAATTCTTATGCATATATTTGAACTAATTCTTATGAAATTTATTATGTAAACAATGCATCTTAGACATCTTAGATATACCACGTAAAGTGTTTTGTAATTCTTATGCATGTTAGACATCTTAGATATACCACGTAAAGTGTTTTGTAATTCTTATGCATGTTAGACATCTTAGATATACCACGTAAAGTGTTTTGTAATTCTTATGCATGTTAGACATCTTAGATATACCACGTAAAGTGTTTTGTAATTCTTATGCATGTTAGACATCTTAGATATACCACGTAAAGTGTTTTGTAATTCTTATGCATGTTAGACATCTTAGATAGGTGGAATCGCCATACTTGAGCCCCACCCCCTTTCACAATTACGTTCGTACGTACGTCTCCATGAACGGCCGGCAAGCTTATGCGGCTACACTAGTTATACACATCTTGTATATACATGTGCTAGAAATAGTCTAACTTGTCAAACTGCAATCCCGCACCTGTCTCTGGCCAGACCCCACTGCAAGACTAGACACTCTTAGCCTCGTGCCCAGGCCTTCTGGACTTGTGTTTGTCATGCACGGGAGCTTACCTTTCAGGCTTCTTTCCCTGTGCTAGCACTGCAAGAGACCAATGGTGGGGTAAGAACGTCCAGGATAAGAGTCTAGGAGGCACTCGACACTCTGCGTAACTCATTCCACTCCACAATGCATACTCGAGTGTGTGCCAAGAACGCCGTACGCATGGCTCCATAGTCTCGCAGGCCTGTGTGGCTTGTGAGGCCACTCCAAATTACTTGCTTGTTTCAAAATGAACTCGTCTTCCCACCTACTAGTGCCTGAATCCCCGCAGATGACAGTTCTCAACCTTGTTCTAGGGGGGACATTATTCACCGGTGAATAATGTCCTAGGGGGACAATATTCACTAGTGAATAATGTCCGGGGGGGGGGGGGGGGACACTGTACACTATGACACCGGTAGCCTCGTTCCCAGGCCCCGCCTAGCTTTCCGTCGCTTGCAGTACGGAAAAGCGGGAGCGCTCGGGGAGAGCCTGGGAACGAGGCTACGTTACTGGGATGGGGCTCACAATGTGTAAAGCATGTTCGTAGTAGCCTCGTTCCCAGGCCGTTCCCGGCTCCAGTTTTGATCGCTTGCAGTTTTTATACGGGAGGCTGTCTTTTCACCCAATCCCATGCGGATCACGTGATAGGCCTCCAGGACGAAAGGTCATTGATAAAGGTAAATGTGTTGGACACTGCGCTTGCGAACGGCAGGAGCAGCGTGTTCTCCTCGACAGGTAAGGCAGCTTATAGTAGCGTGTCCAAACGCAAAATTGCAGGTACACTGCGAGACTGACGTAGGCAACTGACAAGAGCGCTAGTGACTCGCCCGACTTCACTTTACTGCAGGCCGTGTAAGTTGCACCGGAAGTCACATGACCAATTAGGGCGGTACCACATGGAATTGGGTGAAAAGACAGCCTCCCGTTTTATACTGCAAGCGATCAAAACTGGAGCCGGGAACGGCCTGGGAACGAGGCTATGTTCGTAGTGGGTCACTCTAAAAGTAGGAACGGGAAATGGGAAATAAGAAATGGGGAAATGGGGAAATGGAACTGCAACGCCGGGTACTTAGACACAAGTGGTGAGTTGTAAAAGAGGACAGTAGAGTGTACATGTTGTGCAAAGTAGCTCAAGTATTACCTATAGAGGAGGTAGCTAGGCCCAGACTAGACCATTTTGGTGAGAAAAGCAAGAAGAATAAGTCAGCAATAACATGCAAATTCTAGTGAAGAACTGCATGGAGTGTGTGCATATATCTACTTTGTGGATTGTCTCACACAGGTATAAAGCTGTGGATTGTCTCACACAGGTATAAAGCTGTTGTACATTCCCTCCTCCACCCAGTGCATGCAACTATAATTCACACACAATAATTAGCTATATTCTCCACAGAACCAGTGTGAAGAATGACTGCAAACTGGCGTTTTGTGAACTTGCATGTATACATGTATCAATTTTGGATAATACATACTGTTGTAAATAATAGTGTATGTATGAGACAAATATACGTACATATATCTAGAACAATCCAAGGAACTGAAAAAACTCAAAATGTCTCCTTGTAGAAGTTGGAACAAAGTATTAACAATTCAGATTCAACAAACTTCAAGAAAGCTAACAAGCGGCCAAAAGTAGAGTACATATACATCTAGCTTGCAGACCATGATGCCATGAATGCCATGAATGCCCTTGCATACATACCCATTTGATGCCAACTGTAAGACAAAGATGATCTCTCAATGAGTGCCAATGGATGGACATTGACATCACTTTTGACGATCGTGACTACACTCAGTCTACAGTAACAAAATGTCAGCAGTTTGCATACAATGTGCTTTCTTCCCATTTCCTCATTTCCCATTTCTCATTTCTCATTTTTCGTTCCTACTTTTAGAGTGACCCCTTTCTTTTTAAGTGCCCGGAAGGGTCGACAAAGCAGTTTTCACCACTCTGTGGAGGTCCTGTGAAGCTCGTGGAGGCCTGTTTAAGTGCCATGAATGATCGAGAAAGCAGTTTTGACCACTGTGGTTGTCCTGTGAAGCTCGTGGAGGCCTCACGGTTTAAGTGGCAGGAAGAATCGAGAAAGCGGTTTTTACCACGGTGGAAGTGCTGTGAAGCTCGTGGAGGCCTGTTTATGTGCCAGGAAAGGTCGAGAAGCAGTTTTCACCACTGTGGAAGTTCTGTGAAGCTTGTGCAATCCGTTTTAAGTGCCAGGTAAGATCGAGAAAGAAGTTTTCATCACTATTGAGGTCCTGTGAAGCTCTTGGAGGCTTGTTTAAGTGCCAGGAGTTATCGAGAAAGCAGTTTTCACCACTGGGGGGTTGCTGTGAAGCTCGTGCAGGCCTGTTTATGTGCCAGGAAAGGTTGAGAAGCAGTTTTCACCACGGCGGAGTTGCTGTGAAGCTCGTGCAGGCCTGTTTATGTGCCAGGAAAGGTTGAGAAAGCAGTTTTCACCACTGTGGTTGTGCTGTGAAGCTCGTGGAGGCCTGTTTAAGTGGCAGGAAAGGTTGAGAAGCAGTTTTCACCATGGCGGAGGTGCTGTGTATCTCGTGCAGGCCTGTTGATGTGCCAGGAAAGGTCGAGAAGCAGTTTTCACCACTGTGGAGGTTCTGTGAAGCTCGTGCAATCCTTTTTAAGTGCCAGGTAAGATCGAGAAAGAAGTTTTCACCACTATCGAGGTCCTGTGAAGCTCTTGGAGGCTTGTTTAAGTGCCAGGAGTTATCGAGAAAGCAGTTTTCACCACTGGGGAGTTGCTGTGAAGCTCGTGCCGGCCTCTTTAAGTGCGGGAAAGGTCCGACATAGTAGTTTTAACTATCGTGGAGACCTGTGATGCTCGTGTAGGCCAGTATATCCTGTGGAGCTCGTGCAGGCCTGTTTAAGTGCCAGGAACGATCAAGAAAGCAGTTTTCACCACTGGGGAGGTGCTGTGAAGCTCGTGCCGGCCTGTTTAAGTGCTGGAAAGGTCTGAGATAGTAGTTTTAACTATCGTGGAGACTTGTGAAGCTCGTGTATAGGCCAGTATAAGTATCAGTAAAGATCGAAAAAGCAGTTTTCACACTTATGGAGGTTCTGTGAAGCCCGTTGTCACAGGGAAGGGAGATCTGAAGAAGACAGCAATCAACTGCCATAGACTGAAGCTTTAGCTAGACCCAGATGGGGATACATAATATACTGAGTGTGAGGGGGATACCAAATATCCTAGGGGGATGCAGTATATCCTAGGATATTTTGCATGGGGATACAATATTTCGGGGGATACAAAATATCCCATCCTTCAACCGGTAGCGACCTTTGCCCAAGTCTTCAACGATTGTGTACGGCCCCCCAGGAAACAGCTGGTCCAGCTTGCCACCTTTCCTCCCCTCATTCTTCATGTCTTTCACGAGCACCTTGTCCCCGACTTTCAGTTTAGTGTTTGTGTTGTGTTTTGCATCATAGTGTTTCTTTTGACGCTCCTTGGCTTTTTCAATGTTTGCTAGAGCATTTGAATGCAATTTCGCTCGGAGCTCTGCCATGCGTTTTACCTTTGCTTCAAAATCATCCTCGTCAAGCTCTGATGTTGTTTGAGTCAGCTGAATAAGCCTTAAATACAGATGGCATCTTTCCAGAAACTTCTACCGAAGGTGTCAAGATTCAAAAACGGCACAGCAAGCTCACTCTCATTGGCTAGCTTCTTCGTTTGGTCCGTACAGCAACGGGATACAAAATTTCCTAGGGGATACATTTGGTGGTACCGTTGTCAGAGGCGTGAATGACTCCCCGTCGTGAGTGACTCCCCGGTCATTGACGCCTAAGGCGGAAGTGACTCCCCCCTGGTGGGAATGACTCCCGTACGGCCGTACCGAACATTTTCCGAGTATGGAAGAGTTTCAGACAGAGCTGAGTGTGGTGGAGGAGTACCTATTACGAGGAACTTATCCCGACGGATTCTCAAAGGCGGACAAGGCGAATCTGAGGCGAAAATGTAGAAACAATTTCAAGATAGAAGATGGCGTGCTACACTACAGGAAGAATGGTGGACGCGAGAAGGAAGAAGATCACAGGCGCATCTGCGTCAGATCAGTGGAGGAAAAGGGTCGCATTCTTGAATCATGCCATTCTGGAGTTGCAGGTATGATAAGTTGCCAGATGTATATTCGCTGTAGCTACATCATGATTGTCCACGTCATGCAAAGGATACGAGGTAAAGAACAGTGCTGGTTCCATAGTTATCTCAGTGGGAGGAAACAACGAGTAGTGATTGATGGTGAGCTCTCTTCTTGGAGAACTGTTGAAATGGGGGTTCCACAGGGGTCAATTCTCGGCCCACTTCTTTCTCTTCCTAACTATGCCAGAACTAGAGGATGGAATAACATCCACCTTCATCGTCCTAACACGAACTGGTATAAAAAATCATTTGAGTTTATGGGAGCAAAGGACTGGAACTCCCTTCCAAGCGATTTTAAGGGCATTACTTCCAAATATACCTTTAGAACTTGTGTTAAGTCAATTTTGTAATATACCCACATTTGTTTTTTTGTTTTCTATTTTTTGTTTTAGTTTTTGTGCATACTGTAAATGCTATCTAACTCGATAATTATGTGTTCAGTACTGTTTATATGTTAACTTTAAAGTTCTGTGTAATTACCTAGTGTCTTTGTTGTTGTTTACTTTGTGCATATATAGATGCAGGACTCCCTGGCAGATCAGCCCCTGGTTGAAGGGACTACCTGCTAAAAATTAAATTCTACTACTACATCTATATTGATGTAGGTAGTCATCTAGGCAGAGACAAGACAGTGGAAAAGATCACATCACACTTCTTCTGGCGCAACATGAACAAAGAAATCAGGCAGTTTGTGCAAAACTGTGACAAGTGTCAGCGGATGAATGCAAAGTTTGTTAAAAGCAATGCAAAGTTGCACCCAATTCCTGTCTCAGCCAAAGTCTGGCATCAAGTGAGTTAATTGTTATTTTGACTGCTGCATGTATATATCTAGCTACATTCACAAATGTGTTGATTTTATCTCTCTACATGCAGGTAGGGATAGATATGATTGGGCCACTGCCTCTGACAAAGAAAGGGAACAGGTATATTGTTACCCTTGTGGACTACTTCAGCAAGTGGCCAGAAGCAGCTCCCCTTCCTGACAAGACAGCACCAGGAGTGGCTCTATTTCTTTATGAGCTGTTTTGCAGGTTGGTTTCCAACATTAGCACATGATCTTGAGCCATGTAAAACTATGTATAACTAAACTGTCCATTTCAAATTACTACCTACAGATTTGGCTGTTGTGAGGTCATCATCTCAGACCAAGGGAGTCTTGCCTGTTCAGCAGCAGAATGGATATAGAGATTGTGGGCTATTTGCCATTGCCTTTGCCACTGAGATCTGAAGGGGTCAAGACCCAAGCAGAGCAGTGTTCATCCAAACACAGATGCGGGGACACCTGTTTAAATGCCTTACCAAGAGAAACATGATGCCTTTCCCTCAGTTTCCACAGCAAGAAAAGGCAACACTGCCTCCGCAAATAGCTCTCCGACCACATGTGAACACAATACATGTGACAGTGCACTGCGTGTGTCGTATGCCAGACCACTATGACACAAACATGGTCCAATGCGAAGCATGTGAAGGATGGTACCACTACTCTTGCATGGGAATCAATAAAAGAGAGAGATATTCCAAAAGTGTGGAAGTGTGGCTATTGCACACACCAGCAACTGGACATTCAGCCTGAAAAGCTAATTGAGTTTCAATCAAAGTTTCCTGCAGCCAAGAGACAGCGAGTAGCATAATGTGTTGTAGTGTAATATACTGTTATTATTCTAATTTTAGCCAGATTTGTTGTCATTGTAAAATTATGTAGCTATCATATGCATTAACATCGTTTTAAGATATCTCCGTGTGTGCATGAGACAATTATACCTAGGCGTGAGTGACTGATACATAGGCGTGAGTTACCTAGGTGAGTCATTCGCATCCGGGGGGAGTCATTCATGCCTAGGAAAAAATGTTCGGGGAGTCATCCACGCCCAGGCGTCAGTGACCGGGAGTCATTCACGCCTAGGCACCAGTGACCGGGAGTCACGTACGACAGGAGTCATTCGCGCCTATGATAATGGAAACACTTACCTTGGCATTATTGTGTGCAAAGATCCAGAGACTGACATGTGGGTTACTGTGTTTGAAGACGGTGAGGAAGATCAGACAGCAGATCCAGCAACTGATAGTGACTACACTTTTTTGGATTAGAAGCTCAGGTTATGTAAAACAGTTCCCAGTAGCTATATTTTAGAGAAACACATTATAGTGTCCCAAAAACAAACTGTGCCAGCCATGCAGTTAAGTTTATGATTAGCTATTATCATCAGTATTCTATCACCCATGCATGTTGCATATGATTCAAGCATCAGCTGTTCTCAGACTCAACATTCATAATGATTGCCACTGTTGCAATTTAATATTATTAACAAGTATCTTTCTAAAGTCAAACATGTCATGCAGACTGCAGTATATATTGTATACTGACCAATGACCTAGACCCTCTATGAGTCTCAATAATAAGGGAAGAACCCCTGTTACCATGGTGATGGTTACTAAACATTCATAAAAAACCAGGCTTGCCAAATAGCATATTTACAAAACTAGGCATATTGCCAAGTGGTGGTAATTATTGTTTAACACCAATGCACGTTTAGTGTTCCACATTCTAAACACAGAACACTTATGTTCATAGAACTGCACATGCCCTATAACCTAAGTGCTGTATATTGTAATTATATTCATAGAACCGCACAGCCCTATAACCTAAGCGCTGTGTAGTTGTAATTATTGCCGAGCGCCTTAGCGCGAGGCTACTAATCTTGCAGTGCGTGTTCTCAGTTGGCGGGGTGTGGCTTTGACTTCCGTCCCGCTTTAGGAATGCAATTTGTCACGCTTTAGGAATGCAGTTAAAAAAAGTTGTGTACAGTTTATCGTTCTCAGCGCTGAAGCGGTCTCATTGTCGCGATGACAAAATGGCAAAAAATGTGATGGGAGCGAGGAAGAAAGAGCTAGGAGCCTGGCGCGAAAACGGAAGAGAAGACAGAGAGCGTAAATGCAGCTACAACGCCGTGAAGTCCGCGTCGAGAACGATGAGTACGAGAGTGAGCAGCAGCGCCTAGTGAAGAAAATAAAGCGCGTGGTCGTCTTGAGAAACGACCATATCCTCGCGCGTTCTGTGCGGTTCGAAACCGCGCTCACATCCTCGAAACTCTTTCAACGTAGTACGTACACTTTGCCCTCCTCACACTTTTCACACTTCGTTGATGACAGTCCCATGCACATGCCACGTCCACGCCTACTAACTAATCCACACGTGTTGGTTCAAAGGTAGTTGAGATGCGCGCGAGGCATACACTGCGAATACGTACACCTAGTATTCACAGAACCTCACATGCCCTATAACCTAAGTGCTATACAGTTGTAATTATATTCATAGAACCGCAGTCCTACAGCCAAAGTATTGTACTGTTGTAATTATATTCATAGAACCGCACATGCCCTATAGCCTAAGTGCTATATAGTTATATAGTTGTAATTATATTCATAGTCCCACACGCCTATGTATGCTGTTGTAATCATATTCATTGAGCCTTGCATCTCCAAGACAGATTTGTGTCTAATAAATAATGTAAATACAGGGTCTCCCATTATTACCCCTTGACTTATACTTTTCCCTCATAAAGGATGGAATAATACTGGCCGATATAAGTGGGACTTATACTTGGCCCTCACAAAGGAATTAACACTGGCGGATATAAGTTTGACTTATACTTGTCCCATGAGTACACGTAGTATAGGGTACTTATACTTGTCCCATGTGTTACACGTGGTATAGGGTACTTATACTTGTCCCATGTGTTACACGTGGTATAGGGTACTTATACTTGTCCCACGTGTACACGTGGTATATTTATCAAGTTTAAGTCAAGTTGTAGTATACCCACGAGCATCACAGCACCACCCCGGTGGTGAAAACTGCTTTCTTCAAAATTCTTGGTGTCTCCTGGTACTTAACCAGGCCTCCACGAGCTTCACAGAATTAACACAGTGGTGAAAACTGCTTTCTAGATGTCTCCTCGTTCTTAACCAGGCTTGCACGAGCTTCACAGGACTTCAACAGTGGAGAAAAATGCTTTGTCGATGTTTCCTGGCACATAAACAGGACTGCAGGAGCTTCACAGCAACTCCGCAGAGGTGAAAACTGCTTTCTCGATCCTTCCTGGCATTTAACCAGGCCTACACGAGCTCCACATGAGCTCCACAGTGGTGAAAACTGCTTTCTCGATCTTTCTTGGCACTTAACCAGCAACTCCGCAGAGGTTTAAAAACTGCTTTCTCGATCTTTCCTGGCACTTAAAAAGGCCAGCACGAGCTTCACAGCAACTCCGCAGAGCAGTGGCGGATCTAGAAATTTATAAAGGGGGGTTCAGTCAACGGCGCGCCAAGCGCGCCGGAAATTTTGGGTTGCCACGCCCACTTTCGGTCACGTGAACGCATTCATAGCTGGAAGGCCGAATTACCGAGGGGTCCGTCACAAAAGAATCTCGTACACTGTCCGACAGTGTTGTTTTAGTTAACTATAACTTTAACTAAATACATTTTAGTATGGCCTTTTAAAAATTTAGTTAACCAAAACTACAACTAACTAAAAATTTTTGCTAAGCTGGGAACTATAACTAAAATATCCAAGAACATACAAGAAGAAACCTGTCGGCAGAAATCCAAACTGAAATTCAGAAATCCACTGTGAAATCCAGAAATCCACTCTGAAATCCGAAATCCACGTGAAATCCAGTGAATTTCGAAATCTCGTACGCCGAGGCGCGCCGTGGCGGACCGGGATCCACTTTGTTCACCTCGCTGCATGCCCGATGACGTCATATGACGTATGACACCGACAATGCAGGCCAGGAGAGCACAACAAACGATGTCCACCACATTTACAGACAAAGAAAAAAAAAAAAAAAGGGAAAGGATTCCATTCCCTGGCCCTAGCCGTAACCCTAACCCTAACTGTAACACCAAGCCCTAACCATTCGGCTACGAGGCACTGCTGACGAACGCTTGCACTGCACCGCGCTAATGTGTACTGCGCTAATGCCTACCAATATAACCCTGTAGCGCTAGCTGTAAGCATAGGGAGTAATAATAGGGGGCAGACGACAGACGTCAGTATGACGTCATCGGGCATGAAGCGCGGTGAACAAAGTAAATACCGTGGCGGACCCCTCGGGCCGAACTGAATATCTCGAAGCAACTCTAGGCCTAGTCAAACGTCTGGAGATCAGTAAGGAACTGATACGTGAGTGTGTAACTGTGCCTGGTTGTTGTTGCTGCATGCCACTGCTGCATAATCATTTGATGGACTCGTGCAGTTATGTACGCAAAATACATTACTAGCCGCCAAAGGGGGGTGCATTTGCACCCCCCTTACC
The DNA here is from genome assembly GCA_949130485.1 of Agelas oroides. NCBI lineage: Eukaryota > Metazoa > Porifera > Demospongiae > Agelasida > Agelasidae > Agelas > Agelas oroides. The sequence continues at coordinate 4,812,355 of OX422196.1, read as the reverse complement.
CCCCCTAAATCCGCCACTGGAATGGTCATACAGGGAAAGTAAATAGGGGGGAGGGGGAGGAGGGATGGTTAGGACAACTATAATTTGGATGTTTGAGTCAACTTTTGCATTGTTGTAAGTTGTTACTTTTACACCATTCACGAGACAAACTACACTGACATGCCTTCCCCTGGAGCCTCTCTAAGTACACCAGGAGACAGACAACATGTAGACAAACAAGCCTTCCCCTGGCACTCCAGTACCAGGGGACAGACTACACAGAGGACGGACAAGCCTTCCCCTGGGACTCTTTTCAGAGTACACCAGAGGACAGACTAACACAGGGACATAGAAGCCTTCTCCTGGCACCCATTTCAGTTTGCCAGGAGACAGACTACATGAAGACAAACGAGTCTTCCCCTGGAGCCCCTCTCGGTGGACCAGGGGACAGACTACACAAAGACAGACAAATCTTCCCCCGGAGCCCCTCTCAGAGCACCGGGAGACAGACTACATATAGAAAGACTAGCCTTCCTCTGGGATCCTTCTCAGGGTGTACCAGAGGACAGACCACATATATAAGCACAAACAAGTCTTCCCCTTGAACCCTTCTCAGAGTACACCAGGGGACAGACTACAAAAAGACATAAAAGCCTTCCCCTGATGCCCTTGAGACATAAGCACCAGGAGACAGACTACATAAGGACAAACAAGTTTCCCCTGGGACCCTTTTCAGAGTGCATCAGGGGACAGACTACATATAAAACAGACAAGTTTTCCCCTGGAACCCTTCTCAGAGTAAGCCAGGGGACAGACTACACAAAGACAAAAGCCTTCCCCTGGGACCCCTCTCGAAGTATACCAAGGGACAGACTACACAAACACATAAGGGTCTTCCCATGGCACCTGTCAAAGAGCCATGAGACAGACTCCACAGACAAAACAGCACTTGGCACTACACAGTACATGTACACGTTGGGGTCATCTTAGCACTTCAGTAACAGGACTGTCTCCTTATATACATAGCAGCCAACATGTGGCAGAGTCCAGAGGAGCTGACTTGTGGAGACAGGAGGTAAGACAGTTTCTCTGTAGTTGGTGCAGCAAGAAATCAGTGTGCAGCCTTGAGACCTTATTGAATAAAATAGATCTTAGGTCAGCTAATGCTGGACAAATCAAGAGGAAGTGTTCCTGGTCTTCCGGGGCAGATTTACAGAGTTTGCAGATCCTTTGTTCATATGGGGTCCCCGTGTATCTCCCAGTCTCCACCTCAAGAGGTATAGACATCCCATCCTGAGACCTGCCACAAGTCTGCGAACATTGATTGGAAGGTGTTCCATTACATAGCTCTCTGTACCTGGGTTGGGCTTAAGAACTCTATATACAGATAAACGCCCCCCACTGGTAGATTGTACTGCCTTGATGTCCCACACTTCCTTGTTCCATTTACCAGTGTATATTGCAGCTAATGAGTCCCATGCCAAGTCAGCTATGTCTCTTCTATTGTTACAATTTATTGCATTCATTGGGAGGTCAATATTATGTAGTAACTGGTGAGTTCTAGAAACCCAGTTTCCCTTCCCTTTGGATACCCTGCTGCTTAGCCAGTCAAAAACTTTCCTAGTTAACCTAGTTGCTGGAAGGGTACAGATTCGATGCCAAAGTTTCACTACTTCACACTTAGTATAGATGGCTATAGGGGCCCAACCAAGGTCACCCTCTAGAGCACAAATTGGAGTGTTTCTACCTAACCCCATGAAGGCCCGCATGGCCTGGTTCTGTACCTGCTGCAGGCCAGGATACTCTTTTTGTCCCCATACACCTGCACTATAGCAAATTATTGGAAGTACTAAAGTTCTGTACAGGTGAGTGTACACATTAAATGTGAATCCCCCGAAAGTTTTGGATTTGCCTATAAGGGTTCCAACTGCTTTCTTTGCTGAAATAACAACATGGTCAAGTGACTGGGAGAAGTCAAGGTGTTCATTTAACCAAAAACCAAGGTACCTATACTCCTCAGTGTAGGTAAGTGAGTGAGGACCACAAGAGAAACTGTGCAATGACCTGGGCTTTCGCTTTTTACGGAAATGTACTACTTGTGTTTTCCTAGGGTTTATTTGCACCTCCCAATTGACACACCATTCATGCAGAACATCCAAGAGGCACTGAAGCTTGAACTCATTCTCAGCAATAAGCACAATGTCGTCTGCAAACATGAGTGTAGCCAACAAGGAAACTCCACAGGGCAGTTCAACATCTAGTTTGTTGATATGATGAGCTAGGTCATTAATGAAGAGTCCAAACAATATGGGGGATAAAATGCATCCCTGCTTTACTCCACTTTCAACAGTAAACCAATCTGATAATTCCCTGTTCACCCTAACACAGCTCAGAACCTCTTCGTACATGCCTTGAAGGATGGCGAGAAATTTACCTTCAATTCCATAGAAGTGCTTCAATTTATGCCAGAGGAGATCTCTATTCACACTGTCGAAAGCCTTTCTTAAATCAACAAAACACACAAAAGTATCATTTCCATGATTTAGACGCTCTTCAACTACCCCACAAAGCGCAAAGATATGGTCAATACAATTTCTGTCTTTTCTAAACCCATTTTGCTCATCTACTGAAAGATTGTGGGTCTCACAAAAGTCAGTAAGCCGGTTACCTAGAATAGAACAGAAGGCTTTGAGTACAGTAGACTGCAGAGATAGCATGTCTACTGCTTGTTTAAACAAATGACCCAAAAATGATCGCAAGAATCTGTGGCGGTGTACTGTTGAAGTAGCGCGAATTGTCGTTCAAGCGAAGTGTGTGGTCATTCATGCTTGGGGGAGGACGCCGTTCTGTAGAACGTTGATAGAAAGCTAAATACGCACATATTATACACATCACATTAACTAACAATCTCTCTCTAATACTTAGATTTGACTTGAAATAGATTTTTTTTTGTCATTAAAGACAAGGATACATGTATAGGCCTATAGCAACAGTGGCTAATACTGCATGGATATAGTTAGTTAGTTAGTTAAATTTTCATTTTTAACAGGAAAAGTCCCTTCAGCCTGAAGGCTGGTCCACCAGGGAGTCCTGCATAACAAGTACAAACAACAACAATTTAGACTATAATAATATTACAAGTTATAAAAAATATATATCTACTATAAATCCTGTATAATTAGTCATTGTTCTAACTATAACTTGTCCAGGAGGTATTTCTTCAAACATCTCTTGAAATTGTCCACCGAGCCCAGTTCCTTTAGTTCAACTGGCAGTTTGTTCCACTCCCATGCTCCTTTAAATGCAAATGACCTCCTGAAGAACTCAGTTTTTACCAAAGTCAGAAACAAGTTGTTGCTGCCACGTGTTTTGAAGTTCCCAATCTCCGCATTTGTTTTAAATCCATGAACTAAACTAATTGAATTGATTATTTAACCAACTTTTGCACGGGAAAGTTTGTTAAATAATTTATGTCACATTTAGTGAATCAGATGGCAACATGTTTGGCAACCCCCGTTCGAGCTCTGCAAAGATTGTCGAAGGTTTGCAGACGTTCTCAGACTCTAACCCCCGTTCGAGCTCGTACATGTTTGGCAACCCCCGTTCGAGCTCTGCAGTGACAGTAGCAGTCTAGCTAGTAGTATTGGAAACGACTGTAGGATTCTAGTAGACGTTCGAAGACGCCTGTAGTATGCTAGAACACGTTCGGTAACTGTCGCTCTAGCTCCACAGAGACTGTCGAAGGCTAGTAAACGTTCGGCAAACTCCGTTGGAGTTCCGCAAAGACTGTCTAAGTCTTGTAGACGTTCGGCGACCCCCGATCGAGCTCCGCAAGGTGTAGGCATGGATAATATAGTACGCGTACTATATTATCCATGGTGTAGGTGTTCGGATGTTGGATTAACAGCTCTCGACATGAGTAGGCCATGACATCACCTAACCTCACATTGTAGATGTCTGGTGTGGCGAATGAGCCAGGTGCATGCAAAGGTGCCTGCTAACCCTGGAGGAAGTAGTTAACCCTTTCAACCGCTTCCTGAAACAGTGCTTTGGGGAATGATTGGGAGGAGCGCTTTCCTCCCAATAATGGCCCCTGCTTGATCCCATGCTTTGCACCACTGGCTCAGGATCACATCAGGAGACCCTCATGATGGAGATGTGTATAAGATAGAGGATGTAACCTGGGAACACATGGGGGGAACTGTGTTGGATTTCTTTCCCTGACACCACTTGTACAACAGCTAGCTCAAGGTACCTAATGGCGGGCTTTCGACTGCGCATGCATACTGGCTCATAACCACTCCCAATTACCCCACCCCCTGCCTATAGCGGTTAACTTAGTTTAACTAGTGTTAAACTTCATTTAACAGCTCTCGGCATGGGTAGACCATGACCATCACCTAACTTCACATTGTTGATGTCTGGTGTGGCGAATGAGCCAGGTACATGCAAAGTTGCCTGCTAACCCTGGAGGAAGTAGTTAACCCTTTCAATCACTTCCTGAAACAGTGCTTGGGGGAATGATTGGGAGGAGCTTTCCTCTGGCCCAAAGAGGGACACTGTCCTTCCCCCAAGCACCAAACACATATACTCCTCACCCATTAACTAGCATCATAGAGGAACAACACAACAGATATATAATGCATTAGGCACACTTAGCTACACAGCAGAGCAAAGAGTAGTAATTACATCCACCATTTAGGAAGCCAGTACTCCTGATATATCCGCTAAATGTTCTCGCGGGATCCGAACGTATAGCAGGTATGCAGAACATCTCCATCATCCCAATGTCTTAATAAGAGAATCTCCGACCCCTCTAGCTGTAGCGGTGGACGCCGCTCCGATTCTGAAGCTATGCCCAGCAAATTGGGATGCTTGCATACCTGCAACTGTGAGAGCTGATCGCACTTTTGCACAACTCCCTGGACAATGGGGTGCCTTCCTTGAAGGTAAAGAAAGGGCCCGGAGAGGAACCACGAACTGCCAGATATGCAGATATAGCTGCCACTGGACACAATCTGTTCTGTGTTTTCCCTGTGAAAATTACCATTCCCTTTCTAATGGGTCGGTCTTTATAGTAACTTGTACTAAGGAAGGCTGTTCCCGGTTTTCCAAGGTGACATCTCCCACACTGAGGTGTGCCCCTGCATCATAGTTATTAATAGAGGGAACTGCTATTTCTCCAACTCTGAGAAAGCCAAAAAGACACATGGTACCAGCTGCCCATAACATACCGTAGTGTCCCGCTAATACGCCCCCTTCGAAAATACGCCCGCCCCCCCCCCCCCCTCTTTTCCGCCAAAGTTCCTGCACAGGGTAGTTTGACTCGTTATAACGCCCCCCGGAATGTACTGATGTACTGATGGGTTACATCACAATGATGTAATGTAGTGACCGGTTACATGGAGAAGTACCCGTCTTCTGGAACATCAAAACTACACGTGCTTACTATACGTTGTAAGTGCGTTCAGTAAGACTATAGTAGTCGGTGAATCTTTTGTAAGTTTTGTGGCTTTTAGAAAAGCCGGTTAGATGTTCCAAGTTTTAAGCTGCTAGTTTAGCAAACAGTTTATCAGTCTGTCAAGGTGTTTTTGTTTCCCTCTGAAGATGTACACGCACGGAACCACGAGTCCTTTCCCATCAACTTCAGAACGTCTTCTGTCACCATTGACGATGCAAGTCATCTCGCTGCCACTCTTGTGCAAGAAATACCAGCAGACTCTGGAAATTTCCCGTGGTACATGACCGACAGTGTTGCCGTTCTTGAGGACAGCTACAGCGAAGTCGTCGTGAATGTTATTGACCTCGCGTTGAACTGGCAGCTCTTCTGCGATGTAGGGAGACCACGCAGCTTTGTAAACGTGATGTCCGCGAACAGTACTCTCGATCCTGAAAGTCGTCGCCATAGTTAGTTGGAAGTGTCCTAATTGCGTACATAGCACTTGCGTAAAATCTTTTGGGGGGGGGAGGCTTATAGTCGAGACTAATTGCATCCTCGAATATAAGCCCCCCCCCCCCCCACTTTAGGCGGGATGTAGTGTACAAAATGGGGGGGCGTATTAATGGGACACTACGGTAATATTATTGGCATCCCTAGGGTCCTGTTCCCATATACTGCACGACGTTGGAGCAGTATCTCTGGGGTGATTGGCAACCGTGTCCATGTGGTTGACTTACCCGACTTCGCTTGCTCGCCCTTGATGCCCCGTAAAACATACTCCAATAATGGGAGAGATGTCTGAAAGGGGTCTCCCTGTCCTGCTAATATTTGAGCATGGCAAATAGCTGACAAGTATGTTTTAATCGGGCTACATAATGACAGAGTACATTTTCAGACACAGGAAGGGGGGATACATTTAGTTGTTGACAAAACTGACTATAGCGCTTCTTAGCTGACGTGTAAGTGTTCTGTGTAGATGGTGCCAGTGAGCATTTTAAAAAATGTTGTACCATGTGGCCCAAGTTGGTGATGTCCAGAGGTCGAGCTTGGTGAGGCCCGTTATCAGCTGTTTGGGTACTGATGAGGGGGTTGTGGTTGCCTGTGGGTTGGAGTTGAAAAAGATTTGTGGTTGGTTCCTGGACAAAGCATCTGCTTGTACATTGAGGACACCAGGTACATGAGATGCTACAATGCTAAAATTGAATTTGGCTTCAATGAAGAATAAACATCACAGCATATGCGCCATGTTCTTTTCTTTACATCAACCAGCCATGAACGAATTAACCACGGCTTCATTGTCGCAGTTAAATTCTACGGTACAACCCCTCTGTTCCTTGCCCCAAATGGCCGCTGCTACCGCAATTGGCAGCATTTCTTTGGCAACAATTGAAGTATCCATGAACTCTGGGTGATCTTTCCAGCTAATTTGGAACCATTTGCCGTTCCAGACAGCAGTGCAACCCCATGTACCTGACACATCACTCCAAACCTTGATATCAGGATGCTGGGATTGCTCCTGAATTAGCATAGACACTCCATTCTATGAACCGAGAAACTTGTGCCACCATTCCAGGTTGGCTCTGAATGACTGGTTCAGGCAGATGTGGTGGTGCTGTTTGTGTGCAACTGGTAATAACTGAATCATGCCCCTGAGAAATCTTCTCCCTGGCCGTACCACTTTACAAGCCTGACTCAAGTGGCCAATCAGTGACTCCAGGTCCCAGTGTTTACAGTTTTTGCAAGGGAGCCACTCCATTAGAAGCTTTTAAGGCGACCAAGTTTTTCCTCCAGGAGCCTCAGCTCTAAATTCTTGGTGTCTACTTTGATGCCAAGGAACGTTAGGCATGCTGATGGGCCTTCACACTTGTGGCCGGCTATTAGCACTCCCAGTTCTCTAGCTACATGCTGACATTATGATATCCAGACTTCTCTTGCACTCATTTGTCGCTGGTACCCCAACCATTACAGAATCATCAAGGTAATGTGCAATATGTCCCACTCCTCTTGAGTGGGCAATCCATTCCAACGCGTCCACTACCGCATTGAAGATTTTGGAGCTGAACAGACCCCAAATGGTAGCACTGTATCAATAAATAATTGACCTTCCCATTGCATCCCTAGGATATGGTGATCGTCAGGGTGGACAGGTACCATCCTGCTGATTGAATATCCATCTTTGCCAGTAGGGCTCCCTTACCAATCACAAGGCAATGTCGTCAATTGACAAGTGACATAGAGAGCAGAGGCCTTTGCAGATACCATAGCTATTCATTAACGCTAGCCCCCTCTGGTGACAATAGATCCAATATAAGATGCCATTTCCCTGGCTGGTGGGGCTTGGGAATAACACCAAAGTGTGCACGAGACAAACTTTCCTTGGGGAGTGGGCCCACCACCTGTCCTGCCTCCCTCTCCTTGAACAGATACTCTTCCACAATCAATGGGTTCTTTTTTGCAGATACTATGTTTTGTTTGGCCGGCTGGCATTTGTGGGTGTGGTAATCAAAGCCAATCCGGAAACCTTGTACAAAAAAAAAAAAGTAGAAAGCATGCATAGCTACCCTACTAACATAAGGCCAAAATATGAAAATCTTAAATGTTCTACAGCTCCTGGAACACATTTTGCAAGTATTCCCAAATTGGGGGGGGGGGGGTCTAGCTCAATGTTTGTGTGTTATTCTACTCTGGCTCTTAGTCCTTCAATTATATGTGTACATAGAATTGTGTGTGTAGGTATGTGGGGGGCATGAAGGAAAGTCTGACATGAATGGAGTCTAATACAGTAAACATGTGCCACACTGAGTGGACTGTGACATTCACCGCCGGCACCATGTTACGATCACACTCAGCCCTCTGAGTGGAGGACAGCTACTTCACAGTCCACTCAGCATCATCCCCATCCATGCCATCCCCCCCACCCATGCCCCCCACAAGAGTTTTTGTCCATGACTTTGTGCACCCCTGACAATCATTTAAACTGCAAAGATATCGACTGTAGATATATGCTGCTAATAATCACTAACAAGCGAGCCACTTCAAAATGTGCAGGAGTATGTTTGGAGTAACTATTACAAGTTCTTAATGTCTGCTTCTTAAGTTTGTTTCTTAGACTGATCACCAGTGATCACTTCTGGGTCATGAACTCTTTATATCCCATTGCCTTCTCTCCAGGCCTCCATTTCCCGCTCAGTACCCTCGTGTTGCCATACTTGGTGCAGTGAATTCCTGGGTGGCGCCCCTGGCATATCTGGCAGACATGGCGAAACTTGCAAACCTCATTGCTGCACCTTCCTTCGTAGTTGAATTCCTAACAAATGCCTGGGGCACTACTAGGAGCTCTACGCTTGGCTAGTGGAAGTGCTACTTTTTCCCTTTCAGGGGACCTGGCCCAACCAGATTGCTTTCCTGCTGTACTGGCTGATACTAGAAAGGGCACGTGCTTTGCAGATGTGCACAAACTGCAACCACATGAGACAAATCCTGATCTGACATTGACCACTTCTTGTCACCCGTGGCAGCAGCTTTATCCCGGAAGGCCTCGTCGTAGAATCGCCAAACCGGTTCATCGTATTCCCTTTGTATTCGGATGATGAACAACATGTATGCCACCAGTTCTGGCAGTACAGTTGGCTGCTTAGTAGCCATGACTGTTAGGTAAATCACAAAACAGCGAATCCACGTATGGATATCTAGCACCACCTTTTTCTTTGCCTTTGCTAGCTCCAGGCCTGGAAAAATGACATAATGGGCTGGATCTGGCTCTGGGTTCTGACACTTTATAGATCCCAAGCATCCTCCGATACAGTTTTGGGGGAATTGATGGCAAGCATTCCCCAATGAAAATGTTCCTTTCTTTGGAAGCTTCTGAATGAAGGAGAAGGAGGCTCATTAGAGAGGTTGCGGTGCTATTGGTTGTATTGCTCATTGTTGCTGATGGTAAGGTCCCACTGGGGAGAGTAGTAATGGGAGGCATCTTTCCTGGCACATAAACAGGCTTGCACGAGCTTCTCAGAACCTCCACCGTAGTGAAAACTGCTTTCTCGATCTTTCCTGGCACTTAAACAGGCCTCCGCGAACTGGACAGGATCACCACAGTGGTGAAAACTGCTCTCTCGATCTTTCCTGGCACATAAACAGGCTTGCACGAGCTTCACAGAACCTCCACAGTGGTGAAAACTGCTTTCTAGATCTCTCCTGGCACATAACAAGGTTTCCACGTGCTTCACAGGACCTCCACAGTGGTGAAAACTGCTTTATCGATGCCTCCTGGTACTTAACCAGGACAACACGAGATTCACAGCACCTCCGCAGTAGTGAAAACTGCTTTCTCGATATTTACTGGCACTTAAACAGGCCTCCGCGAGCTGGACAGGACCACCACAGTGGTGAAAACTGCTCTCTTGATCTTTCCTGGCACATAAACAGGCTTACACGAGCTTCAAAGAACCTCCACAGTGGTGAAAGCTGTTTTCTAGATGTCTCCAGGCACATAACCAGGCCTCCACGAGCTTCACAGGACCTCCACAGTGGTGAAAACTGCTTTCTTGATGCCTCCTGGTACTTAAGCAGGCCAACACGAGATTCACAGCACCTCCGCAGTGGTGAAAACTGCTTTCTTGATATTTCCTGGCACTTAAACAGGCCTCCGCGAGCTGGACAGGACCACCACAGTGGTGAAAACTGCTCTCTCGATCTTTCCTGGCACATAAACAGGCTTGCACGAGCTTCACAGCACCTCCGCAGTGGTGAAAACTGCTTTCTCGATATTTCCTGGCACTTAAACAGGCCTCCGCGAGCTGGACAGGACCACCAAAGTAGTGAAAACTGCTCTCTCGATCTTTCCTGGCACACAAACAGGCATACACGAGCTTCACAGAACCTCACCAGTGGTGAAAACTGCTTTCTCGATCTTTCCTGGCACTGAAACAGGCCTCCGGGAGCTGGACAGGACCACCAAAGTGGTGAAAACTGCTCTCTCGATCTTTCCTGGCACATAAACAGGCTTGAACGAGCTTCAAAGAACCTCCACAGTGGTGAAAGCTGTTTTCTAGATGTCTCCTGGCACATAACCAGGCCTCCGCGAGCTTCACAACACCTCCGCATTGGTGAAAATTGCTTTCTCGATATTTCCTGGCACTTAAACAGACCTCCGCGAGCTGGACAGGACCACCACACTGGTGAACACTGCTCTCTCGATCTTTCCTGGCAGATAAACAGGCTTGCACGAGCTTCACAGAACCTCCACAGTGGTGAAAACTGCTTTCTAGATGTCTCCTGGCACATAACCAGGTTTCCACGAGCTTCACAGGACCGCCACAGTGGTGAAAAGTGCTTTATCGATGCCTCCTGGTACTTAACCAGGCCAACACGAGATTCACAGCACCTCCGCAGTGGTGAAAACTGCTTTCTCGATATTTACTGGCAATTAAACAGGCCTCCGTGAGCTGGACAGGACCACCACAGTGGTGAAAACTGCTCTCTCGATCTTTCCTGCCACATAAACAGGCTTGCACGAGCTTCAAAAAACTTCCACAGTGGTGAAAACTGCTTTCTAGATGTCTCCTGGCACATAATTAACCAGGCCTCCACGAACTTCACAGCACCTCCGCAGTGGTGAAAACTGCTTTCTCGATATTTCCTGGCACTTAAACAGGCCTCCGCGAGCTGGACAGGACCACCACAGTGGTTAAAACTGCTCTCTCGATCTTTCCTGGCACATAAACAGGCTTGCACGAGCTTCACAGAACATCCACAGTGGTGAAAACTGCTTTCTAGATGTCTCCTGGCACATAACCAGGCCTCCACGAGCTTCAGAGGACATCCACAGTGGTGAAAACTGCTTTCTAGATGTCTCCTGGCACATAACCAGGACCCCACGAGCTTCTCAGGACCTCCACAGTGATGAAATCTGCTTTCTCGATGCCTCCTGGTACTTAAGCAGGCCAACACGAGATTCACAGCACCTCCGCAGTGGTGAAAACTGTTTCCTAGATATTTCCTGGCATTTAAACAGGCCTCAGCGAGCTGGACAGGACCACCACAGTGGTGAAAACTGCTCTCTCGATCTTTCCTGGCACATAAACAGGATTGCACGAGCTTCTCAGAACCTCCACAGTAGTGAAAACTGCTTTCTCGATCTTTCCTGGCACTTAAACAGGCCTCCGCGAACTGGACAGGACCACCACAGTGGTGAAAACTGCTCTCTCGATCTTTCCTGGCACATAAAAACGCTTGCACGAGCTTCACAGAACCTCCACAGTGGTGAAAACAGCTTTCTTGATATTTCCTGGCACTTAAACAGGCCTCCGCGAGCTGGACAGGACCACCACAGAGGTGCAAACTGCTCTCTCGATCTTTCCTGGCACATAAACAGGCTTGCACGAGCTTCTCAGAACCTCCACAGTGGTGAAAACTGCTTTCTCGATCTTTCCTGGCACTGAAACAGGCCTCCGCGAGCTGGACAGGACCACCACAGTGGTGAAAACTGCTCTCTCGATCTTTCCTGGCACATAAACAGGCTTGAACGAGCTTCAAAGAACCTCCACAGTGGTGAAAGCTGTTTTCTAGATGTCCCCAGGCACATAACCAGGCCTCCATGAGCTTCACAGGACCTCCACAGTGGTGAAAACTGCTTTCTCGATGCCTCCTAGTACTTAAGCAGGCCAACATGAGATTCACAGCACCTCCGCAGTGGTGAAAACTGCTTTCTCGATATTTCCTGGCACTTAAACAGGCCTCCGCGAGCTGGACAGGACCACCACAGTGGTGAAAACTGCTCTATCGATCTTTCCTGGCACATAAACAGGCTTGCACGAGCTTCAAAGAACCTCCACAGTGGTGAAAACTGCTTTCTAGATGTCTCCTGGCACATAATTAACCAGGCCTCCACGAGCTTCACAGCACCTCCGCAGTGGTGAAAACTGCCTTCTCGATATTTCCTGGCACATAAACAGGCTTGCACGAGCTTCACAGAACCTCCACAGTGGTGAAAACTGCTTTCTAGATATCTCCTGGCACATAACCAGGCCTCCACGAGCTTCACAGGACATCCACAGTGGTGAAAACTGCTTTCTAGATGTCTCCTGGCACATAATCAGGCCTCCACGAGCTTCAGAGGACATCCACAGTGGTGAAAACTGCTTTCTACATGTCTCCTGGCACATAACCAGGACCCCACGAGCTTCTCAGGACCTCCACAGTGATGAAATCTGCTTTCTCGATGCCTCCTGGTACTTAAGCAGGCCAACACGAGATTCACAGCACCTCCGCAGTGGTGAAAACTGTTTCCTAGATATTTCCTGGCATTTAAACAGGCCTCAGCGAGCTGGACAGGACCACCACAGTGGTGAAAACTGCTCTCTCGATCTTTCCTGGCACATAAACAGGCTTGCACGAGCTTCTCAGAACCTCCACAATAGTGTAAACTGCTTTCTCGATCTTTCCTGGCACTTAAACAGGCCTCCACCAACTGGACAGGACCACCACAGTGGTGAAAACTGCTCTCTCGATCTTTCCTTGCACATAAACAGGCTTGCACGAGCTTCACAGAACCTCCACAGTGGTGAAAACTGCTTTCTAGATGTCTCCTGGCACATAACCAGGTTTCCACGAGCTGCACAGGACCGCCACAGTGGTGAAAACTGCTTTATCGATGCCTCCTGGTACTTAACCAGGCCAACACGAGATTCACAGCACCTCCGCAGTGGTGAAAACTGCTTTCTCGATATTTACTGGCACTTAAACAGGCCTCCGCGAGCTGGACAGGACCACCACAGTGGTGAAAACTGCTCTCTCGATCTTTCCTGGCACATAAACATGCTTGCACGAGCTTCTCAGAACCTCCACAGTGGTGAAAACTGCTTTCTCGATCTTTCCTGGCACTGAAACAGGCCTGCGCGAGCTGGAGAGGACAACCACAGTGGTGAAAACTGCTCTCTCGATCTTTCCTGGCACATAAACAGGCTTGAACGAGCTTCAAAGAACTTCCACAGTGGTTAAAGCTGTTTTCTAGATCTCTCCAAGCACATAACCAGGTCTCCACGAGCTTCACAGGACCTCCACAGTGGTGAAAACTGCTTTCTCGATGCCTTCTGGTACTTAAGCAGGCCAACACGAGATTCACAGCACCTCCGCATTGGTGAAAACTGCTTTCTCCATATTTACTGGCACTTAAACACGCCTCCGCGAGCTGGACAGGACCACCACAGTGGTGAAAACTGCTCTCTCGATCATTCCTGGCACATAAACAGGCTTGCACGAGCTTCACAGAACCTCCACAGTGGTGAAAACTGCTTTCTAGATGTCTCCTGGCACATAACCAGGTTTCCACGAGCTTCACAGGACCGCCACAGTGGTGAAAACTGCTTTATTGATGCCTCCTGGTACTTAACCAGGCCAAAACGAGATTCAAAGCACCTCCGCAGTGGTGAAAACTGCTTTCTCGATATTTCCTGGCACTTAAACAGGCCTCCGCGAGCTGGACAGGACCACCACAGTGGTGAAAACTGCTCTCTCGATCTTTCCAGGCACATAAACAGGCTTGCACGAGCTTCAAAGAACCTCCACAGTGGTTAAAGCTGATTTCTAGATGTCTCCAGGCACATAACCAGGCCTCCACGAGCTTCACAGGACCTCCACAGTGGTGAAAACTGCTTTCTTGATGCCTCCTGGTACTTAAGCAGGCCAACATGAGATTCACAGCACCTCCGCAGTGGTGAAAACTGCTTTCTTGATATTTCCTGGCACTTAAACAGGCCTCCGCGAGCTGGACAGGACCACCACAGAGGTGAAAACTGCTCTCTCGATCTTTCCTGGCACATAAACAGGCTTGCACGAGCTTCACAGAACCTCCACAGTGGTGAAAACTGCTTTCTAGATGTCTCCTGGCATATAACCAGGCCTCCACGAGCTTCACAGCACCTCCGCAGTGGTGAAAACTGCTTTCTCAATATTTCCTGGCACTTAAACAGGCCTCCGCGAGCTGGACAGGACCACCACAGTGATGAAAACTGCTCTCTCGATCTTTCCTGGCACATAAACAGCCTTGCACGAGCTTCACAGAACCTCCACAGTGGTGAAAACTGCTTTCTAGATGTCTCCTGGCACATAACCAGGCCTCCACGAGCTTCACAGGACATCCACAGTCGTGAAAACTGCTTTCTAGATGTCTCCTGGCACATAACCAGGCCTCCACGAGCTTCAGAGGACATCCACAATGGTGAAAACTGCTTTCTCGATGCCTCCTGATACTTAACCAGGCCAACACCACATTCATAGCACCTCCGCAGTGGTGAAAACTGCTTTCTCGATATTTCCTAGCGCTTAAACAGCCCTCCGCAAGCTGGACAGGACCACCACAGTGGTCAAAACTGCTCTCTCGATCTTTCCTGGCACATAAACAGGCTTGCACGAGCTTCTCAGAACCTCCACAGTAGTGAAAACTGCTTTCTCGATCTTTCCTGGCACTTAAACAGGCCTCCACCAACTGGACAGGACCACCACAGTGGTGAAAACTGCTCTCTCGATCTTTCCTTGCACATAAACAGGCTTGCACGAGCTTCACAGAACCTCCACAGTGGTGAAAACTGCTTTCTAGATGTCTCCTGGCACATAACCAGGTTTCCACGAGCTGCACAGGACCGCCACAGTGGTGAAAACTGCTTTATCGATGCCTCCTGGTACTTAACCAGGCCAACACGAGATTCACAGCACCTCCGCAGTGGTGAAAACTGCTTTCTCGATATTTACTGGCACTTAAACAGGCCTCCGCGAGCTGGACAGGACCACCACAGTGGTGAAAACTGCTCTCTCGATCTTTCCTGGCACATAAACATGCTTGCACGAGCTTCTCAGAACCTCCACAGTGGTGAAAACTGCTTTCTCGATCTTTCCTGGCACTGAAACAGGCCTGCGCGAGCTGGAGAGGACAACCACAGTGGTGAAAACTGCTCTCTCGATCTTTCCTGGCACATAAACAGGCTTGAACGAGCTTCAAAGAACTTCCACAGTGGTTAAAGCTGTTTTCTAGATCTCTCCAAGCACATAACCAGGTCTCCACGAGCTTCACAGGACCTCCACAGTGGTGAAAACTGCTTTCTCGATGCCTTCTGGTACTTAAGCAGGCCAACACGAGATTCACAGCACCTCCGCATTGGTGAAAACTGCTTTCTCCATATTTACTGGCACTTAAACACGCCTCCGCGAGCTGGACAGGACCACCACAGTGATGAAAACTGCTCTCTCGATCATTCCTGGCACATAAACAGGCTTGCACGAGCTTCACAGAACCTCCACAGTGGTGAAAACTGCTTTCTAGATGTCTCCTGGCACATAACCAGGTTTCCACGAGCTTCACAGGACCGCCACAGTGGTGAAAACTGCTTTATTGATGCCTCCTGGTACTTAACCAGGCCAAAACGAGATTCAAAGCACCTCCGCAGTGGTGAAAACTGCTTTCTCGATATTTCCTGGCACTTAAACAGGCCTCCGCGAGCTGGACAGGACCACCACAGTGGTGAAAACTGCTCTCTCGATCTTTCCAGGCACATAAACAGGCTTGCACGAGCTTCAAAGAACCTCCACAGTGGTTAAAGCTGATTTCTAGATGTCTCCAGGCACATAACCAGGCCTCCACGAGCTTCACAGGACCTCCACAGTGGTGAAAACTGCTTTCTTGATGCCTCCTGGTACTTAAGCAGGCCAACATGAGATTCACAGCACCTCCGCAGTGGTGAAAACTGCTTTCTTGATATTTCCTGGCACTTAAACAGGCCTCCGCGAGCTGGACAGGACCACCACAGAGGTGAAAACTGCTCTCTCGATCTTTCCTGGCACATAAACAGGCTTGCACGAGCTTCACAGAACCTCCACAGTGGTGAAAACTGCTTTCTAGATGTCTCCTGGCATATAACCAGGCCTCCACGAGCTTCACAGCACCTCCGCAGTGGTGAAAACTGCTTTCTCAATATTTCCTGGCACTTAAACAGGCCTCCGCGAGCTGGACAGGACCACCACAGTGATGAAAACTGCTCTCTCGATCTTTCCTGGCACATAAACAGCCTTGCACGAGCTTCACAGAACCTCCACAGTGGTGAAAACTGCTTTCTAGATGTCTCCTGGCACATAACCAGGCCTCCACGAGCTTCACAGGACATCCACAGTCGTGAAAACTGCTTTCTAGATGTCTCCTGGCACATAACCAGGCCTCCACGAGCTTCAGAGGACATCCACAATGGTGAAAACTGCTTTCTCGATGCCTCCTGATACTTAACCAGGCCAACACCACATTCATAGCACCTCCGCAGTGGTGAAAACTGCTTTCTCGATATTTCCTAGCGCTTAAACAGCCCTCCGCAAGCTGGACAGGACCACCACAGTGGTCAAAACTGCTCTCTCGATCTTTCCTGGCACATAAACAGGCTTGCACGAGCTTCTCAGAACCTCCACAGTAGTGAAAACTGCTTTCTCGATCTTTCCTGGCACTTAAACAGGCCTACGCGAGCTGGACAGGACCACCACAGTGGGGAAAACTGCTCTCTCGATCTTTCCTGGAACATAAACAGGCTTGCACGAGCTTCACAGGACATCCACAGTGGTGAAAACTGCTTTTTAGATGTCTCCTGGCACATAACCAAGCCTCCACGAGCTTCAGAGGACATCCACAGTGATGAAAACCGCATTCTAGATGTCTCATGGCACATAACCAAGTTCCCACGAGCTTCACAGGACCTCCACAGTGGTGAAAACTGCTTTCTCTATGCCTCCTGGTACTTAACCAGGCCAACACCACATTCACAGCACCTCCGCACTGGTGAAAACTGCTTTCTAGATATTTCTTGGCATTTAAACAGGCCTCCGCGAGCTGCACAGGACAACCACAGTGGTGAATACCGCTCTCTGGATCTTTCCTGGCACATAAACAGGCTTGCACGAGCTTCACAGAACCTCCACAGTGGTGAAAACTGCTTTATAGATGTCTCCTGGCACATAACCAGGCCTCTACGAGCTTCACAGCACCTCCGCAGTGGTGAAAACTGCTTTCTCGATATTTCCTGGCACTTAAACAGGCCTCCGCGAGCTGGACAGGACCACCACAGTGGTGACAACTGCTCTCTCAATCTTTCCTGGCACATAAACAGTCTTACACGAGCTTCACAGAACCTCCACAGTGGTGGACTCTGCTTTCTAGATGTCTTCTGGCACATAACCAGGCCTCCACGAGCTTCACAGGACATCCACAGTGGTGAAAACTGCTTTCTAGATGTCTCCTGGCACATAAACAGGCTTGCACGAGCTTCACAGGATATCCACAGTGGTGAAAACTGCTTTCTAGATGTCTCCTGGCACACAACCAGGCCCCCACGAGCTACACATGACCTCCACAGTGCTGAAAACTGCTTTCTTGATGCCTCCTAGTACTTAAGCAGGCCAACACGAGATTCACAGCACCTCCCCAGTGGTGAAAACTGCTTTCTCGATATTTCCTGGCACTTAAACAGACCTCCGCGAGCTTGACAGGACCACCACAGTGGTGAAAACTGCTCTTTCGATCTTTCCTGGCACATAAATAGGCTTGCACGAGCTTCACAGAACCTCCACAGTGGTGAAAACTGCTTTCTAGATGTCTCCTGGCACATAACCATGCCCCCACGAGCTTCACAGGACCTCCACAGTGGTGAAAACTGCTTTCTCGATACCTCCTGGTACTTAATCAGGCCAACACCACATTCACAGCACCTCCGCAGTGGTGAAAACTGCTTTCTCGATATCTCCTGGCACTTAAACAGCCCTCCGCGAGCTGGACAGGACCACCACAGTGGTCAAAACTGCTCTCTTGATCTTTCCTGGCACATAAACAGGCTTGCACAGCCTTCTCAGAACCTCCACAGTGGTGAAAAATACTTTCTCGATATTTCCTGGCACTTAAACAGGCCTCCGCGAGCTGGACAGGACCACCACAGTGGTGAAAACTGCTCTCTCGATCTTTCCTGGCACATAAACAGGCTTGCACGAGCTTCACAGAACCTCCACAGTGGTGAAAACTGCTTTCTAGATGTCTCCTGGCACATAACCAGGTTTCCACGAGCTTCACAGGACCGCCACAGTGGTGAAAACTGCTTTATCGATGGCTCCTGGTACTTAACCAGGCCAACACGAGATTCACAGCACGTCCGCAGTGGTGAAAACTGCTTTGTCGATACTTCCTGGCACTTAAACAGGCCTCCGCGAGCTGGACAGGACCACCACAGTGGTGAAAACTGCTCTCTCGATCATTCCTGGCAAAAAAACAGGCTTGCACGAGCTTCTCAGATCCTCCACAGTGGTGAAAACTGCTTTGTCGATCTTTCCTGGCACTGAAACAGGCCTCCGCGAGCTGGACAGGACCACCACAGTGGTGAAAACTGCTCTCTCGATCTTTCCTGGCACATAAACAGGCTTGAACTAGCTTCAAAGAACCCCCACAGTGGTGAAAGCTGTTTTCAAGATGTCTCCAGGCACATAACCAGGCCTCCATGAGCTTCACAGGACCTCCACAGTGGTGAAAACTGCTTTCTCGATGCCTCCTGGTACTTAAGCAGGCCAACACGAGATTCACAGCACCTCCGCAGTGCTGAAAACTGCTTTCTCGATACTTCCTGGCACTTAAACAGGCCTCCGCGAGCTGGACAGGACCACCACAGTGGTGAAAACTGCTCTATCGATCTTTCCTGGCACATAAACAGGCTTGCACGAGCTTCACAGAATCTCCAAAGTGGTGAAAACTGCTTTCTAGATGTCTCCTGGCACATAACCAGGCCTCCGCGAGCTTCACAGCACCTCCACAGTGGTGAAAACTGCTTTCTCGATATTTCCTAGCACTTAAACAGACCTCCGCGAGCTGGACATGACCACCACACTGGTGAACACTGCTCTCTCTATCTTTCCTGGCACATCAACAGGCTTGCAAGAGCTTCACAGAACCTCCACAGTGGTGAAAACTGCTTTCTAGATGTCTCCTGGCACATGACCAGGTTTCCACGAGCTTCACAGGACCGCCACAGTGGTGAAAACTGCTTTATCGATGCCTCCTGGTACTTACCCAGGCCAATACGAGATTCACAGCACCTCCGCAGTTGTGAAAACTGATTTCTCGATATTTACTGGCAATTAAACAGGCCTCCGTGAGCTGGACAGGACCACCACAGTGGTGAAAACTGCTCTCTCGATCTTTCCTGGCACATAAACAGGCTTGCACGAGCTTCAAAGAACCTCCACAGTGGTGAAAGCTGCTTTCTAGATGTCTCCTGGCACATAATTAACCAGGCCTCCACGAGCTTCACAGCACCTCCGCAGTGGTGAAAACTGCTTTCTCGATATTTCCTGGCACTTAAACAGGCCTCCGCGAGCTGGACAGGACCACCACAGTGGTGAAAACTGCTCTCTCGATCTTTCCTTGCACATAAACAGGCTTGCACGAGCTTCACAGAACTTCCACAGTGTTGAAAACTGCTTTCTAGATGTCTCCTGGCACATAACCAGGCCTCCACGAGCTTCAGAGGACATCCACAGTGGTGAAAACTGCTTTCTAGATGTCTCCTGGCACATAACCAGGACCCCACGAGCTTCTCAGGACCTCCACAGTGATGAAATCTGCTTTCTAGATGCCTCCTGGTACTTAAGCAGGCCAACACGAGATTCACAGCACCTCCGCAGTGGTGAAAACTGTTTTCTAGATATTTCCTGGCATTTAAACAGGCCTCAGCGAGCTGGACAGGACCACCACAGTGGTGAAAACTGCTCTCTCGATCTTTCCTGGCACATAAACAGGCTTGCACGAGCTTCTCAGAACCTCCACAGTAGTGAAAACTGCTTTCTCGATCTTTCCTGGCACTTAAACAGGCCTCCGCGAACTGGACAGGACCACCACAGTGGTGAAAACTGCTCTATCGATCTTTCCTGGCACATAAACAGGCTTGCACGAGCTTCACAGAACCTCCACAGTGGTGAAAACTGCTTTATAGATGTATCCTAGTACATAACCAGGTCTCCACGACCTTCACAGGACCGCCACAGTCGTGAAAACTGCTTTATCGATGCCTCCTGGTACTTAACCAGGCCAGCACCACATTCACAGCACCTCCGCAGTGGTGAAAACTGCTTTGTTGATATTTCCTGGCACTTAAACAGGCCTCCGCGAGCTGGACAGGACCACCACAGTTGTGAAAACTGCTCTCTCGACCTTTCCTGGCACATAAACAGGCTTGCACGAGCTTCACAGAACCTCCACAGTGGTGAAAACTGCTTTCTAGACGTCTCCTGGCACATAACCAGGCCTCCACGAGCTTCACAGGACATCCACAGTGGTGAAAACTGCTTTCTAGATGTCTCCCGGCACATAACCAGGCCTCCACGAGCATCAGAGGACAACCACAGTGGTGAAAACTGCTTTCTAGATATCTCCTGGCACATAACCAGGCCCCTACGAGCTTCTCAGAACATCCACAGTGGTGAAAACTGTTTTGTCGATGCCTCCTGGTACTTAAGCAGGCCAACACGAGATTCACAGCACCTCCGCAGTGGTGAAAACTGCTTTCTCGATATTTCCGGGCACAGAAACAGACTTGCACGAGCGTCACAGAACCTCCACAGTGGTGAAAACTGCTTTCTAGATGTCTCCTGGCACATAACCAGGCCTCCGCGAGCTTCACAGCACCTCCGCAGTGGTGGAAACTCCTTTCTCGATATTTCCTGGCACTTAAACAGACCTCCGCGAGCTGGACAGGACCACCACACTGGTGAACACTGCTCTCTCGATCTTTCCTGGCACATAAACAGGCTTGCACGAGCTTCACAGAACCTGCACAGTGGTGAAAACTGCTTTCTAGATGTCTCCTGGCACATAACCAGGTTTCCACGAGCTTCACAGGACCGCAACAGTGGTGAATACTGCTTTATCGATGCCTCCTGGTACTTAACCAGGCCAACACGAGATTCACAGCACCTGCACAGTGGTGAAAACTGCTTTGTCGATATTTACTGGCACTTAAACAGGCCTCCGTGAGCTGGACAGGACCACCACAGTGGTGAAAACTGCTCTCTCGATCTTTCCTGGCACATAAACAGGCTTGCACAAGCTTCAAAGAACCTCCACAGTGGTGAAAACTGCTTTCTAGATGTCTCCTGGCACATAATTAACCAGGCCTCCACGAGCTTCATAGCACCTCCGCAGTGGTGAAAACTGCTCTCTCGATATTTCCTGGCACTTAAACAGGCCTCCGCGAGCTGGACAGGACCACCACAGTGGTGAAAACTGCTCTCTCGATCTTTCCTGGCATATAAACAGGCTTGCACGAGCTTCACAGAACCTCCACAGTGGTGTAAACTGCTCTCACGATCTTTCCTAGCACATAAACAGGCTTCCACGAGCTTCACAGGACATCCACAGTGGTGAAAACTGCTTTCTAGATGTCTGCTGGCACATAACCAGGACCCCACCAGCTTCTCAGGACCTCCACAGTGATAAAATCTACTTTCTCGATGCCTCCTGGTACTGAAGCAGGCCAACACGAGATTCACAGCACCTCCGCAGTGGTGAAAACTGTTTTCTAGATATTTCCTGGCATTTAAACAGGCCTCAGCGAGCTGGACAGGACCACCACAGTGGTGAAAACTGCTCTCTCGATCTTTCCTGGCACATAAACAGGCATGCACGAGCTTCACAGAACCTCCACAGTGGTGAAAACTGCTTTATCGATGCCTCCTGGTACTTAACCAGGACAACACGACATTCACAGCACCTCCGCAGCGGTGAAAACTGCTTTCTCGATATTTCCTGGCACTTAAACTGCCCTCCGCGAACTGGACAGGATCACCACAGTGGTCAAAACTGCTCTCTCGATCTTTACTGGCACATAAATAGGCTTGCACGAGCTTCTCAGAACCTCCGCAGTGTTGAAAACTGCTTTCCCGATCTTTCCTGGCAGTTAAACAGGTCTCCGCGAGCTGGAAAGGACCACCACAGTGTTCAAAACTGTTCTCTCGATCATTCCTGGCTCATAAACAGGCCTCCGCGAATTGGACAGGACCACCACAGCGTTGAAAACTGCTCTCTCGATCTTTCCTGGCACATAAACAGCCTTCCACGAGCTTCACAGGACATCCACAGTGGTGAAAACTGCTTTCTAGATGTCTCCTTGCACCTCACCAGGCCTTCACGAACTTCACAGGACCTCCACAGTGGTGAAAACTGGTTTCTCGATATTTCCTGACACATAAACAGGCCTCCACGAGCTGTACAGGACCACCACAGTGGTGAAAACTGCTCTCTCGATCTTTCGTGGCACATAAACCGGCTTGCACGAGCTTCAAAGAACCTCCACAGCGGTGAAAACTGCTTTCTAGATGTCTCCTGGCACATTATTCACCAGGCCTCCACGAGCTTCAGAGGACCTCCACAGTGGTGAAAACTGCATTCTCGATATTTCCTGGCACTTAAACAGGCCTCCGCGAGCTGGACAGGACCACCACAGTGGTGAAAACTGCTCTCTCGATCTTTACTGGAACATAAACAGGCTTGCACGAGTTTCTCAGAACCTCCACAGTGGTGAAAACTGCTCTCTCGATCTTTCCTGGCACATAAACAGGCTTGCACGAGCTTCACAGAACCTCCACAGTGGTGAAAACTGCTTTCTAGACGTCTCCTGGCACATAACCAGGCCTCCACGAGCTTCACAGGACATCCACAGTGGTGAAAACTGCTTTCTAGATGTCTCCCGGCACATAACCAGGCCTCCACGAGCATCAGAGGACAACCACAGTGGTGAAAACTGCTTTCTAGATATCTCCTGGCACATAACCAGGCCCCTACGAGCTTCTCAGAACATCCACAGTGGTGAAAACTGTTTTGTCGATGCCTCCTGGTACTTAAGCAGGCCAACACGAGATTCACAGCACCTCCGCAGTGGTGAAAACTGCTTTCTCGATATTTCCGGGCACAGAAACAGACTTGCACGAGCGTCACAGAACCTCCACAGTGGTGAAAACTGCTTTCTAGATGTCTCCTGGCACATAACCAGGCCTCCGCGAGCTTCACAGCACCTCCGCAGTGGTGAAAACTCCTTTCTCGATATTTCCTGGCACTTAAACAGACCTCCGCGAGCTGGACAGGACCACCACACTGGTGAACACTGCTCTCTCGATCTTTCCTGGCACATAAACAGGCTTGCACGAGCTTCACAGAACCTGCACAGTGGTGAAAACTGCTTTCTAGATGTCTCCTGGCACATAACCAGGTTTCCACGAGCTTCACAGGACCGCAACAGTGGTGAATACTGCTTTATCGATGCCTCCTGGTACTTAACCAGGCCAACACGAGATTCACAGCACCTGCACAGTGGTGAAAACTGCTTTGTCGATATTTACTGGCACTTAAACAGGCCTCCGTGAGCTGGACAGGACCACCACAGTGGTGAAAACTGCTCTCTCGATCTTTCCTGGCACATAAACAGGCTTGCACAAGCTTCAAAGAACCTCCACAGTGGTGAAAACTGCTTTCTAGATGTCTCCTGGCACATAATTAACCAGGCCTCCACGAGCTTCATAGCACCTCCGCAGTGGTGAAAACTGCTCTCTCGATATTTCCTGGCACTTAAACAGGCCTCCGCGAGCTGGACAGGACCACCACAGTGGTGAAAACTGCTCTCTCGATCTTTCCTGGCATATAAACAGGCTTGCACGAGCTTCACAGAACCTCCACAGTGGTGTAAACTGCTCTCACGATCTTTCCTAGCACATAAACAGGCTTCCACGAGCTTCACAGGACATCCACAGTGGTGAAAACTGCTTTCTAGATGTCTGCTGGCACATAACCAGGACCCCACCAGCTTCTCAGGACCTCCACAGTGATAAAATCTACTTTCTCGATGCCTCCTGGTACTGAAGCAGGCCAACACGAGATTCACAGCACCTCCGCAGTGGTGAAAACTGTTTTCTAGATATTTCCTGGCATTTAAACAGGCCTCAGCGAGCTGGACAGGACCACCACAGTGGTGAAAACTGCTCTCTCGATCTTTCCTGGCACATAAACAGGCATGCACGAGCTTCACAGAACCTCCACAGTGGTGAAAACTGCTTTATCGATGCCTCCTGGTACTTAACCAGGACAACACGACATTCACAGCACCTCCGCAGCGGTGAAAACTGCTTTCTCGATATTTCCTGGCACTTAAACTGCCCTCCGCGAACTGGACAGGATCACCACAGTGGTCAAAACTGCTCTCTCGATCTTTACTGGCACATAAATAGGCTTGCACGAGCTTCTCAGAACCTCCGCAGTGTTGAAAACTGCTTTCCCGATCTTTCCTGGCAGTTAAACAGGTCTCCGCGAGCTGGAAAGGACCACCACAGTGTTCAAAACTGTTCTCTCGATCATTCCTGGCTCATAAACAGGCCTCCGCGAATTGGACAGGACCACCACAGCGTTGAAAACTGCTCTCTCGATCTTTCCTGGCACATAAACAGCCTTCCACGAGCTTCACAGGACATCCACAGTGGTGAAAACTGCTTTCTAGATGTCTCCTTGCACCTCACCAGGCCTTCACGAACTTCACAGGACCTCCACAGTGGTGAAAACTGGTTTCTCGATATTTCCTGACACATAAACAGGCCTCCACGAGCTGTACAGGACCACCACAGTGGTGAAAACTGCTCTCTCGATCTTTCGTGGCACATAAACCGGCTTGCACGAGCTTCAAAGAACCTCCACAGCGGTGAAAACTGCTTTCTAGATGTCTCCTGGCACATTATTCACCAGGCCTCCACGAGCTTCAGAGGACCTCCACAGTGGTGAAAACTGCATTCTCGATATTTCCTGGCACTTAAACAGGCCTCCGCGAGCTGGACAGGACCACCACAGTGGTGAAAACTGCTCTCTCGATCTTTACTGGAACATAAACAGGCTTGCACGAGTTTCTCAGAACCTCCACAGTGGTGAAAACTGCTCTCTCGATCTTTCCTGGCACATAAACAGGCTTGCACGAGCTTCACAGAACCTCCACAGTGGTGTAAACTGCTTTCTAGATGTCTCCTGGCACATAACCAGGACTCCACGAGCTTCACAGGACCTCCACAGTGGTGAAAACTGCTTTATCGATGCCTCCTGGTACTAAACCAGGACAACACGACATTCACAGCACCTCCGCAGCGGTGAAAACTGCTTTCTCGATATTTCCTGGCACTTAAACTGCCCTCCGCGAACTGGACAGGATCACCACAGTGGTCAAAACTGCTCTCTCGATCTTTACTGGCACATAAATAGGCTTGCACGAGCTTCTCAGAACCTCCACAGTGTTGAAAACTGCTTTCTCGATCTTTCCTGGCAGTTAAACAGGTCTCCTCGAGCTGGACATGACCACCACAGTGTTGAAAACTGTTCTCTCGATCATTCCTGGCACATAAACAGGCCTCCGCGAATTGGACAGGACCACCACAGCGTTGAAAACTGCTCTCTCGATCTTTCCTGGCACATAAACAGCCTTCCACGAGCTTCACAGGACATCCACAGTGGTGAAAACTGCTTTGTAGATGTCTCCTTGCACCTCACCAGGCCTGCACGAACTTCACAGGACCTCCACAGTGGTGAAAACTGGTTTCTCGATATTTCCTGACACATAAACAGGCCTCCGCGAGCTGGACAGGACCACCACAGTGGTGAAAACTGCTCTCTCGATCTTTCGTGGCACATAAACAGGCTTGCACGAGCTTCACAGAACCTCCACAGTGGTGAAAACTGCTTTCTAGATGTCTCCTGGAACATAACCAGGCCTCCACGAGCTTCACAGGACCTCCACAGTGGTGAAAACTGCTTTCTAGATGTCTCATGGGACAAAACCAGGCCTCCACGAGCTTCGCAGAAACTCCACAGTGGTGAAAACAGCTTTCTCGATTCCTCCTGGTACTTAAGCAGGCCAACACGAGATTCACAGCACCTCCGCAGTGGTGAAACAGCTTTCTCGATATTTCCTAGCACTTAAACAGGCCTCCGCCAGCTGGACAGGACCACCACAGTGGTGCAAACTGCTCTCTCGATCTTTCCTGGCACATAAACAGCCTTGCACGAGCTCCTCAGAACCTCCACAGTGGTGAAAACTCCTTTCTCGATATATGCTGGCACTTAAACAGGTCTCCGCGAGCTGCACATGACCAACACAGTGGTGAAAACTACTCTCGATCTTTATTGGCGCATAAACAGGCTTGCACGAGCTTCACAGAACCTCCACAGTGGTGAAAACTGCTTTCTAGATGTCTACTGGCACATAACCAGGCCTCCACGAGCTTCACAGGAAATCCGCAGTGGTGAAAACCGCTTTCTCGATGCCTCCTCGTACTTCACCAGGCCAACACGACATTCACAGCACCTCCGCAGTGGTGAAAACTGCTTTCTCGATACTTCCTAGCACTTAAACAGGCCTCCGCGAGCTGGACAGGACAACCACAGTGGTGAAAACTGCTCTCCCGATCTTTCCTGGCACATAAACAGGCTTGCACGAGATTCACAGAACCTCCACAGTGGTGAATACTGCTTTCTAGATGTCTCCTGGCACATAACCAGGCCTCCACGTGCTTCACAGGACCTCCACAGTGGTGAAAACTACTTTATCGACGCCTCCTGGTACTTAACCAGGACAACACGACATTCACAGCACCTCCGCAGTGGTGAAAACTGCTTTCTCGATATTTCCTGGCACTTAACTCTTTACCTACCAATGACGCGTACGGCGTCATGAGATTAATGTTCCCGTATGACCAATGACGCCGAACGGCGTCATGACTACTTACCTGCCTTTGGGTGTTTCCCCCGGAAGATAGCGGTTTAGTACGCACCTTACACGCGTCTAACAGTATTCATTACACCCACCGGAAGCTAATCGTGCACATTTTACTTTGACGAGGCGGAAATTGAACGTAGCGTAGCGTGTCGTGCTACCGTAATCGACCGGGCCGTGTTTGTCGCGAACGATCTCGAGAATTATACAAGCTACGAAGATGCGATAAAAAGCAATGTATAGCTAAATCAAAGCTCTAACTTCGCTACAGATTTCAAAGGAAGCAGAACTGTAACATCCAAGTTACAGGCACCAGAACAGACCGAAGGTAGCAACTTCCGGTATAAAAGTTCGGGTTTATCTCCAAGCTTGTTCTTTAGTGGTAAGCTTCAGAACTACAGCGAAGCTAGGCAAAGCCTAAGGCTCTCCAATGTTTTTGACCAGACGTCTGTAGCTTATTTAGAACAGGAGATATAACACGGAGTACACAACATGTCGTCTAGGCCGCTTCCGGAATTCCTGTGTGGTCATTCACGTAATATTGCAATAATTTGCTACGGTCGGTAAAGAGTTAAACTGCCCTCCGCGAGCTGGACAGGACCACCACAGTGGTCAAAACTGCTCTCTCGACATTTACTGGCACATAAACAGGCTTGCACGAGCTTCTCAGAACCTCCACAGTGGTAAAAACTGATCTCTCGATCTTTCCTGGCACATAAACAGGCTTGCACGAGCTTCACAGAACCTCCACAGTGGTGTAAACTGCTTTCTAGATGTCTCCTGGCACATAAGCAGGCCTCCACGGGCTTCACAGGACCTCCACAGTGGTGAAAACTGCTTTCTCGATCTTTCCTGGCACTTAAACAGCCCTCCGCGAGCTGTACAGGACCACCACAGTGGTGAAAACTGCTCTCTCGATCTTTCCTGGCACACAAACTGGCTTGCACAAGCTTTAAACAACCTCCACAGTGGTGAAAACTGCTTTATCTATGCATCCTGGTACTTAAGCAGGCCAACACGAGATTCACAGCACCTCTGCAGTGGTGAAAACTGCTTTCAAGATATTTCCTGGCACTTAAACAGGCCTCCTCGAGCTGGACAGGACGACCACAGTGGTGAAAACTGCTCTATCGATCTTTCCTGGCACATAAACCAGCTTGCACGAGCTTCACAGAACCTCCACAGTGGTGAAAACTGCTTTCTAGATGTCTCCTGGCACATAACCAGGCCTCCACGAGCTTCACAGGACTTCCACAGTGGTGAAAACTGCTTTCTAGATGTCTCATGGGACAAAACCAGGCCTCCACGAGCTTCGCAGAAACTCCAGTGGTGAAAACAGATTTCTCGATTCCTCCTGGTACTTAAACAGCCCTCCGCGAGCTGTACAGGACCACCACAGTGGTGAAAACTGCTCTCTCGATCTTTCCTGGCACACAAACTGGCTTGCACGAGCTTTAAACAACCTCCACAGTGGTGAAAACTGCTTTATCTATGCATCCTGGTACATAAGCAGGCCAACACGAGATTCACAGCACCTCTGCAGTGGTGAAAACTGCTTTCAAGATATTTCCTGGCACTTAAACAGGCCTCCTCGAGCTGGACAGGACGACCACAGTGGTGAAAACTGCCCTATCGATCTTTCCTGGCACATAAACAAGCTTGCACGAGCTTCACAGAACCTCCACAGTGGTGAAAACTGCTTTCTAGATGTCTCCTGGCACATAACCAGGCCTCCACGAGCTTCACAGGACCTCCACAGTGGTGAAAACTGCTTTCTAGATGTCTCATGGGACAAAAACAGGCCTCAACGAGATTCGCAGAAACTCCAGTGGTGAAAACAGATTTCTCGATTCCTCCTGGTACTTAAGCAGGCCAACACGAGATTCACAGCACCTCCGCAGTGGTGAAACAGCTTTCTCGATATTTCCTAGCACTTAAACAGGCCTCCGCCAGCTGGACAGAACCACCACAGTGGTGAAAACTGCTCTATCGATCTTTCCTGGCACATAAACAGGCTTGCACGAGCTTCACAGAACCTCCACAGTGGTGAAAACTGTTTTCTAGATGTCTCCTGGCACATAACCAGGCTTCCACGAGCTTCACAGGGCCTCCACAGTGGTGAAAACTGCTTTATAGATGTCTCCTGGGACGTAACCAGGCGAACACGACATTCACAGCACCACCGCAGTGGTGAAAACTGCTTTCTCGACATTTCCTGGCACTTAAACAGGCCTCCTCGATCTGGACAGGACCACCACAGTGGTGTAAACTGCTCTCTCGATCTTTCCTAGCACATAAACAGGCTTCCACGAGCTTCAGAGGACATCCACAGTGGTGAAAACTGCTTTCTAGATGTCTCCTTGCACATAACCAGGCCTGCACAAGCTTCACAGGACCTCCACAGTGGTGAAAACTGCTTTCTCGATATTTTCTGGCACTTAAACAGGCCTCCGCGAGCTGGACAGGACCACCAAAGTGGCGAAAACTGCTCTCTCGATATTTCCTGGGACATAAAAAGGCTTGCACGAGCTTCACAGAACCTCCACAGTGTTGAAAACTGCTTTCTCGATGCCTCCTGGTACTTAACCAGGCCAAAACGAGATTCACAGCACCGCCGCAGTGGTGAAAACCGCTTTCTAGATATTTCCTGGCACTTAAACAGGCCTCCGCGAGCTGGACAGGACCACCACAGTGGTGAAAACTGCTCTCTCGATCTTTCCTCGCACATAAACAGGCTTGCACGAGCTTCACAGAACTTCCACAGTGTTGAAAACTGCTTTCTAGATGTCTCCTGGCACATAACCAGGCCAAAACGAGATTCACAGGACCTCCACAGTGGTGAAAACTGCTTTCTAGATGTCTCATGGGACAAAAACAGGCCTCAACGAGATTCGCAGAAACTCCAGTGGTGAAAACAGATTTCTCGATTCCTCCTGGTACTTAAGCAGGCCAACACGAGATTCACAGCACCTCCGCAGTGGTGAAACAGCTTTCTCGATATTTCCTAGCACTTAAACAGGCCTCCGCCAGCTGGACAGAACCACCACAGTGGTGAAAACTGCTCTATCGATCTTTCCTGGCACATAAACAGGCTTGCACGAGCTTCACAGAACCTCCACAGTGGTGAAAACTGTTTTCTAGATGTCTCCTGGCACATAACCAGGCTTCCACGAGCTTCACAGGGCCTCCAAAGTGGTGAAAACTGCTTTATAGATGTCTCCTGGGACGTAACCAGGCGAACACGACATTCACAGCACCACCGCAGTGGTGAAAACTGCTTTCTCGACATTTCCTGGCACTTAAACAGGCCTCCTCGATCTGGACAGGACCACCACAGTGGTGTAAACTGCTCTCTCGATCTTTCCTAGCACATAAACACGCTTCCACGAGCTTCAGAGGACATCCACAGTGGTGAAAACTGCTTTCTAGATGTCTCCTTGCACATAACCAGGCCTGCACAAGCTTCACAGGACCTCCACAGTGGTGAAAACTGCTTTCTCGATATTTTCTGGCACTTAAACAGGCCTCCGCGAGCTGGACAGGACCACCAAAGTGGCGAAAACTGCTCTCTCGATATTTCCTGAGACATAAAAAGGCTTGCACGAGCTTCACAGAACCTCCACAGTGGTGAAAACTGCTTTCTCGATGCCTCCTGATACTTAACCAGGCCAAAACGAGATTCACAGCACCGCCGCAGTGGTGAAAACCGCTTTCTCGATATTTCCTGGCACTTAAACAGGCCTCCGCGAGCTGGACAGGACCACCACAGTGGTGAAAACTGCTCTCTCGATCTTTCCTCGCACATAAACAGGCTTGCACGAGCTTCACAGAACTTCCACAGTGTTGAAAACTGCTTTCTAGATGTCTCCTGGCACATAACCAGGCCAAAACGAGATTCACAGCACCGCCGCAGTGGTGAAAACTGCTTTCTCGATATTTCCTGGCACTTAAACAGGCCTCCGTGAGCTGTACAGGAGAACCACAGTGTTGAAAACTGCTCTCTCGATCTTTCCTGCCACATAAACTGGCTTGCACGAGCTTCACAGAACCTCCACAGTGGTGAAAACTGCTTTCTAGATGTCTCCTGGGACATAACCAGGCCTCCACGAGCTTCACAGTGAATCACAGGATATCCACAGTGGTGAACACTGCTTTCTAGATGTCTCCTCGCACATAACCAGGCCTCCACGAGCTTTATAGGACCTCCACAGTGGTGAAAACTGCTTTCTCGATGCCTCCTGGTACTTAACCAGGCCAACACGAGATTCACAGGACATCCACAGTGGTGAAAACTGCTTTCTAGATGTCTCCTGGCACATAACCAGGCCCCCACGAGCTTCACAGGATACCCACAGTGGTGAAAACTGCTTTCTAGATGTCTCCTCGCACATAACCAGGCCTCCACGAGCTTCACAGGACCTCTACAGTGGTGAAAACTGCTTTCTCGATGCCTCCTGGTACTTAAGCAGGCCAACACGAGATTCACAGGACATCCACAGTGGTGAAAACTGCTTTCTAGATGTCTCCTGGCACATAACCAGGCCACCACGAGCTTCACAGGACCTCCACAGTGGTGAAAACTGCTTTCTCGATGCCTCCTGGTACTTAAGCAGGCCAACACAAGATTCACAGCACCTCCGCAGTGGTGAAACAGATTTCTCGATATTTCCTAGCACTTAAACAGGCCTCCGCGAGCTGGACAGGACCACCACAGTGGTGAAAACTGCTCTCTCGATCTTTCCTGGCACACAAACAGGCTTGCACGTGCTTCACAGAACCTCCACAGTGGTGAAAACTGCTTTCTAGATGTCTCCTGGCATATAACCAGGCCTAACCGAGCTTCACAGAACCTCCACAGCGATGAAAACTGCTTTCTTGATCTTTCCTGGCACTTAAACAGGCCTCTGCGAACTGGACAGGACCACCACAGTAGTGAAAACTGCTCTCTCGATCTTTCATGGCACATAAACAGGCTTGCATGAGCTTCACAAAACCTCCACAGCGGTGAAAACTGCTTTCTAGATGTCTCCTGGCACGGAAACAGGCCTCCCCGATCTGGACAGGACCACCACAGCGTTGAAAACTACTCTCTAGATCTTTCCTAGCACATAAACAGGCTTGCACGAACTTCTCAGAACCTCCACAGTGGTGAAAACTGCT
Source organism: Agelas oroides (assembly GCA_949130485.1). Lineage (NCBI taxonomy): Eukaryota > Metazoa > Porifera > Demospongiae > Agelasida > Agelasidae > Agelas > Agelas oroides. The sequence goes on along the minus strand of OX422196.1, from coordinate 4,779,976 downwards.
TTCTAGATGTCCCCTGGCACATAACCAGGCCTCCACGAGCTTCACAGGACATCCACAGTGGTGAAAACTGCTTTATAGATGTCTCCTGGCACATAACCAGGCCTCCACGAGCTTCACAGGACCTCCACAGTGGTGAAAACTGCTTTCTCGATGCCTCCTGATACTTAAGCAGGCCAACGCGAGATTCACAGCACCTCCGCATTGGTGAAAACTGCTTTCTCGATATTTCCTGGCACTTAAACATGTCTCCGCGAGCTGGACAGTACCACCACAGTGTTGAAAACTCCTCTCTCGATCTTTCCTGGCACATAAACAGGCTTGCACGAGCTTCACAGAACCTCCACAGCGGTGAAAACTGCTTTCTAGATGTCTCCTGGCACTGAAACAGGCCTCCGCGATCTGGACAGGACCACCACTGCGTTGAAAACTACTCTCTAGATCTTTCCTAGCACATAAACAGGCTTGCATGAACTTCTCAAACCTCCACAGTGGTGAAAACTACTTTCTAGATGTCTCCTGGCACATAACCAAGCCTCCACGACATCCACAGTGGTGAAAACTGCTCTCTCGACCTTTCCTAGCACATAAACAGGCTTCCACGAGCTTCACAGGACATCCACAGTGGTGAAAACTGCTTTCTAGATGTCTCCTTGCACATAACCAGGCCTGCACGAGCTTCACAGGACCTCCACAGTGGTGAAAACTGCTTTCTCGATATTTCCTGGCACTTAAACATGCCTCCGCGAGCTGGACAGTACCACCACAGTGTTGAAAACTGCTCTCTCGATCTTTCCTGGCACATAAACAGGCTTGCACGAGCTTCACAGAACCTCCACAGTGGTGAAAACTGCTTTCTAGATGTCTACTGGCACATAACCAAGCCACCACGAGCTTCACAGAACCTCCAAAGTGGTGAAAACTGCTTTCTCGATCTTTCCTGGCACTTAAACAGGCTTGCACGAGCTTCACAGAACCTCCACAGTGGTGAAAACTGCTTTCTAGATGTCTACTGGCACATAACCAAGCCACCACGAGCTTCACAGGACCTCCAAAGTGGTGAAAACTGCTTTCTCGATCTTTCCTGGCACTTAAACAGGCCTCCGCGAGCTGGACAGGACCACCACAGTGGTGAAAACTGCTCTCTCGATCTTTCCTGGCACATAAACAGGCTTGCACGAGCTTCACAGAACCTCCACAGTGGTGAAAACTGCTTTCTAGATGTCTCCTGGCACATAACCAGGTTTCCACGAGCTTCACAGGACCTCCACAGTGGTGAAAACTGTTTTCTCAATGCCTCCTGGTACTTAACCAGGCTAACACGACATTCACAGCACCTCAGCAGTGGTGAAAACTGCTTTCTCGTTATTTCCTGGCACTTAAACAGGCATCCGCGAGATGGACAGGAGCACCACAGCGTTGAAAACTACTCTCTCGATTATTCCTGGGATATAAATAGGCCTCCGCGAGCTGGACAGGACCACCACAGCGTTGAAAACTGCTCTCTTGATCCTTCTTGGCACATAAACAGGCTTCCACGAGCTTCACAGGACATACACATTGGTGAAAACTGCTTTCTAGATGTCTCCTGGCACATAACCAGGCCTGCACGAGCTTCACAGGACCTCCACAGTGGTGAAAACTGCTTTCTCGATCATTCCTGGTACTTAAACACGTCTCCGCGAGCTGGACAGGACCACCACAGCGTTGCAAACTGCTCTCTCGATCATTCCTGGTACATAAACAGGCCTCCGCCAGCTGGAAAGGACCACCACAGTGGTGAAAACTGCTCTCTCGATCTTTCCTGGCACATAAACAGGCTTGCACGAGCTTCACAGAACCTCCACAGTGGTGAAAACTGCTTTCTAGATGTCTCCTGGCATATAACCAGGCCTGCACGAGCTTCACAGGACCTCCACAGTGGTGAAAACTGCTTTCTCGATATTTCCTGGCACTTAAACAGGCCTCCACGAGCTGGACAGGACCACCACAGTGGTGAAAACTGCTCTCTCAATCTTTCCTGGCACATAAACAGGCTTGCACGAGCTTCACAGAACCTCCACAGTGGTGAAAACTGCTTTCTAGATGTCTCCTGGCATATAAGCAGTCCTCCACGAGCTTCACAGAGCCTCCACAGTGGTGAAAACTACTTCCTAGATGTCTCCTGGGACTTAACCAGGCGAAAACGACATTCACAGCACCACCGCAGTGGTGAAAACTGCTTTTTCGACATTTCCTGGCACTTAAACAGGCCTCCTCGAGCTGGACAGGACCACCACAGTGGTGTAAACTGCTCTCTCGACCTTTCCTAGCACATAAACAGGCTTCCACGAGCTTCACAGGACATCCACAGTGGTGAAAACTGCTTTCTAGATGTCTCCTTGCACATAACCAGGCCTGCACGAGCTTCACAGGACCTCCACAGTGGTGAAAACTGCTTTCTCGATATTTCCTGGCACTTAAACAGGCCTCCTCGAGCTGGACAGGACCACCACAGTGGTGAAAACTGCTCTCTCGATCTTTCCTGGCACATAAACAGGCTTGCACGAGCTTCACAGAACCTCCACAGTGGTGAAAACTGCTTTCTCGATGCTTCCTGGTACTTAACGAGGCCAAAACGAGATTCACAGCACTTCCGCAGTGGTGTAAACTGCTTTCTCGATATTTCCTGGCACATAAACAGGCTTGGACGAGCTTTAAACAAGCTCCACAGTGGTGAAAACAGCCATATCTATGCCTAATGGTACTTAAGCAGGCCAACACGAGATTCACAGCACCTCCGCAGTGGTGAAAACTGCTTTCAAGATATTTCCTGGCACATAAACAGGCTTCCGCGAGCTGGACAGGACCACCACAGTGGTTAAAACTGCTCTCTCGATCTTTCCTGGCACATAAACAGGCTTGAACGAGCTTCACAGAACTTCCACAGTGGTGAAAACTGCTTTCTAGATGTCTCCTGGCACATAACCAGGCCTTCACGAGCTTCACAGGACCTCCACAGTGGTGAAAATTGCTTTCGAGATGCTTCCTGGGACATACCCAGGCCTCCACGAGCTTCACAGAACCTCCACAGAGGTGAAAACAGCTTTCTCGATGCCTCCTGGTACTTAAGCAGGCCAACACGACATTCACAGCACTTCCGCAGTGGTGAAAACTGCTTTCTCGATATTTCCTAGCTAATAAACAGGCTTGGACGAGCTTTAAACAACCTCCACAGTGGTGAAAACTGTTTTCTCGATGCCTCCTGGTACTTAAGCAGGCCAACACGAGATTCATAAGACATCCATAGTGGTGAAAACTGCTTTCTAGATGTTTCCTGGCACATAACCAGGCCCCCAAGAGCTTCACAGGACCCCCACAGTGGTGAAAACTGCTTTCTCGATGCCTCCTGGTACTTAAGCAGGCCAACACAAGATTCACAGTACCTCCGCAGTGGTTAAACAGCTTTCTCGATATTTCCTAGCACTCAAACAGGCCTCCGCGAGCAGGACAGGACAACCACAGTGGTGAAAACTGCTCTCTCAATCTTTCCTGGCACACAAACAGGCATACACGAGCTTTACAGAACCTCACCAGTGGTGAAAACTGCTTTCTAGATGTCTCCTGGCACATAACCAGGCCTCAACGAGCTTCACAGTCAATCACATGATATCCACAGTGGTGAAAACTGCTTTCTCGATGCCTCCTGGTACTTAAGCAGGCCAACACGAGATTCACAGGACATCCCCAGTGGTGAACACTACTTTCTAGATGTCTCCTGGCACATAACCAGGCCCCCACGAGCTTCACAGGACCTCCACAGCGGTGAAAACTGCTTTCTCGATGCCTCCTGGTACTTAAGCAGCCCAACACAAGATTCACAGCACCTCCGCATTGGTGAAACAGATTTCTCGATATTTCCTAGCACTTAAACAGGCCTCCGCGAGCTGGACAGGACCACCACAGTGGTGAAAACTGCTCTATCGACCTTTCCTGGCACATAAACAGGCTTGCACGAGCTTCACAGAACCTCCACAGTGGTGAAAACTGCTTTCTAGATGTCTCCTGGCACATAAGCAGTCCTCCACGAGCTTCACAGGGCCTCCACAGTGGTGAAAACTGCTTTCTAGATGTCTCCTGGGACTTAACCAGGCGAACACGACATTCACAGCACCACCGCAGTGGTGAAAACTGCTTTCTCGACATTTCCTGGCACTTAAACAGGCCTCCTCGAGCCAGACAGGACCACCACAGTGGTGTAAACTGCTCTCTCGATCTTTCCTAGCACATAAACAGGCTTCCACGAGCTTCACAGGACATCCACAGTGGTGAAAACTGCTTTCTAGATGTCTCCTTGCACATAACCAGGCCTGCACAAGCTTCACAGGACCTCCACAGTGGTGAAAACTGCTTTCTCGATATTTCCTGGCACTTAAACAGGCCTCCGCGAGCTGTACAGGACCACCACAGTGGTGAAAACTGCTCTCTCGATCTTTCCTGGCACATAAACAGGCTTGCACGAGCTTCACAGAACCTCCACAGTGGTGAAAACTGCTTTCTCGAGGCCTCCTGGTACTTAACCAGGCCAAAACGAGATTCAGAGCACCTCCGCAGTGGTCAAAACTGCTTTCAAGATATTTCCTGGCACTTAAACAGGCCTCCGCGAGCTGTACAGGACCACCACAGTGGTGAAAACTGCTCTCTCGATCTTTCCTGACACATAAACAGGCTTGGACGAGCTTTAAACTACCTCCACAGTGGTGAAAACTGCTTTATCTATGCCTCCTGGTACCTAAGCAGGCCAACACGAGATTCACAGCACCTCCGCAGTGGTGAAAACTGCTTTCAAGATATTTCCTGGCACTTAAACAGGCCTCCGCGAGCTGGACAGGACCACCACAGTGGTTAAAACTGTTCTCTCGATCTTTCCTGGCACATAAACAGGCTTGCACGAGCTTCACAGGACCTCCACAGTGGTGAAAACTGCTTTCTCGATGCCTCCTGGTACTTAAGCAGGCCAACACGAGATTCATAGGACATCCATAGTGGTGAAAACTGCTTTCTAGATGTCTCCTGGCACATAACCAGGCCCCCAAGAGCTTCACAGGACCCACACAGTGGTGAAAACTGCTTTCTCGATGCCTCATGGTACTTAAGCAGGCCAACACAAGATTCACAGCACCTCCGCAGTGGTGAAACAGCTTTCTCAATATTTCCTAGCACTCAAACAGGCCTTCGCGAGCAGGACAGGACCACCACAGTGGTTAAAACTGCTCTCTCAATCTTTCCTGGCACACAAACAGGCATACACGAGCTTCACAGAAACTCACCAGTGGTGAAAACTGCTTTCTAGATGTCTCCTGGCACATAACCAGGCCTCAACGAGCTTCACAGTGAATCACAGGATATCCACAGTGGTGAAAACTGCTTTCTAGATGTCTCCTCGCACATAACGAGGTCTCCACGAGCTTTATAGGACCTCCACAGTGGTGAAAACTGATTTCTCGATGCCTCCTGGTACTTAAGCAGGCCAACACGAGATTCACAGGACATCCACAGTGGTGAAAACTACTTTCTAGATGTCTTCTGGCACATAACCAGGCCCCCACGAGCTTCACAGGACCTCCACAGCGGTGAAAACTGCATTCTCGATGCCTCCTGGTACTTAAGCAGGCCAACACAAGATTCACAGCACCTCCGCAGTGGTGAAACAGATTTCTAGATATTTCCTAGCACTTAAACAGGCCTGCGCGAGCTGGACAGGACCACCACAGTGGTGAAAACTGCTCTATCGACCTTTCCTGGCACATAAACAGGCTTGCACGAGCTTCACAGAACCTCCACAGTGGTGAAAACTGCTTTATAGATGTCTCCTGGCACATAAGCAGTCCTCCACGAGCTTCACAGGGCCTCCACAGTGGTGAAAACTGCTTTCTAGATGTCTCCTGGGACTTAACCAGGCGAACACGACATTCACAGCACCACCGCAGTGGTGAAAACTGCTCTCTCGATCTTTCCTGGCACATAAACAGGCTTGCACGAGCTTCACAGAACCTCCACAGTGGTGAAAACTGCTTTCTCGATGCCTCCTGGTACTTAACCAGGCCAAAACGAGCTTCACAGGGCCTCCACAGTGGTGAAAACTGCTTTCTAGATGTCTCCTGGGACTTAACCAGGCGAACACGACATTCACAGCACCACCGCAGTGGTGAAAACTGCTTTCTCGACATTTCCTGGCACTTAAACAGGCCTCCTCGAGCTGGACAGGACCACCACAGTGGTGTAAACTGCTCTCTCGATCTTTCCTAGCACATAAACAGGCTTCCACCAGCTTCACAGGACATCCACAGTGGTGAAAACTGCTTTCTAGATGTCTCCTTGCACATAACCAGGCCTGCACGAGCTTCACAAGACCTCCACAGTGGTGAAAACTGCTTTCTCGATATTTCCTGGCACTTAAACAGGCCTCCGTCAGCTGGACAGGACCACCACAGTGGCGAAAACTGCTCTCTCGATCTTTCCTGGCACATAAACAGGCTTGCACGAGCTTCACAGAACCTCCACAGTGGTGAAAAGTGCTTTCTCGATGCCTCCTGGTACTTAACCAGGCCAACACGAGATTCACAGCACCTCCGCAGTAGTGAAAACTCCTTTCTCGATATTTACTGGCACTTAAACAGGCCTCCGCGAGCTGTACAGGACCACCACAGTGGTGAAAACTGCTCTCTCGATCTTTCCTGGCACATAAACAGGCTTGCACGAGCTTCACAGGACCTCCACAGTGGTGAAAACTGCTTTCTCGATGCCTCCTGGTACTTAAGCAGGCCAACACGAGATTCATAGGACATCCATAGTGGTGAAAACTGCTTTCTAGATGTCTCCTGGCACATAACCAGGCCCCCAAGAGCTTCACAGGACCCACACAGTGGTGAAAACTGCTTTCTCGATGCCTCATGGTACTTAAGCAGGCCAACACAAGATTCACAGCACCTCCGCAGTGGTGAAACAGCTTTCTCAATATTTCCTAGCACTCAAACAGGCCTTCGCGAGCAGGACAGGACCACCACAGTGGTTAAAACTGCTCTCTCAATCTTTCCTGGCACACAAACAGGCATACACGAGCTTCACAGAAACTCACCAGTGGTGAAAACTGCTTTCTAGATGTCTCCTGGCACATAACCAGGCCTCAACGAGCTTCACAGTGAATCACAGGATATCCACAGTGGTGAAAACTGCTTTCTAGATGTCTCCTCGCACATAACGAGGTCTCCACGAGCTTTATAGGACCTCCACAGTGGTGAAAACTGATTTCTCGATGCCTCCTGGTACTTAAGCAGGCCAACACGAGATTCACAGGACATCCACAGTGGTGAAAACTACTTTCTAGATGTCTTCTGGCACATAACCAGGCCCCCACGAGCTTCACAGGACCTCCACAGCGGTGAAAACTGCATTCTCGATGCCTCCTGGTACTTAAGCAGGCCAACACAAGATTCACAGCACCTCCGCAGTGGTGAAACAGATTTCTAGATATTTCCTAGCACTTAAACAGGCCTGCGCGAGCTGGACAGGACCACCACAGTGGTGAAAACTGCTCTATCGACCTTTCCTGGCACATAAACAGGCTTGCACGAGCTTCACAGAACCTCCACAGTGGTGAAAACTGCTTTATAGATGTCTCCTGGCACATAAGCAGTCCTCCACGAGCTTCACAGGGCCTCCACAGTGGTGAAAACTGCTTTCTAGATGTCTCCTGGGACTTAACCAGGCGAACACGACATTCACAGCACCACCGCAGTGGTGAAAACTGCTCTCTCGATCTTTCCTGGCACATAAACAGGCTTGCACGAGCTTCACAGAACCTCCACAGTGGTGAAAACTGCTTTCTCGATGCCTCCTGGTACTTAACCAGGCCAAAACGAGCTTCACAGGGCCTCCACAGTGGTGAAAACTGCTTTCTAGATGTCTCCTGGGACTTAACCAGGCGAACACGACATTCACAGCACCACCGCAGTGGTGAAAACTGCTTTCTCGACATTTCCTGGCACTTAAACAGGCCTCCTCGAGCTGGACAGGACCACCACAGTGGTGTAAACTGCTCTCTCGATCTTTCCTAGCACATAAACAGGCTTCCACCAGCTTCACAGGACATCCACAGTGGTGAAAACTGCTTTCTAGATGTCTCCTTGCACATAACCAGGCCTGCACGAGCTTCACAAGACCTCCACAGTGGTGAAAACTGCTTTCTCGATATTTCCTGGCACTTAAACAGGCCTCCGTCAGCTGGACAGGACCACCACAGTGGCGAAAACTGCTCTCTCGATCTTTCCTGGCACATAAACAGGCTTGCACGAGCTTCACAGAACCTCCACAGTGGTGAAAAGTGCTTTCTCGATGCCTCCTGGTACTTAACCAGGCCAACACGAGATTCACAGCACCTCCGCAGTAGTGAAAACTCCTTTCTCGATATTTACTGGCACTTAAACAGGCCTCCGCGAGCTGTACAGGACCACCACAGTGGTGAAAACTGCTCTCTCGATCTTTCCTGGCACATAAACACGCTTATACGAGCTTTAAACCACCTCCACAGTGGTGAAAACTGCTTTATCTATGCCTCCTAATACCTAAGCAGGCCAACACCAGATTCACAGCACCTCCGCAGTGGTGAAAACTGCTTTCAAGATATTTCCTGGCACTTAAACAGGCCTCCGCGAGCTGGACAGGACCACCAAAGTGGTTAAAACTGTTCTCTCGATCTTTCCTGGCACATAAACAGGCTTGCACGAGCTTCACAGGACTTCCACAGTGGTGAAAACTGCTTTCTCGATGCCTCCTGGTACTTAAGCAGGCCAACACGAGATTCATAGGACATCCATAGTGGTGAAAACTGCTTTCTAGATGTCTCCTGGCACATAACCAGGCCCCCAAGAGCTTCACAGGACCCACACAGTGGTGAAAACTGCTTTCTCGATGCCTCATGGTACTTAAGCAGGCCAACACAAGATTCACAGCACCTCCGCAGTGGTGAAACAGCTTTCTCGATATTTCCTAGCACTCAAACAGGCCTCCGCGAGCAGGACAGGACCACCACAGTGGTTAAAACTGCTCTCTCAATCTTTCCTGGCACACAAACAGGCATACACGAGCTTCACAGAAACTCACCAGTGGTGAAAACTGCTTTGTAGATGTCTCCTGGCACATAACCAGGCCTCAACGAGCTTCACAGTAAATCACAGGATATCCACAGTGGTGAAAACTGCTTTCTAGATGTCTCCTCGCACATAACGAGGTCTCCACGAGCTTTATAGGACCTCCACAGTGGTGAAAACTGATTTCTCGATGCCTCCTGGTACTTAAGCAGGCCAACACGAGATTCACAGGACATCCACAGTGGTGAAAACTACTTTCTAGATGTCTCCTGGCACATAACCAGGCCCCCACGAGCTTCACAGGACCTCCACAGCGGTGAAAACTGCATTCTCGATGCCTCCTGGTACTTAAGCAGGCCAACACAAGATTCACAGCACCTCCGCAGTGGTGAAAACTGCTTTCAAGATATTTCCTGGCACTTAAACAGGCCTCCGCGAGCTGGACAGGACCACCACAGTGGTTAAAACTGTTCTCTCGATCTTTCCTGGCACATAAACAGGCTTGCACGAGCTTCACAGGACTTCCACAGTGGTGAAAACTGCTTTCTCGATGCCTCCTGGTACTTAAGCAGGCCAACACGAGATTCATAGGACATCCATAGTGGTGAAAACTGCTTTCTAGATGTCTCCTGGCACATAACCAGGCCCCCAAGAGCTTCACAGGACCCACACAGTGGTGAAAACTGCTTTCTCGATGCCTCATGGTACTTAAGCAGGCCAACACAAGATTCACAGCACCTCCGCAGTGGTGAAACAGCTTTCTCGATATTTCCTAGCACTCAAACAGGCCTCCGCGAGCAGGACAGGACCACCACAGTGGTTAAAACTGCTCTCTCAATCTTTCCTGGCACACAAACAGGCATACACGAGCTTCACAGAAACTCACCAGTGGTGAAAACTGCTTTCTAGATGTCTCCTGGCACATAACCAGGCCTCAACGAGCTTCACAGTAAATCACAGGATATCCACAGTGGTGAAAACTGCTTTCTAGATGTCTCCTCGCACATAACGAGGTCTCCACGAGCTTTATAGGACCTCCACAGTGGTGAAAACTGATTTCTCGATGCCTCCTGGTACTTAAGCAGGCCAACACGAGATTCACAGGACATCCACAGTGGTGAAAACTACTTTCTAGATGTCTCCTGGCACATAACCAGGCCCCCACGAGCTTCACAGGACCTCCACAGCGGTGAAAACTGCATTCTCGATGCCTCCTGGTACTTAAGCAGGCCAACACAAGATTCACAGCACCTCCGCAGTGGTGAAACAGATTTCTAGATATTTCCTCGCACTTAAACAGGCCTGCGCGAGCTGGACAGGACCACCACAGTGGTGAAAACTGCTCTATCGACCTTTCCTGGCACATAAACAGGCTTGCACGAGCTTCACAGAACCTCCACAGTGGTGAAAACTGCTTTATAGATGTCTCCTGGCACATAAGCAGTCCTCCACGAGCTTCACAGGGCCTCCACAGTGGTGAAAACTGCTTTCTAGATGTCTCCTGGGACTTAACCAGGCGAACACGACATTCACAGCACCACCGCAGTGGTGAAAACTGCTCTCTCGATCTTTCCTGGCACATAAACAGGCTTGCACGAGCTTCACAGAACCTCCACAGTGGTGAAAACTGCTTTCTCGATGCCTCCTGGTACTTAACCAGGCCAAAACGAGCTTCACAGGGCCTCCACAGTGGTGAAAACTGCTTTCTAGATGTCTACTGGGACTTAACCAGGCGAACACGACATTCACAGCACCACCGCAGTGGTGAAAACTGCTTTCTCGACATTTCCTGGCACTTAAACAGGCCTCCTCGAGCTGGACAGGACCACCACAGTGGTGTAAACTGCTCTCTCGATCTTTCCTAGCACATAAACAGGCTTCCACCAGCTTCACAGGACATCCACAGTGGTGAAAACTGCTTTCTAGATGTCTCCTTGCACATAACCAGGCCTGCACGAGCTTCACAGGACCTCCACAGTGGTGAAAACTGCTTTCTCGATATTTCCTGGCACTTAAACAGGCCTCCGTCAGCTGGACAGGACCACCACAGTGGCGAAAACTGCTCTCTCGATCTTTCCTGGCACATAAACAGGCTTGCACGAGCTTCACAGAACCTCCACAGTGGTGAAAAGTGCTTTCTCGATGCCTCCTGGTACTTAACCAGGCCAACACGAGATTCACAGCACCTCCGCAGTAGTGAAAACTCCTTTCTCGATATTTACTGGCACTTAAACAGGCCTCCGCGAGCTGTACAGGACCACCACAGTGGTGAAAACTGCTCTCTCGATCTTTCCTGGCACATAAACACGCTTGGACGAGCTTTAAACCACCTCCACAGTGGTGAAAACTGCTTTATCTATGCCTCCTGGTACCTAAGCAGGCCAACACCAGATTCACAGCACCTCCGCAGTGGTGAAAACTGCTTTCAAGATATTTCCTGGCACTTAAACAGGCCTCCGCGAGCTGGACAGGACCACCACAGTGGTTAAAACTGCTCTCTCGATCTTTCCTAGCACATAAACAGGCTTCCACCAGCTTCACAGGACATCCACAGTGGTGAAAACTGCTTTCTAGATGTCTCCTCGCACATAACCAGGCCTCCACGAGCTTCAGAGGACATCCACAGTGGTGAAAAGTGCTTTATCGATGCCTCCTGGTACTTAACCAGGCCAACACGAGATTCACAGCACCTCCGCAGTAGTGAAAACTGCTTTCTCGATATTTACTGGCACTTAAACAGGCCTCCGCGAGCTGTACAGGACCACCACAGTGGTGAAAACTGCTCTCTCGATCTTTCCTGGCACATAAACACGCTTGGACGAGCTTTAAACAACCTCCACAGTGGTGAAAACTGCTTTATCTATGCCTCCTGGTACCTAAGCAGGCCAACACCAGATTCACAGCACCTCCGCAGTGGTGAAAACTGCTTTCAAGATATTTCCTGGCACTTAAACTGGCCCCCACGAGCTTCACAGGACCTCCACAGCGGTGAAAACTGCATTCTCGATGCCTCCTGGTACTTAAGCAGGCCAACACAAGATTCACAGCACCTCCGCAGTGGTGAAACAGATTTCTAGATATTTCCTAGCACTCAAACAGGCCTCCGCGAGCAGGACAGGACCACCACAGTGGTTAAAACTGCTCTCTCAATCTTTCCTGGCACACAAACAGGCATACACGAGCTTCACAGAAACTCACCAGTGGTGAAAACTGCTTTCTAGATGTCTCCTGGCACATAACCAGGCCTCAACGAGCTTCACAGTGAATCACAGGATATCCACAGTGGTGAAAACTGCTTTCTAGATGTCTCCTCGCACATAACGAGGTCTCCACGAGCTTTATAGGACCTCCACAGTGGTGAAAACTGATTTCTCGATGCCTCCTGGTACTTAAGCAGGCCAACACGAGATTCACAGGACATCCACAGTGGTGAAAACTACTTTCTAGATGTCTTCTGGCACATAACCAGGCCCCCACGAGCTTCACAGGACCTCCACAGCGGTGAAAACTGCATTCTCGATGCCTCCTGGTACTTAAGCAGGCCAACACAAGATTCACAGCACCTCCGCAGTGGTGAAACAGATTTCTAGATATTTCCTAGCACTTAAACAGGCCTGCGCGAGCTGGACAGGACCACCACAGTGGTGAAAACTGCTCTATCGACCTTTCCTGGCACATAAACAGGCTTGCACGAGCTTCACAGAACCTCCACAGTGGTGAAAACTGCTTTATAGATGTCTCCTGGCACATAAGCAGTCCTCCACAAGCTTCACAGGGCCTCCACAGTGGTGAAAACTGCTTTCTAGATGTCTCCTGGGACTTAACCAGGCGAACACGACATTCACAGCACCACCGCAGTGGTGAAAACTGCTCTCTCGATCTTTCCTGGCACATAAACAGGCTTGCACGAGCTTCACAGAACCTCCACAGTGGTGAAAACTGCTTTCTCGATGCCTCCTGGTACTTAACCAGGCCAAAACGAGCTTCACAGGGCCTCCACAGTGGTGAAAACTGCTTTCTAGATGTCTCCTGGGACTTAACCAGGCGAACACGACATTCACAGCACCACCGCAGTGGTGAAAACTGCTTTCTCGACATTTCCTGGCACTTAAACAGGCCTCCTCGAGCTGGACAGGACCACCACAGTGGTGTAAACTGCTCTCTCGATCTTTCCTAGCACATAAACAGGCTTCCACCAGCTTCACAGGACATCCACAGTGGTGAAAACTGCTTTCTAGATGTCTCCTTGCACATAACCAGGCCTGCACGAGCTTCACAGGACCTCCACAGTGGTGAAAACTGCTTTCTCGATATTTCCTGGCACTTAAACAGGCCTCCGTCAGCTGGACAGGACCACCACAGTGGCGAAAACTGCTCTCTCGATCTTTCCTGGCACATAAACAGGCTTGCACGAGCTTCACAGAACCTCCACAGTGGTGAAAAGTGCTTTCTCGATGCCTCCTGGTACTTAACCAGGCCAACACGAGATTCACAGCACCTCCGCAGTAGTGAAAACTCCTTTCTCGATATTTACTGGCACTTAAACAGGCCTCCGCGAGCTGTACAGGACCACCACAGTGGTGAAAACTGCTCTCTCGATCTTTCCTGGCACATAAACACGCTTGGACGAGCTTTAAACCACCTCCACAGTGGTGAAAACTGCTTTATCTATGCCTCCTGGTACCTAAGCAGGCCAACACCAGATTCACAGCACCTCCGCAGTGGTGAAAACTGCTTTCAAGATATTTCCTGGCACTTAAACAGGCCTCCGCGAGCTGGACAGGACCACCACAGTGGTTAAAACTGCTCTCTCGATCTTTCCTAGCACATAAACAGGCTTCCACCAGCTTCACAGGACATCCACAGTGGTGAAAACTGCTTTCTAGATGTCTCCTCGCACATAACCAGGCCTCCACGAGCTTCAGAGGACATCCACAGTGGTGAAAAGTGCTTTATCGATGCCTCCTGGTACTTAACCAGGCCAACACGAGATTCACAGCACCTCCGCAGTAGTGAAAACTGCTTTCTCGATATTTACTGGCACTTAAACAGGCCTCCGCGAGCTGTACAGGACCACCACAGTGGTGAAAACTGCTCTCTCGATCTTTCCTGGCACATAAACACGCTTGGACGAGCTTTAAACAACCTACACAGTGGTGAAAACTGCTTTATATATGCCTCCTGGTACCTAAGTAGGCCAACACCAGATTCACAGCACCTCCGCAGTGGTGAAAACTGCTTTCAAGATATTTCCTGGCACTTAAACTGGCCTCCGCGAGCTGGACAGGACCACCACAGTGGTTAAAACTGCTCTCTCGATCTTTCCTAGCACATAAACAGGCTTCCACCAGCTTCACAGGACATCCACAGTGGTGAAAACTGCTTTCTAGATGTCTCCTTGCACATAACCAGGCCTGCACGAGCTTCACAGGACCTCCACAGTGGTGAAAACTGCTTTCTCGATATTTCCTGGCACTTAAACAGGCCTCCGTCAGCTGGACAGGACCACCACAGTGGCGAAAACTGCTCTCTCGATCTTTCCTGGCACATAAACAGGCTTGCACGAGCTTCACAGAACCTCCACAGTGGTGAAAATTGCTTTCTAGATGTCTCCTGGGACATAACCAGGCCTCCACGAGCTTCACAGAACCTCCACAGTGGTGAAAAGTGCTTTCTCGATGCCTCCTGGTACTTAACCAGGCCAACACGAGATTCACAGCACCTCCGCAGTAAAGAAAACTGCTTTCTCGATACTTACTGGCACTTAAACAGGCCTCCGCGAGCTGTACAGGACCACCACAGTGGTGAAAACTGCTCTCTCGATCTTTCCTGGCACATAAACACGCTTGGACGAGCTTTAAACAACCTCCACAGTGGTGAAAACTGCTTTATCTATGCCTCCTGGTACCTAAGCAGGCCAACACCAGATTCACAGCACCTCCGCAGTGGTGAAAACTGCTTTCAAGATATTTCCTGGCACTTAAACTGGCCTCCGCGAGCTGGACAGGACCACCACAGTGGTTAAAACTGCTCTCTCGATCTTTCCTAGCACATAAACAGGCTTCCACCAGCTTCACAGGACATCCACAGTGGTGAAAACTGCTTTCTAGATGTCTCCTTGCACATAACCAGGCCTGCACGAGCTTCACAGGACCTCCACAGTGGTGAAAACTGCTTTCTCGATATTTCCTGGCACTTAAACAGGCCTCCGTCAGCTGCACAGGACCACCACAGTGGCGAAAACTGCTCTCTCGATCTTTCCTGGCACATAAACAGGCTTGCACGAGCTTCACAGTACCTCCACAGTGGTGAAAATTGCTTTCTAGATGTCTCCTGGGACATAACCAGGCCTCCACGAGCTTCACAGAACCTCCACAGTGGTGAAAAGTGCTTTCTCGATGCCTCCTGGTACTTAACCAGGCCAACACGAGATTCACAGCACCTCCGCAGTAAAGAAAACTGCTTTCTCGATATTTACTGGCACTTAAACAGGCCTCCGCGAGCTGTACAGGACCACCACAGTGGTGAAAACTGCTCTCTCGATCTTTCCTGGCAAATAAACACGCTTGGACGAGCTTTAAACAACCTCCACAGTGGTGAAAACTGCTTTATCTATGCCTCCTGGTACCTAAGCAGGCCAACACCAGATTCACAGCACCTCCGCAGTGGTGAAAACTGCTTTCAAGATATTTCCTGGCACTTAAACAGGCCTCCGCGAGCTGGACAGGACCAACACAGTGGTTAAAACTGCTCTCTCGATCTTTCATGGCACATAAACAGGCTTGCACGAGCTTCACAGAACCTCCACAGTGGTGAAAACTGCTTTCTAGATGTCTCCTGGCACATAACCAGGCGTCCACGAGCTTCACAGTACCTCCACAGTGGTGAAAATTGCTTTCTAGATGTCTCCTGGGACATAACCAGGCCTCCACGAGCTTCACAGAACCTCCACAGTGGTGAAAACAGCTTTCTCGATGCCTCCTGGTACTTAAGCAGGCCAACACGAGATTCACAGCACTTCCGCAGTGGTGAAAACTGCTTTCTCGATATTTCCTGGCACATAAACAGGCTTCCACGAGCTTCACAGGACATCCACAGTGGTGAAAACTTCTTTCTAGATGTCTCCTTGCACATAAAGAGGCATGCACGAGCTTCTCACAAACTCCACAGTGTTGAAAACTGCTTTCTCGATCTTTCCTGGCACTTAAACAGGCCACCGCGAGCTGGACAGGACCACCACAGCGTTGAAAACTACTCTCTCGATCTTTCCTAGCACATAAAGAGGCTTGCACGAGCTTATCAGAACCTCCACAGTGGTGAAAACTGCTTTCTAGATGTCTCCTGGCACATAACCAGGCCTGCACGAGCTTCACAGCGAATCACAGGACATCCACAGTATTGAAAACTGCTTTCTAGATGTCTCCTCGCACATAACCAGGCCTCCACGAGCTTCACAGGACCTCAACAGTGGTGAAAACTGTTTTCTCGATGCCTCCTGGTACTTAAGCAGGCCAACACGAGATTCATAGGACATCCATAGTGGTGAAAACTGCTTTCTAGATGTCTCCTGGCACATAACCAGGCCCCCAAGAGCTTCACAGGACCCCCACAGTGGTGAAAACTGCTTTCTCGATGCCTCCTGGTACTTAAACAGGCCAACACAAGATTCACAGCACCTCCGCAGTAGTGAAACAGCTTTCCCGATATTTCCTAGCACTCAAACAGGCCTCCGCGAGCAGGACAGGACTACCACAGTGGTGAAAACTGCTCTCTCGATCTTTCCTGGCACACAAACAGGCATACACAAGCTTCACAGAACCTCACCAGTGGTGAAAACTGCTTTCTAGATGTCTCCTGACACATAACCAGCCCTCAACGAGCTTCACAGTGAATCACAAGATATCCACAGTGGTGAAAACTGCTTTCTAGATGTCTCCTCGCACATAACCAGGCCTCCACGAGATTCACAGGACCTCCGCAGTGGTGAAAACTGCTTTCTCGATATTTCCTGGCACTTAAACAGGCCTCCACGAGCTTTATAGGACCTCCACAGTGGTGAAAACTGCTTTCTCGATGCCTCCTGGTACTTAAGCAGGCCAACACGAGATTCACAGGACATCCACAGTGGTGAAATCTGCTTTCTAGATGTCTCCTGGCACATAACCAGGCCCCCACGAGCTTCACAGGACCTCCACAGTGGTGAAAACTGCTTCCTCGATGCCTCCTGGTACTTAAGCAGGCCAACACAAGATTCACAGCACCTCCGCAGTGGTGAAACAGATTTCTCGATATTTGCTAGCACATAAACAGGCCTCCGCGAGCTTGACAGGACCACCACAGTGGTGAAAACTGCTCTCTCGATCTTTCCTGGCACACAAACAGGCTTGCACGAGCTTCACAGAACCTCCACAGTGGTGAAAACTGCTTTCTAGATGTCTCCTGGCACATAACCAGTCCTCAACGAGCTTCACAGAACCTCCACAGCGGTGAAAACTGCTTTCTAGATGTCTCCTGGCACATAACCAGGCCTCCACGAGCTTCACAGGACCTCCACAGTGGTGAAAACTGCTTTCTCGATGCCTCCTGGTACTTAAGCAGGCCAACACAAGATTCACAGCACCTCCGCAGTGGTGAAACAGATTTCTCCATATTTCCTAGCAATTAAACAGGCATTCGCGAGCTTGACAGGACAACCACAGTGGTGAAAACTGCTCTCTCGATGCCTCCTGGTACTTAACCAGGCCAAAACGAGATTCACAGCACCTCCGCAGTGGTGAAAACTGCTTTCAAGATATTTCGTGGCACTTAAACCGGCCTCCGCGAGCTGTACAGGACCACCACAGTGGTGAAAACTGCTATCTCGATCTTTCCTGGCACATAAACAGGCTTGGACGAGCTTTAAACAACCTCCACCGTGGTGAAAACTGCTTTATCTATGCGTCCTGGTACTTAAGCAGGCCAACACGAGATTCACAGCACCTCCGCAGTGGTGAAAACTGCTTTCAAGATATTTCCTGGCACTTAAACAGGCCTGCGCGAGCTGGACAGGACAACCACAGTGGTTAAAACTGCTCTCTCGATCTTTCCTGGCACATAAACAGGCTTGCACGAGCTTCACAGGACCTCCACAGTGGTGAAAATTGCTTTCTAGATGTCTCCTGGGACATAACCAGGCCTCCACGAGCTTCACAGAACCTCAACAGTGGTGAAAACAGCTTTCTCGATGCCTCCTGGTACTTAAGCAGGCCAACATGAGATTCACAGCACTACCGCAGTGGTGAAAACTGCTTTCTCGATATTTCCTGGCACACAAACAGGCTTCCACGAGCTTCACAGGACTCCCACAGTGGTGAAAACTGCTTTCTAAATGTCTCCTGGGACATAACCAGGCCTCCACGAGCTTCACAGAACCTCCACAGTGGTGAAAACAGCTTTCTCGATGCCTCCTGGTACTTAAGCAGGCCAACACGAGATTCACAGCACTACCGCAGTGGTGAAAACTGCTTTCTCGATATTTCCTGGCACACAAACAGGCTTCCACGAGCTTCACAGGACTCCCACAGTGGTGAAAACTGCTTTCTAAATGTCTCCTTGCACATAAAAAGGCTTGCACGAGCTTCTCACAAACTCCACAGTGTTGAAAACTGCTTTCTCGATCTTTCCTGGCACTTAAACAGGCCACCGCGAGCTGGACAGGACCACCACAGCGTTGAAAACTACTCTCTCGATCTTTCCTAGCACATAAAGAGGCTTGCACGAGCTTAGCAGAACCACCACAGTGGTGAAAACTGCTTTCTAGATGTCTCCTGGCACATAACCAGGCCTGCACGAGCTTCACAGCGAATCACAGGACATCCACAGTATTGAAAACTGCTTTCTAGATGTCTCCTCGCACATAACCAGGCCTCCACGAGCTTCACAGGACCTCAACAGTGGTGAAAACTGCTTTCTCGATGCCTCCTGGTACTTAAGCAGGCCAACACGAGATTCACAGCACTTCCGCAGTGGTGAAAACTGCTTTCTCGATATTTCCTGGCACATAAACAGGCTTCCACGAGCTTCACAGGACTTCCACAGTGGTGAAAACTGCTTTCTAAATGTCTCCTTGCACATAAAAAGGCTTGCACGAGCTTCTCACAAACTCCACAGTGTTGAAAACTGCTTTCTCGATCTTTCCTGGCACTTAAACAGGCCACCGCGAGCTGGACAGGACCACCACAGCGTTGAAAACTACTCTCTCGATCTTTCCTAGCACATAAAGAGGCTTGCACGAGCTTAGCAGAACCACCACAGTGGTGAAAACTGCTTTCTAGATGTCTCCTGGCACATAACCAGGCCTGCACGAGCTTCACAGCGAATCACAGGACATCCACAGTATTGAAAACTGCTTTCTAGATGTCTCCTCGCACATAACCAGGCCTCCACGAGCTTCACAGGACCTCAACAGTGGTGAAAACTGTTTTCCCGATGCCTCCTGGTACTTAAGCAGGCCAACACGAGATTCATAGGACATCCATAGTGGTGAAAACTGCTTTCTAGATGTCTCCTGGCACATAACCAGGCCCCCAAGAGCTTCACAGGACCCCCACAGTGGTGAAAACTGCTTTCTCGATGCCTCCTGGTACTTAAACAGGCCAACACAAGATTCACAGCACCTCCGCAGTAGTGAAACAGCTTTCCCGATATTTCCTAGCACTCAAACAGGCCTCGGAGAGCAGGACAGGACTACCACAGTGGTGAAAACTGCTCTCTTGATCTTTCCTGGCACACAAACAGGCATACACGAGCTTCACAGAACCTAGACAGTGGTGAAAACTGCTTTCTAGATGCCTCCTGGCACATAACCAGGCCTCAACCAGCTTCACAGTGAATCACAGGATATCCACAGTGGTGAAAACTGCTTTCTAGATGTCTCCTCGCACATAACCAGGCCTCCACGAGCTTTATAGGACCTCCACAGTGGTGAAAACTGCTTTCTCGATGCCTCCTGGTACTTAAGCAGGCCAACACGAGATTCACAGGACATCCACAGTGGTGAAAACTGCTTTCTAGATGTCTCCTGGCACACAACCAGGCCCCCACGAGCTTCACAGGACCTCCACAGTGGTGAAAACTGCTTTCTCGATGCCTCCTGGTACTTAAGCAGGCCAACACAAGATTCACAGCACCTCCGCAGTGGTGAAACAGATTTCTCGATATTTCCTAGCACTTAAACAGGCCTCCGCGAGCTGGACAGGACCACCACAGTGGTGAAAACTGCTCTCTCGATCTTTCCTGGCACACAAACAGGCTTGCACGAGCTTCACAGAACTTCCACAGTGGTGAAAACTGCTTTCTAGATGTCTCCTGGCACATAACCAGGCCTCAACGAGCTTCACAGAACCTCCACAGCGGTGAAAACTGCATTCTCGATCTTTCCTGGCACTAAAACAGGCCTCCGCGAACTGGACAGGACAACCACAGTAGTGAAAACTGCTCTCTAGATCTTTCCTGGCACATAAACAGGCTTGCACGAGCTTCACAGAACCTCCACAGCGATGAAAACTGCTTTCTAGATGTCTCCTGGCATATAACCAGGCCTCCACGAGCTTCACAGGACCTCCGCAGTGGTTTAAACTGCTTTCTCGACGACTCATGGTACTTAACCAGGCCAACACGAGATTCACAGGACCTCCGCAGTGGTGAAAACTGCTTTCTCGATATTTCCTGGCACTTAAACAGGCCTCCGCGAGCTGGACAGGACCACCACAGTGGTGAAAACTGCTCTCTCGATCTTTCCTGCACATAAACAGGCTTGCACGAGCTTCTCAGAACCTCCACAGTGGTGAAAACTGCTTTCTCGATCTCTCCTGGCACTGAAACAGGACTCCGCGATCTGGACAGGACCACCACAGCGTTGAAAACTACTGTCTAGATCTTTCCTAGCACATAAACAGGCTTGCACGAACTTCTCAGAACTTCCACAGCGGTGAAAACTGCTTTCTAGATGACTCCTGCCACATAACCAGTCCTCCACAAGCTTCACAGGACATCCACAGTGGTGAAAACTGCTTTATAGATGTCTCCTGGCACATAACCAGGCTTCAACGAGCTTCACAGTGAATCACAGGATATCCACAGTGGTGAAAACTGCTTTCTAGATGTCTCCTCGCACATTACCAGGCCTCCACGAGCCTTGTAGGACCTCCACAGTGGTGAAAACTGCTTTCTCGATGCTTCCTGGTACTTAAGCAGGCCAACACGAGATTCACAGGACATCCACAGTGGTGAAAACTGCTTTCTAGATGTCTCCTCGCACATAACCAGGCCCCCACGAGCTTCACAGGACCTCCACAGTGGTGAAAACTGCTTTCTCGATGCCTCCTGGTACTTAAGGAGGCCAACACAAGATTCACAGCACCTCCGCAGTGGTGAAACAGATTTATCGATATTTCCTAGCACTTAAACAGGCCTCCTCGAGCTGGACAGGACCACCACAGTGGTGTAAACTGCTCTGTCGATCTCTCCTAGCACATAAACAGGCTTCCACGAGCTTCATAGGACATCCACAGTGGTGAAAACTGCTTTCTAGATGTCTCCTTGCACATAACCAGGCCTGCACGGGCTTCCCAGGACTTCCACAGTGGTCAAAACTGCTTTCTCGATATTTCCTGGCACTTAAACAGGCCTCTGCGAGCTGGACAGGACCACCACAGTGGTGAAAACTGTGCTCTCGATCTTTCCTGGCACATAAACAGGCTTGCACGAGCTTCACAGAACCTCCACAGTAGTGAAAACTGCTTTCTCGATGCCTCCTGGTACTTAACCAGGCCAAAACGAGATTCACAGCACCTCCGCAGTGGTGAAAACTGCTTTCTCGACATTTCCTGGCACTTAAACAGGCCTCCGCGAGCTGTACAGGACCACCACAGTGGTGAAAACTGCTCTCTCGATCTTTCCTGGCACATAAACACGCTTGGACGAGCTTTAATCAACCTCCACAGTGGTGAAAACTGCTTTATCTATGCCTCCTGACACTACGAGATTCACAGCACCTCCGCAGTGGTGAAAACTGCTTTCAAGATATTTCCTGGCACTTAAACAGGCCTCCGCGAGCTGGACAGGACCACCACAGTGGTTAAAACTGCTCTCTCGATCTTTCCTGGCATATAAACAGGCTTGCACGAGCTTCACAGAACCTCCACAGTGGTGAAAACTGCTTTTTAGATGTCTCCTGGCACATAACCAGGCCTCCACGAGCTTCACAGGACCTCCACAGTGGTGAAAATTGCTTTCTAGATGTCTCCTGGGACATAACCAGGCCTCCACGAGCTTCACAGAACCCCCAAAGTGGTGAAAACAGCTTTCTCGATGCCTCCTGGTACTTAAGCAGGCCAACACGAGATTCACAGCACTTCCGCAGTGGTGAAAACTGCTTTCTCGATATTTCCTGGCACATAAACAGGCTTCCACGAGCTTCACAGGACATCCACAGTGGTGAAAACTGCTTTCTAGATGTCTCCTTGCACATAAACAGGCTTGCACGAGCTTCTCACAAACTCCACAGTGTTGAAAACTGCTTTCTCGATCTTTCCTGGCACTTAAACAGGCCACCGCGAGCTGGACAGGACCACCACAGCGTTGAAAACTACTCTCTCGATCTTTGCTAGCACATAAAGAGGCTTGTACGAGCTTATCAGAACCTCCACAGTGGTGAAAACTGCTTTCTAGATGTCTCCTGGCACATAACCAGGTCTGCACGAGCTTCACAGCGAATCACAGGACATCCACAGTATTGAAAACTTCTTTCGAGATGTCTCCTCGCACATAACCAGGCCTCCACGAGCTTCACAGGACCTCCACAGTGGTGAAAACTGTTTTCTCGATGCCTCCTGGTACATAAGCAGGCCAACACGAGATTCATAGGACATCCATAGTGGTGAAAACTGCTTTCTAGATGTCTCCTGGCACATAACCAGGCCCCCAAGAGCTTCACAGGACCCCCACAGTGGTGAAAACTGCTTTCTCGATGCCTCCTGGTACTTAAACAGGCCAACACAAGATTCACAGCACCTCCGCAGTAGTGAAACAGCTTTCCCGATATTTCCTAGCACTCAAACAGGCCTCTGCGAGCAGGACAGAACTACCACAGTGGTGAAAACTGCTCTCTCGATCTTTCCTGGAACACAAACAGGCATACACGAGCTTCACAGAACCTCACCAGTGGTGAAAACTGCTTTCTAGATGTCTCCTGGCACATAACCAGGCCTCACCCAGCTTCACAGTGAATCACAGGATATCCACAGTGGTGAAAACAGCTTTCTAGATGTCTCCTCGCACATAACCAGGCCTCCACGAGCTTTATAGGACCTCCACAGTGGTGAAAACTGCTTTCTCGATGCCTCCTGGTACTTAAGCAGGCCAACACGAGATTCACAGGACCTCCGCAGTGGAGAAAACTGCTTTCTCGATATTTCCTGGCACTTATACAGGCCTCCGCGAGCTGGACAGGACCACCACAGTTGTGAAAACTGCTCTCTCGATCTTTCCTGCACATAAACAGGCTTGCACGAGCTTCTCAGAACCTCCACAGTGGTGAAAACTGCTTTCTCGATCTCTCCTGGCACTGAAACAGGACTCCGCGATCTGGACAGGACCACCACAGCGTTGAAAACTACTGTCTAGATCTTTCCTAGCACATAAACAGGCTTGCACGAACTTCTCAGAACTTCCACAGCGGTGAAAACTGCTTTCTAGATGACTCCTGGCACATAACCAGTCCTCCACGAGCTTCACAGGACTTCCACAGTGGTCAAAACTGCTTTATAGATGTCTCCTGGCACATAACCAGGCCTCAACGAGCTTCACAGTGAATCACAGGATATCCACAGTGGTGAAAACTGCTTTCTCGATGCCTCCTGGTACTTAAGGAGGCCAACACAAGATTCACAGCACCTCCGCAGTGGTGAAACAGATTTCTCGATATTTCCTAGCACTTAAACAGGCCTCCTCGAGCTGGACAGGACCACCACAGTGGTGTAAACTGCTCTGTCGATCTCTCCTAGCACATAAACAGGCTTCCACGAGCTTCACAGGACATCCACAGTGGTGAAAACTGCTTTCTAGATGTCTCCTGGCACATAACCAGGCCTCAACGAGCTTCACAGAACCTCCACAGCGGTGAAACCTGCTTTCTAGATGTCTCCTGGCACATAACCAGGCCCCCACGAGCTTCACAGGACCTCCACAGTGGTGAAAACTGCTTTCTCGATGCCTCCTGGTACTTAAGCAGGCCAACACAAGATTCACAGCACCTCCGCAGTGGTGAAACAGATTTCTCCATATTTCCTAGCAATTAAACAGGCATCCGCGAGCTTGACAGGACAACCACAGTGGTGAAAACTGCTGTCTCGATGCCTCCTGGTACTTAACCAGGCCAAAACGAGATTCACAGCACCCCCGCAGTGGTGAAAACTGCTTTCAAGATATTTCCTGGCACTTAAACCGGCCTCCGCAAGCTGTACAGGACCACCACAGTGGTGAAAACTGCTATCTCAATCTTTGCTGGCACATAAACAGGCTTGCACGAGCTTGACAGAACCTCCACAGTGGTGAAAACTGCTTTTTAGATGTCTCCTGGCACATAACCAGGCCTCCACAAGCTTCACAGGACCTACACAGTGGTGAAAATTGCTTTCTAGATGTCTCCTGGGACATAACAAGGCCTCCACGAGCTTCACAGAACCTCCACAGTGGTGAAAACAGCTTTCTCGATGCCTCCTGGTACTTAAGCAGGCCAACACGAGATTCACAGCACTACCGCAGTGGTGAAAACTGCTTTCTCGATATTTCCTGGCACACAAACAGGCTTCCACGAGCTTCACAGGACTTCCACAATGGTGAAAACTGCTTTCTAAATGTCTCCTTGCACATAAAAAGGCTTGCACGAGCTTCTCACAAAATCCACAGTGTTGAAAACTGCTTTCTCGATCTTTCCTGGCACTTAAACAGGCCACCGCGAGCTGGACACGACCACCACAGCGTTGAAAACTACACTCTCGATCTTTCCTAGCACATAAAGAGGCTTGCACGAGCTTAGCAGAACCACCACAGTGGTGAAAACTGCTTTCTAGATGTCTCCTGGCACATAACCAGGCCTGCCGAGCTTCACAGCGAACCACAGGACATCCACAGTATTGAAAACTGCTTTCTAGATGTCTCCTCGCACATAACCAGGCCTCCACGAGCTTCACAGGACCTCAACAGTGGTGAAAACTGTTTTCCCGATGCCTCCTGGTACTTAAGCAGGCCAACACGAGATTCATAGGACATCCATAGTGGTGAAAACTGCTTTCTAGATGTCTCCTGGCACATAACCAGGCCACCAAGAGCTTCACAGGACCCCCACAGTGGTGAAAACTGCTTTCTCGATGCCTCCTGGTACTTAAACAGGCCAACACAAGATTCACAGCACCTCCGCAGTAGTGAAACAGCTTTCCCGATATTTCCTAGCACTCAAACAGGCCTCCGCGAGCAGGACAGGACTACCACAGTGGTGAAAACTGCTCTCTTGATATTTCCTGGCACACAAACAGGCATACACGAGCTTCACAGAACCTCACCAGTGGTGAAAACTGCTTTCTAGATGTCTCCTGGCACATAACCAGGCCTCAACCAGCTTCACAGTGAATCACAGGACCTCCACAGTGGTGAAAACTGCTTTCTCGATGCCTCCTGGTACTTAAGCAGGCCAACACAAGATTCACAGCACCTCCGCAGTGGTGAAACAGATTTCTCGATATTTCCTAGCACTTAAACAGGCCTCCGCGAGCTGGACAGGACCACCACAGTGGTGAAAACTGCTCTCTCGATCTTTCCTGGCACACAAACAGGCTTGCACGAGCTTCACAGAACTTCCACAGTGGTGAAAACTGCTTTCTAGATGTCTCCTGGCACATAACCAGGCCTCAACGAGCTTCACAGAACCTCCACAGCGGTGAAAACTGCATTCTCGATCTTTCCTGGCACTAAAACAGGCCTCCGCGAACTGGACAGGACAACCACAGTAGTGAAAACTGCTCTCTAGATCTTTCCTGGCACATAAACAGGCTTGCACGAGCTTCACAGAACCTCCACAGCGATGAAAACTGCTTTCTAGATGTCTCCTGGCATATAACCAGGCCTCCACGAGCTTCACAGGACCTCCGCAGTGGTTTAAACTGCTTTCTCGACGACTCATGGTACTTAACCAGGCCAACACGAGATTCACAGGACCTCCGCAGTGGTGAAAACTGCTTTCTCGATATTTCCTGGCACTTAAACAGGCCTCCGCGAGCTGGACAGGACCACCACAGTGGTGAAAACTGCTCTGTCGATCTTTCCTGCACATAAACAGGCTTGCACGAGCTTCTCAGAACCTCCACAGTGGTGAAAACTGCTTTCTCGATCTCTCCTGGCACATAACCAGTCCTCCACGAGCTTCACAGGACATCCACAGTGGTGAAAACTGCTTTATAGATGTCTCCTGGCACATAACCAGGCCTCAACGAGCTTCACAGTGAATCACAGGATATCCACAGTGGTGAAAACTGCTTTCTAGATGTCTCCTCGCACATAACCAGGCTTCCACGAGCCTTATAGGACCTCCACAGTGGTGAAAACTGCTTTCTCGATGCTTCCTGGTACTTAAGCAGGCCAACACGAGATTCACAGGACATCCACAGTGGTGAAAACTGCTTTCTAGATGTCTCCTCGCACATAACCAGGCCCCCACGAGCTTCACAGGACCTCCACAGTGGTGAAAACTGCTCTGTCGATCTCTCCTAGCACAGAAACAGGCTTCCACGAGCTTCACAGGACATCCACAGTGGTAAACACTGCTTTCTAGATGTCTCCTTGCACATAACCAGGCCTGCACGAGCTTCCCAGGACTTCCACAGTGGTCAAAACTGCTTTCTCGATATTTCCTGGCACTTAAACAGGCCTCTGCGAGCTGGACAGGACCACCACAGTGGTGAAAACTGTGCTCTCGATCTTTCCTGGCACATAAACAGGCTTGCACGAGCTTCACAGAACCTCCACAGTAGTGAAAACTGCTTTCTCGATGCCTCCTGGTACTTAACCAGGCCAAAACGAGATTCACAGCACCTCCGCAGTGGTGAAAACTGCTTTCTCGATATTTCCTGGCACTTAAACAGGCCTCCGCGAGCTGTACAGGACCACCACAGTGGTGAAAACTGCTCTCTCGATCTTTCCTGGCACACAAACACGCTTGGACGAGCTTTAAACAACCTCCACAGTGGTGAAAACTGCTTTATCTATGCCTCCTGACACTACGAGATTCACAGCACCTCCACAGTGGTGAAAACTGCTTTCAAGATATTTCCTGGCACTTAAACAGGCCTCCGCGAGCTGGACAGGACCACCACAGTGGTTAAAACTGCTCTCTCGATCTTTCCTGGCACATAAACAGGCTTGCACGAGCTTCACAGAACCTCCACAGTGGTGAAAACTGCTTTTTAGATGTCTCCTGGCACATAACCAGGCCTCCACGAGCTTCACAGTACCTCCACAGTGGTGAATATTGCTTTCTAGATGTCTCCTGGGACATAACCAGGCCTCCACAAGCTTCACACAATCCCCACAGTGGTGAAAACTGCTTTCTCGATGCCTCCTGGTACTTAAACAGGCCAACACAAGATTCACAGCACCTCCGCAGTAGTGAAACAGCTTTCCCGATATTTCCTAGCACTCAAACAGGCCTCCGCGAGCAGGACAGGACTACCACAGTGGTGAAAACTGCTCTCTTGATCTTTCCTGGCACACAAACAGGGATACACGAGCTTCACAGAACCTCACCAGTGGTGAAAACTGCTTTCTAGATGTCTCCTGGCACATAACCAGGCCTCAACCAGCTTCACAGTGAATCACAGGATATCCACAGTGGTGAAAACTGCTTTCTAGATGTCTCCTCGCACATAACCAGGCCTCCACGAGCTTTATAGGACCTCCACAGTGGTGAAAACTGCTTTCTCGATGCCTCCTGGTACTTAAGCAGGCCAACACGAGATTCACAGGACATCCACAGTGGTGAAAACTGCTTTCTAGATGTCTCCTGGCACATAACCAGGCCCCCACGAGCTTCACAGGACCTCCACAGTGGTGAAAACTGCTTTCTCGATGCCTCCTGGTACTTAAGCAGGCCAACACAAGATTCACAGCACCTCCGCAGTGGTGAAACAGATTTCTCGATATTTCCTAGCACTTAAACAGGCCTCCGCGAGCTGGACAGGACCACCACAGTGGTGAAAACTGCTCTCTCGATCTTTCCTGGCACACAAACAGGCTTGCACGAGCTTCACAGAACTTCCACAGTGGTGAAAACTGCTTTCTAGATGTCTCCTGGCACATAACCAGGCCTCAACGAGCTTCACAGAACCTCCACAGCAGTTAAAACTGCATTCTCGATCTTTCCTGGCACTAAAACAGGCCTCCGCGAACTGGACAGGACAACCACAGTAGTGAAAACTGCTCTCTAGATCTTTCCTGGCACATAAACAGGCTTGCACGAGCTTCACAGAACCTCCACAGCGATGAAAACTGCTTTCTAGATGTCTCCTGGCATATAACCAGGCCTCCACGAGCTTCACAGGACCTCCGCAGTGGTTTAAACTGCTTTCTCGACGACTCATGGTACTTAACCAGGCCAACACGAGATTCACAGGACCTCCGCAGTGGTGAAAACTGCTTTCTCGATATTTCCTGGCACTTAAACAGGCCTCCGCGAGCTGGACAGGACCACCACAGTGGTGAAAACTGCTCTCTCGATCTTTCCTGCACATAAACAGGCTTGCACGAGCTTCTCAGAACCTCCACAGTGGTGAAAACTGCTTTCTCGATCTCTCCTGGCACTGAAACAGGACTCCGCGATCTGGACAGGACCACCACAGCGTTGAAAACTACTGTCTAGATCTTTCCTAGCACATAAACAGGCTTGCACGAACTTCTCAGAACTTCCACAGCGGTGAAAACTGCTTTCTAGATGACTCCTGGCACATAACCAGTCCTCCACGAGCTTCACAGGACATCCACAGTGGTGAAAACTGCTTTATAGATGTCTCCTGGCACATAACCAGGCCTCAACGAGCTTCACAGTGAATCACAGGATATCCACAGTGGTGAAAACTGCTTTCTAGATGTCTCTTCGCACATAACCAGGCCTCCACGAGCCTTATAGGACCTCCACAGTGGTGAAAACTGCTTTCTCGATGCTTCCTGGTACTTAAGCAGGCCAACACGAGATTCACAGGACATCCACAGTGGTGAAAACTGCTTTCTAGATGTCTCCTCGCACATAACCAGGCCCCCACGAGCTTCACAGGACCTCCACAGTGGTGAAAACTGCTCTGTCGATCTCTCCTAGCACAGAAACAGGCTTCCACGAGCTTCACAGGACATCCACAGTGGTGAAAACTGCTTTCTAGATGTCTCCTTGCACATAACCAGGCCTGCACGAGCTTCCCAGGACTTCCAAAGTGGTCAAAACTGCTTTCTCGATATTTCCTGGCACTTAAACAGGCCTCTCCGAGCTGGACAGGACCACCACAGTGGTGAAAACTGTGCTCTCGATCTTTCCAGGCACATAAACAGGCTTGCATGAGCTTCACAGAACCTCCACAGTAGTGAAAACTGCTTTCTCGATGCCTCCTGGTACTTAACCAGGCCAAAATGAGATTCACAGCACCTCCGCAGTGGTGAAAACTGCTTTCTCGATATTTCCTGGCACTTACACAGGCCTCCGCGAGCTGTACAGGACCACCACAGTGGTGAAAACTGCTCTCTAGATCTTTCCTGGCACATAAACACGCTTGGACGAGCTTTAAACAACCTCCACAGTGGTGAAAACTGCTTTATCTATGCCTCCTGACACTACGAGATTCACAGCACCTCCGCAGTGGTGAAAACTGCTTTCAAGATATTTCCTGGCACTTAAACAGGCCTCCGCGAGCTGGACAGGACCACCACAGTGGTTAAAACTGCTCTCTCGATCTTTCCTGGCACATAAACAGGCTTGCACGAGCTTCACAGAACCTCCACAGTGGTGAAAACTGCTTTTTAGATGTCTCCTGGCACATAACCAGGCCTCCACGAGCTTCACAGTACCTCCACAGTGGTGAAAATTGCTTTCTAGATGTCTCCTGGGACATAACCAGGCCTCCACGAGCTTCACAGAACCCCCAAAGTGGTGAAAACAGCTTTCTCGATGCCTCCTGGTACTTAAGCAGGCCAACACGAGATTCACAGCACTTCTGCAGTGGTGAAAACTGCTTTGTCGATATTTCCTGGCACATAAACAGGCTTCCACGAGCTTCACAGGACATCCACAGTGGTGAAAATTGCTTTCTAGATGTCTCCTTGCACATAAACAGGCTTGCACGAGCTTCTCACAAACTCCACAGTGTTGAAAACTGCTTTCTCGATCTTTCCTGGCACTTAAACAGGCCACCGCGAGCTGGACAGGACCACCACAGCGTTGAAACTACTCTCTCGATCTTTCCTAGCACATAAAGAGGTTTGTACGAGCTTATCAGAACCTCCACAGTGGTGAAAACTGCTTTCTAGATGTCTCCTGGCACATAACCAGGTCTGCACGAGCTTCACAGCGAATCACAGAACATCCACAGTATTGAAAACTGCTTTCTAGATGTCTCCTCGCACATAACCAGGCCTCCACGAGCTTCACAGGACCTCCACAGTGGTGAAAACTGTTTTCTCGATGCCTCCTGGTACATAAGCAGGCCAACACGAGATTCATAGGACATCCATAGTGGTGAAAACTGCTTTCTAGATGTCTCCTGGCACATAACCAGGCCCCCAAGAGCTTCACAGGACCCCCACAGTGGTGAAAACTGCTTTCTCGATGCCTCCTGGTACTTAAACAGGCCAACACAAGATTCACAGCACCTCCGCAGTAGTGAAACAGCTTTCCCGATATTTCCTAGCAGTCAAACAGGCCTCCGCGAGCAGGACAGGACTAGCACAGTGGTGAAAACTGCTCTCTCGATCTTTCCTGGCACACAAACAGGCATACTCGAGCTTCACAGAACCTCACCAGTGGTGAAAACTGCTTTCTAGATGTCTCCTGACACATAACCAGCCCTCAACGAGCTTCACAGTGAATCACAGGATATCTACAGTGGTGAAAACTGCTTTCTAGATGTCTCCTCGCATATAACCAGGCCTCCACGAGCTTTATAGGACCTCCACAGTGGTGAAAACTGCTTTCTCGATGCCTCCTGGTACTTAAGCAGGCCAACACGAGATTCACAGGACATCCGCAGTGGTGAAATCTGCTTTCTAGATGTCTCCTGGCACATAACCAGGTCCCCACGAGCTTCACAGGACCTCCACAGTGGTGAAAACTGCTTTCTCGATGCCTCCTTGCACATAAACAGGCTTGCACGAGCTTCTCACAAACTCCACAGTGTTGAAAACTGCTTTCTCAATCTTTCCTGGCACTTAAACAGGCCACCGCGAGCTGGACAGGACCACCACAGCGTTGAAAACTACTCTCTCGATCTTTCCTAGCACATAAAGAGGCTTGCACGAGCTTATCAGATCCTCCACAGTGGTGAAAACTGCTTTCTAGATGTCTCCTGGCACATAACCAGGTCTGCACGAGCTTCACAGCGAATCACAGGACATCCACAGTATTGAAAACTGCTTTCTAGATGTCTCCTCGCACATAACCAGGCCTCCACGAGCTTCACAGGACCTCCACAGTGGTGAAAACTGTTTTCTCGATGCCTCCTTGTACTTAAGCAGGCCAACACGAGATTCATAGGACATCCATAGTGGTGAAAACTGCTTTCTAGATGTCTCCTTGCACATAACCAGGCCTGCACGAGCTTCCCAGGACTTCCACAGTGGTCAAAACTGCTTTCTAGATGTCTCCTCGCACATAACCAGGCCTCCACGAGCCTTATAGGACCTCCACAGTGGTGAAAACTGCTTTTTCGATGCCTCCTGTTACTTAAGGAGGCCAACACAAGATTCACAGCACCTCCGCAGTGGTGAAACAGATTTCTCGATATTTCCTAGCACTTAAACAGGCCTCCTCGAGCTGGACAGGACCACCACAGTGGTGTAAACTGCTCTGTCGATCTCTCCTAGCACATAAACAGGCTTCCAGGAGCTTCACAGGACATCCACAGTGGTGAAAACTGCTTTCTAGATGTCTCCTTGCACATAACCAGGCCTGCACGAGCTTCCCAGGACTTCCACAGTGGTCAAAACTGCTTTCTCGATATTTCCTGGTACTTAAACAGGCCTCTGCGAGCTGGACAGGACCACCACAGTGGTGAAAACTGTGCTCTCGATCTTTCCTGGCACATAAACAGGCTTGCACGAGCTTCACAGAACCTCCACAGTAGTGAAAACTGCTTTCTCGATGCCTCCTGGTACTTAACCAGGCCAAAACGAGATTCACAGCACCTCCGCAGTGGTGAAAACTGCTTTCTCGATATTTCCTGGCACTTAAACAGGCCTCCGCGAGCTGTACAGGACCAGCACAGTGGTGAAAACTGCTCTCTCGATCTTTCCTGGCACATAAACACGCTTGGACGAGCTTTAAACAACCTCCACAGTGGTGAAAACTGCTTTATCTATGCCTCCTGACACTACGAGATTCACAGCACCTCTGCAGTGGTGAAAACTGCTTTCAAGATATTTCCTGGCACTTAAACAGGCCTCCGCGAGCTGGACAGGACCACCACAGTGGTTAAAACTGCTCTCTCGATCTTTCCTGGCACATAAACAGGCTTGCACGAGCTTCACAGAACCTCCACAGTGGTGAAAACTGCTTTTTAGATGTCTCCTGGCACATAACCAGGCCTCCACGAGCTTTATAGGACCTCCACAGTGGTGAAAACTGCTTTCTCGATGCCTCCTGGTACTTAAGCAGGCCAACACGAGATTCACAGGACATCCACAGTGGTGAAAACTGCTTTCTAGATGTCTCCTGGCACATATCCAGGCCCCCACGAGCTTCACAGGACCTCCACAGTGGTGAAAACTGCTTTCTCGATGCCTCCTGGTACTTAAGCAGGCCAACACAAGATTCACAGCACCTCCGCAGTGGTGAAACAGATTTCTCGATATTTGCTAGCACTTAAACAGGCCTCCGCGAGCTTGACAGGACCACCACAGTGGTGAAAACTGCTCTCTCGATCTTTCCTGGCACACAAACAGGCTTGCACGAGCTTCACAGAACTTCCACAGTGGTGAAAACTGCTTTCTAGATGTCTCCTGGCACATAACCAGGCCTCAACGAGCTTTACAGAACCTCCACAGCGGTGAAAACTGCTTTCTCGGTCTTTCCTGGCATTTAAACAGGCCTCCGCGAACTGGACAGGACCACCCAAGTAGTGAAAACTGCTCTCTAGATCTTTCCTGGCACATAAACAGGCTTGCACGAGCTTCACAGAACCTCCACAGCGGTGAAAACTGCTTTCTAGATGTCTCCTGGCACATAACCAGGCGTCCACGAGCTTCACAGGACATTCACAGTGGTGAAAACTGCTTTATAGATGTCTCCTGGCACATAACCAGGCCTCCACGAGCTTCACAGGACCTCCACAGTGGTGAAAACTGCTTTCTCGATGCCTCCTTGTACTTAAGCAGGCCAACACGAGATTCACAGCACCTCCGCATTGGTGAAAACTGCTTCCTCGATATTTCCTGGCACTTAAACAGGCATTCGCGAGTTGGACAGTACCACCACAGTGTTGAAAACTGCTCTCTCGATCTTTCCTGGCACATAAACAGGCTTGCCCGTGCTTCACGGAACCTCCACAGTGGTGAAAACTGCTTTCTAGATGTCTACTGGCACATAACCAAGCCTCCACGAGCTTCACAGGACCTCCAAAGTGGTGAAAACTGCTTTCTAGATGTCTCCTGGCACATAACCAGGCCTCAATGAGCTTCACAGAACCTCCACAGTGGTGAAAACTGCTTTCTCGATCTTTCCTGGCACTTAAACAGGCCTCCGCGAGCTGGACAGGACCACCACAGTGGTGAAAACTGCTCTATCAATCTTCCCTGGCACATAAACAGGCTGGCACGAGCTTCACAGAACCTCCACAGTGGTGAAAACTGCTTTCTAGATGTCTCTTGCCACATAACCAGGCCCCCACGAGCTTCACAGGACCTCCACAGTGGTGAAAACTGTTTTCTCAATGCCTCCTGGTACTTAACCAGGCTAACACGACATTCACAGCACCTCTGCAGTGGTGAAAACTGCTTTCTCGTTATTTTCTGGCACTTACACAGGCATCCGCGAGCTGGACAGGACCACCACAGCGTTGCAAACTGCTCTCTCGACCATTCCTGGCACATAAACAGGCGTCCGCGAGCTGGAGAGGACCACCACAGCGTTGAAAAATGCTCTCTCGATCATTCCTGGCACATAAACAGGCTTGCACGAGCTTCACAGAACCTCCACAGTGGTGAAAAATGCTTTCTCGATCCTTCCTGGCACTTAAACACTTCTCCGCGAGCTGGACAGGACCACCACAGCGTTGAAAACTGCTCTCTCGATCATTCCTGGTACATAAACAGGCCTCCGCAAGCAGGAAAGGACCACCACAGCGTTGAAAACTGTTCTCTCGATCTTTCCTGGCACATAAACAGGCTTGCACGAGCTTCACAGAACCTTCACAGTGGTGAAAACTGCTTTCTAGATGTCTCCTGGGACATAAGCCGTCCTCCACGAGCTTCACAGGACCTCCACAGTGGTGAAAACTGTTTTCTCGATGCCTCCTGGTACTTCACCAGGCTGACACGACATTCACAGCACCTCCGCAGTGGTGAAAACTGCTTTCTCGTTATTTCCTGGCACTTAAACAGGCATCTGCGAGCTGGACAGGACCACCACAGCATTGAAAACTGCTCTCTCGACCATTCCTTGCACATAAACAGGCCTCCGCGAGCTGGACAGGACTACCACAGCGTTGAAAACTGCTCTCTCGATCTTTCCTGGCACATAAACAGGCTTCCACGAGCTTCACAGGACATCCACATTGGTGAAAACTGCTTTCTAGATGTCTCCTGGCACATAACCAGGCCTGCATGACCTTCACAGGCCCTCCACAGTGGTGAAAACTGCTTTCTCGATCCTTCCTGGCACTTAAACAGGCCTCCGCGAGCTGGACAGGACCACCACAGCGTTGAAAAATGCTCTCTCGATCATTCCTGGCACATAAACAGGCTTGGACGAGCTTCACAGAACCTCCACAGTGGTCAAGAATGCTTTCTAGATGTCTCCTGGCACATAACCAGTCCTCCACGAGCTTCACAGGACCTCCACAGTGGTGAAAACTGCTTTCTCGATGCCTCCTGGTACTTAACCCGGCCAACACGACATTCACAGCACATCCGCAGTGATGAAAACTACCTTCTCGATCTTTCCTGGCACTTAAACAGGCCTCCGCGAGCTGGACAGAACCACCACAGTGTTGAAAACTGCTCTCTCGATCTTTCCTGGCATATAAACAGGCTTGCGCGAGCTTCACAGAACCTCCACAGTGGTGAAAACTACTTTTTAGATGTCTCCTGGCTCTTAAACAGGACTGCGAGAGCTGGACATGACCACCACAGTGGTGAAAACTGCTCTCTCGATCTTTATTAGCGCATAAACAGGCTTGAACGAGCTTCACAGAACCTCAACAGTGGTGAAAACTGCTTTCTAGATGTCTCCTGGCACACAAACAGCTTTCCACGAGCTTCACAGGACCTCCACAGTGGTGAAAACTGCTTTATCGATGCCTCCTGGTACTTCAGCAGGCCAACACGAGATTCACAGCACCTCTGCAGTGGTGAAAACTGCTTTCTCGATATTTCCTGGCACTTAAACAGGTCTCCGCAGGCTGGACAGGACCACCACAGTGGTGAAAACTGCTCTCTCGATGATTCCTGGCACATAAACAGGTTTGCACGAGCTTCTCAGAACGTCCACAGTAGTGAAAACTGCTTCCTCGATCTTTCCTGGCACATAAGCAGGCCTCCGCGAGCTGGACAGGTCCACCACAGTGTTGAAAACTGCTCTCTCGATCTTTCCTGGCGCATAAACAGGTTTGCACGAGCTTTAAAGAACCTCCACAGTGGTGTAAACTGTTTTCTAGATGACTCATGGCACACAACCAGAACTCCACGAGTTTCACAGGACCTCCACAGTGGTGAAAACTGCTTTCTCGATGCCTCCTGGTACTTAACCAGGCCAACACAAGATTCACAGCACCTACGCAGTGGTGAGAACTGCTTTCTCGATATTTCCTGGCACTTAAACAGGCCTCCGCGAGCTGGACAGGACCACAACAGTGGTGAAAATTGCTCTCTCGATCTTTCCTGGCACTTAAACAGGCTTGAACGAGCTTCACAGAACCTCCACAGTGGTGAAAACTGCTTTCTAGATGTCTCCTGGCACATAACCAGGCCTCCACGAGCTTCACAGGACCTCCACAGTGGTGAAAACTGCTTTCTAGATGTCTCCTGGCACATAACCAGGCCTCCACGAGCTTCACAGGACCTCCACAGTGGTGAAAATTGCTTTCTAGATGTCTCCTGGGACATAACCAGGCCTCCACGAGCTTCACAGAAACCCCAAAGTGGTGAAAACAGCTTTCTCGATGCCTCCTGGTACTTAAGCAGGCCAACACGAGATTCACAGCACTTCCGCAGTGGTGAAAACTGCTTTGTCGATATTTCCTGGCACATAAACAGGCTTCCACGAGCTTCACAGGACATCCACAGTGGTGAAAACTGCTTTCTAGATGTCTCCTTGCACATAAACAGGCTTGCACGAGCTTCTCACAAACTCCACAGTGTTGAAAACTGCTTTCTCGATCTTTCCTGGCACTTAAACAGGCCACCGCGAGCTGGACAGGACCACCACAGCGTTGAAAACTACTCTCTCGATCTTTCCTAGCAGATAAAGAGGCTTGTACGAGCTTATCAGAACCTCCACAGTGGTGAAAACTGCTTTCTAGATGTCTCCTGGCACATGACCAGGTCTGCACGAGCCTCACAGCGAACCACAGGACATCCACAGTATTGAAAACTGCTTTCGAGATGTCTCCTCGCACATAACCAGGCCTCCACGAGCTTCACAGGACCTCCACAGTGGTGAAAACTGTTTTCTCGATGCCTCCTGGTACATAAGCAGGCCAACACGAGATTCATAGGACATCCATAGTGGTGAAAACTGCTTTCTAGATGTCTCCTGGCACATAACCAGGCCCCCAAGAGCTTCACAGGACCCCCACAGTGGTGAAAACTGCTTTCTCGATGCCTCCTGGTACTTAAACAGGCCAACACAAGATTCACAGCACCTCCGCAGTAGTGAAACAGCTTTCCCGATATTTCCTAGCACTCAAACAGGCCTCCGCGAGCAGGACAGGACTACCACAGTGGTGAAAACTGCTCTCTCGATCTTTCCTGGCACACAAACAGGCATACACGAGCTTCACAGAACCTCCACAGTGGTCAAAAATGCTTTCTAGATGTCTCCTGGCACATAACCAGTCCTCCACGAGCTTCACAGGACCTCCACAGTGGTGAAAACTGCTTTCTCGATGCCTCCTGGTACTTAACCCGGCCAACACGACATTCACAGCACTTCCGCAGTGATGAAAACTACCTTCTCGATCTTTCCTGGCACTTAAACAGGCCTCCGCGAGCTGGACAGAACCACCACAGTGTTGAAAACTGGTCTCTCGATCTTTCCTAGCACATAAACAGGTTTGCGCGAGCTTCACAGAACCTCCACAGTGGTGAAAACTACTTTTTAGATGTCTCCTGGCTCTTAAACAGGACTGCGAGAGCTGGACATGACCACCACAGTGGTGAAAACTGCTCTCTCGATCTTTATTAGCGCATAAACAGGCTTGAACGAGCTTCACAGAACCTCAACAGTGGTGAAAACTGCTTTCTAGATGTCTCCTGGCACACAACCAGCTTTCCACGAGCTTCACAGGACCTCCACAGTGGTGAAAACTGCTTTATTGATGCCTCCTGGTACTTCAGCAGGCCAACACGAGATTCACAGCACCTCTGCAGTGGTGAAAACTGCTTTCTCGATATTTCCTGGCACTTAAACAGGTCTCCGCAGGCTGGACAGGACCACCACAGTGGTGAAAACTGCTCTCTCGATGATTCCTGGCACATAAACAGGTTTGCACGAGCTTCTCAGAACGTCCACAGTGGTGAAAACTGCTTCCTCGATCTTTCCTGGCACATAAGCAGGCCTCCGCGAGCTGGACAGGTCCACCACAGTGTTGAAAACTGCTCTCTCGATCTTTCCTGGCGCATAAACAGGTTTGCACGAGCTTCACAGAACCTCCACAGTGGTGAAAACTACTTTTTAGATGTCTCCTGGCTCTTAAACAGGACTGCGAGAGCTGGACATGACCACCACAGTGGTGAAAACTGCTCTCTCGATCTTTATTAGCGCATAAACAGGCTTGAACGAGCTTCACAGAACCTCAACAGTGGTGAAAACTGCTTTCTAGATGTCTCCTGGCACACAAACAGCTTTCCACGAGCTTCACAGGACCTCCACAGTGGTGAAAACTGCTTTATCGATGCCTCCTGGTACTTCAGCAGGCCAACACGAGATTCACAGCACCTCCGCAGTGGTGAAAACTGCTTTCTCGATATTTCCTGGCACTTAAACAGGTCTCCGCAGGCTGGACAGGACCACCACAGTGGTGAAAACTGCTCTCTCGATGATTCCTGGCACATAAACAGGTTTGCACAAGCTTCTCAGAACGTCCACAGTGGTGAAAACTGCTTCCTCGATCTTTCCTGGCACATAAGCAGGCCTCCGCGAGCTGGACAGGTCCACCACAGTGTTGAAAACTGCTCTCTCGATCTTTCCTGGCGCATAAACAGGTTTGCACGAGCTTTAAAGAACCTCCACAGTGGTGTAAACTGTTTTCTAGATGACTCATGGCACACAACCAGAACTCCACGAGTTTCACAGGACCTCCACAGTGGTGAAAACTGCTTTCTCGATGCCTCCTGGTACTTAACCAGGCCAACACAAGAGTCACAGCACCTACGCAGTGGTGAGAACTGCTTTCTCGATATTTCCTGGCACTTAAACAGGCCTCCGCGAGCTGGACAGGACCACAACAGTGGTGAAAATTGCTCTCTCGATCTTTCCTGGCACTTAAACAGGCTTGAACGAGCTTCACAGAACCTCCACAGTGGTGAAAACTGCTTTCTCGATGTCTCCTGGCACATAACCAGGCCTCCACGAGCTTCACAGGACCTCCACAGTGGTGAAAACTGCTTTCTAGATGTCTCCTGGCACATAACCAGGCCTCCACGAGCTTCACAGGACCTCCACAGTGGTGAAAATTGCTTTCTAGATGTCTCCTGGGACATAACCAGGCCTCCACGAGCTTCACAGAACCCCCAAAGTGGTGAAAACAGCTTTCTCGATGCCTCCTGGTACTTAAGCAGGCCAACACGAGATTCACAGCACTTCCGCAGTGGTGAAAACTGCTTTGTCGATATTTCCTGGCACATAAACAGGCTTCCACGAGCTTCACAGGACATCCACAGTGGTGAAAACTGATTTCTAGATGTCTCCTTGCACATAAACAGGCTTGCACGAGCTTCTCACAAACTCCACAGTGTTGAAAACTGCTTTCTCAATCTTTCCTGGCACTTAAACAGGCCACCGCGAGCTGGACAGGACCACCACAGCGTTGAAAACTACTCTCTCGATCTTTCCTAGCACATAAAGAGGCTTGCACGAGCTTATCAGAACCTCCACAGTGGTGAAAACTGCTTTCTAGATGTCTCCTGGCACATAACCAGGTCTGCACGAGCTTCACAGCGAATCACAGGACATCCACAGTATTGAAAACTGCTTTCTAGATGTCTCCTCGCACATAACCAGGCCTCCACGAGCTTCACAGAACCTCCACAGTGGTGAAAACTGTTTTCTCGATGCCTCCTGGTACTTAAGCAGGCCAACACGAGATTCATAGGACATCCATAGTGGTGAAAACTGCTTTCTAGATGTCTCCTGGCACATAACCAGGCCCCCAAGAGCTTCACAGGACCCCCACAGTGGTGAAAACTGCTTTCTCGATGCCTCCTGGTACTTAAACAGGCCAACACAAGATTCACAGCACCTCCGCAGTAGTGAAACAGCTTTCCCGATATTTCCTAGCACTCAAACAGGCCTCCGCGAGCAGGACAGGACTACCACAGTGGTGAAAACTGCTCTCTCGATCTTTCCTGGCACACAAACAGGCATACACGAGCTTCACAGAACCTCACCAGTGGTGAAAACTGCTTTCTAGATGTCTCCTGGCACATAACCAGGCCTCACCCAGCTTCACAGTGAATCACAGGATATCCACAGTGGTGAAAACAGCTTTCTAGATGTCTCCTCGCACATAACCAGGCCTCCACGAGCTTTATAGGACCTCCACAGTGGTGAAAACTGCTTTCTCGATGCCTCCTGGTACTTAAGCAGGCCAACACGAGATTCACAGGACCTCCGCAGTGGTGAAAACTGCTTTCTCGATATTTCCTGGCACTTATACAGGCCTCCGCGAGCTGGACAGGACCACCACAGTGGTGAAAACTGCTCTCTCGATCTTTCCTGCACATAAACAGGCTTG
Source organism: Agelas oroides (assembly GCA_949130485.1). Classification (NCBI taxonomy): domain Eukaryota; kingdom Metazoa; phylum Porifera; class Demospongiae; order Agelasida; family Agelasidae; genus Agelas; species Agelas oroides. Next base: position 4,739,175 of record OX422196.1, on the reverse strand, counting down.
CACGAGCTTCTCAGAACCTCCACAGTGGTGAAAACTGCTTTCTCAATCTCTCCTGGCACTGAAACAGGACTCCGCGATCTGGACAGGACCACCACAGCGTTGAAAACTACTGTCTAGATCTTTCCTAGCACATAAACAGGCTTGCACGAACTTCTCAGAACTTCCACAGCGGTGAAAACTGCTTTCTAGACGACTCCTGGCACATAACCAGTCCTCCACGAGCTTCACAGGACATCCACAGTGGTCAAAACTGCTTTATAGATGTCTCCTGGCACATAACCAGGCCTCAACGAGCTTCACAGTGAATCACAGGATATCCACAGTGGTGAAAACTGCTTTCTAGATGTCTCCTCGCACATAACCAGGCCTCCACGAGCCTTATAGGACCTCCACAGTGTTGAAAACTGCTTTCTCGATGCCTCCTGGTACTTAAGGAGGCCAACACAAGATTCACAGCACCTCCGCAGTGGTGAAACAGATTTCTCGATATTTCCTAGCACTTAAACAGGCCTCCTCGAGCTGGACAGGACCACCACAGTGTTGAAAACTGCTCTCTCGATCTTTCCTGGCGCATAAACAGGTTTGCACGAGCTTCACAGAACCTCCACAGTTGTGAAAACTACTTTTTAGATGTCTCCTGGCTCTTAAACAGGACTGCGAGAGCTGGACACGACAACCACAGTGGTGAAAACTGCTCTCTCGATCCTTATTAGCGCATAAACAGGCTTGAACGAGCTTCACAGAACCTCAACAGTGGTGAAAACTGCTTTCTAGATGTCTCCTGGCACACAAACAGCTTTCCACGAGCTTCACAGGACCTCAACAGTGGTGAAAACTGCTTTATCGATGCCTCCTGGTACTTCAGCAGGCCAACACGAGATTCACAGCACCTCCGCAGTGGTGAAAACTGCTTTCTCGATATTTCCTGGCACTTAAACAGGTCTCCGCAGGCTGGACAGGACCACCACAGTGGTGAAAACTGCTCTCTCGATGATTCCTGGCTCATAAACAGGTTTGCACGAGCTTCTCAGAACGTCCACAGTGGTGAAAACTGCTTCCTCGATCTTTCCTGGCACATAAGCAGGCCTCCGCGAGCTGGACAGGTCCACCACAGTGTTGAAAACTGCTCTCTCGATCTTTCCTGGCGCATAAACAGGTTTGCACGAGCTTCACAGAACCTCCACAGTGGTGAAAACTGCTTTCTAGATGTCTCCTGGCCCATAACCAGGCCTCCACGAGCTTCACAGGACATCCACAGTGGTGAAAACTGCTTTCTAGATGTCTCCTGGCACATAACCAGGCCTCCACGAGCTTCACAGGACCTCCACAGTGGTGAAAACTGCTTTCTCGATGCCTTCTTGTACTTAAGCAGGCCAACACGAGATTCACAGCACCTCCGCATTGGTGAAAACTGCTTCCTCGATATTTCCTGGCACTTAAACAGGCATTCGCGAGTTGGACAGTACCACCACAGTGTTGAAAACTGCTCTCTCGATCTTTCCTGGCGCATAAACAGGCTTGCCCGTGCTTCACGGAACCTCCACAGTGGTGAAAACTGCTTTCTAGATGTCTACTGGCACATAACCAAGCCTCCACGAGCTTCACAGGACCTCCGCAGTGGTTTAAACTGCTTTCTCGACGACTCATGGTATTTAACCAGGCCAACACGAGATTCACAGGACCTCCGCAGTGGTGAAAACTGCTTTCTCGATATTTCCTGGCACATAAAGAGGCCTCCGCGAGCTGGACAGGACCACCACAGTGGTGAAAACTGCTCTCTCGATCTTTCCTGGCACATAAACAGGCTTGCACGAGCTTCTCAGAACCTCCACAGTGGTGAAAACTGCTTTCTCGATCTCTCCTGGCACTGAAACAGGCCTCCGCGATCTGGACAGGACCACCCCAGCGTTGAAAACTACTCTCTAGATCTTTACTAGCACATAAACAGGCTTGCACTAACTTCTCAGAACCTCCACAGTGGTGAAAACTGCTTTCTAGATGTCTCCTGGCACATAACCAGGCCTCCACAAGCTTCACAGGACATCCACAGTGGTGAAAACTGCTTTATAGATGTCTCCTGGCACATAACCAGGCCTCCACGAGCTTCACAGGACCTCCACAGTGGTGAAAACTGCTTTCTCGATGCCTCCTTGTACTTAAGCAGGCCAACACGAGATTCACAGCACCTCCGCATTGGTGAAAACTGCTTCCTCGATATTTCCTGGCACTTAAACAGGCATTCGCGAGTTGGACAGTACCACCACCGTGTTGAAAACTGCTCTCTCGATCTTTCCTGGCACATAAACAGGCTTGCCCGTGCTTCACGGAACCTCCACAGTGGTGAAAACTGCTTTCTAGATGTCTACTGACACATAACCAACCCTCCACGAGCTTCACAGGACCTCCAAAGTGGTGAAAACTGCTTTCTAGATGTCTCCTGGCACATAACCAGGCCTCAATGAGCTTCACAGAACCTCCACAGTGGTGAAAACTGCTTTCTCGATCTTTCCTGGCACTTAAACAGGCCTCCGCGAGCTGGACAGGACCACCACAGTGGTGAAAACTGCTCTATCAATCTTCCCTGGCACATAAACAGGCTGGCACGAGCTTCACAGAACCTCCACAGTGGTGAAAACTGCTTTCTAGATGTCTCTTGCCACATAACCAGGCCCCAACGAGCTTCACAGGACCTCCACAGTGGTGAAAACTGTTTTCTCAATGCCTCCTGGTACTTAACAAGGCTAACACGACATTCACAGCACCTCTGCAGTGGTGAAAACTGCTTTCTCGTTATTTCCTGGCACTTACACAGGCATCCGCGAGCTGGACAGGACCACCACAGCGTTGCAAACTGCTCTCTCGACCATACCTGGCACATAAACAGGCGTCCGCGAGCTGGAGAGGACCACCACAGCGTTGAAAAATGCTCTCTCGATCATTCCTGGCACATAAACAGGCTTGCACGAGCTTCACAGAACCTCCACAGTGGTGAAAAATGCTTTCTAGATGTCTCCTGGCACATAACCAGTCCTCCACGAGCTTCACAGGACCTCCACAGTGGTGAAAACTGTTTTCTCGATGCCTCCTGGTACTTAACCAGGCTAACACGACATTCACAGCACCTTCGCAGTGGTGAAAACTGCTTTCTCGTTATTTCCTGGCACTTAAACAGGCATCCGCGAGCTGGACAGGAACACCATAGCGTTGAAAACTGCTCTCTCGATCATTCCTGGCACATAAACAGGCCTCCGCGAGCTGGACAGGACCACCACAGCGTTGAAAACTGCTCTCTCGATCTTTCCTGGCACATAAACAGGCTTCCACGAGCTTCACAGGACATTCACATTGGTGAAACTGCTTTCTAGATGTCTCCTGGCACATAACCAGGCCTGCACGAGCTTCACAGGACCTCCACAGCGGTGAAAACTGCTTTCTCGATCCTTCCTGGCACTTAAACACGTCTCCGCGAGCTGGACAGGACCACCACAGCGTTGAAAACTGCTCTCTCGATCATTCCTGGTACATAAACAGGCCTCCGCAAGCAGGAAAGGACCACCACAGCGTTAAAAACTGTTCTCTCGATCTTTCCTGGCACATAAACAGGCTTGCACGAGCTTCACAGTACCTTCACAGTGGTGAAAACTGCTTTCTAGATGTCTCCTGGGACATAAGCAGTCCTCCACGAGCTTCACAGGACCTCCACAGTGGTGAAAACTGTTTTCTCGATGCCTCCTGGTACTTAACCAGGCTAACACGACATTCACAGCACCTTCGCAGTGGTGAAAACTGCTTTCTCGTTATTTCCTGGCACTTAAACAGGCATCCGCGAGCTGGACAGGAACACCATAGCATTGAAAACTGCTCTCTCGATCATTCCTGGCACATAAACAGGCCTCCGCGAGCTGGACAGGACCACCACAGCGTTGAAAACTGCTCTCTCGATCTTTCCTGGCACATAAACAGGCTTCCACGAACTTCACAGGACATTCACATTGGTGAAACTGCTTTCTAGATGTCTCCTGGCACATAACCAGGCCTGCACGAGCTTCACAGGACCTCCACAGCGGTGAAAACTGCTTTCTCGATCCTTCCTGGCACTTAAACACGTCTCCGCGAGCTGGACAGGACCACCACAGCGTTGAAAACTGCTCTCTCGATCATTCCTGGTACATAAACAGGCCTCCGCAAGCAGGAAAGGACCACCACAGCGTTAAAAACTGTTCTCTCGATCTTTCCTGGCACATAAACAGGCTTGCACGAGCTTCACAGTACCTTCACAGTGGTGAAAACTGCTTTCTAGATGTCTCCTGGGACATAAGCAGTCCTCCACGAGCTTCACAGGACCTCCACAGTGGTGAAAACTGTTTTCTCGATGCCTCCTGGTACTTAACCAGGCTAACACGACATTCACAGCACCTCCGCAGTGGTGAAAACTGCTTTCTCGTTATTTCCTGGCACTTAAACAGGCATCCGCGAGCTGGACAGGACCACCACAGCATTGAAAACTGCTCTCTCGACCATTCCTGGCACATAAACAGGCCTCCGCGAGCTGGACAGGACAACCACAGCGTTGAAAACTGCTCTCTCGATCTTTCCTGGCACATAAACAGGCTTCCACGAGCTTCACTGGACATCCACATTGGTGAAAACTGCTTTCTAGATGTCTCCTGGCACATAACCAGGCCTGCACGACCTTCACAGGACCTCCACAGTGGTGAAAACTGCTTTCTCGATCCTTCCTGGCACATAAACAGGCTTGGACGAGCTTCACAGAACCTCCACAGTGGTCAAAAATGCTTTCTAGATGTCTCCTGGCACATAACCAGTCCTCCACGAGCTTCACAGGACCTCCACAGTGGTTAAAACTGCTTTCTCGATGCCTCCTGGTACTTAACCCGGCCAACACGACATTCACAGCACATCCGCAGTGATGAAAACTACCTTCTCGATCTTTCCTGGCACTTAAACAGGCCTCCGCGAGCTGGACAGAACCACCACAGTGTTGAAAACTGGTCTCTCAATCTTTCCTGGCACATAAACAGTCTTACACGAGCTTCACAGAACCTCCACAGTGGTGAAAACTACTTTTTAGATGTCTCCTGGCTCTTAAACAGGACTGCGAGAGCTGGACATGACCACCACAGTGGTGAAAACTGCTCTCTCGATCTTTATTAGCGCATAAACAGGCTTGAACGAGCTTCACAGAACCTCAACAGTGGTGAAAACTGCTTTCTAGATGTCTCCTGGCACACAACCAGCTTTCCACGAGCTTCACAGGACCTCAACAGTGGTGAAAACTGCTTTATCGATGCCTCCTGGTACTTCAGCAGGCCAACACGAGATTCACAGCACCTCTGCAGTGGTGAAAACTGCTTTCTCGATATTTCCTGGCACTGAAACAGGTCTCCGCAGGCTGGACAGGACCACCACAGTGGTGAAAACTGCTCTCTCGATGATTCCTGGCACATAAACAGGTTTGCATGAGCTTCTCAGAATGTCCACAGTGGTGAAAACTGCTTCCTCGATCTTTCCTGGCACATAAGCAGGCCTCCGCGAGCTGGACAGGTCCACCACAGTGTTGAAAACTGCTCTCTCGATCTTTCCTGGCGCATAAACAGGTTTGCACGAGCTTCACAGAACCTCCACAGTGGTGAAAACTACTTTTTAGATGTCTCCTGGCTCTCAACCAGCTTTCCACGAGCTTCACAGGACCTCAACAGTGGTGAAAACTGCTTTATCGATGCCTCCTGGTACTTCAGCAGGCCAACACGAGATTCACAGCACCTCTGCAGTGGTGAAAACTGCTTTCTCGATATTTCCTGGCACTTAAACAGGTCTCCGCAGGCTGGACAGGACCACCACAGTGGTGAAAACTGCTCTCTCGATGATTCCTGGCACATAAACAGGTTTGCATGAGCTTCTCAGAACGTCCACAGTGGTGAAAACTGCTTCCTCGATCTTTCCTGGCACATAAGCAGGCCTCAGCGAGCTGGACAGGTCCACCACAGTGTTGAAAACTGCTCTCTCGATCTTTCCTGGCGCATAAACAGGTTTGCACGAGCTTCACAGAACCTCCACAGTGGTGAAAACTACTTTTTAGATGTCTCCTGGCTCTTAAACAGGACTGCGAGAGCTGGACAGGACCACCACAGTGGTGAAAACTGCTCTCTCGATCTTTATTAGCGCATAAACAGGCTTGAACGAGCTTCACAGAACCTCAACAGTGGTGAAAACTGCTTTCTAGATGTCTCCTGGCACACAAACAGCTTTCCACGAGCTTCACAGGACCTCCACAGTGGTGAAAACTGCTTTATCGATGCCTCCTGGTACTTCAGCAGGCCAACACGAGATTCACAGCACCTGCTCAGTGGTGAAAACTGCTTTCTCGATATTTCCTGGCACTTAAACAGGTCTCCGCAGGCTGGACAGGAACACCACAGTGGTGAAAACTGCTCTCTCGATGATTCCTGGCTCATAAACAGGTTTGCACGAGCTTCTCAGAACGTCCACAGTGGTGAAAACTGCTTCCTCGATCTTTCGTGGCACATAAGCAGGCCTCCGCGAGCTGGACAGGACCACCACAGTGTTGAAAACTGCTCTCTCGATCTTTCCTGGCGCATAAACAGGTTTGCACGAGCTTCACAGAACCTCCACAGTGGTGAAAACTACTTTTTAGATGTCTCCTGGCTCTTAAACAGGACTGCGAGAGCTGGACATGACCACCACAGTGGTGAAAACTGCTCTCTCGATCTTTATTAGCGCATAAACAGGCTTGAACGAGCTTCACAGAACCTCAACAGTGGTGAAAACTGCTTTCTAGATGTCTCCTGGCACACAAACAGCTTTCCACGAGCTTCACAGGACCTCAACAGTGGTGAAAACTGCTTTATCGATGCCTCCTGGTACTTCAGCAGGCCAACACGAGATTCACAGCACCTCCGCAGTGGTGAAAACTGCTTTCTCGATATTTCCTGGCACTTAAACAGGTCTCCGCAGGCTGGACAGGACCACCACAGTGGTGAAAACTGCTCTCTCGATGATTCCTGGCTCATAAACAGGTTTGCACGAGCTTCTCAGAACGTCCACAGTGGTGAAAACTGCTTCCTCGATCTTTCCTGGCACATAAGCAGGCCTCCGCGAGCTGGACAGGTCCACCACAGTGTTGAAAACTGCTCTCTCGATCTTTCCTGGCGCATAAACAGGTTTGCACGAGCTTCACAGAACCTCCACAGTGGTGAAAACTGCTTTCTCGATGCCTCCTGGTTCTTAACCAGGCCAAAATGAGATTCACAGCACCTTCGCAGTGGTGAAAACCGCTTTCTCGATACTTCCTGGCACTTAAACAGGCCTCCGAGAGCTGGACAGGACCACCACAGTGGTGAAAACTGGTCTCTCTATCTTTCCTGGCAAATAAACAGGCTTGCACGAGCTTTAAAGAACCTCCACAGTGGTGTAAACTGTTTTCTAGATGACTCATGGCACACAACCAGAACTCCACGAGTTTCACAGGACCTCCACAGTGGTGAAAACTGCTTTCTCGATGCCTCCTGGTACTTAACCAGGCCAACACAAGATTCACAGCACCTACGCAGTGGTGAGAACTGCTTTCTCGATATTTCCTGGCACTTAAACAGGCCTCCGCGAGCTGGACAGGACCACAACAGTGGTGAAAATTGCTCTCTCGATCTTTCCTGGGACTTTAACAGGCTTGCACGAGCTTCACAGAACCTCCACAGTGGTGAAAACTGCTTTCTCGATGTCTCCTGGCACATAACCAGGCCTCCACGAGCTTCACAGGACCTCCACAGTGGTGAAAACTGCTTTATCGATGCCTGCTGGTACTTAACCCGGCCAACACGACATTCACAGCACCTCTGCAGTGATGAAAACTGCCTTCTCGATCTTTCCTGGCACTTAAACAGGCCTCCGCGAGCTGGACAGGACCACCACAGTGTTGAAAACTGCTCTCTCGATCTTTCCTGGCACATAAACAGGCTTGCGCGAGCTTCACAGAACCTCCACAGTGGTGAAAACTGCTTTTAGATGTCTCTTGGCTCTTAAACAGGACTGCGAGAGCTGGACATGACCACCACGGTGGTGAAAACTGCTCTCTCGATCTTTATTAGCGCATAAACAGGTTTGCACGAGCTTCACAGAACCTTCACAGTGGTGAAAACTGCTTTCTCGATGCCTCCTGGTACTTCAGCAGGCCAACACGAGATTCACAGCACCTGCGCAGTGGTGAAAACTGCTTTCTCGATATTTCCTGGCACTTAAACAGGTCTCCGCAGGCTGGACAGGAACACCACAGTGGTGAAAACTGCTCTCTCGATCTTTCCTGGCACATAAACAGGCTTGCACGAGCTTCACAGAACCTCCACAGTGGCGAAAACTGCTTTCTAGATGTCTCCTGGCACATAACCAGACCTCAACGAGCTTCACAGGACCTCCACAGTGGTGAAAACTGCTTTCTAGATGTCTCCTTGGACATAACCAGGCCTCCACGAGCTTCACAGAACCTCCACAGTGGTGAAAACAGCTTTCTCGATTCCTCCTGGTACTTAACCCTTTAAACACTGAATTTTTTTCACTGGAGATTAGTTTTAGCCTAAGCATGCCTTTAACGCACCGTATCTCCATTTGTGTCAAGGCTCTGACTCCAAAACTGAGCCCAACTCCACTTCCAGCCTTAGCAAGCAGACACGTGACCTTAACCACGCCCCCTCATTAGCAAGCATGCAATGGTCAGCACTCTCGATTGGCAAACACCCGCTTAGAGCCCAGGAAGCCTTTCCTGCCAGAAATGAACCCCCTGAAAGGTGAGAGTAGCATTTTCTAAGCCTGCTCATGCAGCTAGGCCTAGAGTTGGCCCACCCGGTGCCAACCACGGTCCTTTTGCAGCCAAGCCTAGCAGCTGCCATGTGCACAGCACCCTGCGGGTGACACCACCCACCTCCCCCTGTCCCACCCTTTCTGCTGACGCAGAACCTGCGCGCCAGTGCGCAGAGACTATCTTTTCTGCGCAGTGCGCAGTATGACGTTATCAAAAGTGTACTATAGGGTTTAAAGGGTTAAGCAGGTCAACACGAGATTCACAGCACCTCCACAGTGGTGAAACAGGTTTCTCGATACTTCCTAGCATTTAAACAGGCCTCCGCGAGCTGGACAGGACCACCACAGTGGTGAAAACTGCTCTCTCGATCCTTCCTGGCACACAAAACAGGCTTGCACGAGCTTCACAGAACCTCCACAGTGGTGAAAACTGCTTTCTAGATGTCTACTGGCACATAACCAGGCCTCCACGAGCTTCACAGGACCTCCACAGTGGTGAAAACTGCTTTCTTGATGTCTCCTGGCACATAACCAGGCCTCAACGAGCTTCACAGAACCTCCACAGTGGTGAAAACTGCTTTCTCGATCTTTCCTAGCACTTAAACAGGCCTCCCCGAACTGGACAGGAACACCACAATGGTGAAAACACCTCTATCGATTTTTCATGGCACATAAACAGGCTTGCACGACCTTCACAGAACCTCCACAGTTGTGAAAACTGCTTTCGCGATCTTTCATGGCACTTAAACAGGCCTCCGCGAACCGGACAGGACCACCACAGTAGTGAAAACTGATCTCTCGATCTTTCCTGGCACATAAACAGGCTTGCACGAGCTTCACAGAACTTCCACAGTGGTGAAAACTGCTTTCTAGATGTCTCCTGGTACATAACCAGGCCTCCACGAGCTTCACAGGACCTCCATAGTGGTGAAAACTGCTTTCTAGATGTCTCCTGGGACATAACCCGGCCTCCACGAGCTTCACAGAACCTCCACAGTGGTGAAAACAGCTTTCTCGATGCTTCCTGGCACATAACCAGGCCTCCACGAGCTTCACAGGACCCCCACAGACGTGAAAACTGCTTTCAAGATGTCTCCTGGGACATAACCAGGCCTCCACGAGCTTCACAGAACCTCCACAGTGGTGAAAACTGCTTTCTCGATGCCTCCTGGTACTTAAGCAGGCCAACACGAGATTCACAGCACCTCCGCAGTGGTGAAACAGCTTTCTCGATATTTCCTAGCACTTAAACAGGCCTCCGCGAGCTGGACAGGACCACCACAGTGGTGAAAACTGCTCTCTCGATCTTTATTGGCGCATACACAGGCCTGCACGAGCTTCACAGAAGATCCACAGTGGTGAAAACTGCTTTCTCGATCTTTCCTAGCACTTAAACAGGCCTCCCCGAACTGGACAGGAACACCACAATGGTGAAAACAGCTCTATCGATTTTTCATGGCACATAAACAGGCTTGCACGACCTTCACAGAACCTCCATAGTTGTGAAAACTGCTTTCGCGATCTTTCATGGCAATTAAACAGGCCTCCGCGAACCGGACAGGACCACCACAGTAGTGAAAACTGATCTCTCGATCTTTCCTGGCACATAAACAGGCTTGCACGAGCTTCACAGAACTTCCACAGTGGTGAAAACTGCTTTCTAGATGTCTCCTGGTACATAACCAGGTCTCCACGAGCTTCACAGGACCTCCATAGTGGTGAAAACTGCTTTCTAGATGTCTCCTGGGACATAACCCGGCCTCCACAAGCTTGACAGAACCTCCACAGTGGTGAAAACAGCTTTCTCGACGCTTCCTGGCACATAACCAGGCCTCCACGAGCTTCACAGGACCCCCACAGACGTGAAAACTGCTTTCAAGATGTCTCCTGGGACATAACCAGGCCTCCACGAGCTTCACAGAACCTCCACAGTGGTGAAAACTGCTTTCTCGATGCCTCCTGGTACTTAAGCAGGACAACACGAGATTCACAGCACCTCCGCAGTGGTGAAACAGCTTTCTCGATATTTCCTAGCACTTAAACAGGCCTCCGTGAGCTGGACAGGACCACCACAGTGGTGAAAACTGCTCTCTCGATCTTTATTGGCGCATAAACAGGCCTGCACGAGCTTCACAGAAGATCCACAGTGGTAAAAACTGCTTTCTAGATGTCTCCTGGCACATAACCAGGCCTCCACGAGCTTCACAGGAACTCCACAGTGGTGAAAACTGCTTTCTCGATACCTCCTCGTACTTAACCAGGCCAACACGACATTCACAGCACTTTCGCAGTGGTGAAAACTGCTTTGTCGATATTTCTTGGCACTTAAACAGGCCTCCGCGAGCTGGACAGGACCACCACAGTGGTGAAAACTGCTCTCTCGATCTTTCCTAGCACTTAAACAGGCTTCCACGAGCTTCTCAGAACCTTCACAGTGTTGAAAACTGCTTTCTAGATCTTTCCTGGCACATAAACAGGCCTCCGCGCGCTGGACAGGACCACCACAGTGGTGAAAACTGCTCTCTCGATCTTTCCTGGCACACAAACAGCCTTGCACGAGCTTCACAGAACCTCCAGAGTGGTGAAAACTGCTTTCTAGATGTCTACTGGCACATAACCAGGCCTCCACGAGCTTCTCAGGACCTCCACAGTGGTGAAAACTGCTTTCTCGATCTTTCCTGGCACACAAACAGCCTTGCACGAGCTTCACAGAACCTCCACAGTGGTGAAAACTGCTTTCTAGATGTCTCCTTGCACATAACCAGCCCTGCACGAGCTTCACAGGACCTCCGCAGTGGTGTAAACTGCTTTCTCAATGCCTCATGGTACTTAACCAAGCCAACACTAGATTCACAGCACCTCCGCAGTGGTGAAAACTGCTTTCTAGATACTTCCTGGCACTTAAACAGGCCTCCGCGTGCTGGACAGGACCACCACAGTGGTGAAAGCTGCACTCTCGATCTTTACTGGCACATAAACAGGCTTGCACGAGCTTCTCAGAACCTCCACAGTGGTGGAAACTGCTTTCTCGATCTTTCCTGGCTCTGAAACAGGCCTCCGCGAGCTGGACAGGACCACCACAGCGTTAAAAACTTCTCTCTCGATCTTTCCTGGCACATAAACAGGCTTGCACGAGCTTCACAGGACATCCACAGTGGTGAAAACTGCTTTCTAGATGTGTCCTGGCACATAACCAGGACTCCACGAGCTTCACAGGACTTCCACAGTGGTGAAAACTGCTTCTCGATGCCTCCTGGTACTTAAGCAGGCCAACACGAGATTCACAGCACCTCCACATTGGTGAAAAATGCTTTCTCGATATTTCCTGGCACTTAAACAGGCATCCGTGAGCTCGACAGTATCACTACAGTGATGAAAACTGCTCTCTCGATCTTTCCTGGCACATAAACAGGCTTGCACAAGCTTCACAGAACCTCCACAGCGGTGAAAACTGTTTGCTAGATGTCTCCTGGTACATAACCTGGCTTCCACGAGCCTCACAGGACCTCAACAGTGGTGAAAACTGCTTTCTCGATGCCTCCTGGTAGTTAAACAGGCCAACACGAGTTTCACAGCACCTCCGCAGTGGTGAAATCTGCTTTCTCGATCTTTCCTGGCACTTAAACAGGCCTCCGCGATATGGATAGGACCACCACATTGGTGAAAACTGCTCTCTCGATCTTTCCTGGCTCTGAAACAGGCCTCCGCGAGCTGGACAGGACCACCACAGCGTTGAAAACTTCTCTCTTGATCTTTTCTGGCACATAAACAGGCTTGCTCGAGCTTCACAGGACATCCACAGTGGTGAAAACTGCTTTCTCGATGCCTCCTGGTAGTTAAACAGGCCAACACGAGTTTCACAGCACCTCCGCAGTGGTGAAATCTGCTTTCTCGATCTTTCTTGGCACTTAAACAGGCCTCCGCGATATGGATAGGACCACCACATTGGTGAAAACTGCTCTCTCGATCTTTCCTGGCTCTGAAACAGGCCTCCGCGAGCTGGACAGGACCACCACAGCGTTGAAAACTTCTCTCTTGATCTTTTCTGGCACATAAACAGGCTTGCACGAGCTTCACAGGACATCCACAGTGGTGAAAACTGCTTTCTAGATGTCTCCTGGCACATAACCAGGACTCCACGAGCTTCACAGGACTTCCACAGTGGTGAAAACTGCTTTCTCGATGCCTCCTGGTACTTAAGCAGGCCAACACGAGATTCACAGCACCTCCACATTGGTGAAAAATGCTTTCTCGATATTTCCTGGCACTTAAACAGGCATCCGTGAGCTCGACAGTATCACTACAGTGGTGAAAACTGCTCTCTCGATCTCTCCTGGCACATAAACAGGCTTGCACAAGCTTCACAGAACCTCCACAGCGGTGAAAACTGTTTGCTAGATGTCTCCTGGTACATAACCTAGCTTCCACGAGCCTCACAGGACCTAAACAGTGGTGAAAACTGCTTTCTTGATGCCTCCAGGTAGTTAAACAGGCCAACACGACATTCACAGCACCTCGGAAGTGGTGAAAACTGTCTTCTCGATATTTCCTGGCACTTAAACCGGCTTGCACGAGCTTCTCAGAACCTCCACAGTGGCGAAAACTGCTTTCTCGATATTTCCTGGCACATAAACAGGCCTCCGCAAGGTGGACAGGGCCACCACAGTGGTGAAAACTGCTTTCTCGATCGTTTCTAGCACTTAAACAGGCCTCCCCGAACTGGACAGGACCACCACAATGGTGAAAACAGCTCTATCGATTTTTCATGGCACATAAACAGGCTTCCTCGAGCTTCACAGAACCTCCACAGTGGTGAAAACTGCTTTCTCGATATTTCCTGGCACATACACAGGCTTGCGCGAGCTTCTAAGGACCTCCACAGTGGTGAAAACTGCTTTCTCGATCGTTTCTAGCACTTAAACAGGCCTCCCCGAACTGGACAGGACCACCACAATGGTGAAAACAGCTCTATCGATTTTTCATGGCACATAAACAGGCTTGCTCGAGCTTCACAGAACCTCCACAGTGGTGAAAACTGCTTTCCCGATCTTTCCTGGCACTTAAACAGGCCTCCGCGAACTGGACAGGACCACCACAGTAGTGAAAACTGCTCTCTCGATCTTTCCTGGCACATAAACAGGCTTGCACGAGCTTCACAGAACCTCCACAGTGGTGAAAACTGCTTTCTAGATGTCTCCTGGCACATAACCAGGTCTCCACGAGCCTGACAGGACCTCCGCAGTGGTTTAAACTGCTTTCTCGATGCCTCATGGTACTTAACCAGGCCAACACGAGATTCACAGCACCTCCGCAGTGGTGAAAACTGCTTTCTCGATACTTCCTGGCACTTAAACAGACCTCCGCGAGCTGGACAGGACCACCACAGTGGTGAAAACTGCTCTCTCGATCATTCTTGGCATAAAAACAGGCTTGCATGAGCTTCTCAGAACCTCCACAGTGGTGAAAACTGCTTTCTCGATCTTTCTTGGCACTGAAACAGGCCTCCGCAAGCTGGACAGGACCACCACAGCGTTGAAAACTTCTCTCTTGATCTTTCCTGGCACATAACTAGAACTCCACGAGATTCACAGGACCTCCACAGTGGTAAAAACTGCTTTCTCGATGCCTCCTGGTACTTAAGCAGGCCAACACGAGATTCACAGCGCCTCCGCATTGGTGACAACTGCTATCTCGATACTTCTTGGCACTTAAACAGGCATCCGCGAGCTCGACAGTATCACTACAGTGGTGAAAACTGCTCTCTCGATCTTTCCTGGCACATAAACAGGCTTGCACGAGCTTCACAGAACCTCCACAGTGGTGAAAACTGCTTTCTAGATGTCTCCTGGCACATAACCAGGTCTCCACGAGCCTGACAGGACCTCTGCAGTGGTTTAAACTGCTTTCTCGATGCCTCATGGAACTTAACCAGGCCAACACGAGATTCACAGCACCTCCGCAGTGGTGAAAACTGCTTTCTCGATACTTCTTGGCACTTAAACAGACCTCCGCGAGCTGGACAGGACCACCACAGTGGTGAAAACTGCTCTCTCGATCATTCTTGGCATAAAAACAGGCTTGCACGAGCTTCTCAGAACCTCCACAGTGGTGAAAACTGCTTTCTCGATCTTTCCTGGCACTGAAACAGGCCTCCGCGAGCTGGACAGGACCACCACAGCGTTGAAAACTTCTCTCTTGATCTTTCCTGGCACATAACTAGAACTCCACGAGATTCACAGGACCTCCACAGTGGTAAAAACTGCTTTCTCGATGCCTCCTGGTACTTAAGCAGGCCAACACGAGATTCACAGCGCCTCCGCATTGGTGACAACTGCTATCTCGATACTTCTTGGCACTTAAACAGGCATTTGCGAGCTCGACAGTATCACTACAGTGGTGAAAACTGCTCTCTCGATCTTTCCTGGCACATAAACAGGCTTGCACGAGCTTCACAAAACCTCCACAGCAGTGAAAACTGCTTGCTAGATGTCTCCTGGCACAAAACCTGGCTTCCACGAGCCTCACAGGACCTCAACAGTGGTGAAAACTGCTTTCTCGATGCCTCCTGGTACTTAAACATGCCAACACGACATTCACAGCACCTCGGCAGTGGTGAAAACTGCTTTCTCAATATTTCCTGGCACTTAAACCGGCTTGCACGAGCTTCTCAGAACCTCCACAGTGGTGAAAACTGCTTTCTCGATCTTTCCTAGCACATAAACAGGCCTCTGCGAGCTGCACAGGTACACCACAGTGGTGAAAACTGCTCTCTCGATCTTTCCTGGCACATACACAGGCTTCCACGAGCTTCTCAGAACCTCCACAGTGGTGAAAACTGCTTTCTCGATCGTTCCTGGCACATAAACAGCCCTCCGCGAGCTGGACAGGACCACCACAGTGTTGAAAACTGCTCTCTAGATCTCTCCTGGCACATAAACAGGCTTGCACGAGCTTGACAGAACCTCCACAGTGGTGAAAACTGCTTGCTAGATGTCTCCTGGCACATAACCTGGCTTCCACGAGCCTCACAGGACCTTAACAGTGGTGAAAACTGCTTTCTCGATGCCTCCTGGTACTTAACCAGGCCAACACGAGTTTCACAGCACCTCCGCAGTGGTGAAATCTGCTTTCTCGATCTTTCCTGGCACTTAAACAGGCCTCCGCGATATGGATAGGACCACCACATTGGTGAAAACTGCTCTCTCGATCTTTCCTGGCACATAAACAGGCCTCCACGAGCATCACAGAACCTCCACAGTGGTGGAAACTGCTTTCTAGATGTCTCCTGGGACATAACCAGGCCTCCACGATCTTCACAGGACCTCCACAGTGGTGAAAACTGCTTTCTAGATGTCTCCTGGCACGTAACCAGGCTTCCACAAGCTTCACAGAACCTCCACAGTAGTGAAAACAGCTTTCTTGATGCCTCCTGGTACTTAAGCAGCCCTCCATGAGCTTCACAGGCTTGCACGAGCTTCACAGAACCTCCACAGTGGTGCAAACTGCTTTCTAGCTGTCTCCTGGCACATAACCAGCCCTCCACGAGCTTCACAGAAACTCCACAGAGGTGAAAACTGCTTTCTCGATGCCTCCTCGTACTTAACCAGGCAAACACGAGTTTCACAGCACCTCCACAGTGGTGAAAACTGCTTTCTCGATATTTCCTGGCACTTAAACAGGCCTTCGCGAGCTGCACATGACCACCACAGTGGTGAAAACTACTCTCTCGATCTTTATTGATGCATAAACAGGCTTGCACGAGCTTCATAGAACCTCCACAGTGGTGAAAACTGCTTGCTAGATGTCTCCTGGCACACAACCTGGCTTCCACGAGCTTCACAGGCCCTCCACAGTGGTGAAAACTGCTTTGTCAATGCCTCCTGGTACTTAAGCAGGCTTGCACGAGCTTTTCAAAACCTCCACGGTGGTGAAAACTGCTTTCTCGATCTTTGCTGGCTCTTAAACAGGCCTCCGCGAGCTGGACATGACAACCACAGTGGTGAAAACTGCTCTCTCGATCTTTCCTGGCACATAAACAGGCTTGCACGAGCTTAACAGAACCTCCACAGTGGTTAAAACTGCTTTCTAGATGTCTCCTGGCACATAACCAGGCCTCCACGAGCTTCACAGGACCTCCACAGTGGTGAAAACTGCTTTCTCGATGCCTCCTGGTACTTAAGCAGGCTTGCACGAGCTTTTCAAAACTTCCACGGTGGTGAAAACTGCTTTCTCGAACTTTGCTGGCTCTTACACAGGCCTCCGCGAGCTGGACATGACCACCACAGTGGTGAAAACTGCTCTCTCCATCTTTCCTGGCACATAAACAGGCTTGCACGAGCTTAACAGAACCTCCACAGAGGTGAAAACTGCTTTCTAGATGTCTCCTGGCACATAACCAGGTCTCCACGAGCTTCACAGGACCTCCACAGCGGTAAAAACTGCTTTCTCGATGCTTCCTGGTACTTCACCAGGCCAACACGAGATTCACAGCACCTCTGCAGTGGTGAAAACTGCTTTCTCGATACTTCCTGGCACTTAAACAGGCCTCCGCGAGCTGGACAGGACCACTACAGTGGTGAAAACTGCTCTCTCGATCATTCCTGGCACAAAAACAGGCTTGAACGACCTTCTCAGAACCTCCACAGTGGTGAAAACAGCTTTCTCGATCTTTCCTGGCACATAAACAGGCTTGCACGAGCTTCACAGAACCTCCACAGCGGTGAAAACTGCTTGCTAGATGTCTCCTGGCACATAACCTGGCTTCCATGAGCCCCACAGGACCTCAACAGTGGTGAAAACTGCTTTCTCAATGCCTCCTGGTACTTAAACAAGCCAACACGACATTCAGAGCACCTCCGAAGTGGTGAAAACTGCTTTCACGATACTTCCTGGCACTTAAACAGGCCTCCGCGAGCTGGACAGGACCACCACAGTGGTGAAAACTGCTCTCTCGATCATTCCTGGCACAAAAACAGGCTTGCACGAGCTTCTCAGAACATCCACAGTGGTGAAAATTGATTTCTCGATCTTTCCTGGCACTTAAGCAGGCCAACACGAGATTCACAGCACCTCCGCATTGGTGAAAACTGCTTTCTCGATATTTCCTGGCACTTAAACAGGCATCCGCGAGCTCGACAGTATCACTACAGTGGTGAAAACTGCTCTCTCGATCTCTCCTGGCACATAAACAGGCTTGCACAAGCTTCACAGAACCTCCACAGCGGTGAAAACTGCTTTCTAGATGTCTCCTGGCACATAACCTGGCTTCCACGAGCTTCACAGGACCTCCACAGTGGTGAAAACTGCTTTCTCGATCTTTCCTGGCACATAAACAGGCCTCCGCGAGCTGGATAGGGCCACTAAAGTGGTGAAAACTGCTCTCTTGATCTTTCCTGGCACATACACAGGCCTGCACGAGCTTCTCAGAACCTCCACAGTGGTGAAAACTGCTTTCTCGATCGTTTCTGGCAATTAAACAGGCCACCCCGAACTGGACAGGACCACTACAATGGTGAAAACAGCTCTATCGATTTTTCATGGCACATAAACAGGCTTGCCCGAGCTTCACAGAACCTTCACAGTGGTAAAAACTGCTTTCTAGATGTCTCCTGGCACATAACCAGGACTCCACGAGCTTCACAGGACTACCAGAGTGGTGAAAACTGCTTTCTCGATGCCTCCTGGTACTTAAGCAGGCCAACACGAGATTCACAGCACCTCCGCATTGGTGAAAACTGCTTTCTCGATATTTCCTGGCACTTAAACAGGCATCCGCGAGCTCGACAGTATCACTACAGTGGTGAAAACTGCTCTCTCGATCTTTCCTGGCACATAAACCGGCTTGCACGAGCTTCACAGAACCTCCACAGCGGTGAAAACTGCTTGCTAGATGTCTCCTGGCACATAACCTGGCTTCCACGAGCCTCACAGGACCTCAACAGTGGTGAAAACTGCTTTCTCGATGCCTCCTGGTACTTAAACAGGCCAACACGACATTCACAGCACCTCGGCAGTGGGGAAAACTGCTTTCTAGATATTTCCTGGCACTTAAACCGGCTTGCACGAGCTTCTCAGAACCTCCACAGTGGTGAAAACTGCTTTCTCGATCTTTCCTGGCACATAAACAGGCCTCTGCGAGCTGGATAGGGCCACCACAGTGGTGAAAACTGCTCTCTCGATCTTTACTGGCACATACACAGGCTTGCACGAGCTTCTCAGAACCTCCACAGTGGTGAAAACTGCTTTCTCGATCGTTCCTGGCACATAAACAGCACTCCGCGAGCTGGACAGGACCACCACAGTGTTGAAAACTGCTCTCTCGATCTTTCCTGGCACATAAACAGGCTTGCACGAGCTTCACAGGACCTCTACAGTGGTGAAAACTGCTTTCTAGATGTCTCCTGGTTATTAACCAGGCCAACACGAGATTCACAGCACCTCCGCATTGGTGAAAACTGCTTTCTCGATATTTCCTAGCAGTTAAACAGGCATCCGCGAGCTGGACAGTACCACCACAGTTGTGAAAACTGCTCTCTCGATCTTTCCTGGCACATAAAGAGGCTTCCACGAGCTTCACAGAACCTCCACAGTGGTGAAAACTGCTTTCTGGATGTCTCCTAGTACTTATAACCAGGCCAACACGACATTCACAGTCCCTCGACAGTGTTGAAAACTGCTCTCTCGATCTTTCCTGGCACATAAACAGGCTTGCACGAGCTTCACAGGACCTCCACAGTGGTGAAAACTGCTTTCTAGATGTCTCCTGGTTATTAACCAGGCCAACACGAGATTCACAGCACCTCCGCATTGGTGAAAACTGCTTTCTCGATATTTCCTGGCAGTTAAACAGGCATCCGCGAGCTGGACAGTACCACCACAGTTGTGAAAACTGCTCTCTCGATCTTTCCTGGCACATAAAGAGGCTTCCACGAGCTTCACAGGACCTCCACAGTGGTGAAAACTGCTTTCTGGATGTCTCCTAGTACTTAACCAGGCCAACACGACATTCACAGTCCCTCGGCAGTGGTGAAAACTGCTTTCTCGATATTTCCTGGCACTTAAACAGGCTTGCACGAGATTCTCAGAACCTCCACAGTTGTGAAAACTGCTTTCTCGATCTTTCCTGGCATATAAACAGGCCTCCGAGAGCTGGACAGGGCCACCACAGTGGTGAAAACTGCTCTCTCGATCTTTCCTGGCACATACACAGGCTTGCACGAGCTTCTCAGAACCTCCACAGTGGTGAAAACTGCTTTCTCGATCTTTCCTGGCACATAAACAGGCCTCCGCGAGTTGGACAGGACAACCACAGTGTTGAAAACTGCTCTCTCGATCTTTCCTGGCACATAAACAGGCTTGCACGAGCTTCACAGAACCTCCACAGTGGTGAAAACTGCTTTCTCGATATTTCCTGGCACTTAAACAGGTCTCCGCGAGCTGGACAGGGCCACCACAGTGGTGAAAACTGCTCTCTCGATCATTCCTGCGACATACACAGGCTTTCACGAGCTTCTCAGAACCTCCACAGTGGTGAAAACTGCTCTCTCGATCTTTCCTGGCACTGAAACAGGCCTCCGCGAGCTGGACAGGACCACCACAGCGTTGAAAACTACTCTCTTGATCTTTCCTGGCAAATAAACAGGCTTGCACGAGCTTCACAGGACATCCACAGTGGTGAAAACTGCTTTCTAGAAGTCTCCTGGTACTTAAGCAGGCCAACACGAGCTTCACAGAACCTCCACAGTGGTGAAAACTGCTTGCTAGATGTCTCCTGGCACATAACCTGGCTTCCACGAGCCTCACAGGACCTCAACAGTGGTGAAAACTGCTTTCTCGATGCCTCCTGGTACTTAACCAGGCCAACACGAGTTTCACAGCACCTCCGCAGTGGTGAAATCTGCTTTCTCGATCTTTCCTGGCACTTAAACAGGCCTCCGCGATATGGATAGGACCACCACATTGGTGAAAACTGCTCTCTCGATCTTTCCTGGCACATAAACAGGCCTCCACGAGCATCACAGAACCTCCACAGTGGTGGAAACTGCTTTCTAGATGTCTCCTGGGACATAACCAGGCCTCCACGATCTTCACAGGACCTCCACAGTGGTGAAAACTGCTTTCTAGATGTCTCCTGGCACGTAACCAGGCTTCCACGAGCTTCACAGAACCTCCACAGTGGTGAAAACAGCTTTCTTGATGCCTCCTGGTACTTAAGCAGCCCTCCATGAGCTTCACAGGCTTGCACGAGCTTCACAGAACCTCCACAGTGGTGCAAACTGCTTTCTAGCTGTCTCCTGGCACATAACCAGCCCTCCACGAGCTTCACAGGAACTCCACAGAGGTGAAAACTGCTTTCTCGATGCCTCCTCGTACTTAACCAGGCAAACACGAGTTTCACAGCACCTCCACAGTGGTGAAAACTGCTTTCTCGATATTTCCTGGCACTTAAACAGGCCTCCGCGAGCTGCACATGACCACCACAGTGGTGAAAACTACTCTCTCGATCTTTATTGATGCATAAACAGTCTTGCACGAGCTTCATAGAACCTCCACAGTGGTGAAAACTGCTTGCTAGATGTCTCCTGGAACACAACCTGGCTTCCACGAGCTTCACAGGCCCTCCACAGTGGTGAAAACTGCTTTGTCAATGCCTCCTGGTACTTAAGCAGGCTTGCATGAGCTTTTCAAAACCTCCACGGTGGTGAAAACTGCTTTCTCGATCTTTGCTGGCTCTTAAACAGGCCTCCGCGAGCTGGACATGACAACCACAGTGGTGAAAACTGCTCTCTCGATCTTTCCTGGCACATAAACAGGCTTGCACGAGCTTAACAGAACCTCCACAATGGTTAAAACTGCTTTCTAGATGTCTCCTGGCACATAACCAGGCCTCCACGAGCTTCACAGGACCTCCACAGTGGTGAAAACTGCTTTCTCGATGCCTGCTGGTACTTAAGCAGTCTTGCACGAGCTTTTCAAAACCTCCACGGTGGTGAAAACTGCTTTCTCGAACTTTGCTGGCTCTTACACAGGCCTCCGCGAGCTGGACATGACCACCACAGTGGTGAAAACTGCTCTCTCCATCTTTCCTGGCACATAAACAGGCTTGCACGAGCTTAACAGAACCTCCACAGTGGTGAAAACTGCTTTCTAGATGTCTTCTGGCACATAACCAGGCCTCCACGAGCTTCACAGGACCTCCACAGTGGTGAAAACTGCTTTCTCGATGCTTCCTGGTACTTCACCAGGCCAACACGAGATTCACAGCACCTCTGCAGTGGTGAAAACTGCTTTCTCGATACTTCCTGGCACTTAAACAGGCCTCCGCGAGCTGGACAGGACCACCACAGTGGTGAAAACTGCTCTCTCGATCATTCCTGGCACAAAAACAGGCTTGCACGACCTTCTCAGAACCTCCACAGTGGTGAAAACTGCTTTCTCGATCTTTCCTGGCACATAAACAGGCTTGCACGAGCTTCACAGAACCTCCACAGCGGTGAAAACTGCTTGCTAGATGTCTCCTGGCACATAACCTGGCTTCCACGAGCCTTACAGGACCTCAACAGTGGTGAAAACTGCTTTCTCGATGCCTCCTGGTACTTAAAGAGGCCAACACGACATTCACAGCACCTCCGCAGTAGTGAAAACCGCTTTCACGATACTTCCTGGCACTTAAACAGGCCTCCGCGAGCTGGACAGGACCACCACAGTGGTGAAAACTGCTCTCTCGATCATTCCTGGCACAAAAACAAGCTTGCACGAGCTTCTCAGAACCTCCACAGTGGTGAAAATTGCTTTCTCGATCTTTCCTGACACTGAAACAGGCTTCCGCGAGCTGGACAGGACCACCACAGCGTTGAAAACTTCTCTCTCGATCTTTCCTGGCACATAAACATGCTTGCACGAGCTTTACAGGACATCCACAGTGGTGAAAACTGCTTTCTAGATGTCTCCTGGCACATAACCAGGACTCCACAAGCTTCACAGGACTTCCACAGTGGTGAAAACTGCTTTCTAGATGTCTCCTGGTACTTAAGCAGGCCAACACGAGATTCACAGCACCTCCGCATTGGTGAAAACTGCTTTCTCGATATTTCCTGGCACTTAAGCAGGCATCCGCGAGCTCGACAGTATTACTACAGTGGTGAAAACTGCTCTCTCGATCTTTCCTGGCACATAAACAGGCTTGCACGAGCTTCACAGAACCTCCACAGTGGTGAAAACTGCTTGGTAGATGTCTCCTGGCACATAACCTGGCTTCCACGAGCCTCACAGGACCTCAACAGTGGTGAAAACTGCTTTCTCGATGCCTCCTGGTACTTAACCAGGCCAACACGAGTTTCACAGCACCTCCGCAGTGGTGAAATCTGCTTTCTCGATCTTTCCTGGCACTTAAACAGGCCTCCGCGATATGGATAGGACCACCACATTGGTGAAAACTGCTCTCTCGATCTTTTCTGGCACATAAACAGGCCTCCACGAGCTTCACAGAACCTCCACAGTGGTGGAAACTGCTTTCTAGATGTCTCCTGGGACATAACCAGGCCTCCACGATCTTCACAGGACCTCCACAGTGGTGAAAACCGCTTTCTAGCTGTCTCCTGGCACATAACCAGCCCTCCACGAGCTTCACAGGACCCCCACAGAGGTGAAAACTGCTTTCTCGATGCCTCCTCGTACTTAACCAAGGCAACACGAGTTTCACAGCACCTCCGCAGTGGTGAAAACTGCTTTCTCGATATTTCCTGGCACTTAAACAGGCCTCCACGAGCTGCACATGACCACCACAGTGGTGAAAACTGCTCTCTCCATCTTTATTGATGCATAAACAGGCTTGCACGAGCTTCACAGGATCTCCACAGTGGTGAAAACTGCTTTGTCGATGCCTCCTGCTACTTAAGCAGGCTTGCACGAGCTTTTCAAAACCTCCACGGTGGTGAAAACTGCTTTCTCGATATTTCCTGGCACTTAAGCAGGCATCCGCGAGCTTGACAGTATCACTACACTGGTGAAAACTGCTCTCTCGATCTTTCCTGGCACATAAACAGGCTTGCACGAGCTTCACAGAACCTTCACAGTGGTGAAAACTGCTTTCTAGATGTCTCCTGGCACATAACCAGGCCTCCACGAGCTTCACAGGACCTCCACAGTGGTGAAAACTGCTTTCTCGATGCTTCCTGTACTTCACCAGGCCAACACGACATTCACAGCACCTCCGCAGTGGTGAAAACTGCTTTCTCGATATTTCCTGGCACTTAAACAGGCCTCCGTGAGCTGGACAGGACCACCACAGTGGTGAAAACTGCTCTCTCGATCTTTCCTGGTACATAAACAGGCTTGCACGAGCTTCTCAGAACCTCCACAGTGGTGAAAACTGCTTTCTCGATATTTCCTGGTACTTAACCAGGCCAACACGAGTTTCACAGCACCTCCGCAGTGGTGAAATCTGCTTTCTCGATCTTTCCTGGCACTTAAACAGGCCTCCGCGATATGGATAGGACCACCACATTGGTGAAAACTGCTCTCTCGATCTTTCCTGGCACATAAACAGGCCTCCACGAGCTTCACAGAACCTCCACAGTGGTGGAAACTGCTTTCTAGATGTCTCCTGGGACATAACCAGGCCTCCACGATCCTCACAGGACCTCAACAATGGTGAAAACTGCTTTCTCGATGCCTCCTGGTACTTAAACAGGCCAACACGACATTCACAGCACCTCGGCAGTGGGGAAAACTGCTTTCTAGATATTTCCTGGCACTTAAACCGGCTTGCACGAGCTTCTCAGAACCTCCACAGTGGTGAAAACTGCTTTCTCGATCTTTCCTGGCACATAAACAGGCCTCTGCGAGCTGGATAGGGCCACCACAGTGGTGAAAACTGCTCTCTCGATCTTTACTGGCACATACACAGGCTTGCACGAGCTTCTCAGAACCTCCACAGTGGTGAAAACTGCTTTCTCGATCGTTCCTGGCACATAAACAGCACTCCGCGAGCTGGACAGGACCACCACAGTGTTGAAAACTGCTCTCTCGATCTTTCCTGGCACATAAACAGGCTTGCACGAGCTTCACAGGACCTCTACAGTGGTGAAAACTGCTTTCTAGATGTCTCCTGGTTATTAACCAGGCCAACACGAGATTCACAGCACCTCCGCATTGGTGAAAACTGCTTTCTCGATATTTCCTAGCAGTTAAACAGGCATCCGCGAGCTGGACAGTACCACCACAGTTGTGAAAACTGCTCTCTCGATCTTTCCTGGCACATAAAGAGGCTTCCACGAGCTTCACAGAACCTCCACAGTGGTGAAAACTGCTTTCTGGATGTCTCCTAGTACTTATAACCAGGCCAACACGACATTCACAGTCCCTCGACAGTGTTGAAAACTGCTCTCTCGATCTTTCCTGGCACATAAACAGGCTTGCACGAGCTTCACAGGACCTCCACAGTGGTGAAAACTGCTTTCTAGATGTCTCCTGGTTATTAACCAGGCCAACACGAGATTCACAGCACCTCCGCATTGGTGAAAACTGCTTTCTCGATATTTCCTGGCAGTTAAACAGGCATCCGCGAGCTGGACAGTACCACCACAGTTGTGAAAACTGCTCTCTCGATCTTTCCTGGCACATAAAGAGGCTTCCACGAGCTTCACAGGACCTCCACAGTGGTGAAAACTGCTTTCTGGATGTCTCCTAGTACTTAACCAGGCCAACACGACATTCACAGTCCCTCGGCAGTGGTGAAAACTGCTTTCTCGATATTTCCTGGCACTTAAACAGGCTTGCACGAGATTCTCAGAACCTCCACAGTTGTGAAAACTGCTTTCTCGATCTTTCCTGGCATATAAACAGGCCTCCGAGAGCTGGACAGGGCCACCACAGTGGTGAAAACTGCTCTCTCGATCTTTCCTGGCACATACACAGGCTTGCACGAGCTTCTCAGAACCTCCACAGTGGTGAAAACTGCTTTCTCGATCTTTCCTGGCACATAAACAGGCCTCCGCGAGTTGGACAGGACAACCACAGTGTTGAAAACTGCTCTCTCGATCTTTCCTGGCACATAAACAGGCTTGCACGAGCTTCACAGAACCTCCACAGTGGTGAAAACTGCTTTCTCGATATTTCCTGGCACTTAAACAGGTCTCCGCGAGCTGGACAGGGCCACCACAGTGGTGAAAACTGCTCTCTCGATCATTCCTGCGACATACACAGGCTTTCACGAGCTTCTCAGAACCTCCACAGTGGTGAAAACTGCTCTCTCGATCTTTCCTGGCTCTGAAACAGGCCTCCGCGAGCTGGACAGGACCACCACAGCGTTGAAAACTACTCTCTTGATCTTTCCTGGCAAATAAACAGGCTTGCACGAGCTTCACAGGACATCCACAGTGGTGAAAACTGCTTTCTAGAAGTCTCCTGGTACTTAAGCAGGCCAACACGAGCTTCACAGAACCTCCACAGTGGTGAAAACTGCTTGCTAGATGTCTCCTGGCACATAACCTGGCTTCCACGAGCCTCACAGGACCTCAACAGTGGTGAAAACTGCTTTCTCGATGCCTCCTGGTACTTAACCAGGCCAACACGAGTTTCACAGCACCTCCGCAGTGGTGAAATCTGCTTTCTCGATCTTTCCTGGCACTTAAACAGGCCTCCGCGATATGGATAGGACCACCACATTGGTGAAAACTGCTCTCTCGATCTTTCCTGGCACATAAACAGGCCTCCACGAGCATCACAGAACCTCCACAGTGGTGGAAACTGCTTTCTAGATGTCTCCTGGGACATAACCAGGCCTCCACGATCTTCACAGGACCTCCACAGTGGTGAAAACTGCTTTCTAGATGTCTCCTGGCACGTAACCAGGCTTCCACGAGCTTCACAGAACCTCCACAGTGGTGAAAACAGCTTTCTTGATGCCTCCTGGTACTTAAGCAGCCCTCCATGAGCTTCACAGGCTTGCACGAGCTTCACAGAACCTCCACAGTGGTGCAAACTGCTTTCTAGATGTCTCCTGGCACATAACCAGCCCTCCACGAGCTTCACAGGAACTCCACAGAGGTGAAAACTGCTTTCTCGATGCCTCCTCGTACTTAACCAGGCAAACACGAGTTTCACAGCACCTCCACAGTGGTGAAAACTGCTTTCTCGATATTTCCTGGCACTTAAACAGGCCTCCGCGAGCTGCACATGACCACCACAGTGGTGAAAACTACTCTCTCGATCTTTATTGATGCATAAACAGTCTTGCACGAGCTTCATAGAACCTCCACAGTGGTGAAAACTGCTTGCTAGATGTCTCCTGGAACACAACCTGGCTTCCACGAGCTTCACAGGCCCTCCACAGTGGTGAAAACTGCTTTGTCAATGCCTCCTGGTACTTAAGCAGGCTTGCATGAGCTTTTCAAAACCTCCACGGTGGTGAAAACTGCTTTCTCGATCTTTGCTGGCTCTTAAACAGGCCTCCGCGAGCTGGACATGACAACCACAGTGGTGAAAACTGCTCTCTCGATCTTTCCTGGCACATAAACAGGCTTGCACGAGCTTAACAGAACCTCCACAATGGTTAAAACTGCTTTCTAGATGTCTCCTGGCACATAACCAGGCCTCCACGAGCTTCACAGGACCTCCACAGTGGTGAAAACTGCTTTCTCGATGCCTGCTGGTACTTAAGCAGTCTTGCACGAGCTTTTCAAAACCTCCACGGTGGTGAAAACTGCTTTCTCGAACTTTGCTGGCTCTTACACAGGCCTCCGCGAGCTGGACATGACCACCACAGTGGTGAAAACTGCTCTCTCCATCTTTCCTGGCACATAAACAGGCTTGCACGAGCTTAACAGAACCTCCACAGTGGTGAAAACTGCTTTCTAGATGTCTTCTGGCACATAACCAGGCCTCCACGAGCTTCACAGGACCTCCACAGTGGTGAAAACTGCTTTCTCGATGCTTCCTGGTACTTCACCAGGCCAACACGAGATTCACAGCACCTCTGCAGTGGTGAAAACTGCTTTCTCGATACTTCCTGGCACTTAAACAGGCCTCCGCGAGCTGGACAGGACCACCACAGTGGTGAAAACTGCTCTCTCGATCATTCCTGGCACAAAAACAGGCTTGCACGACCTTCTCAGAACCTCCACAGTGGTGAAAACTGCTTTCTCGATCTTTCCTGGCACATAAACAGGCTTGCACGAGCTTCACAGAACCTCCACAGCGGTGAAAACTGCTTGCTAGATGTCTCCTGGCACATAACCTGGCTTCCACGAGCCTTACAGGACCTCAACAGTGGTGAAAACTGCTTTCTCGATGCCTCCTGGTACTTAAAGAGGCCAACACGACATTCACAGCACCTCCGCAGTAGTGAAAACCGCTTTCACGATACTTCCTGGCACTTAAACAGGCCTCCGCGAGCTGGACAGGACCACCACAGTGGTGAAAACTGCTCTCTCGATCATTCCTGGCACAAAAACAAGCTTGCACGAGCTTCTCAGAACCTCCACAGTGGTGAAAATTGCTTTCTCGATCTTTCCTGACACTGAAACAGGCTTCCGCGAGCTGGACAGGACCACCACAGCGTTGAAAACTTCTCTCTCGATCTTTCCTGGCACATAAACATGCTTGCACGAGCTTTACAGGACATCCACAGTGGTGAAAACTGCTTTCTAGATGTCTCCTGGCACATAACCAGGACTCCACAAGCTTCACAGGACTTCCACAGTGGTGAAAACTGCTTTCTAGATGTCTCCTGGTACTTAAGCAGGCCAACACGAGATTCACAGCACCTCCGCATTGGTGAAAACTGCTTTCTCGATATTTCCTGGCACTTAAGCAGGCATCCGCGAGCTCGACAGTATTACTACAGTGGTGAAAACTGCTCTCTCGATCTTTCCTGGCACATAAACAGGCTTGCACGAGCTTCACAGAACCTCCACAGTGGTGAAAACTGCTTGGTAGATGTCTCCTGGCACATAACCTGGCTTCCACGAGCCTCACAGGACCTCAACAGTGGTGAAAACTGCTTTCTCGATGCCTCCTGGTACTTAACCAGGCCAACACGAGTTTCACAGCACCTCCGCAGTGGTGAAATCTGCTTTCTCGATCTTTCCTGGCACTTAAACAGGCCTCCGCGATATGGATAGGACCACCACATTGGTGAAAACTGCTCTCTCGATCTTTTCTGGCACAGAAACAGGCCTCCACGAGCTTCACAGAACCTCCACAGTGGTGGAAACTGCTTTCTAGATGTCTCCTGGGACATAACCAGGCCTCCACGATCTTCACAGGACCTCCACAGTGGTGAAAACCGCTTTCTAGCTGTCTCCTGGCACATAACCAGCCCTCCACGAGCTTCACAGGACCCCCACAGAGGTGAAAACTGCTTTCTCGATGCCTCCTCGTACTTAACCAAGGCAACACGAGTTTCACAGCACCTCCGCAGTGGTGAAAACTGCTTTCTCGATATTTCCTGGCACTTAAACAGGCCTCCACGAGCTGCACATGACCACCACAGTGGTGAAAACTGCTCTCTCCATCTTTATTGATGCATAAACAGGCTTGCACGAGCTTCACAGGATCTCCACAGTGGTGAAAACTGCTTTGTCGATGCCTCCTGGTACTTAAGCAGGCTTGCACGAGCTTTTCAAAACCTCCACGGTGGTGAAAACTGCTTTCTCGATATTTCCTGGCACTTAAGCAGGCATCCGCGAGCTTGACAGTATCACTACACTGGTGAAAACTGCTCTCTCGATCTTTCCTGGCACATAAACAGGCTTGCACGAGCTTCACAGAACCTTCACAGTGGTGAAAACTGCTTTCTAGATGTCTCCTGGCACATAACCAGGCCTCCACGAGCTTCACAGGACCTCCACAGTGGTGAAAACTGCTTTCTCGATGCTTCCTGTACTTCACCAGGCCAACACGACATTCACAGCACCTCCGCAGTGGTGAAAACTGCTTTCTCGATATTTCCTGGCACTTAAACAGGCCTCCGCGAGCTGGACAGGACCACCACAGTGGTGAAAACTGCTCTCTCGATCTTTCCTGGTACATAAACAGGCTTGCACGAGCTTCTCAGAACCTCCACAGTGGTGAAAACTGCTTTCTCGATCTTTCCTGGCACTTAAACAGGCCTCCGCGATATGGATAGGACCACCACATTGGTGAAAACTGCTCTCTCGATCTTTCCTGGCACATAAACAGGCCTCCACGAGCTTCACAGAACCTCCACAGTGGTGGAAACTGCTTTCTAGATGTCTCCTGGGACATAACCAGGCCTCCACGATCTTCACAGGACCTCCACAGTGGTGAAAACTGCTTTCAAGCTGTCTCCTGGCACATAACCAGCCCTCCACGAGCTTCACAGGACCCCCACAGAGGTGAAAACTGCTTTCTCGATGCCTCCTCGTACTTAACCAAGGCAACACGAGTTTCACAGCACCTCCGCAGTGGTGAAAACTGCTTTCTCGATATTTCCTGGCACTTAAACAGGCCTCCACGAGCTGCACATGACCACCACAGTGGTGAAAACTGCTCTCTCCATCTTTATTGATGCATAAACAGGCTTGCACGAGCTTCACAGGATCTCCACAGTGGTGAAAACTGCTTTGTCGATGCCTCCTGGTACTTAAGCAGGCTTGCACGAGCTTTTCAAAACCTCCACGGTGGTGAAAACTGCTTTCTCGATATTTCCTGGCACTTAAGCAGGCATCCGCGAGCTTGACAGTATCACTACACTGGTGAAAACTGCTCTCTCGATCTTTCCAGGCACATAAACAGGCTTGCACGAGCTTCACAGAACCTTCACAGTGGTGAAAACTGCTTTCTAGATGTCTCCTGGCACATAACCAGGCCTCCACGAGCTTCACAGGACCTCCACAGTGGTGAAAACTGCTTTCTCGATGCTTCCTGTACTTCACCAGGCCAACACGACATTCACAGCACCTCCGCAGTGGTGAAAACTGCTTTCTCGATATTTCCTGGCACTTAAACAGGCCTCCGTGAGCTGGACAGGACCACCACAGTGGTGAAAACTGCTCTCTCGATCTTTCCTGGTACATAAACAGGCTTGCACGAGCTTCTCAGAACCTCCACAGTGGTGAAAACTGCTTTCTCGATATTTCCTGGCACTTAAACAGGCCTCCGCGAGCTGGAAATGACCACCACAGTGGTGAAAACTGCTCTCTCGATCTTTATTGGCACATAAACCGGCTTGCACGAGCTTCACAGAACCTCCACAGTGGTGAAAACTGCTTTCTAGATGTCTCCTGGCACATAACCAGCTTTCCACGAGCTTCACAGGACCTCCACAGTGGTGAAAACTGCTTTATCGATGCCTTCTGTTACTTAACCAGGCCAACACGAGATTCACAGCACCTCCGCAGTGGTGAAAATTGCTTTCTCGATATTTCCTGGGACTTAAACAGGCCTCCGCGAGCTGGACAACTACTCATCTAAGAACTGTCAACTCAGGAAATATTTTGTTTGTATGTAATAAGAACAGAGCTACAGTGCATACTTAATAAGAACATGAACTACACAACCAGTTGTAAGACGGTTCTATGTAGGAATGTTTTGGCATCGCTGGTGAAACCACTCCTTACATCGCCCGCACTTGGCTAGGTCGCCGAAAATGTTTCGGTTCTTGTTCCACGTCAGCCTACATGTGCAGTACACATTGAAAGTTCGAACAGATTTCACCCTTGTGCGACCCAATCGTCATGGTTTTGCGGCTGCGGGAAACTCAGACATTGTCAGGTTTTGAAGGCATGAATGGAGGTGGCACCGCATCTGTGACTGGTCAAAGGAACACAAGTGGGGATCCTTTCCTGTACAAAGTGCATACATAAATGCTATTGCAAAAAGGCTGCAATCTTGCCCTCCACTCTGGTGCTGCACATCAACGTGCCTCAGCTTGAAACTGGGGCTCTGACATTTCATAATTGCAGCAACTTGACAGGTAAGTGTGCTGGTGTAGACGGGTGGCATGCTATCGTAAAGGTTGCAGACTTCTGGAGAGGAAAAAATGTTAGAGGAACAAACCCAATGACTTTGACTGACGTGTAATATCTGAACGAAGTCCGAGTTGCTTGACTGCCACTGAAGATTCTTTGCAAGGATTTGGGTTGACTGGAGGCCATTCTGGTCTGGGAACTGCTTCTTGAGCAATGTCATGGCAGCCTGGATGAGTTGGTCATTCAGCCATTCTCCGCTAGTCAGGACTCGCTCATCGTGCTTAGTTAAGCTGAGTTCTTTGACCCAGTATTCAATCTCAGGCTGAGATGTGTGGTGCACTTTATCCAAATCAATGGCTTCGTCTCGTGTGCCTATACACACACACACACACACACACACACACACACACACACACACACACACACACACACGCATGCACACGCACTGTCTCTCTCTCTGAGTCCACATAACAACATTAACCAACATTAGATAAGTTACACAACTTGTAGATAACAATTAGTAATCCCACCCAACCAATTAACAATCATATCATAGCCTACCTATGACATCATGAGAAAAAGTCAGTCACATATAGAAGAGAAAGAAGAGAGATCAACTAAAGAGAAGAATCTAGCAGCATCCATTGCCTTCCTAAGAGATAAGTCATAGAAGTATACTTCTGGCATTGCTACTACTTTCATTTTGCTGGTCTGTAAACAAAAACAATAGTTCAAGTACTCATTTGATTCTCAGAGATTCAAGCTAAAGGTCAAATAGCTGTGACAGTCTATAGTTATCTAGCTACCATAAGACCGATGACTCAAAGCATGTGTAAGATCGCATGTAGTGAGCCTACATGTCCCAAGCCCACATGCAGCATGTCCTAACTACCAGACTTAGCTGGACTCCATGTACATATGGGAGTGGCTCCACCCTTTCTGTAGCCAATCACAGGTCGGGAGTTTAAAGGAGCCGAAACCTGTGTTTGTGCAAAGATCAGACTGGGAACTCCCCTGATGACCAGCAAAAAGAAAACCGTGAACTGGAAACAACAGAACAGTCAAATATCTAGCTGCTACTATGATACCCCCACAGTGATAAGCCTAACATTACATTATTCAGCATGCTATGTCGCACACATACAAGTCCCCCCCAAAAGGAATAAGTTAAAAAATAAAAAATAAAAAAAAAAGGTATATCATTTTCACTGACTCATGGTGCAATGGACACGTTCCCTGCCACCCTCCTTGTTAGGAAGACTTTCCAAACACACACCAAAAAAAATGACACAGGTGATGTAATCAACACAATCACAATAGCATACCAGCAAGCAAGTCCCACCACCCTCATGCATGATTATAGTGATGCTTTACCTTTCCAGAAGGGTCTGAATCTTCTCACTTCCTTTCGTTTCGTCTGCTTGCCTTTGGTTTCTTGAGCTCATCTGGCTCCTTGCTGGGTTCTGTGATCTCAGCCTCTTTGTTTCCTTCTGGCTCTGTGATCTCAGCCTCCTTGTTTCCTTCTGGCTCTGCGATCTCAGCCTCCTTGTTTCCTTCTGGCTCTGCAATCTCAGCCTCCTCTGTAATCTCTAAGTCAGAGTGCTGGATATCAAATGAGTCATGATGAAATGAAACATTGTCAAGCAGAAGATCAGGTTCATCATCAGGTGGGTTGGTATCATCTGGGAGATCAAAATATGGCTTCATGTGGGCACCGTTCACCCGCTTCGAAGATTTGCCAGCATCATGTTGAAGAAGATATGCCCCCTTTCCCAAATTCTTTTCTATGGTGTAGGGGCCAAGCCACCTGAAGTCCATCTTGCCCCCTTGTCGTTTTCTTCGGGTAAAATCTTTGATGAGGACCTTGCTTCCGACCAGGAATGCTTCAGGATTTGCATGCTTTCAGTTGTAAAGCTCCCGTTGCTTCTCTTGTGCACCTTCAATGTTCGCTTTTGCTTCTTCTATCAAGGTCAATCGCCCCTCAATCAGCTTTTCCAAGAGAGCAGAGTTTTCGTCCAGTGCTGGAGCATTCCGGAACTCATGGAGGACTTTGTTGGGATCATCTCCATTGGTTTCAAGTTGGATTGGCAGAAGGGCTTTCCTCCCAAACATCAGTTCAAAGGGGGAGAACTTGGTCGAATCATGTCTGGCTGTGTTATACGCAAATGTGCAGCTGTCCAGATGTTCATCCCAGTTGGACTTTCTCTCGTTCACAAACTTGACGAGCATGGACTGGATTGTTTGATTAAAGTGTTCGTCAAGGCCGTTCGACTGCAGAAAAGATACATACAATGTAATTAGATGACTTCGTGATAATGCTTGATTGACATATTTCCTCAAACATCAGACTCAGGAAATATACATACATGTCATTTTACATGCTGTTGGTCTATTATAACATGCATATACTGTAGAATCCTACCTGTGGGTGATACGCTGTTGTTAGTCGGTGGGTGATCCCAAGAAGGCTCATGAGTTCCTGGTTGA
Source organism: Agelas oroides (assembly GCA_949130485.1). Classification (NCBI taxonomy): domain Eukaryota; kingdom Metazoa; phylum Porifera; class Demospongiae; order Agelasida; family Agelasidae; genus Agelas; species Agelas oroides. Next base: position 4,704,922 of record OX422196.1, on the reverse strand, counting down.
TGCAGTTGTTGAACTCTCGCCCTTGATCCGATGTCACCACTCGTGGTAATCCCAAGGTCATGAATAGCTGTGAGTGGCACAAACCAAAATGACATGAATAACACCCACTTTCCTTCCCCATCAAGGAACAAATTTTACCTGGAACAGAGAAATGGCCACTCCAGTTGCAGCCTTTGAAGTAAGAGGGAATGCAGCAACCCACTTGGTACAGTAGTCTGAGACTGTGAGGATATACTTGTTATCCTGTTCTGTCACTGGCAACGGCCCTATGAGATCAATGCCAAGGTGATGCCAAGGAGATTGGACTTTAACAGGATGCAGCTCTGGCCGTATCTTGTCAAACTTGCGGGTGTTTGTTCGTTGGCAAAGATCGCACAACTTCACCTAAACAGCATGCAGAAAAATCTCTTCTATATTATACTTGCTGTGCAAAACTTCTCCAACATACATGTAGGAACAGAAAGTAGTAGTTACTTACAAATTCCTTTACATCTTTGTAGAGACCAGGCCAGTAGTATCGTTCTGAAATCTTGTAGAATGTCTTTGTGCAACCAAGATGTCCAGCAGTGGGGTCACTGTGACAGGCCTTGAGGATGTGCTCTCGCTGTGTACAACTTAGAACTACTTTTAGCCACACCCTTTTCCTAGAGTTGTAACTCATTTTTCCTTCCTCCACTATAAACCTGTAGAAATAGCAGATGAGCATAACACCATAAGGCTACACTGACAGCTACCAACTTGAGATCAGCGCTATGCTGCACAATCAACATCTTCCTGCTAGATGTAATATTATATACAGCTCTTTAGGACATACTTTGTCATAAAGAGTAAGTGCAATACACTCTGTACCTCTGTGCCTTCTTCCTGACTGCTCGCTTAACATCTTTTGACGCTCCATCTGGGTACTTTTTCTCCGTCAGGTAGTCGTACACTCGTCTGAAATCAGCCTCTTCGTCTTCTGTGCGATGTTCTTCGTCGATGATGCACTCTCCACCAGTTTCACAGTCGCTCTCGCCTTCCATCTCGTTTAGATTTGACACCAGTGAAAGCTTTGGAGCCATTTTATAACACTTTTTCTTCTCTTCTCGGGACGGAAGTCGGGAAGAACGCACGTGACGGGTCTCATTACTTTCACATCGTTTCATGTCCCCTGTCACATGACCCAGGTGCAGGGTGAAAGCCGCATTACGTCGCACTTACGCCACAAGTGGCATCGCAGGGTGCATCGCATGTTGTTCGTCACTTTTTAAAGAAGAAAAAAAAAAAGAAGGAATAAAACCCATTTCCCGTCCCTAGCCCTAACCTTAACCCTAACCTGTATACTGAGCCCTAACCATTAGACCACAAGCAACTTCGAACGACCATGCACACTCTTCCGTCTAATGTGTACTACCCAACTGTCATACAAGTGCCATACTACACTACGCATGCGCAATGCATGCTCCACCCACACATATCACGTGAGGGGACATGAAACGACGTGAAAGTATTGAGACCCCGCACGTGACAGAATCGCGCGAAGGGGGACCATTTACTTCACAGGGGGTCCATTTACTCCGGAGTAAATTATCCGGGGGTTCCACCTACTTCGGGGGCCCGTTTACTTCGTGACAGACCTCCACAGTGGAGAAAACTGTTTTCTACATGCCTCCTGGTACTTAAGCAGGCCAACATGAGATTCACAGCAACTCCACAGTGGTGAAAACTGCTTTCTCGATATTTCCTGGTACTTCAGCAGGCTTACACGAGCTTTTTAGAACCTCCACGGTGGTGAAAACTGCTTTCTCGATATTTCATGGCACTTAAACAGGCCTCCGCGAGCTGGACAGGACCACCACAGTGGTGAAAACTGCTCTCTCGATCTTTCCTGGCACATAAACAGGCTTGTACGAGCTTCACAGAACCTCCACAGTGGTGAAAACTGCTTTCTAGATGTCTCCTGGCACATAACCAGTCCTCCACGAGCTTCACAAGACCCCCACAGTGGTGAAAACTGCTTTCTGGATGCCTCCTGGTACTTAACCAGGTCAACACGACATTCACAGCACCTTCGCAGTGGTGAAAACTGCTTTCTCGACATTTCCTGGCACTTAAACAGGCCTCCGCGAGCTGGACAGGACCACCACAGTGGTGAAAACTGCTCTCTCGATCTTTCCTGGCACATAAAGAGGCTTCCACGAGCTTCACAGGACCTCCACAGTGGTGAAAGCTGCTTTCTAGAGGCCTGGTTCTGTACCAGGAGACATCTAGAAAGCGGTTTTCACCACGATGGAGGTTCTGTGAAGCTCGTGCAAGCCTGTTTATCTGCCAGGAAAGATCGAGAGAGCAGTTTTCTCCACTGTGGTGGTCCTGTCCAGCTCGCGGAGGCCTGGTTATCTGCCAGGAGACATCTAGAAAGCAGCTTTCACCACTGCGGAGGTGCTGTGAATCTCGTGTTGGCCATGTTAAGTACCAGGAGGCATCGTGAAAGCAATTTTCACCACTGTGGAGGTCCTGTGAAGCTCGTGGAGGCCTGGTTATGTGCCAGGAGACATCTATAAACCAGTTTTCACCACTGTGGAGGTTCTGTGGAGGTTCTGTGAAGCTCCACCACTGCGGAGTTGCTGTGAATCTCGTGTTGGCCTGGTTAAGTACCAGGAGGCATCGAGAAAGCAGTTTTCACCACTGTTGAGGTCCTGTGAATGTCATGTTGGCCTGGTTAGCTTAAGTACCAGGAGGCATCGACAAAGCAGTTTTGACCACTGTGTAGGTTCTGTGAAGCTCGGGCTAGCCTGTTAATGTGCCAGGGAAGATCGAGAGAGCAGTTTTCACCACTGTGGTTGTCCTGTCCAGCTCGCGGAGGCCTGTTTAAGTGCCAGGAAATATCGAGAAAGCAGTTTTCACCACTGCGGAGGTGCTGTGAATCTCGTGTTGGCCTGGTTAAGTACCAGGAGACATCGAGAAAGCAGTTTTCACCACTGTCGAGGTCCTGTGAAGCTCGTGGATGCCTGGTTATGTGCCAGGAGACATCAAAAAAGCGGTTTTCACCACTGTGGAGGTTCTGTGAAGCTCGTGCAAGCCTGTTTATGTACCAGGAAAGATCGAGAGAGCAGTTTTCACCACTGTGGTGATCCTGTCCAGCTCGCGGTGGCCGGTTTAAGTGCCAGGAAATATCGAGAAAACAGGTTTCACCACTTCGGAGGTGTTGTGAATCTCGTGTTGGCCTGGTTACGTACCAGGAGGCCTCGAGAAAGCTGTTTTCACCACTGTGGAGGTCCGGTGAAGCTCGTGGAGGCCTGGGTATGTGCCAGGAGACTTCAAGAAAGCAGTTTTCACCACTGTGGAGGTTCTGTGAAGCTCTTGCAAGCCTGTTTATGTGCCAGGAAAGGTCGAGAGAGCAGTTTTCACCACTGTGGAGGTCCTGCCCAGCTCGCCGAGGCCTGTTTAAGTGCCAGGAAATATCGACAAAACAGGTTTCACCACTTCGGAGGTGCTGTGGAACTCGTGTTGGAGTGGTTAAGTACCAGGAGGCATCTAGAAAGCAGTTTTCACCACTGTGGAGGTCCTGTGAAGCTCATGGAGGCCTGGTTATGTGCCAGGGGACATCTAGAAAGCAGTGTTCACCACTGTGGAGGTTCTGTGAAGCTTGTGCATGCCTGTTTGTGTGCCAGGAAGATAGATAGATAGATAGATAGATAAACTTTTATTTTGAATAGGAATACTCCATCAGCTCATATAGCCGGTCTTCCCGGAGGTCCTAATACAAAGCAAAAGATAAAAGGATATAAAAAACAGAAGACAAAACGTACACACAAAAAGAGGGAGAAGGAAAAACAAATCCAAAATTAGAGCTCTAACAGCTGACCAAAAAAAAATTCTGTACGTAACTTTTAAAGGCAGTTTCTGAGCGAATAGTCTTGATATTATTTGGAAGGTGATTCCAGTCAAAAGCACCCTGATATTCAAAGGAGTTGCGATAAAAGTTAGTAGTTGGTCTCTTTAGGTAGAGGTTGCTACTGCCCCTGGCAGTGCGGAGGCCAAGGCTCTCGTTGGTAACAAACTTGGAGCACAGATACTGTGGAGCTCTTCTGAGGAGACATTTATGTACCAAGGGAAGTCTGAACAACCTCCTCCTTTGCTCCAGTGGTACCCAACCCAACCTACTCCTCAGCATTGCACTACAGGCAAGTCGTGGTGAGGATGTGATTAGCCGCATCCCATAGTTTTGCAACCGTTCGATTTCGTGTCTCAACGCTGCCCCACATTCCATCCAGACAACACAGCAATAGTCCATATGGGGAAGTACCAGAGCATAATACAGTCTTTTCTTGGTCTCAAATGGTAGAACGGAAGACACCCTTCTGAGTCTGGCCAGACTGCTCAAGCAGCTTCGTCTCACCTTACACACTTGGTCTTTCCACGTGAGGTTTCTGTCTATATCCACACCCAAATATCTTACTTTCTCCTCACTCACAAGTATTGATCCATCTAGCTGGATACGAATCCGTTCAGCCTCACACTTTCTACGTCTCCTGCTTAGGACCATCAGTTGAGTTTTGCTCACATTCATCTTCAACTGATTCCGTTTGATCCAGTGGGCCACTGCTCCAAGCTCTGCTTCAAGAACTTCCTGTACTTCCTGAGGATCTTTGCTTGAGAAGTAGATAGTGGTGTCATCTGCATAGAGGTTCACATTGCAATTTTCAATGACACTGGGGAGATCATTCATAAAAATTGTAAAAAGCAAAAGACCCAAAATGGAGCCCTGCGGAACTCCTTTCACCATCTCACTCCATGTCGACTTTGCTCCGCCCACTACTACTCTCTGCTGTCTGTCCGTCAGATAGCTTAGAAACCACTCCTTTTCATTGCCCCTTACGCCATAGGCCTCCAGTTTGGCTACCAACAGGTTATGATCAATTGAGTCAAAGGCCTTACTGAGGTCAATCAAAATAGTACCTACTATTTCATCCCTATCCAAGGCAGCTCGCCAATCATCCACTGACCTCAAAAGTACATGCTGGGTGTTGTGGAGAGGGCGAAACCCAGATTGAGCTGAGTGCAAGAGGGAGTTATCCTGTAAATACACAAACAGCTGGGTATGCACTATGGCCTCAAAGACTTTAGCGACTATTGGGAGGACTGACACTGGTCAAGAGTTCTCAGCCAACTCTTTGTCACCTTTCTTAGGTACTGGAGTCACATGAGCAACCTTCCAGTCCTTTGGGATCTGCCCTATTTTCAAGCTGTAATTAAACAGCTTAGTCAAGCTTGTTGCTATTCCAGGAGCAGCCATTCTCAACAGCTTTGCAGAGATGCCATCAGCACCAGTGGCTTTCCTCTCATTTAAGTTTGTAAGATGACGTAGCACAGTCTCCATATCGATCTCATTGAACTCAAACCTAGCATTCACAGGGGGAATTTCAGGATCCTTGACCACACCCATAACGGGGTTGGAACTACCCACACAACTAGAAAAGTAGGAGTTCATTTCCTCTGCTATCTGTTGACTGTCACTCAGCTCTCCTTGGTTAGTTCTGATCACAGATATACCTCGTCTCTGTTTTCGTCCCAAAACTCTATCAAAGGAAAGATCGAGAGAGCAGTTTTCACCACTGTGGTGGTGCTGTGCAACTCGCGGAGGCCTGTTTATGTGCCAGAAAACCTCGAGAAAGCAGTTTTCAACACTGTTGTAGTCCTGTCAAGCACGTGGAGGCCTGTTTAAGTGCCAGGAAATATCGAGAAATCAGGTTTCACCACTGCGAAAGTGCTGTGAATCTCGTGTAAGCCTGGTTAAGTACCATGAGACATCGAGAAAGTAGTTTACACCACTGTGGAGGTCCTGTGAAGCTCGTGGAGGCATGGTTATGTGCCAGGAGACATGTACAAAGCAGTTTTCGCCACTGTGGAGGTTCTGTGAAGCTCGTGCAAGCCTGTTTATGTGCCAGGAAAGATCGAGAGAGCAGTTTTCACCACTGTGGTGGTCCTGTCCAGCTCGCAGAGGCCTGTTTAAGTGCCAGGAAATATCGATAAAACAGGTTTCACCACTTCGGAGGTGCTGTGAATCTCGTGTTGGCCTGGTTAAGTACCTGGAAGCATCGACAAAGCAGTTTTCACCAATGTGGAGGTCCTGTGAAGCTCGTGGAGGCCTGGGTATGTGCCAGGAGACATCTAGATAGCAGTTTTCACCACTGTGGAGGTTCTGTAAAGCTCGTGCAAGCCTGTTTATGTGCCAGCAAAGATCGAGAGAGCAGTTTTCACCACTGTGGTGGTCCTGTCCAGCTCGCGGATGCCAGTTTAACTGCCAGGAAATATCGAGAAAGCAGTTTTCACCACTGTGAAGGTGCTCTGAATCTCGTGTAGGCCAGGTCAAGTACCATGAGACATCGAGAAAGTTGTTTTCACCACTGTGGAGGTCCTGTGAAACTCGTGAAGTCCTGGTTATGTGCCAGGAGACATGTAGAAATCAGTGTTCACCACTGTGGAGGTCCTGTGAAGCTCGTGCATACCTGGTTATATGCCAGGAGACATCTAGAAAGCTGTTTTCACCGTTGTGGAGGTTCTGTGAAGCTCGTGCATGCCTGTTTATATGCCAGGAAAGTTCGAGAAAGCAGTTTTCACCACAGTTGTGGTCCTGCCAAGCACGTGGAGGCCTGTTTAAGTGCTAGGAAATATCGAGAAATCAGGTTTCACCACTGCGGAATTGCTGTGAATCTCGTATTGGCCTTGTTAAGTACCAGGAGGCTTCGAGAAAGCAGTTTTCACAACTGTGGAGGTCCTGTGAAGCTCGTGAAGGCCTGGTTATGTGCCAGGGGACATCTAGAAAGCAGTTTTCACCACTGTGGAGGTTCTGTGAAGCCCGTGCAAGCCTGTTTATGTGCCAGGAAAGATCGAGAGAGGAGTTTTCACCACTGTGGTGGTCCTGTCCAGCTCGCGGAGGCCTGTTTAAGTGCCAGGAAAGCTCGAGAAAGCAGTTTTCACCACTGTTGTAGTCCTATCAAGTACGTGGAGGCCTGTTTAAGTGCCAGGAAATATCGAGAAATCAGGTTTCACCACTGCGGAAGTGCTGTGAATCTCGTGTAGACCTGGTTAAGTACCATGAGACATCGAGAAAGTAGTTTACACGACTGTGGAGGTCCTGTGAAGCTCGTGGAGGCATGGTTATGTGCCAGGTGACATGTACAAAGCAGTTTTCACCACTGTGGAGTTCCTGTGAAGTTCGACCAGACCTGGTTCAGCGCCAGGACACATCTAGAAAGCTGTTTTCACCGTTGTGGAGGTTCTGTGAAGCTCGTGCAAGCCTGTTTAAGTGCAGGAAATATCGAGAAATCAGATTTCACCACTGCGGAAGTGCTGTGAATCTCGTGTATGCCTGGTTAAGTACCATGAGACATTGAGAAAGTAGTTTTCACCACTGTGGAGGTCCTGTGAAGCTCGTGGAGGCATGGTTATGTGCCAGGAGACATGTAGAAAGCAGTTTTCACCAAGATGGAAGTCCTGTCCAGCTCGCGGAGGCCAGTTTAAGGGCTAGGAAAGATCGAGAAACAAGTTTTCACCTCTGTGGAGGTTCTGAGAAGCTCGTGCAAGCCTGTTTATGTGCTTTGAAAGATCTAGAGAGCAGTTTTCACCGCTGTGGTGGTCCTGTCCAGCTCGCGGAGGCCTGTTTAAGTGTCAGGAAATATCGAGAAAGCAGTTTTCACCACTGCGGAGGTGCTGTGAATGTCGTGTTAGCCTGGTTAAGTACCAGGAGGCATCGAGAAAGCAGTTTACACCACTGTGGAGGTCCTGTGAAGCTCGTGGGGGCCTCGTTATGTGCCAGGGGACATCTAGAAAGCAGTTTTCACCACTGTGGAGGTTCTGTGAAGCTCGTGCAAGCCTGTTTATGTGCCAGGAAAGATATAGAGAGAGCAGTTTTCACCACTGTGGTTGTCCTGTCCAGCTCGCGGAGGCCTGTTTAAGTGCCAGGAAATATCGAGAAAGGAGTTTTTACCACTGCAGAGGTGCTGTGAATCTCGTGTTGGCCTGGTTAAGTACCAGGAGGCCTCGAGAAAGCAGTTTTCACCACTGTGGAGATCCTGTGAAGCTCGTGGAGGCCTGGTTATGTGCCAGGAGACATGTAGAAAGCAGTTTTCACCACTGTGGAGGTCCTGTCCAGCTCGTCCAGACCTGGTTAAGCGCCAGGAGATATCTAGAAAGCCATTTTCTCCGTGGAGGTTCTGTGAAGCTCGTGCAAGTCTGTTTAAGTGCAGGAAATATCGTGAAATCAGGCTTCACCACTGCGGAAGTGCTGTGAATCTCGTGTAGGCCTTGTTAAGTACCAGGAGGCATCGAGAAAGCAGTTTTCACCACTGTTGAGGTCCTCTCCAGCTCGCGGAGGGCTGTTTAAATGCCAGGAAATATCGAGAAAGCAGTTTTCACCTCTGTGGAGGTTCTGAGAAGCTCGTGCAAGCCTGTTTATGTGCCAGGAAAGATCCAGAGAGCTGTTTTCACCACTGTGGTGGTCCTGTCCAGCTCTCGGAGGCCTGTTTAAGTGCCAGGAAAGCTCCATAAGGCAATTTTCACCACTGTTGTGGTCCTGTCAAACACGTTGAGGCCTGTTTAAGTGCCAGGAAATATCGAGAAATCAGGTTTCACCACTGCGGAAGTGCTGTGAATGCCTGGTTAAGTACCATGAGACATCGAGAAAGTAGTTTTCACCAATGTGGACGTCCTGTGAAGCTCGTGGAGGCATGATTATGTGCCAGGACACATTTAGAAAGAAGTTTTCACCACTGTGGAGTTCCTGTGAAGCTCGTCCAGACCTGATTCAGCGCAAGGAGTCATCTAGAAAGCTGTTTTCATCGTTGTGGAGTTTCTGTGAAGCTCGTGCAAGCCTGTTTAAGCGCAGGAAATATCGAGAAATCTGGTTTCACCACTGCGGAAGTGCTGTGAATGTCGTGTAGGCTTGGTTAAGTACCATGAGACATCGAGAAAGTGGTTTTCACCACTGTGGAGGCCCTGTGAAGCTCGTGCAGACCTGGGTCAGTGCCAGGCGATATCTAGAAAGCTGATTTCACCGTTGTGGAGGTTCTGTGAAGCTCGTGCAAGCCTGTTTATATGCCAGGAAAGCTCGAGAAAGCAGTTTTTACCACTGTGGAGGTCCTGTCCAGCTCGCGGAGGCCTGTTTAAGTGCAAGGAAAGATCGAGAGAGCAGTTTTCACGTCTGTGGAGGTTCTGAGAAGCTCGTGCATGCCTGTTTATGTGCCAGGAAAGATCGAGAGAGCAGTTTTCACCACTGTGGTTGTCCTGTCCAGCTCGCGTAAGCCTGTTTAAGTGCCAGGAAAGATCGAGAAAGCACTTTTCACAACTGTGGGGGTTCTGAGAAGCTCGTGCAAGCCTGTTTATGTGCCAGGAAAGATCAGAGAGAGCAGATTTCACCACTGTGTTGGTCCTGTCCAGCTCGCGGAGGGCCTGTTTAACCCTTTACCAACCTATGACGCCATATCGCGTAGTCAGATTTTGGCCGCATGTTATCAGTTGGCGCAATCCGTTTTGGGTAGCAGAAAGGGTGGGTCAGGGGGATGTGGGTGGGTGCACCGCTCTGGCTGACAGTGCATGTCGGCAGTTGCAGCTGCCTGCAGAAAAGCCTTGGTCAATGCCGGGTGGGCCATTTGTCTGCTTTCATGCACAAACGGGCGTAGAAAACGCTCCTTTCACCTTGTAGGGACTCCATTTCTGGCATTTTAGGCAGCTTTTAGTCCGGAGGAGCGTTCTCTGGTTGGAGGGTCCTGACTATTGAACGCTCGCTAATGAGTGGGTGTGTCCAAGGTCATGAACCTACACACAATGTGTCAATAAAGCTTTGAGTCAAGTTTCCAGTGCTAGCTCCAAGCAGAAGTGAAAACACCGACCATGGAAGGAATCCATAGCCTAATAAACACTTCCAGTAAATAGCCTACGGTAGTTAAAGAGTTAAGAGCCAGGAAATATCGAGAAAGCACTTTTCACCACTGTGGTGGTCTTGTGAAGCTCGTTCAAGCCTGCTTAAGTGCCAGGAAAGATCGAGAAAGCAGTTTTCTCCACTGCGGAGGTGCTGTGAATCTCGTTTAGGCCTGGTTAAGTGCCAGGAGGCATCCAGAAAACAGTTTTCACCACTGTGGAGGTCTTGTGAAGCCCGTGCAGACCTGGTTATGTGCCAGCAGACATCTAGAAAGCTGTTTTCACCGTTGTGGAGGTTGTGAGAAGCTCGTGCAAGCCTGTTCATGTGCTAGGAGAGATCGAGAGAGGAGTTTTCACCACTGTGGTGGTCCTGTCCAGCTCGCGGAGGCCTGTTTAAGTGCCAGGAAATATCGAGAAAGCAGTTTTCACCACTGCAGAGGTGCTGTGAATCTCGTGTTGGCCTGGTTAAGTACCAGGAGGCCTCGAGAAAGCAGTTTTCACCACTGTGGAGATCCTGTGAAGCTCGTGGAGGCCTGGTTATGTGCCAGGAGACATGTAGAAAGCAGTTTTCACCACTGTGGAGATCCTGTGAAGCTCGTGGAGGCCTGGTTATGTGCCAGGAGACATGTAGAAAGCAGTTTTCACCACTGTGGAGGTCCTGTCCAGCTCGTCCAGACCTGGTTAAGCGCCAGGAGATATCTAGAAAGCCGTTTTCTCCGTTGTGGAGGTTCTGTGAAGCTCGTGCAAGTCTGTTTATGTGCAGGAAATATGGAGAAATCAGGCTTCACCACTGCGGAAGTGCTGTGAATCTCGTGTAGGCCTTGTTAAGTACCAGGAGGCATCGAGAAAGCAGTTTTCACCACTGTTGAGGTCCTCTCCAGCTCGTGGAGGGCTGTTTAAATGCCAGGAAATATCGAGAAAGCAGTTTTCACCTCTGTGGAGGTTCTGAGAAGCTCGTGCAAGCCTGTTTATGTGCCAGGAAAGATCCAGAGAGCTGTTTTCACCACTTTGGTGGTCCTGTCCAGCTCTCGGAGGCCTGTTTAAGTGCCAGGAAATATCGAGAAATTAGGTTTCACCACTGCGGAAGTGCTGTGAATGCCTGGTTAAGTACCATGAGACATCGAGAAAGCAGTTTTCACAACTGTGGAGGTCCGGTGAAGCTAGTGGAGACCTGGTTATGTGCCAGGAGACATGTAGAAAGCTGTTTTGACCTCTGTGGAGATCCTGTGAAGCTCGTGCAGACCTGGTTAAGTGCCAGGAGGCATCCAGAAAGCAGTTTTCACCACTGTGGAGGTCCTGTGAAGCCCGTGCAGACCTGGTTAAGTGCAAGGAGACATCTAGAAAGCTGTTTTCACCATTGTGGAGGTGAGAAGCTCGTTCAAGCCTGCTTAAGTGCGAGGAAAGATCGAGAGAGCAGTTTTCACCACAGTGGTGGTCCTGTCCAGCTCGCGAAGGCCTGTTTAACTGCCAGGAAATATCGAGAAATCAGCTTTCACCACTGCGGAAATGCTGTTAATCTCGTGTAAGCCTGGTTAAGTACCATGAGACATCGAGAAAGTAGTTTTCACCGCTGTGGAGGTCCGGTGAAGCTAGTGGAGACCTGGTTATGTGCCAGGAGACATGTAGAAAGCTGTTTTGACCTCTGTGGAGATCCTGTGAAGCTCGTGCAGACCTGGTTAAGTGCAAGGAGACATCTAGAAAGCTGTTTTCACCATTGTGGAGGTGAGAAGCTCGTTCAAGCCTGCTTAAGTGCGAGGAAAGATCGAGAGAGCAGTTTTCACCACAGTGGTGGTCCTGTCCAGCTCGCGAAGGCCTGTTTAACTGCCAGGAAATATCGAGAAATCAGCTTTCACCACTGCGGAAATGCTGTTAATCTCGTGTAAGCCTGGTTAAGTACCATGAGACATCGAGAAAGTAGTTTTCACCGCTGTGGAGGTCCGGTGAACCTAGTGGAGACCTGGTTATGTGCCAGGAGACATGTAGAAAGCTGTTTTGACCTCTGTGGAGATCCTGTGAAGCTCGTGCAGACCTGGTTAAGTGCAAGGAGACATCTAGAAAGCTGTTTTCACCATTGTGGAGGTGAGAAGCTCGTTCAAGCCTGCTTAAGTGCGAGGAAAGATCGAGAGAGCAGTTTTCACCACATTGGTGGTCCTGTCCAGCTCGCGAAGGCCTGTTTAACTGCCAGGAAATATCGAGAAATCAGCTTTCACCACTGCGGAAATGCTGTTAATCTCGTGTAAGCCTGGTTAAGTACCATGAGACATCGAGAAAGTAGTTTTCACCGCTGTGGAGGTCCGGTGAAGCTAGTGGAGACCTGGTTATGTGCCAGGAGACATGTAGAAAGCTGTTTTGACCTCTGTGGAGATCCTGTGAAGCTCGTGCAGACCTGGTTAAGTGCCAGGAGGCATCCAGAAAGCAGTTTTCACCACTGTGGAGGTCCTGTGAAGCCCGTGCAGACCTGGTTATGTGCCAGCAGACATATAGAAAGCTGTTTTCACCGTTGTGGATGTTGTAAGAAGCTCGTGCAAGCCTGTTCATGTGCCAGGAAAGATCAAGAGAGGAGTTTTCACCACTGTTGTGCTCCTGTCCAGCTCGCGGAGGCCTGCTTAAGCGCCAGGAAATATCGAGAAAGCAGTTTTCACCGCTACGGAGGTGCTGTGAATCTCGTGTTGGCCTGGTTCAGTACCAGGAGGCATCGAGAAAGCAGTTTTCACCACTGTGGAGGTCCTGTGAAGCTCGTGGGGTCCTGGTTATGTGCCAGGAGACATCTAGAAAGCAGTTTTCACCACTGTGGAGGTTTTGTGAAGCTCGTACAAGCCTGTTTATGTGCGAGGAAAGATCGAGAGAGCAGTTTTCACCACAGTGGTGGTCCTGTCCAGCTCGCGGAGGCCTGTTTAACTGCCAGGAAATATCGAGAAATCAGCTTTCACCACTGCGGAAATGCTGTTAATCTCGTGTAGGCCTGGTTAAGTACCATAAGACATCGAGAAAGTAGTTTTCACCGCTGTGGAGGTCCGGTGAAGCTAGTGGAGACCTGGTTATGTGCCAGGAGACATGTAGAAAGCTGTTTTAACCTCTGTGGAGGTCCTGTGAAGCTCGTACAGACCTGGTTAAGTGCAAGGAGACATCTAGAAAGCTGTTTTCACCATTGTGGAGGTGAGAAGCTCGTACAAGCCTGTTTATGTGCCAGGAAAGATCGAGAGAGGAGTTTTCACCACTGTGGTGGTGCTGTCCAGCTCGCGGAGGCCTGTTTAAGTGCCAGGAAGTATCGAGAAATCAGCTTTCACCAGTGCGGAAATGCTGTGAATCTCGTGTAGGCCTGCTTAAGTACCAGGAGGCATCGAAAAACCAGTTTTCACTACCGTGGAGGTCCAGTGAAGCTCGTGGAGGCCTGGTTATGTGCCAAGAGACATCTAGAAAGCAGTTTACACCACTGTGGAGGTTTTGTGAAACTCGTACAAGCCTGTGTATGTGCCAGGAAAGATCGCGAAAGCAGTTTTCACCACTGTGGTTGTCCTGTCCATTTCGCGGAGGCCTGCTTAAGTGCCAGGAAATATCGAGAAAGCAGTTTTCACCACTGTGGAGGACCTGTGAAGCTTGTGGAGGCCTGCTTATGTGCCAGGAGACATCTAGAAAGCAGTTTTCGCCAATGTGGAGGTTCTGTGAAGCTCGTGCAAGTTTGTTTATGTGCCAGGAAAGATCGAGAGAACAGTTTTCACCACTGTGGTGGTCCTGTCCAGATCTCAGAGGTCTGTTTAAGTGCCAGAAAAGATCGTGAAAGCAGTTTTCACCACTGTGGAGGTTCTGAGAAGCTCGTGCAAGCCTGTTTATGTGCCAAGAAATATCGAGAGAGCAGTTTTCACTACTGTGGTTGTGCTGTCCAGCTCGAGGAGGCTTGTTTCAGTGCCAGGAAGGAACGGGAAAGCAGTTTTCACCACTGTGGAGGTTCTGAGAAGCTCGTGCAAGCCTGATTATGTGCCAGGAAAGATCGAGAGAGCAGTTTTCACCACTGCGGTGGTCCTGTCCAGCTCGCGGAGGCCTGTATAAGTGCCAGGAAATATCGAGAAAGCAGTTTTCACCACTGCGGAGGTGCTGTGAAGCCCGTGGAGGCCTGGTTGTGTGCCAAGAGACATTTAGAAAGCAGTTTTCACCTGTGTGGAGGTTCTGAGAAACTCGTACAAGCCTGTGTATGTGCCAGGAAAGATCGAGAAAGCAGTTTTCACCACTGTGGTTGTCCTGTCCAGTTCGCGGTGACCTGCTTAAGTGCCAGGAAATATCGAGAAAGCAGTTTTCACCACTACGGAAGTTCTGTGAAGCTCGTGGAGGCCTGGTTATGTGCCAGGAAACATGTAGAAAGCGGTTTTCACCACTGTGGTGGTCCTGTCAAGCTCGCGGAGACCTGTGCCAGGAGAGATCGAGAAAGCAGTTTTCACCGCTGTGGAGGTTCTGTGAATCTCGTGTAGGCCTGGTTAAGTACCATGAGACATCGAGAAAGTAGTTTTCACCGAGGCCTGGTTATGTGCCAGGAGACATGCAGAAAGCAGTTTTCACCACTGTGGAGGTCCTGTGAAGCTCGTGCAGACCTGGTTATGTGCCAGGAGACTTCTAGAAAGCTGTTTTCACCGTTGTGGAGGTTGTGTGAAGCTCGTTCAAGCCTGTTTATATGCCAGGAAAGCTCGATAAAGCAGTTTTCACCACTGTTGTGGTCCTGTCAAGCACGTGGAGGCCTGTTTAAGTGCCAGGAAATATCGAGAAATCAGGTTTCACCACTGCGGAAGTGCTGTGAATCTCGTGTAGGCCTGGTTAAGTACCATGAGACATCGACAAAGTAGTTTTCACCACTGTGTAGATCCTGTGAAGCTCGAGGAGGCATGGTTACGTGCCAGGAGACATATAGAAAGGAGTTTTCACCACAGTGGAAGTCCTGGCCAGCTCGCGGAGGCCTGGTTAAGTACCATGAGACATCGAGAAAGTAGTTTTCACCACTGTGGAGGTCCTGTGAATCTCGTGGAGACATGGCTATGTGCCAGGAGACATGTAGAAAGCTGTTTTCACCATTGTGGAGGTGAGAAGCTCGTTCAAGCCTGATTATGTGCCAGGAAAGATCGAGAGAGCAGTTTTCACCGCTATAGTGGTACTGTCCAGCTCGTGGAGACCTGTATAAGTGCCAGAAAATATCGAGAAAGCAGTTTTCACCACTGCGAAGGTGCTGTGAATCTCGTGTTGGCCTGCTTAAGTACCAGGAGGCATCGAGAAAGCAGTTTTCACCACTGTGGAGGTCCTGTGAAGCTCGTGGAGGCCTGGTTATGTGCCAGGAGACATCTAGAAAGCAGTTTTCACCACTGTGGAGGTTCTGAGAAGCTCGTGCAAACCTGATTATGTGCCAGGAAAGATCAAGAGAGCAGTTTTCACCGCTATAGTTGCCTTGTCAAGCTCGTGGGGGCCTGTATAAGTGCCAGGAAATATCGAGAAAGCAGTTTTCACCACCGCGGAGGTGCTGTGAATCTCGTGTTGGCCTGATGATTTAATTGGAATAGTTGAACCCGTAAGGGCCATCACAGTACATGTACATGGCAGATTTTTAGGTGACATACTTATACAACTGTGTGATATGATAAATAAATAAATACAGCTACCATGACATGTAGTTTATTAGTGTCAGTTCACTGAGAGAGAAAAAGAGGAGGGGGCACCGGTACCCAGGTAATCAGGGGGAGTAAGAGCTAGTTAACCCAACCTAACAACACCTTACGCCTCTGCCACCACGTCACCATCTCTTTCATTATGCACCTGTCTATGTCATCCATCACCTGATTAAGTACCAGGAGGCATCGAGAAAGCAATTTTCACCACTGTGGAGGTCCTGTGAAGCTCGTGGAGGCCTGGTTATGTGCCAGGAGACATCTAGAAAGCAGTTTTCACCACTGTGGAGGTCCTGTGAAACTCGTGCAAGCCTGTTTATGTGCCAGGAAAGATCGAGAGAGCAGTTTTCACCACTGTGGTGGTCCTGTCCAGCTCGCGGAGGCCTGTTTAACTGCCAGGAAATATCGAGAAAGCAGTTTACACCACTGTGGAGGTCCTGTGAAGCTCGTGGGGGCCTCGTTATGTGCCAGGGGACATATAGAAAGCAGTTTTCACCACTGTGGAGGTTCTGTGAAGCTCGTGCAAGCCTGTTTATGTGCCAGGAAAGATATAGAGAGAGCAGTTTTCACCACTGTGGTTGTCCTGTCCAGCTCGCGGAGGCCTGTTTAAGTGCCAGGAAATATCGAGAAAGGAGTTTTCACCACTGCAGAGGTGCTGTGAATCTCGTGTTGGCCTGGTTAAGTACCAGGAGGCCTCGAGAAAGCAGTTTTCACCACTGTGGAGATCCTGTGAAGCTCGTGGAGGCCTGGTTATGTGCCAGGAGACATGTAGAAAGCAGTTTTTACCACTGTGGAGGTCCTGTCCAGCTCGTCCAGACCTGGTTAAGCGCCAGGAGATATCTAGAAAGCCGTTTTCTCCGTTGTGGAGGTTCTGTGAAGCCCGTGCAAGTCTGTTTAAGTGCAGGAAATATCGTGAAATCAGGCTTCACCACTGCGGAAGTGCTGTGAATCTCGTGTAGGCCTTGTTAAGTACCAGGAGGCATCGAGAAAGCAGTTTTCACCACTGTTGAGGTCCTCTCCAGCTCGCGGAGGGGTTTTTAAATGCCAGGAAATATCGAGAAAGCAGTTTTCACCTCTGTGGAGGTTCTGAGAAGCTCGTGCAAGCCTGTTTATGTGCCAGGAAAGATCCAGAGAGCTGTTTTCACCACTGTGGTGGTCCTGTCCAGCTCTCGGAGGCCTGTTTAAGTGCCAGGGAAGCTCCATAAGGCAATTTTCACCACTGTTGTGGTCCTATCAAACACGTGGAGGCCTGTTTAAGTGCCAGGAAATATCGAGAAATCAGGTTTCACCACTGCGGAAGTGCTGTGAATGCCTGGTTAAGTACCATGAGACATCGAGAAAGTAGTTTTCACCACTGTGGACGTCCTGTGAAGCTCGTGGAGGCATGATTATGTGCCAGGACACATTTAGAAAGCAGTTTTCACCACTGTGGAGTTCCTGTGAAGCTCGTCCAGACCTGATTCAACGCAAGGAGTCATCTATAAAGCTGTTTTCATCGTTGTGGAGGTTCTGTGCTACACGAGCTTCTCATGACTTCCTCAGTGGTGAAAACTGCTTTCTAGATCTTTCCTGGCTCTTAACCAGGCCTGCGCGTGCTTCACAGGACCTCCACAGCGGTGAAAATTGCTTTCCCGATCATTCACGGCACTTAACCAGGCTTGAATGAGCTTCACAGCAACTCCGCAGAGTTGAAAACGGCCTCTCGATGTCTCCTGGAAATTAAGCAGGACTGCACGAGCTTCACAGAATTAACACAGTGGTGAAAACTGCTTTCTAGATGTCTCCTCGTTCTTAACCAGTCCTGCACGAGCTTCACAGGACCTCCACAGTGGAGAAAAATGCTTTGTCGATGTTTCCTGGCAAATGAACAGGACTGCAGGAGCTTCACAGCACCTCCTCAGTGGTGAAAACTGCTTTCTAGATGTCCCCTCGTTCTTAACCAGGCCTGCACGAGCTTCGAAGGACTTCCACAGTGGAGAAGAATGCGTTGTCGATGTTTCCCGGCACATAAGCGGGACTGGAGGAGCTTCACAGGACCTCCCCAGTGGTTAAAACTGCTTTCTTGATCTTTCTTGGCACTTAACCGGGCCTGCACGAGCATCACAGCAAACTGCTCTCTCGATCCGTCCTTGCACTTAAAAAGGCCCGTACGAGCTTCACAGGACCTCCACAGTGGTGAAAACTGCTTTCTAGATGTCTCCTGGCACATTACCAGCTTTATAGGACCTCCACAGTGGTGAAAACTGCTTTCTCGATGTCTCATGGTACTAACCAGGCCTACACGAGATTCACAGTACCTCCGCAGTGGTGAAACCTGATTGCGCGATATTTCCTCCACTTAAACAGCTTGGCAGGACCACCACAGTGGCGAACACTGCTTTCTTGTGCTTTCCTGGCACATACAGTCGTTTCGCCAGCGTTCCAAATATGCGTTTTCTTTTGCAACGGCCACGCCTACCGGAAGTACAAATTGTCCACGTGTAAGCAGAGCAGCCGCCGTTGGTTTGTCCAGCAAGATCTCAGTGAACTACCAAGATATTGGTTGTTGGCTATATCAGGGAGTTGCAGTAGGGATCAAAGAGTGATTTTAGCTGATCGAAGAAAAATTGAGCTAAGACTGTTCAAATGTACTGGCTGTTTACGGAGAAAAACTACTATCTGATTTTTGCATCGTCTGAGTGTTATCATGTGTACCGTGTACAGATCAGCCACGCCAGTTTGATTTCCACTTTGCGGAGGTGTAGTGATGCCTCCTTCGTCCAACTGTTGGAGATATTTTGCTACTGGAGCAGGCGGAATGAAATGTAACAAAGTTATCCAGCTCATGTAAACTTTATTGTAGTAGTGTCAAGAAAGTCACAGAACATCCAATTCACTTAACATATAGATGCCAACATTTCATTTTTCGTTTATATTTTTAGCATAATGTTTCAGTACCTGTGAGGTAAAAGAGAAGAGCACAAGTATCACTTTAGCTTCGATCTGTCGTGGGCAGTAGTGTTAGGTAGCTCAACCACTGTAACTTACAGTGTTTAATCTGCACTTTCACTCTCCATTTCTCCGCAGTCTATGAGTTCGCTGTCATCGTCTCACGATAGACCTGGATGAGAACCAAGGGAGATGACGTATTGCTATTAGCCATGTAGAAGGTACATAAGCCTACTAGTGGGTGCAACTCCAAGACTACAGAAGCCCCTGGGTGTGTTTGATAACTGTCTTGTAGCTAACTTGTGCATGTCATACAGTGGACCCTCACTTGTATTGTTACGAGTGTGCAGCACGAATAACAATGCCAACGACAACAAACAAGTGATATTTTCCCGGTATACCGTAAACTCGGGAGTATAAGTACCCATCAATTACAAGTAGGGGAAACGATCAGTATTCGGACACCAGCCATAATCGGACGCTCGTACACGGAGACTAAGCCACGCAGGTACTCTGTTATGCCACGGAAAGGAAGGCGAAGTCCATCGTATCCAGCGACTGAAAAATGGAGCTCGAGCGTCAATACCCGCTAGCGCTAGGGGCGATTAGCGTAACAGTCCGAAAATTTTGATAATCGGGAAAAAAAAGTATTTTCAGACGCCGCTTCCTGTTCCCTCCCTGAAGCAACTCTCGGCAAGATTTCTGCACTGTTGGAAAGCTGCAAGACCCTGCTGCTTCACGCCTGATCTTCGTCACCGTAACTGCCTTGGGCGCTGAGGGTAGCTGCCGAAAAATGAGTAGGTTGCTCCATCAATGATCGGACAGTGGATTTACGTATTTTTTCCCCGTGGAAACCCCCAACTACGAAATAGACCAACACTACTGGTATCATTGAAATCTACAGGTCTTTACCAACGTAACGGTGCAAGTCTCGTCTTTATACGTTGTGTGGTTCTCGAGATACAATTGTTCTTGATTCATTTACTTTAGTGTCCTGTAACTAGGCCCGAACGAAGGCGGGAAACAATTGTATCTCGGGAACCACACAACGTATAAAGACGAGACTTGCACCGTTACGTTGGTAAAGACCTGTAGATTCCAATGATACCAGTATTATTGGTTTATTTCGTAGTTGGAGGTTTCCACGGCGAAAAAATACGTAAATCCACTGTCCGATCATTGATGGAGCAACCTACTCAATTTTCGGCAGTTCCCCTCAGCAACCAAGGCAGCTACGGTGACGAAGATCAGGCGTGAAGCAGCAGGGTCTTGCAGCTTTCCAACAGTGCAGAAATCTTGCCGAGAGTTGCTTCAGGGAGGGAACAGGAAGCGGCGTCTGAAAATACTCTTTTTTTTCCGATTATCAAAATTTTCGGACTGTTACGCTAATCGCCCCTAGCGCTAGCGGGGATTGACGCTCGAGCTCCATTTTTCAGTCGCCGGATACGGTGGACTCCGCCTTCCTTTCCGTGGCATAACAGAGTATCTGCGTGGCTTAGTCTCCGTGTACGAGCGTCCGATTATGGCTGGTGTCCGAACATTGATCGTTTCCTCTACCCTGTGAATATTAGTACCATTAGCCCTTAACCGGGATCTGGGGGCGGAGTTGCTTCGAAGATAGCAGTAGCTAACCTTAGCCGTCCCAGGAGCAGCAGCAGCAATACTGGGGCCCAGGCAACAATGGCGAGATGCTACTTTACGGAAGGTGGCCGCAATCAGAAACAGTGTGTGGGAACGGATTATGGTTATAGCTGTGATGTATTTTAGGCTAGAGGTTCTTTTTCTGCTAATTCCAATGTTTATAGCTTTTTTTTAGAACCAGAGATACACGTACATTCAGCAATCAATCGATCAATTGTTGTCAACCCCGCCCACCAGCATAAAGCACTTGGAACTAACGAATCTGTGAAAGGTTTTTGTATGTTTCATCAAAAGGCCTTGCCTAAATTTTTGCTCATATCCTGTGTTGATAGATTGCTTACAATCAGAGATAGACACTGGCGAAAATTAGCCACTATGTTCAGAAAGCCGAATCAGCAAATTCACTTCCGTTTGTGCAGTAACGGGTACCTTTTCATATGGGGTGCCTACTTTAATAGGGGTGCTTATAAGCACGATCTGGTTGTCGTAATCAAAATGTGTGGCTGTATTCATGGGGTGCCTATTTTACGGTATGTGACTGTCAATTGTATAGTGATGTTAATAGCCCAAAGATAGATAGAGCTAAGCAGTAGCATGAAACTTGCATGGAATGAAAGCTTTTAGTGCAAAGAATTTAGTGGGGACTTGGAAAATTGATATCTTGTCACAGAAGAGAGTTATTTCATTAAATATCTTGCCACAGTACTACCGTTGAATTTCTAATAATTCGTACACCCTATTAATTCGTACATCCCCCTTTTCCGGGCGGTAATTTACGTATTCTAATTTATTCGTACACTTAAAAATGAATTATTATTCTGTGGTTCGTACAGTGGAAGTGTATTTGAGCACAAGCACCGAGTTTACGCAAATATTGTGAGAGTGTTTCCAACGTCCACAAATGCAAGTGAACAAGTTCTTTTGGCTATTGATTCTGATCGTATGGGCAGGGACGATGTCGAAATATGCCAGGGTAAGGATCAGTCCGCGTGTTCCTGCAGGTTTATTCGTGTGAAGTCTCGCGACACTATTAAACGTTCAGCGAATGCTGCACAGCATGCTGTAAGTTCATTCTTCGATGTTGGCTAAGAGTCGAAAACTTCCAAGCATTTTTCTTCTATTCACTTCGTACAAATACTCAATTTATTTGTTTCTCTGAATATTTGTACTCGAATCAAATCGTACAACTAAAATTATTTTTGTACGAATTATTAGAAATCATACAATTCCTGTACTGCCCCCATGGTATAAAGGTGCTACTAGGTGCTATCTTCAGCAAATGATCACAAAATTCTTGATATGATTGCTGTTATTACATATAACCATTTTTGCCTCCTCTGGCCAGGGCAAGCAAGACAAGAAGAGCTCGTGACAGTGAGAATGGAGTGCTGAAGACAAGAACAAAATTTGTCTTCATTTATGTTTTTATTTTATATACCAATTAATGTTAGAGAGGGGGAGGAAATACCTTGTTACACCAGTAGGTGGAGCTGGAAAGCCAGAGACATCATTTGCAACACACTGCGTTGCTGTAGCTTGTCGCTTGATAGATGGCCGGTCAACAGCTGCTTGTGTGCGGATTTTAGCGCCTTACAGTATGTATACAATTGTAATTCATGTAAAAATTAGTGTAATTTTTATGTAATACTTTATGATCACGGCAAGTCACTTTATGTTTTCACACCAGTTACAAAAAAAGAAGGGCATGAAATTTAGCTCATTTACAATCTCAATGTAGACTGAAATAAAGAAAAGCATGCGGTGGAACGATTTGTAACAAAGAAGTTCAGGTGATGTTAGCTCCACCCACTTTTGACCAGAGTCGGCAACCTGCAGGGAAAAGTAGAGTCATTGGTAGTGTATCTTTACAAAGTTGTTAATGTTGGCTCTATTTCTCCATGCAGTTTTGTAGGCTTATCTCTTTGTCATTTCGAATAATAAGAAGGAGCAATATTTCAGGCGAAAATTGAGGGGGTGGGGCTGAATGGTATACGGATACCGGGCACGGCAATAGGAAATGTATGACTTCCGGTACGCTGGCAAAACGACTGCATAAACAGGCTTGCACGAGCTTAACAGAACCTCCACAATGGTGAAAACCGCTTTCTAGATATCTCTTGGTACTTAACCAGTCCAACACGAGATTCACAGCACCTCTGCAGTGGTGAAAACTGCTTTCTCGATATTTCCTGGCACTTAAACAGGCCTCCGTGAGCTGGACAGGACCACCACAGTGGTGAAAATTGCTCTCACGATCTTTCCTGGCACATAAACAGGCTTGCACGAGCTTCTCAGAACATCTACAGTGGTGAAAACAGCTTTCTAGATGTCTCCTGGCACTTAACCAAGTCTACACGAGCTTCACAGGACCTCCACAGCGGTGAAAACTGCTTTCCCGATCTTTCCTGGCACTTAACCAGGCCTGCACGAGCTTCACAGAACTCACACAGTGGTGAAAACTCCTTTCTATATGTCTCCTTATTCTTAACCAGGCCTGCACGAGTTTCACAGGACCTCCACAGTGGAGAAAAATGCTTTGTCGATGTTTCCTGGCGCATAAACAGGACTGCAGGAGCTTCAAAAGGACCACCACAGTGGTGAAAACTGCTTTCTCGATCTTTCCTGGCACATAAACAGGACTGGAGGAGCTTCACAGGATCGCCCCAGTGGTTAAAATTGTATTCTCGATCCTTCATGGCATGTAAAAAGTCCTGCACAAGCTTCACAAGTCCCCACAAACTATCTTGGACCTTTTCCTCACTTAAAAATGCCGGCACGAGCATCACAGCACCACCCAGGTGGTGAAAACTGCTTTCTAGATGTCTGCTCGTTCTTAACCAGACCTGCACGAGCTTCACAGGACTTCCACAGTGGATTAAAATGCTTTCTCGATGTTTCCTGGCATATAAACAGGACTGCAGGAGCTTCACAGGACTTCCACGGTGGAGAAAACTGCTTTCTCGATCTTTCTTGGCACTGAACCAGACCTAATTGAGCTACACAGGTCGCGACGATACTATCTCGTATCTTTTCCGCACTTAAAAATACCGGCACGAGCATCACAGCATCTCCTCAGTGGTGAAAACTGCTTTCTAGATGTCCCCTCGTTCTTAACCAGGCCTACATGAGCTTCACATGACTTCCACAGTGGAGAAAAATGGGTTGTCGATGTTTCCCGGCACATAAACGGGAGTGGAGGAGCTTCACAGGACCTCCCCAGTGGTTAAAACTGCTTTTTCGATCTTTCTTGGCACTTAATCAGGCCTGTACGAGCCTCACAGCAACTCCGCAGAGGTGAAAACTGCTTTATCGATCGTTCCTGGCACTTAAAAAGACCTACACGAGCTTCTCATGACCCCCTCAGTGGTGAAAACTGCTTTCTCGATCTTTCCTGGCTCTTAACCAGGCTTGCACGAGCTTCACAGCAACTCCGCAGAATTGAAAACCGCCTCTCGATGTCTCCTGGTACTTAACCAGGACTGCACGAGCTTCACAGAATTAACACAGTGGTGAAAACTGCTTTCTAGATGCCTTCTAGTTCTTAATCAGTCCTGCACGAGCTTCACAGGACCTCCACAGTGGAGAAAAATGCTTTGTCGATCTATCCTGGCACATAAACAGTACTGCAGCAGCTACACAGCACCTCCTCAGTGGTGAAAACTGCTTTCTAGATGTCCCCCCATTCTTAACCACGTCTGCACGACCTTCACAGGACTTCCACAGTGGAGAAAAAATGCGTTGTCTATGTTTTGAGCATATCTCCCAAAAAACAGTAACTAACCGCCCCATCCATTTGAGCCATAAATGCCCCACCCATTTAAGTCATAAATACCACACCCATTTAAGCCATAAAATGCCCCACCCATTTAAGCCATAAATGCCCCACCCACCCATTTAAGCCATAAAATGCCCCATCCATCTAAGCCATAAATGCCCCATCCCCATCTCCCTTTATGTTTTAACTTCACACTTTATGTATGTGTGAAATTTTGAACATCGATGTGCCAGCGGTGTTGGTGCTCCCCCACTCGACATACAACTTCTGAACATGCAGGTACAGATAAAGTCTGTCAGCTTTGCCAAATGGGGAACCCGCAGCATCCTTCAATGGATCCACCCAAAGACGCACGTGTTCTAACAACCATAATACCTCAGGCATGCCTTAGACCTAAACAGCATGACAATAAGCAACAGGCTAGACTTCTCACTGTGCATGAAGGAATATCTCTCCAATAATAATTCCTTGTCCCAGCCCCATTCCCATTTCCCAAAGTTAACCATAGGATACCCCCTTGGTGAAGAGATAATTGAGCCGGAGGCTGAGGTGGTGGATAGTGAGAGTATCCGCTCAGGCAATGTGCTTGTACAGTCAACCCACCCAGGCCCGCAACCCCGTCCGCAGGGGATCTCCACCTAGCTACCACAGTGCATTTAATTGCGAGAGGAAGGACAGCTGTAGTCAAAAAGACCCCGTCTTATCCATCTCCACATAGATACATGTGTATAAAGTATAAAGCCCTTATCCTAACACAGCCTGACCCAGCCCGTAGAGAAACCTACAGCATGCACAC
The DNA here is from genome assembly GCA_949130485.1 of Agelas oroides. Classification (NCBI taxonomy): domain Eukaryota; kingdom Metazoa; phylum Porifera; class Demospongiae; order Agelasida; family Agelasidae; genus Agelas; species Agelas oroides. Next base: position 4,680,243 of record OX422196.1, on the reverse strand, counting down.
AGAGAGGTTTTAGTATCTGAGCTTACTGTTGTAACTAGGTCACAAGCAAGCCTTCCACAGCTTAGTCGAATACATCTTTACAACCCCCAGCCCCATTCCCATTTTCCAAAGTTAACCATAGGATACCCCCTTGGTGAAGAGATAATTGAGCCGGAGGCTGAGGTGGTGGATAGTGAGAGTATCCGCTCAGGCAATGTGCTTGTACAGTCAACCCACCCAGGCCCGCAACCCCGTCCGCAGGGGATCTCCACCTAGCTACCACAGTGTATTTAATTGCGAGAGGAAGGACAGCTGTAGTCAAAAAGACCCCGTCTTTATCCATCTCCACATAGATACATGTGTATAAAGTATAAAGCCCTCATCCTAACACACTCACACTCGTAATTTAAAATGCGAATGAGCTTCACACCCATAACGTAACTGTAGTAACTCAAGTGTGAATGAGCTTAAGACTCGTAACGCAACTGTGAGTGAACCTCACAGTAGTAACTCAAGTGTGAATGAGCTTCACACTCGTAACGGTGAATGAGCCTCACAGTAGTACATGTAACTGAAGTGTGAATGAGCTTCACACTCATAATTTAAAAAAATGTGAATGAGCTTCACACTCGTAACAGAACGGTGAATGAGCCTCACAGTGGTAACTCAAGTGTGAATGAGCTTCACACTCATTGTGAGTGAGCCTCACACTCGTAATTTTTAATGTGAAAGAGCTTCACACTCGTAACATAACGGTGAATGAGCCTCACAGTGGTAACTCAAGTGTGAATGAGCTTCACACCCGTAGCGTAACTGTGAGTGAGCCTCAAAGTAGTAACTCAAGTGTGAGTGAGCCTCACACTCGTAATTTTTAATGTGAATGAGCTTCACACTGTGAGTGAGCCTCGCAGATAACACAGAGCAGCCCCAACCCCTAGCTCAGCCTTATGGAACCGACTACAGCCCTAGGCGTACCGTTACTATAGTAAAGCACATGCCATAACTAGCGTAACAATGCCGTTACTAGGATAGGTACGCCGTTACTAAGAGAAGCACGCTCCCATTTAAAGCCCGTCGACCGAGTATCACACACAAACAACTAATAATACTCACCGTGAGATGGTCGCCGCAGTACAGACCCGAATTATCTTCGGTACAGGAGCGCCTACCAGCGAAGAACAAGCCTCCCAGACGTTCCACCAAGACGACACGATAGCGAGCCAGAATCCCGTACGTTAACCGTTCGCCCATCCCCCTAGTTATTATAAGTTAATATGATAACTCCACCCATTGAGCCCCACCCCCAATTTGTTTAGTAATTTGAATATTTATAGCACTGTGAATGCCCATAGCACTATGTGCCAACCAAAAGCTGGGCTCCTCAAAGCAAACCTTAGGCGGGGAGTGGTCCCGCCCTTTCTGTAGTAGGCCACGGGTCGGGAGTTCAAAGGGACCGAAACCCGTGGTCATGCGAGGACCGGAAAGGGTACTCCCCTGAAGACCAGTATTTTTTGAGCATATCTCCCAAAAAACAGTAACTAACCGCCCCATCCATTTGAGCCATAAATGCCCCACCCATTTAAGTCATAAATACCACACCCATTTAATCCATAAAATGCCCCACCCATTTAAGCCATAAATGCCCCACCCACCCATTTAAGCCATAAAATGCCCCATCCATCTAAGCCATAAATGCCCCATCCCCATCTCCCTTTATGTTTTAACTTCACACTTTATGTATGTGTGAAATTTTGAACATCGATGTGCCAGCGGTATTGGTGCTCCCCCACTCGACATACAACTTCACAGAATTAACACAGTGGTGAAAACTGCTTTCTAGATGTCTCCTCGTTCTTACCCAGTCCTGCACGAGCTTCACAGGACCTCCACAGTGGAGAAAAATGCTTTGCAATGTGTCCTGGCACATAAACAGGACTGCAGGAGCTTCACAGGACCTCCCAGTGGTTAAAATTGCTTTCTCGATCTTTCTTGGCACATAACCAGGCCTGCACAAACTTCGCAGCAACTCCATAGAGGTGAAAACTGCTCTCTCGATCCTTCCTGGCACTTAAAAATTGCCTGCACGAGCTTCACAGGACCTCCACAGTGGTGAAAACTGCTTTCTTGAGCTTTCCTGGCATATAAACAGGCCTGCACGAGCTTCACAGAACCTCCACAATGGTCAAAACTGCTTTCTAGATGTCTGTTGGTACTTAACCAGTCCAACACGAGATTCACTGCATCTCCGCAGTGGTGAAAACTGCTTTCTCGATATTTCCTGGCACTTAAACAGGCCTCCGCGATCGGGACAGGACCAACACAGTGGTGAAAACTGCTCTCTCAATCTTTCCTGGCACATAAACAGGCTTGCACGAGCTTCTCAAAACATCTACAGTGGTGAAAACTGCTTTCTAGATGTCCCCTCGTTCTTCACCATGCCTGCACGAGCTTCACATGATTCCCACAGTGGAGAAAAATGTGTTGTCGATGTTTCCCGGCACATAAACGGGACTGGAGGAGCTTCACAGGACCTCCCCAGTGGTTAAAACTGCTTTTGTCAATCCTTCTTGGCAATTAATCAGGCCTGCACGAGCTTCACAGCAACTCCATAGAGGTGAAAACTGCTTTCTCGATCCTTCCTGGCATTTAATCAGGCCCGCACGAGCTTCACCTGACTTCCACAGTGGTGACAACTGCTTTCTCGATCCTTTTTGGATTTAACCAGCTTTGCACGAGCTTCATAGCAACTTTGCAGAGGTGAAACCTGATTTCTCGATATTTCCTGCACTTAAACAGGCCTCCACGTCCTTGACAGGACAACCACAGTGGTGAAAACTGCTTTCTCGAGCTTTCCTGGCATATAAACAGGCTTGCACGAGCTTCACAGAAACTCCACAATGGTGTAAAGTGCTTTCTAGATGTCTCTTGGCACTTAACCAGGCTTGCACGAGCTTCACTGCAACTCTGCAGCGGTGAAAACTACTTTCTCGATCCTTCCTGGCACTTAAACAGGAGTGCAGGAGCTTCAAAGGACCTCCACAGTGGAGAAAACTGCTTTCTCAATCTTTCTTGGCACTTAACCAGGCCTGCACGAGCTTCACAGCAACTGCACAAGCTTCACAGGACCTCCATAGTGGAGAAAAATGCTTTGTCGATGTTTCCTGGCACATAAACAGGACTGCAGGAGCTTGACAGGACCTCCACAGTGGTGAAAACTGCTTTCTCGATCTTTCTTGGCACTTAACCAGGCCTGCACGAGCTTCACAGCAACTCCGCAGAGGTGAAAACTACTTTCTCGATCCTTCCTGTCACTTATACAGGTCTACATGAGCTTCACAGGTCTCCACGATACTATCTCGGATCATTTCCGCACTTGAAAATGCCAGCACGAGTATCACAGCACCTCCTCAGTGGTGAAAACTGCTTTCTAGATGTCCCCTCGATCTTCACAAGGCCTGCACGAGCTTTACATGACTTCCACAGTGGAGAAAAATGCGTTGTCGATGTTTCCCGGCACATAAACGGGACTGGAGGAGCTTCACAGGACCTCCCCAGTGGATAAAACTGCTTTTTCGATCTTTCTTGGCACTTAACCAGACCTGCACGAGCTTCACAGCAACTCCGCAGAGGTGAAAACTGCTTTATTGATCGTTCCTGGCACTTATAAAGGCGTACACGAGCTTCTCTTGACCTCCTGAGTGGTGAAAACTGCTTTCTCGATGTTTCCTGGCTCTCAACCAGGCTTGCACGAGCTTCACAGCAACTCCGCAGAGTTGAAAACGGCCTCTCGATGTCTCCTGGTACTTAACCAGGACTGCACGAGCTTCACAGAATTAACACAGTGGTGAAAACTGCTTTCTAGATGCCTTCTAGTTCTTAATCAGTCCTGCACGAGCTTCACAGGACCTCCACAGTGGAGAAAAATGCTTTGTCGATCTATCCTGGCACATAAACAGTACTGCAGCAGCTACACAGCACCTCCTCAGTGGTGAAAACTGCTTTCTAGATGTCCCCCCATTCTTAACCACGTCTGCACGACCTTGACAGGACTTCCACAGTGGAGAAAAATGGGTTGTCGATGTTTCCCGGCACATAAACGGGAGTGGAGGAGCTTCACAGGACCTCCCCAGTGGTTAAAACTGCTTTTTCGATCTTTCTTGGCACTTAATCAGGCCTGTACGAGCCTCACAGCAACTCCGCAGAGGTGAAAACTGCTTTATCGATCGTTCCTGGCACTTAAAAAGACCTACACGAGCTTCTCATGACCCCCTCAGTGGTGAAAACTGCTTTCTCGATGTTTCCTGGCTCTCAACCAGGCTTGCACGAGCTTCACAGCAACTCCGCAGAGTTGAAAACGGCCTCTCGATGTCTCCTGGTACTTAACCAGGACTGCACGAGCTTCACAGAATTAACACAGTGGTGAAAACTGCTTTCTAGATGCCTTCTAGTTCTTAACCAGTCCTGCACGAGCTTCACAGGACCCACAGTGGAGAAAAATGCTTTGTCGATCTATCCTGGCACATAAACAGTACTGCAGCAGCTACACAGCACCTCCTCAGTGGTGAAAACTGCTTTCTAGATGTCCCCCCATTCTTAACCACGTCTGCACGACCTTCACAGGACTTCCACAGTGGAGAAAAAATGCGTTGTCTATGTTTCCCGGCACATAAATGGGACTGGAGGAGCTTCACAAGACCTCCCCAGTGGTTAAAACTGCTTTCTCTATCTTACTTGGCACTTAACCAGCCCTGCACGAGCTTCGCAGCAACTCCATAGAGGTGAAAACTGCTTTATTGATCGTTCCTGGCACTTATAAAGGCCTACACGAGCTTCTCTTGACCTCCTGAGTGGTGAAAACTGCTTTCTCGATGTTTCCTGGCTCTCAACCAGGCTTGCACGAGCTTCACAGCAACTCCGCAGAGTTGAAAACGGCCTCTCGATGTCTCCTGGTACTTAACCAGGACTGCACGAGCTTCACAGAATTAACACAGTGGTGAAAACTGCTTTCTAGATGCCTTCTAGTTCTTAATCAGTCCTGCACGAGCTTCACAGGACCTCCACAGTGGAGAAAAATGCTTTGTCGATCTATCCTGGCACATAAACAGTACTGCAGCAGCTACACAGCACCTCCTCAGTGGTGAAAACTGCATTCTAGATGTCCCCCCATTCTTAACCACGTCTGCACGACCTTCACAGGACTTCCACAGTGGAGAAAAAATGCGTTGTCGATGTTTCCCGGCACATAAATGGGACTTGAGGAGCTTCACAAGACCTCCCCAGTGGTTAAAACTGCTTTCTCGATCTTACTTGGCACTTAACCAGCCCTGCACGAGCTTCGCAGCAACTCAATAGAGGTGAAAACTGCTCTCTCGATCCTTCCTGGCACTTAAAAATTGCCCGCACGAGCTTCACAGAACTTCCACAGTGGTGAAAACTGCTTTCTAGATGTCTCCTGGCACATAACCAGGACTCCACGAGCTTCACAGGACCTCCACGGTGGTGAAAACTGCTTTCTCGATCTTACTTGGCACTTAACCAGGCCTGCACGAGCTTCGCAGCAACTCCATAGAGGTGAAAACTGCCTCTCGATCCTTCCTGGCACTTAAAAATTGCCCGCACGAGCTTCACAGGACCTCCACAGTGGTGAAAACTGCTTTCTCGATGTTTCATGGTACTTAACCAGGCCTACACGAGATTCACAGCACCTCTGCAGTGGTGAAATCTGATTCCTAGATATTTCCTGCACTTAAACAGGCCTGTACGTGCTTGACAGGAACACAACAGTGGTGAAAACTGATTTCTCGAGCTTTCCTGGCATATAAACAGGCTTGCATGAGCTTCACAGAATCTCCACAATGGTCAAAACTGCTTTCTGGATGTCTCTTCTTAACCAGGACTACACGAGCTTCACAGGACTTCCACAGTGGATAGAAATGCTTTATCGATGTTTCCTGGCACATAAACAGGACTGCAGGAGCTTCACAGGACCTCCACAGTGGAGAAAACTGCTTTCTCGATCTTTCTTGGCACTTAAACAGGCCTGCACGAGCTTCACAGCAACTCCACAGAGGTGAAAACTACTTTGTCGATCCTTCCTGTCACTTATACAGGCCTACATGAGCTTCACAGGTCTCCACGATACTATCACGGACCTTTTCGCACTTAAAAACGTCGGTACGAGCATCACAGCACCTCCTCAGTGGTGAAAACTGCTTTCTAGATGTCCCCTCGTTCTTAATCAGGCTTGCACGAGCTTCACATGACTTCCATAGTGGAGAAAAATGCGTTGTCGATGTTTCCTGGCACATAAACGGGACTGGAAGAGCTTCACAGGACCTCCGCAGTGGTGAAAACTGCTTTCTCGATCTTTCTTGGCACTTAATCAGGCCTGCACGAGCTTCACATCAACTCAATACAAGTGAAAACTGCTTTCTCGATCCTTCCTGGCATTTAACCAGGCCCGCACGAGCTTCACCTGACTTCCACAGTGGTGACAACTGCTTTCTCGATCCTTTTGGCACTTAACCAGCCTTGCACGAGCTTCACTGCAACTCTGCAAAGGTGAAAACTACTTTCTCGATCCCTCCTGGCACTTACACAGTCCTACACGAGATTCACAGCACCTCCGCAGTGGTGAAAACTGCTTTCTCAATATTTCCTAGCACTTAAACAGGCCTCCGCGAGCGGGATAGGACCACCACAGTGGTGAAAACTGCTCTCTCGATCTTTCCTGGCACATAAACAGGCTTGCACGAGCTTTTCAGAACATCTACAGTGGTTAAAACAGCTTTCTCGATGTCTCATAGCACTTAACCAGGCCGACACGAGATTCACAGCACCTTCGCAGTAGTGAAACCTGATTTCTCGACATTTCCTGCACTTAAACAGGCCTCCACGTGCTAGACGGGGCACCACAGTGGTGAAAACTGCTTTCTCGAGCTTTCCTGGCACATAAACAGGCTTGCACGAGCTTCACAGAACCTCCGCAGTGGTGAAAACTGCTTTCTAGATGTCTCTTGGTACTTAACCAGGCCTGTACGAGCTTCACAGAATTAACACAGTGGTAAAAACTGCTTTCTAGATGTCTCCTCGTTCTTAACCAGGCTTGCACGAGCTTCACAAGACCTCCACAGTGGAGATAAATGCTTTGTTGATGTTTCCTGGCACATAAACAGGACTGCAGGAGCTTCACAGCACCTCCTCAGTGGTGAAAACTGCTTTCTAGATGTACCCTCGATCTTAACCAGCCCTGCACGAGCTTCACGACTTCCACAGTTGAGAAAAATGCGCTGTCGATGTTTCCTGGCACATAAACGGGACTGCAAGAGCTTCACAGGACCTCCACAGTTGAGAAAACTGCTTTCTCGATCTTTCTTGGCACTTAACCAGGCCTGCACGAGCTTCACAGCAACTCCGCAGTGTTGAAAACGGCCTCTCTATGTCTCTTGGCACTCAACCAGGCCAGTACGAGCTTCACAGAATTAACACAGTGGTAAAAACTGCTTTCTAGATCTCTCCTCGTTCTTAACCAGGCTTGCACGAGCTTCACAGGACCTCCACAGTGGAAATAAATACTTTGTCGATGTTTCCTGGCACATAAACAGGACTGCAGGAGCTTCACAGCACCTCCTCAGTGGTGAAAACTGCTTTCTAGATGTCCCCTCGATCTTAACCAGGCCTGCACGAGCTTCACGACTTCCACAGTGGATAAAAATGCGTTGTCGATGTTTCCTGGCACATAAACGGGACTGCAGGAGCTTCACAGGACCTCCACAGTTGAGAAAACAGCTTTCTCGATCTTTCTTGCCACTTAACCAGGCCTGCACAAGCTTCACAGCAACTCTGCAGAGGTGAAAACTATTTTCTCGATCCTTCCTGTCACTCATACAGGCCTACATGAGCTTCTCATGACCTCCTCAGTGGCGAAAATTGCTTTCTCGATCTTTCCTGGCTCTTAACCAGGCTTGCATGAGCTTCACAGCAACTCCGCAGTGTTGAAAACGGCCTCTCTATGTCTCCTGGTACTTAACCAGGACTGCACGAGCTTCACAGGACCTCCACAGTGGATAAAAATGCTTTGTCGATGTTTGCCGGCACATAAACGGGACTGGAGAAGCTTCACAAGACCTCCCCAGTGGTTAAAACCGCTTTCTCGATCTTACTTGGCACTTAACCAGGCCTGCACGAGCTTTGCAGCAACTCCATAGAGTTGAAAACTGCTCTCTGGATCCTTCCTGGCACTTAAACATTGCCCGCACGAGCTTCACAGGACCTCCACAGTGGTGAAAACTGCTTCCTAGATGTCTCCTGGCACATAACCAGGACTCCACGAGCTTCACAGGACCTCCACAGTGGTGAAAACTGCTTTCTCGATGTCTCATGGTACTTAACCAGCCCTACACGAGATTCACAGAACCTCTGCAGTGGTGAAACCTGATTCCTCGATATTTCCTACACTTAAACAGGCCTCTACGTGCTTGACAGGACCACCACAGTGGTGAAAACTGCTTTCTCGAGCTTTCCTGGCATATACACAGGCTTGCACGAGCTTCACAGAATCTACACTATCGTCAAAACTGCTTTCTAGATGTCTCTTGGTACTTAACCAGTCCAACACGAGATTCACAGCACCTCCGCAGTGGTGAAAACTGCTCTCTCAATCTTTCCTGGCACATAAACAGGCTTGCACGAGCTTCTCAGAACATCTACAGTGGTGAAAACAGCTTTCTAGATGTCTCCTGGTACTTAACCAGGACTACACGAGCTTCACAGGACTTCCACAGTGGATAAAAATGCTTTGTCGATATTTCCTGGCACATAAACAGGACTGCAGGAGCTTCACAGGACCTCCACAGTGGAGAAAACTGCTTTCTCGATCATTCTTGGCACTTAAACAGGCCTGCACGAGCTTCACAGCAACTCCACAGAGGTAAAAACTACTTTCTCGATCCTTCCTGTCACTTATACAGGCCTACATGAGCTTCACAGGTCTTCACAGCAACACCGCAGAAGTGAAAACTACTTTCTCGATTCTTCCTGTCACTTATACAGGCCTACATGAGCTTCACAGGTCTCCACGATACTATCTAGGATCTTTTTCGCACTTAAAAACGTCGGTACGAGCATCACAGCACCTCCTCAGTGGCGAAAACTGCATTGTAGATGTCCCCTCGTTCTTAACCAGGCCTGCACGAGCTTCACATGACTTCCACAGTGGAGAAAAATGCGTTGTCGATGTTTCCTGGCATATAAACGGGACTGGAAGAGCTTCACAGGACCTCCCCAGTGGTTAAAATTGCTTTCTCGATCTTTCTTGGCACTTAATCAGGCCTGCACGAGCTTCACATCAACTCAATAGAAGTGAAAACTGCTTTCTCGATCCTTCCTGGCATTTAACCAGGCCCGCACGAGCTTCACCTGACTTCCACAGTGGTGACAACTGCTTTCTCGATCCTTTTGGCACTTAACCAGCCTTGCACGAGCTTCACTGCAACTCTGCAGAGGTGAAAACTACTTTCTCGATCCTTCCTGGCACTTATACAGGACTACACGAGATTCACAGCACCTCCGCAGTGGTGAAAACTGCTTTCTCGATCCTTCCTGTCACTTATACAGGCCTACATGAGCTTCACAGGTCTTCACAGCAACTCCACAGAAGTGAAAACTACTTTCTCGATTCTTCCTGTCACTTATACAGGCCTACATGAGCTTCACAGGTCTCCACGATACTATCTAGGATCTTTTTCGCACTTAAAAACGTCGGTACGAGCATCACAGCACCTCCTCAGTGGCGAAAACTGCATTGTAGATGTCCCCTCGTTCTTAACCAGGCCTGCACGAGCTTCACATGACTTCCACAGTGGAGAAAAATGCGTTGTCGATGTTTCCTGGCATATAAACGGGACTGGAAGAGCTTCACAGGACCTCCCCAGTGGTTAAAATTGCTTTCTCGATCTTTCTTGGCACTTAATCAGGCCTGCACGAGCTTCACATCAACTCAATAGAAGTGAAAACTGCTTTCTCGATCCTTCCTGGCATTTAACCAGGCCCGCACGAGCTTCACCTGACTTCCACAGTGGTGACAACTGCTTTCTCGATCCTTTTGGCACTTAACCAGCCTTGCACGAGCTTCACTGCAACTCTGCAGAGGTGAAAACTACTTTCTCGATCCTTCCTGGCACTTATACAGGACTACACGAGATTCACAACACCTCCGCAGTGGTGAAAACTGCTTTCTCGATATTTCCTGGCACTTAAACAGGCCTCCACGTGCTAGACAGGACACCACAGTGGTGAAAACTGCTTTCTCCAGCTTTCCTGGCACATAAACAGGCTTGCACGAGCTTCTCAGAACATCTACAGTGGTGAAAACAGCTTTCTAGATGTCTCCTGGTACTTAACCAGGACTACACGAGCTTCACAGGACTTCCACAGTGGATAAAAATGCTTTGTCGATATTTCCTGGCACATAAACAGGCCTGCACGAGCTTCACAGCAACTCCACAGAGGTGAAAACTACTTTCTCGATCCTTCCTGTCACTTATACAGGCCTACATGAGCTTCACAGGTCTTCACAGCAACACCGCAGAAGTGAAAACTACTTTCTCGATTCTTCCTGTCACTTATACAGGCCTACATGAGCTTCACAGGTCTCCACGATACAATCTAGGATCTTTTTCGCACTTAAAAACGTCGGTACGAGCATCACAGCACCTCCTCAGTGGTGAAAACTGCTTTCTAGATGTCCCCTCGTTCTTAACCAGGCCTGTACGAGCTTCACATGACTTCCACAGTGGAGAAAAATGCGTTGTCGATGTTTCCTGGCATATAAACGGGACTGGAAGAGCTTCACAGGACCTCCCCAGTGGTTAAAATTGCTTTCTCGATCTTTCTTGGCACTTAATCAGGCCTGCACGAGTTTCACATCAACTCAATAGAAGTGAAAACTGCTTTCTCGATCCTTCCTGGCATTTAACCAGGCCCGTACGAGCTTCACCTGACTTCCACACTGGTGACAACTGCTTTCTCGATCCTTTTGGCACTTAACCAGCCTTGCACGAGCTTCACTGCAACTCTGCAGAGGTGAAAACTACTTTCTCGATCCTTCCTGGCACTTATACAGGACTACACGAGATTCACAGCACCTCCGCAGTGGTGAAAACTGCTTTCTCGATATTTCCTGGCACTTAAACAGGCCTCCACGTGCTAGACATTCCTACTTCACAATCAGCGCTTAAACAAAGCTATACGGAAAAGACTAACGGTCCGAACAACGATAACAAAGCTAAGAGCTTACATTCGGCAGCCATTCAATTTCCGTAAACTATTGCAATATCCTCGCGTACTTCCGTGTTACGAATAATAAATTTAAGGCCGCCTTAATCGTTCTGAGAGCAGTTTTCACCTCTCCGGAGTTGCTGTGAAGCTCGTGCAGTCCTGGTTAAGATCCAGGAAAGATCAAGAAAGCAGTTTTCTCCACTGTGGAGGTCCTGTGAAGCTCGTGCAGGCCTTGTTAAGTACCAGGAGACATCGAGAAAGCAGTTTTCACCACCGGGGAGGTGCTGTGATGCTCGTGCCGGCATTTTTAAGTGCGGAAAAGGTCCAAGATAGTATTGTGGGAACATGTGAAGCTCGTGCAGGACTTTTTCAATGCCATGAAGGATCGAGAAAGCAGTTTTCACCTCCCCGGAGTTGCTGTGAAGCTTGTGCAGACCTGGTTAAGTGCCAAGAAAGATCGAGAAACAGTTTTCTCCACTGTGGAGGTCCTGTGAAGCTCCTCCAGTCCTGTTTATGTACCAGGAAACATCGACAACGCATTTTTCTCCACTGTCGAAGTCGTGTGAAGCGAGCGAGGGGACATCTAAAAAGCAGTTTTCACCACTGAGGAGGTCCTGTGATGCTCGTGCTGGCATTTTTAGGTACGGAAAAGATCCGAGATAGTATCGTGGAGACCTGTGAAGCTCATGTAGTCCTGTATAAGTGACAGGAAGCATCGAGAAAGTAGTTTTCACGCCTGCGGAGTTGCTGTGAAGCTCGTGCAGGCCTGGTTAAGTGCCAAGAAAGATCAAGAAAGCTGTTTTCTCCACTGTGGAGGTCCTGTTAAGCTCCTGCAGTCCTGTTTATGTACCAGGAAACATCGACAACGCATTTTTCTCTACTGCCGAAGTCATGTGAAGCTCGTGCAGGTCTCGTTAAGAACGAGGGGAGATCTAGAAAGCAGTTTTCACAACTGAGGAGATGCTGTGATGCTCGTGCCAGCATTTTTAAGTGCGGAAAAGATACGAGATATTATCGTGGAGACCTGTGAAGATCATGTAGGCCTGGTTAAGTGCCAAGAAAGATCGAGAACGCAGTTTTCACCACTGTTGAGGTCCTGTGAAGCTCCTGCAGGCCTGGTTAAGAACGAGGAGACATCTAGAAAGCAGTTTGCACCACTGTGTTAATTCTGTGAAGCTCATGCAGGCCTGTTTAAGTGCCAGAAAAGATCGAAACAGCAGTTTTCATCACTGGGGAGTTGCTGTGAAGCTCGTGCAGGCCTGGGTAAGAGTCAGCAAAGATCGCAAAAGCAGTTTTCACCGCTGTGGAGGTCCTCTGAAGCTCGTGCAGACCAGATTAAATACCAAGAGACATCGAGAAAGCTGTTTTCACCACTGTGGAGGTTCTGTGAAGCTCGTGCAAGCCTGTTTATGTAGCAGGAAAGATCGAGAGAGCAGTTTTACCGCTGTGGTGGTGCTGTCAAGCTCGCGGAGGCCTGTTTAAGTGCCTGAAAATATCGAGAAAGCAGTTTTCAGCACTGCGGAGGTGCAGTAGATCTCGTGTTGCCCTGGTTAAGTACCAGGAGACATCGAGAAAGCAGTTTTCACCACTGTGGAGGTTCTGTGAAGCTCGTGCAAGCCTTTTTACGTGCCAGGAAAGATCGAGAAAGCAGTTTTCACCACTCCAAAGGTGCTGTGAATCTCGTGTAGGCCTGTATAAGTGCCAGTAAGGATCGAGAATGTAGTTTTCACCTCAGCAGATTTGCAGTGAAGCTCGTGCATTCCTGGTTAAGTGCCAAGAGACTTCTAGAAAGCAGTTTTTATCATTGTGTAGGCTCTGAGAAGCTCGTGCAAGCCAGTTTATGTGCCAGGAATGACCGGGAGAGCAGTTTTCACCGCTGTGGAGGTCCTGTGAAGCTCGCTCAGGCCTGTTTAAGTTCCAGGAAGGATCGATACAATAGTTTTCACCTCTGCAGAGTTGCAGTGAAGCTCGTGGAAGCCTGGCTAAGTGCCAAGATATATCTAGAAAGCAGTTTTCACCACTGCGGAGGTTCTGTGAAGCTCGTGCAAGCCTGTTTATGTGCCAGGAAAGCTCGAGAAAGCAGTTTTCACTAATGTGGTGTACTGTCAAACACGTGGAGGCCTGTTTAAGTGCAGAAAATATCGAGAAATCAGGTTTCATCACAGCGGAGGTGCTGTGAATCTCGTATAGGCCTTGTTAAGTACAATGAGACATCGAGAAAGCAGTTTTCACCACTGTGGAGGTCCTGTGAATCTCGTGGAGGCTTCTTGATGTCTCCTGGTACTTAACCAGGCCTGCACGAGCTTTACAGAATTAACACAGTGGTGAAAACTGCTTTCTACATGTCTGCTCTTTCTTAACCAGGCCTGCATGAGCTTCACAGGACCTCCACAGTGGAGAAAAATGCTTTGTCGATGTTTCCTGGCACATAAACTGGACTGCAGGAGCTTCACAGGACCTCCACAGTGGAGAAAACTGCTTTGTCGATCTTTCTTGGCACTTAACCAGGCCTGCACGAGCTTCACATCAACTCCGCAGAGGTGAAAACTGCTCTCTCGATCCTTCCTGGCACTTAAAAAGGACCGCACGAGCTTCACAGGACCTCCACAGTGGTGAAAGCTGCTTTCTAGATGTCATCCGGCACATAACCAAAGCAGTTTTTACCACCGTGGTGGTACTGTGATGCTCGTGCCGGCATTTTTAAGTGCCATGAACAATCGAGAAAGCAGTTTTAGCCACTGGGGAGGTCCTGTGAAGCTCCTCCAGTCCCGTTTATGTGCCAGGAAACATCGACAGCGCATTTTTCCCCACTGTGAAAGTCATTTGAAGCTCGTGCAGGCCTGATTAAGAACGAGGGGATATCTAGAAAGCAGTTTTCACCACTGAGGAGGTGCTGTGAAGTTTCTGCAGTCCTGTTTATGTGCCAGGAAACATCGACAAAGCATTTTTCTCCACTGTGGAGGCCCTGTGAAGCTCGTGCAGGCCTGGAGAAGAACGAAGCAGACATCTAGAATGCAGAGTCGTCAAGAAAGCAGTTTTCACCACCTGGGTGGTGCTGTGATCCTCGTGCCGCCATTTTTAAGTGCCATGAAGGGAAGGGCTGAGAAGCATAGTGGTCTAACCCAAAATGAAATAGTGGAAATTGCATGAATTGTGCAAATATGCAATAAAAAACGTACATACCATATGAACATGTGGTCAGAAATTTCAAATTCCTAAATGTTCAGCATCTTCTGAAATGCATTTTAAGAGTATTCCCATGTTAGGAGGGGCTAACTCAACATTTGTGGGTTAGACCACTATGCTTCTCAGCCCTTCAAGGGATCGAGAAAGCAGTTTTAACCACTGGGGAGATCCTGTGAATCTCGTCTAGGCCTGGATATGTGCCAAGAAAGATCGAGAAAGCAGTTTTTACCACTGTGGTGGTCCTGTCAAGCTCGCGGTGGCCTGTTTAAGTGCCAGGAAATATCGAGAAAGCAGTTTTCACTACTGCGGAGGTGCTATGAATCTCATGTAGGCCTGTAGAAGTGCCAGGAAGGATCGAGAAAATAGTTTTCACCTCTGCAGAGTTGCAGTGAAGCTCGTGCAAGCCTGGTTAAGTGCCAAGAGACGTCTAGAAAACAGTTTTCACCACTGCGGTGGTTCTGTGAAGCTCGTGCAAGCCTGTTTATGTGCCAGGAAAGATCGAGAAAGCAGTTTTCACCACTGTGGTGTCCTGTCAAGCACGTGGAGTCCTGTTTAAGTGTAGGAACTATCGAGAAATCAGGTTTCACCACCGCGGAGATGCTGTGAATCTCGTGTAGGCCTGGTTAAGTACCATGAAACATCGAGAAAGCAGTTTTCACCACTGTGGAGGTCCTGTGAAGCTCGTGGTGGCCTGGTTATGTGCCAGGAGACATCTAGAAAGCGATTTTCACCACTGTGGAGGTCCTGTGAAGCTCGTGCGGGCAATTTTTAAGTGCCAGGAAGGCTCGAGAGAGCAGTTTTCACCTCTGCGGAGTTGCTGTGAAGCTCGTGAAGACCTAGTTAAGTGCCAAGAAAGATCGATAGAGCAGCTTTAACCACTGGAGAGGTCCTGTGAAGCTCCTCCAGTCCCGTTATGTACGGTGAAACATCGACAACGCATCTTTCTCCACTGTGGAAGTCATGTGAAGCTCATGCAGGCCTGGTAAAGAACGAGGGGACATCTAGAAAGCAGTTTTCACCACTGAGGAGGTGCTGTGAAGCTCCTGCAGTCCTGTTTATGTGCCAGGAAACATCGACAAAGCATTTTTCTCCACTGTGGAGGTCCTGTGAAGCTCGTCCAGGACTAGTTAAGAACGAGGAGACATTTACAAAGAAGTATTCACCAGTGTGTTAATTCTGTGAAGCTCGTGCAGTCCTGGTTAAGTAGCAGGAGACATTTAGAGGCCGTTTGCAACTCTGCGGAGTTGCTGTGAAGCTCGTTCAAGCCACGTTAGGTGCAAAGAATGATCAGGGAAAGCAGTTTTCACCGCTGTGGAGGTCCTGTAAAGCACACACTGGCCTGGTTAAGTGCCAGGAAGGATCGAGAAAGCAGTTTTAACTTCTGCGGAGTTGCTGTGAAGCTCGTGCAAGCCTGGTTAAGTGCGAAGAAAGATCGAGAAAGCAGTTTTAACACCTGGGGAGGTCCTGTGAAGCTTCTCCAGTCCCGTTTATGTCCAGGAAAACATCGACAACGCATTTTCTCCACTGTGGAAGTCATGTGAAGCTCATGCAGGCCTGGTTAAGAACGAGGGAACATCTAGAAAGCAGTTTTCACCACTGAGGAAGTGCGGTGATGCTCGTGGCGGCATTTTTAAGTGCGGAAAAGATCTGAGTTAGTATCGTGGTGACCTGTTAAGCTCATGTAGGCCTGGTTAAGTGCCAAGAAAGATCGAGAAAGCACTTTTCTCCACTGTGGATGTCCTGTGAAACTCCTGCAGTCCTGTTTATATGCCAGGAAACATTCACAAAGCATTTTTATCCACTGTGGAGGTCGTGTGAAGCTCCTGCAGTCCTGTTTATATGCCAAGAATCATCGACAAAGCAGTTTCAACCACTGGGGAGGTCCTGTGATGCTCCTACAGTCCCGTTTATGTGCCAGGAAACATCGACAACGCATTGTTATCCACTGTAGAAGTCATGTGAAGCTCGTGCAGGACTGGTTAAGAACGAGGAGACATCTAGAAAGCAGTTTTCACCACTGTGTTAATTCTGTGAAGCTCGTGCAGTCCTGGTTAAGGACTAGGAGATATCAAGAGGCCGTTTTCAACTCTGCGGAGTTGCTGTGAAGCTCGTGCAAGCCTGTTTATGTGCAAAAAAAAAAATGAATGCAGTTTTCACCACTGTGGTGGTCCTGTCAAGCTCGCTGAGGCCTGTTTAAGTGCCAGGAAATATCGAGAAAGCAGTTTTCAACACTGCGGAGGTGCTGTGAATCTCGTGTAGGCCTGTATAAGTGCCAGGAAGGATCGAGAAAATAGTTTTCACCTCTGCAGAGTTGCAGTGAAGCTCGTGTAAGCATGGTTAAGTGCCAAGAGACATCTAGAATGCAGTTTTCACCACTGTGTTAATTCTGTGAAGCTCGTGCAGTCCTTGTTAAGTACCAGAAGACATCGAGAGGTCGTTTTCAACTGTGCGGAGTTGCTGTGAAGCTCGTGCAAGCCTGGTTATGAGCCAGGAAAGATCTAGAAAGCAGTTTTCACCTCTGTGGAGGTCCTGTGAAGCTCGTTCGGGCCTTTTCAAGTGCCAGGAAGGATCGAGAGAGCAGTTTACACCTCTATGGAGTTGGTGTGAAGCTCGTGCACGCCTGGTTAAGTGCCAAGAAAGATCGTGAAAGCAGTTTTAACCACTGGGGAAGTCCTGTGAAGCTCCTCCAGTCCCGTTTATGTGCCGGGAAACATCAACAACGCATTTTTCTCCACTGTGGAAGTCATGTAAAGCTCGTGCAGGCCTGGTTAAGAGCTAGGGGACATCTAGAAAGCAGTTTTCACCACTGAGGAGGTGCTGTGATGCTCGTGCCGACATTTTAAGTGAGGAAAAGGTTCGAGATAGTATCGTGAAGACATGTGAAGCTCATGTAGGCCTGTATAAGTGACAGGAAGGATCGAGAAAGTAGTTTTCACCGCTATGGAGTTGCTGTGAAGCGCGTGCAGGCCTGGTTAAGTGCCAAGAAAGATCGAGAAAGCAGTTTAAACCACTGGGGAGGTCCTGTTCAGATCCTCCAGTCCTGTTTATGTGGCAGGAAACATCGACAAAGCATTTTTATCCACTGTGGAGGTCTTGTGAAGTTCGCGCAGTCCTGGTTAAGAACGAGGAGACATCAAGAAAGCACTTTTCACCACCTTGGTAGTGCTACGATGGTTGTACTGGCATTTTTAAGTGCGGAAAATGTCCAAGATAGTTTTGTGGGGACTTGTGAAGCTCGTGCAGGACTTTTTAAATGCCATGAAGGATCGAGAAAGCAGTTTTCACCACTGTGGAGGTCCTGTGAAGCTCCTGCAGTCCAGTTTATGTGCCAGGAAACATCGACAAAGCATTTTTAACCACTGTGGAGGATCTGTGAAGCACGTGCAGGCCTGGTTAAGAATGAGGAGACATATAGAAAGCAGTTTTCACCACTGTGTTAGTTCTGTGAAGCTGGCCTGGTTAAGTCGAGAAAGCAGATTTCACCGCTGTGGAGGTCCTGTGAAGCTCGTATAAGCCTGTTTATGTGCGACAAAAGATCGAGAGGGCAGTTTTCACCACTTTGGTGGTCCTGTCAAGCTCGCGAAGGCCTCTTTATGTGCCAGAAAATATCGAGAAAACAGTTTTCACCACTACGAAGGTGCAGTAAATCTCGTGTTGCCCAGGTTAAGTACCAGGAGGCATCGAGAAAGCAGTTTTCACCACTGTGTAGGTCCTATGAAGCTCGTGCGGGCCTTTTTAAGTGCCAGGAAGGATCGAGAGAGAAGTGTTCACCTCTATGGAGTTCCTGTGAAGCGCGTGCAGGTCTGGTTAAGTGTCAAGAAAGATCGAGAAGGCAGTTTTAACCGCTGGGGAGGTCCTGTGAAAGTCCTCCAGTCCCGTGTATGTGCCGGGAAACATCGGCAACGCATTTTCTTCAGTGTGGAAGTCATGTGAAGCTCGTGCAGGCCTGGTTAAGAAAGAGGGAACATCTAGAAAGCAGTTTTCACCACTGAGGAGGTGCTGTGAATCTCGTCCCGGCATTTTAAGTTCGGTAAGATCCGAGATAGTATCGTGGAGACCTGTGAAGCTCATGTAGGCCTGTATAAGTGAAAGCACGGATCGAGAAAGTAGTTTTCAACTCTGCGTAGTTGCTGTGAAACTCGTGGAGGCCTGGTTATGTGCCAGGAGACATCTAGAAAGCAGTTTTCACCACTGTGGAGGTCCTGTGAACCTCGTGCGGGTCTTTTTAAGTGCCAGGAAGGATCGAGAGAGCAGTTTTCACCTAAGCTCGTGCAGGCCTGGTTAGGTGCCAAGAAAGATCGAGAAAGCAGTTTTCACCACTGTGGAGGTCCTGTGAACCTCGTGCGGGTCTTTTTAAGTGCCAGGAAGGATCGAGAGAGCAGTTTTCACCTAAGCTCGTGCAGGCCTGGTTAGGTGCCAAGAAAGATCGAGAAAGCAGTTTTCTCCAATGTGGAGGTCCTGTGAAGCTCCTCCAGTCCTGTTTATGTACCAGGAAACATCGACAACGCATTTTTCTTCACTGTCGAAGTCATATGAAGCTCGTGCAGGCCTGGTTAAGAACGACGGGACATCTAAAAAGCAGTTTTCACCACTGAGGAGGTGCTGTGATGCTCGTGCTGCCATTTTTAAGTACGGAAAATATCCGAGATGGTATCGTGTAGACCTGTGAAGCTCATGTAGGCCTGTGTAAGTGACAGGAAGCATCGAGAAAGTAGTTTTCACGTCTGCGGAGTTGCTGTGAAGCTCGTGCAGGCCTGGTTAAGTGCCAAGAAAGATCGAGAAAGCAGTTTTCTCCACTGTGGAGGTCCTGTGAAGCTCCTGCAGTCCTCTTTATGTGCCAGGATACATCGACAAAGCGTTTTAATCCACTGTGGAAGTCCTGTGAAGCTCGTGCAGGCCTGGTTAGGAACGAGCAGACATCTAGAAAGCAGTTTGCACCTCTGTGTTAATTCCGTGAAGCTCGTGCAGGCCTGGTTAAGTACCAGGAGACATCAAGAAAGCAGTTTTCACCTCCGGGGTGGTGCTGTGATCCTTGTGCCTGCATTTTTAAGTCCGGAAAAGGTCCAAGATTGTTTTGTGGGGACTTGTGAAGCTCGTGCAGGACTTTTTCAGTGCCATGAAGAATCTAGAAAGCAGTTTTCACCTCCCAGGAGTTGCTGTGAAGCTTGTCCAAGCCTGGTTATGTACCAAGAAAGATCGGGAAAGCAGTTTTCGCCACTATGGAGGTTCTGTTAAGCTCCTGCAGTCCTGTTTATATGCCAACAAACATCGACAAAGCCACTGTGCAGGTGCTGTGAAGCTCGTGCAGGTCTGGTTAAGTGCCAGGAATGATCGAGAAAGCAGTTTTCACCGGTGTGGAAGTCCTGTGAAGCACGCACAGTCCTGGTTAAAAGTCAGGAAAGATCGAGCAAGCAGTTTTCACCACTGAGGAGGTCATGAGAAGCTCGTGTAGGCCTGGTTAAGTGCTAGGAAGGATCGAGATAGCAGTTTTAACCTCTGCGGAGTTGCTGTGAAGCTCTTGCAGGCCTGGTTATGATCGAGAAAGCAGTTTTAACCACTGGGGAGGTCTTGTGAAGCTCCTCCAGTCCCGTTTATGTGCCGGGAAACATCGACAACGGATTTTTCTCCACTGTGGAAGTCATATGAAGCTCGTTCAGGTCTGGTTAAGAACGAGGGGACATCTAGAAAGCAGTTTTCACAACTGAGGAGATGCTGTGATGCTCGTGCTATCATTTTTAAGTGCGGAAAAGATACGAGATGGTATCGTGGAGACCTGTGAAGCTCATGTAGTCCTGGTTAAGGGCCAAGAAAGATCGAGAAAGCAGTTTTCTCCACTGTTGAGGTCCTGTGAAGCTCCTGCAGGCCTGGTTAAGAACGAGGAGACATCTAGAAAGCAGTTTGCACCACTGTGTTAATTCTGTGAAGCTCGTGCAGGCCTGGTTAAGTAACAGAAAAGATCGAAACAGCAGTTTTCATCACTGGGGAGTTGCTGTGAAGCTCGTGCAGGCCTGGGTAAGAGTCAGCAAAGATCGCAAAAGCAGTTTTCACCGCTGTGGAGGTTCTCTGAAGCTCGTGAAAACCTCATTAAATGCCAAGAGACATCTAGAAAGCTGTTTTCACCACTGTGGAGGTTCTGTGAAGCTCGTGCAAGACAGTTTATGTAGCAGGAAAGATCGAGAGAGCAGTTTTCACCACTGAGGTGGTGCTGTAAAGCTTGCGGAGGCCTGTTTAAGTGCCATGAAATGTCGAGAAAGCAGTTTTCACCACTGCGGAAGTGCTGTGACTCTCGTGTTCGCGTGGTTAAGTATCATCAGACACCGAGAAAGTAGTTTACACCACTGTGGAGGTCCTGTGATGCGCGTGCAGACCTGGTTCAGGGCCAGGAGACATCTAGAAAGCTGTTTTCACCGTTGTGGAGGTTCTGTGAAGCTCGTGCAAGCCTGTTTATATACCAGGAAAGCTCGAGAAAGCTGTTTTCACCACTGCGGAGGTGCTGTGAATCTCGTGTAGAGCTGGTTATGTACCATGAGACATCGAGAAAGTAATTTTCACCACTGTGGAGGTTCTGTGAAGCTCGTGCAAGCCTGTTTATGTGCCAGGAAAGATCGAGAGAGCTGTTTTCACCTCTGTGGTGGTCCTGTCCAGCTCGCAGAGGCCTGTTTAAGTACCAGGAAATATCGACAAATCAGTTTTCACCACTGCGGAGGTGCTGTGAATCTCGTGGAGGCCTGGTTATGTGCAAGGAGACATGTAGAAAGCAGTTTTCACCACTGCGGAGGTCCTGTGAAGCTAGTGGAGGCCTGGTTGTGTGCTAGGAGACATCTCGAAAGTAGTTTTCACCACTGTGGAGGTTCTGTGAATGTCGTGTTAGCCTGGTTAAGTACCATGAAACCTCGAGAAAGTAATTTTCACCACTGTGGAGGTTCTGAGAAGCTCGTGCAAGCCTGTTTAATTGCCAGGAAATATCGAGAAAGCTGTTTTCACCACTGTGGAAGTGCTGTGAATTTCGTGTTAGCCTAGTTAAGTACCAGGAGGCATCGAGAAAGCAGTTTACACCACTGTTGCGGTCCTGTGAAGCTCGTGGAGGCCTGGTTATGTGCCAGGAGACATCTAGAAAGCAGTTTTCACCACTGTGGAGGTTCTGTGAAACCCGTGCAAGCCTGTTTATGTGCCAGGAATGATCGAGAGAGCAGTTTTCACCACTGTGGTGGTCCTGTCCAGCTCGCTGAGACCGGTTTAAGTGCCAGGAAATATCGAGAAAGCAGTTTTCACCACTGCGGTGGTGCTGTGAATGTCGTGCTGGCCTGGTTAAGTACCAGTAGGCATCGAGAAAGCAGTTTTCACCACTGTGGAGGTCCTGTGAAGCTCGTGGAGGCCTGGTTGTGTGCCAGGAGACATCTAGAAAGCAGTTTTCACCACTGTGGATGTTCTGTGAAGCTCGTGCAAGCCTGTTTATGTGCCAGGAAAGATCGAGAGAGCAGTTTTCACCACTATGGTGGTCTTGGCAAGCTCTCGGAGGCCTGTTTAAGTGCTAGGAAATATCGAGAAAGCAGTTTTCACCACTGTGGAGGTTCTGAGAAGCTCGTGCAAGCCTGTTTATGTGTCAGGAAAGATCGAGAGAGCAGTTTTCACCACTGTGGTGGTACTGTCCAGCTCTCGGAGGCCCGTTTAAGTACCAGGAGGCATCGATAAAGCAGTTTTCACCACTGTGGAGGTCCTGTGAAGCTCGTGGAGGCCTCATTATGTGCCAGGAGACATCTAGAAAGCAGTTTTCACCACAGTGGAGGTTCTGTGAAGATCTGTTTATGTTCCAGGAAAGATCGAGAGAGCAGTTTTCCCCACTGTGGTGGTCCTGTCCAGCTCGCGTAGGCCTGTTTAAGTGCCAGGAAATATCGAGAAAGCAGTTTTAACCACTGCGGAAGTGCTATGAATCTCGTGAAAGCCTGGTGAAGTACCATCAGACACCGAGAAAGTAGTTTTCACCACTGTGGAGGTCCTGTGAAGCACGTGGAAGCCTGGTTATGTGACAGGAGAGAAGTAGAAAGCAGTTTTCACCACTGTGGAGGTCCTGTGAAGCTCGTGCAGACCAGGTTCAGTGCCAGGAAACATCTAGAAAGCTGTTTTCACCGTTGTGGAGGTTCTGTGCAGCTCGTGTAAGCCTGTTTATATACCAGGAAAGCTCGAGAATGCAGTTTTGACCACTGCGGGGGTGTTGTGAATCACGCGCTGACCTGGTTAAGTGCGAAGAGGCATCGACAAAGCAGTTTTCACCACAGTTGAGGTCCTGTGAAGCTCCTGGAGGCCTGGTTATGTGCCTGGAGACATCTAGAAAGCGGTTTTCACCACTGTGGAGGTTTTGTGAAGCTCGTGCAAGCCTGCTTATGTGCCAGGAAAGATCGAGAGAGCAGTTTTCACCACTGTGGTGGTCCTATCCAGCTCGCGGAGGCCTGTTTAAGTACCAGGACAGATCGACAAAGCAGTTTTCACCACTGCGGAGGTGCTGTGAATCTCGTGTTGGCCTGGTTAAGTACCAGGAGGCATCGAGAAAGCAGTTTTCACCACTGTGGAGGTCCTGTGAAGCTCGTGGAGGCCTTGTTATGAGCCAGGAGACATCTAGAAAGCAGTTTTCACCACTGTGGAGATTCTGTGAAGCTCGTGCAAGCCGGTTTATGTGCCAAGAAAGATCGATAGAGCAGTTTTCACCACTGTGGTGGTGCTGTCCAGCTCTCGGAGTCCCGTTTAAGTACCGGGAGGCATCGAGAAAGCAGTTGTCACCACTGTGGAGGTCCTGTGAAGCTCGGGGAGGCCTCGTTATGTGCCAGGAGACATCTAGAAAGCAGTTTTCACCACAGTGGAAGTTCTGTGAAGATCTGTTTATGTGCCAGGAAAGATCGAGAGAGCAGTTTTCACCACTGTGATGGTCCTGTCCAGCTCGCGTAGGCCTGTTTAAGTGCCAGGAAATATCGATAAAGCAGTTTTAACCACTGCGGAAGTGCTGTGAATCTCGTGTTGGCCTGGTTAAGTACCAGGAGGCATCGAGAAAGCAGTTTTCACCACTGTGGAGGTCCTGTGAAGCTCGTGGAGGCGTGGTTATGAGCCAGGAGACATCTAGAAAGCAGTTTACACCACTGTGGAGGTTCTGTGAAGCTCGTGCAAGCCTGTTTATGTGCCAGGAAAGATCGAGAGAGCAGTTTTCACCACTGTGGTTGTCCTGTCCAGCTCGCGGAGGCCTGTTTAAGTGCCAGGAAATATGGATAAAGCAGTTTTCACCACTGCGGAGGTACTGTGAATCTCGTGGAGGCCTGGTTATGTGCCAGGAGACATGTAGAAAGCAGTTTTTACCACTGTGGAAGTCCTGTGAAGCTCGTGGAGGCCTGGTTGTGTGCCAGGACACATCTAGAAAGCGGTTTTCACCACAGTGGAGGTTCTGTGAAGCTCGTGCAAGCCTGTTTATGTGCCAGGAAAGATCGAGAGAGCAATTTTTACCACAGTGGTGGTCCTGTCCAGCTCGCGGAGGCCTGTTTAAGTGCCAGGAAATATCGAGAAAGCACTTTTCACCACCTCGGAGGTGCTGTGAATCTCGTGTTGGCCTGGTTAAGTACCAGTAGGAATCGAGAAAGCAGTTTTCACCACTGTGGAGGTCCTGTAAAGCTCGTGGAGGCCTGGTTATGCGCCAGGGGACATATAGAAAGCAGTTTTCACTACTGTGGAGGTGCTGTGAATCTCGTGGAGGCCTGGTTATGTGCCAGGAGACATGGAGAAAGCAGTTTTCACCACTGCGGAGGTCCTGTGAAGCTCGTGGAGGCCTGGTTATGTACCAGGAGACATCTAGAAAGCAGTTTTCAATACTGTGGAGGTCCTGTGAAGCTCAGTCAAACCTGTTTATGTGCCAGGAAAGATCGAGAGAGCAGTTTTCACCACTGTGGAGGATCTTCGAAGCTCGTGGAGGCCTGGTTATGTGCCACAAGACATCAGCAAAGCAGTTTTCACCACTGTGGAGGTTATGTGGATCTCGTGCATGCCTGTTTATGCGCCAGGAAAGATCGAGAGAGCAGGTTTCACCACTGCGGTGGACCTGTCCAGCTCGCGAAGGCCTGTTTAAGTGCCAGGAAATATCGAGAATGCAGTTTTTACCACTGCGGGGTGCTGTGAATCTCGTGTTGTCCTGCTTAAGTACTAGGAGGCATCGAGAAGGCTGTTTTCAACACTGTGGAAGTCCTGTGAAGCTCGTGGAGGCCTGGTTATATGCCAGGAGATATCAGGAATGCAGTTTTCACCACTGTGGAGATCCTGTGCAGCTAGTCGAGGCGTGTTTATGTGCAAGGAGACATATATAGAAAGCAGTTTTCACCACTGTGGAGTTTCTGTGAAGCTCGTGCAAACCTGTTTATGTGCCAGGAAAGATCTAGAAAGCAGTTTTCACCACTGTGGTGGTCCTGTCCAGCTCGTGGAGGCCTGTTTAAGTGCCAGGAAAGATCAAGAAAGCAGTTTTCACCATTCTGGAGGTTCTTAGAAGCTCGTGCAACCTGTTTAAGTGCCAGGAAAGATCGAGAGAGCAGTTATCACCACTGTGGTGCTTCTATCCAGCTCACGGAGGCCTGTTTAAATGCAAGTAAGTATAGTGAAAACAGTTTTCACCACTGCGGAAGTGCTGTGAATCTCGTGGATACCTGGTTATGTGCCAGGACACATGTAGAAAGCAGTATTCACCACTGCGGAGGTCCTGTGAAGCTCGTGGAGGCCTGGTTATGTGCCAGGAGACATCTAAAAAGCAGTTTTCACCACTGTGGAGGTTCAGTGAAGCTCGTGCAAGCCTGTTTATGTGCCAGGAAAGATGGAGAGAGCAGTTTTCACCACTGTAGTGGTCCTGTCCAGCTCGCGGAGGCCTGTTTAAGTGCTAGGAGATATCGAGAAAGCAGTTTTCACCACTGCGGAGGTGCTGTGAATCTCGTGTTGGCCTGTGTAAGTACCAGGAGGCATTGAGAAGCAGTTTTCACCTCTGTGGAGGTCCTGTGAAGCTCGTAGAGTCCTGGTTATGTGCCAGGAAACATCTACAAAAAAGTTTTATCCACTCCGGAGGTGCTGTGAATATCGTGTAGGCCTGGCTATGTACCAGGAGGCATCGAGTAAGCAGTTTTCCCCACTGTGGAGGTCCTGTGAAGCTCGTGGAGACCTGGTTGTGTGCCAGGAGACATCTAGAAAGCAGTTTTCACCACTGTGGAGGTTCTGAGAAGCTCGTGCAAGCCTGTTCAACTGCCAGGAAATATCGAGAAATCACTTTTCACCACTGCATCGGTGCTGTGAGTCTCGCGTTGGCCTGGTTAAGTACCAAGAAGCATCGAGAAAGCAGTTTTCACCACTGAGGAGGTCCTGTGAAGCTCGTGGAGGCCTGGTTATGTACCAGGAGACATCTTGAAAGCAGTTTTCACCACTGTGGAGGTCCTGTGAAACTCGTGGAGGCCTGGTTATGTGGCAGGAGACATCTAGAAAGCAGTTTTCACCACTGCGGAGGTGCTGTGAATCTCGTGTTGGCCGGGTTAAGTATCAGGAGGAATCGAGAAAGCTGTTTTCACCACTGTGGAGGTCCTGTGAAGCTCGTGGAGGCCTAGTTATGTGCCAGGAGACATATAGAAAGCAGTTTTAACCACTGCGGAGGTGCTGTGAATCTCTATGAGGCCTGGTTATGTGCCAGGTGACATGTAGAAAGCAGTTTTCACCACTGCGGAGGTGCTGTGAATCTCGATGAGGCCTGGTTATGTGCCAGGAGACATGTAGAAAGCAGTTTTCCTGTGAAGCTCGTGGAGGCCTGGTTATGTACCAGGTGACATCTAGAAAGCAGTTTTCACCACTGTGGAGGTTCTGTGGAGCTCGTGCAAGCCTGTTTATGTGCAAGGAAAGATCGAGAAAGCAGTTTTCACCACTGTGGAGGCTCTGAGAAGCTCGTGCAAGCCTGTTTAAGTGCTGGGAAATATCGAGAAAGCAGTTTTCACCACTGCGAAGGTGCTGTGAATCTCGTGTTGGCCTGGTTAAGTACTAGGAGACATCGAAAAGCAGTTTTCACCACTGTGGAGGTCCTGTGAAGCTCGTGGAGGCCTGGTTATGTGCCAGGAGACATATAGAAAGCAGTTTGCACCACTGAGGAGGTGCTGTGAATCTCGATGAGGCCTGGTTATGTGCCAGGAGACATGTAGAAAGCAGTTTTCACCACTGCGGAGATCCTGTGAAGCTCGTGGAGGCCTGGTTATGTACCAGGAGACATCTCGAAAGCAGTTTTCACCACAGTGGAGGTTCTGTGAAGCTCGTGCAAGCCTGTTTATGTGCCAGGAAAGATCGAGAGAGCAGTTTTCACCACTGTGGTGGTCCTGTGAAGCTCGTGGAAGCCTGGTTATGTGCAAGGAGACTTCTAGAAAGCAGTTTTAACCACTGCGGAGGTGCTTTGAATCTCGTGTAGGCCTTGTTAAGTACCGGGAGGCATCGAGAAAGCAGTTTTCACCACTGTGGAGGTCCTGTGAAACTCGTGGAGGCCTGGTTATGGGGCGGGAGACATCTAGAAAGCAGTTTTAACCACTGCGGAGGTGCTGTGAATCTCGTGTTGGCCGGGTTAAGTATCAGGAGGAATCGAGAAAGCTGTTTTCACCACTGTGGAGGTCCTGTGAAGCTCGTGGAGGCCTAGTTATGTGCCAGGAGACATATAGAAAGCAGTTTTAACCACTGCGGAGGTGCTGTGAATCTCTATGAGGCCTGGTTATGTGCCAGGTGACATGTAGAAAGCAGTTTTCACCACTGCGGAGGTGCTGTGAATCTCGATGAGGCCTGGTTATGTGCCAGGAGACATGTAGAAAGCAGTTTTCCTGTGAAGCTCGTGGAGGCCTGGTTATGTGCCAGGAGACATCTAGAAAGCAGTTTTCACCACTGTGGAGGTTCAGTGAAGCTCGTGCAAGCCTGTTTATGTGCCAGGAAAGATCGAGAGAGCAGTTTTCACCACTGTAGTGGTCCTGTCCAGCTCGCGGAGGCCTGTTTAAGTGCTAGGAGATATCGAGAAAGCAGTTTTCACCACTGCGGAGGTGCTGTGAATCTCGTGTTGGCCTGTGTAAGTACCAGGAGGCATTGAGAAGCAGTTTTCACCTCTGTGGAGGTCCTGTGAAGCTCGTAGAGTCCTGGTTATGTGCCAGGAAACATCTACAAAAAAGTTTTATCCACTCCGGAGGTGCTGTGAATATCGTGTAGGCCTGGCTATGTACCAGGAGGCATCGAGTAAGCAGTTTTCCCCACTGTGGAGGTCCTGTGAAGCTCGTGGAGACCTGGTTGTGTGCCAGGAGACATCTAGAAAGCAGTTTTCACCACTGTGGAGGTTCTGAGAAGCTCGTGCAAGCCTGTTCAACTGCCAGGAAATATCGAGAAATCACTTTTCACCACTGCATCGGTGCTGTGAGTCTCGCGTTGGCCTGGTTAAGTACCAAGAAGCATCGAGAAAGCAGTTTTCACCACTGAGGAGGTCCTGTGAAGCTCGTGGAGGCCTGGTTATGTACCAGGAGACATCTTGAAAGCAGTTTTCACCACTGTGGAGGTCCTGTGAAACTCGTGGAGGCCTGGTTATGTGGCAGGAGACATCTAGAAAGCAGTTTTCACCACTGCGGAGGTGCTGTGAATCTCGTGTTGGCCGGGTTAAGTATCAGGAGGAATCGAGAAAGCTGTTTTCACCACTGTGGAGGTCCTGTGAAGCTCGTGGAGGCCTAGTTATGTGCCAGGAGACATATAGAAAGCAGTTTTAACCACTGCGGAGGTGCTGTGAATCTCTATGAGGCCTGGTTATGTGCCAGGTGACATGTAGAAAGCAGTTTTCACCACTGCGGAGGTGCTGTGAATCTCGATGAGGCCTGGTTATGTGCCAGGAGACATGTAGAAAGCAGTTTTCCTGTGAAGCTCGTGGAGGCCTGGTTATGTGCCAGGAGACATCTAGAAAGCAGTTTTCACCACTGTGGAGGTTCTGTGGAGCTCGTGCAAGCCTGTTTATGTGCAAGGAAAGATCGAGAAAGCAGTTTTCACCACTGTGGAGGCTCTGAGAAGCTCGTGCAAGCCTGTTTAAGTGCTGGGAAATATCGAGAAAGCAGTTTTCACCACTGCGAAGGTGCTGTGAATCTCGTGTTGGCCTGGTTAAGTACTAGGAGACATCGAAAAGCAGTTTTCACCACTGTGGAGGTCCTGTGAAGCTCGTGGAGGCCTGGTTATGTGCCAGGAGACATATAGAAAGCAGTTTGCACCACTGCGGAGGTGCTGTGAATCTCGATGAGGCCTGGTTATGTGCTAGGAGACATGCAGAAAGCAGTTTTCACCACTGCGGAGATCCTGTGAAGCTCGTGGAGGCCTGGTTATGTACCAGGAGACATCTCGAAAGCAGTTTTCACCACAGTGGAGGTTCTGTGAAGCTCGTTCAAGCCTGTTTATGTGCCAGGAAAGATCGAGAGAGCAGTTTTCACCACTGTGGTGGTCCTGTGAAGCTCGTGGAAGCCTGGTTATGTGCAAGGAGACTTCTAGAAAGCAGTTTTAACCACTGCGGAGGTGCTTTGAATCTCGTGTAGGCCTTGTTAAGTACCGGGAGGCATCGAGAAAGCTGTTTTCACCACTGTGGAGGTCCTGTGAAGCTCGTGGAGGCCTAGTTATGTGCCAGGAGACATATAGAAAGCAGTTTTAACCACTGCGGAGGTGCTGTGAATCTCTATGAGGCCTGGTTATGTGCCAGGTGACATGTAGAAAGCAGTTTTCACCACTGCGGAGGTGCTGTGAATCTCGATGAGGCCTGGTTATGTGCCAGGAGACATGTAGAAAGCAGTTTTCCTGTGAAGCTCGTGGAGGCCTGGTTATGTACCAGGTGACATCTAGAAAGCAGTTTTCACCACTGTGGAGGTTCTGTGGAGCTCGTGCAAGCCTGTTTATGTGCAAGGAAAGATCGAGAAAGCAGTTTTCACCACTGTGGAGGCTCTGAGAAGCTCGTGCAAGCCTGTTTAAGTGCTGGGAAATATCGAGAAAGCAGTTTTCACCACTGCGAAGGTGCTGTGAATCTCGTGTTGGCCTGGTTAAGTACTAGGAGACATTGAGAAAAGCAGTTTTCACCACTGTGGAGGTCCTGTGAAGCTCGTGGAGGCCTGGTTATGTGCCAGGAGACATATAGAAAGCAGTTTGCACAACTGCGGAGGTGCTGTGAATCTCGATGAGGCCTGGTTATGTGCCAGGAGACATGTAGAAAGCAGTTTTCACCACTGCGGAGATCCTGTGAAGCTCGTGGAGGCCTGGTTATGTACCAGGAGACATCTCGAAAGCAGTTTTCACCACAGTGGAGGTTCTGTGAAGCTCGTGCAAGCCTGTTTATGTGCCAGGAAAGATCGAGAGAGCAGTTTTCACCACTGTGGTGGTCCTGTGAAGCTCGTGGAAGCCTGGTTATGTGCAAGGAGACTTCTAGAAAGCAGTTTTAACCACTGCGGAGGTGCTTTGAATCTCGTGTAGGCCTCGTTAAGTACCAGGAGGTATCGAGAAAGCAGTTTTCACCACTGTGGAGGTCGTATGAAGCTCGTGGAGGCCTGGTTATGTGCCAGGAGACGTCTATTAAGCACTTTTCATCACTGTGGACGTTCTGAGAAGGTCGTGCAAACCTGTTTATGTGCCAGGAAAGATCGAGAGAGCAGTTTTCACCACTGTGGTGGTCCTGTCCAGCTCGTGGTGGCCTGTTTAAGTGCCAGGAAAGATCGAGAAAGCAGTTTACACCTCTGTGGAGGTTCTGAGAAGCTCGTGCAAGTCTATTTATGTGGCAGGAAATATTAAGAGAGCAGTTTTCACCGCTGTGGTAGTGCTGTCCAGCTCGTGAAGGGCTGTTTAAGTGCTAGGAAATATCGAGAAAGCAGTTTTCACCACTGTGGAGGTCCTGTGAAGCTCGTGGAGGCCTGGTTGTGTGCCAGGAGACATCTAGAAAGCAGTTTTCACCACTGTGGATGTTCTGTGAAGCTCGTGCAAGCCTGTTTATGTGCCAGGAAAGATCGAGAGAGCAGTTTTCACCACTATGGTGGTCTTGGCAAGCTCTCGGAGGCCTGTTTAAGTGCTAGGAAATATCGAGAAAGCAGTTTTCACCACTGTGGAGGTCCTGTGAAGCTCGTGAAGACCAGGTTCAGTGCCAGGAAACATCTAGAAAGCTGTTTTCACCGTTGTGGAGGTTCTGTGCAGCTCGTGTAAGCCTGTTTATATGCCAGGAAAGCTCGAGAATGCAGTTTTGACCACTGCGGGGGTGTTGTGAATCACGCGCTGACCTGGTTAAGTGCGAAGAGGCATCGACAAAGCAGTTTTCACCACAGTTGAGGTCCTGTGAAGCTCCTGGAGGCCTGGTTATGTGCCTGGAGACATCTAGAAAGCGGTTTTCTCCACTGTGGAGGTTTTGTGAAGCTCGTGCAAGCCTGCTTATGTGCCAGGAAAGATCGAGAGAGCAGTTTTCACCACTGTGGTGGTCCTATCCAGCTCGCGGAGGCCTGTTTAAGTACCAGGACAGATCGACAAATCAGTTTTCACCACTGCGGAGGTGCTGTGAATCTCGTGTTGGCCTGGTTAAGTACCAGGAGGCATCGAGAAAGCAGTTTTCACCACTGTGGAGGTCCTGTGAAGCTCGTGGAGGCCTTGTTATGAGCCAGGAGACATCTAGAAAGCAGTTTTCACCACTGTGGAGATTCTGTGAAGCTCGTGCAAGCCGGTTTATGTGCCAAGAAAGATCGATAGAGCAGTTTTCACCACTGTGGTGGTGCTGTCCAGCTCTCGCAGTCCCGTTTAAGTACCAGGAGGCATCGAGAAAGCAGTTGTCACCACTGTGGAGGTCGTGTAAAGCTCGGGGAGGCCTCGTTATGTGCCAGGAGACATCTAGAAAGCAGTTTTCACCACAGTGGAAGTTCTGTGAAGATCTGTTTATGTGCCAGGAAAGATCGAGAGAGCAGTTTTCACCACTGTGATGGTCCTGTCCAGCTCGCGTAGGCCTGTTTAAGTGCCAGGAAATATCGATAAAGCAGTTTTAACCACTGCGGAAGTGCTGTGAATCTCGTGTTGGCCTGGTTAAGTACCAGGAGGCATCGAGAAAGCAGTTTTCACCACTGTGGAGGTCCTGTGAAGCTCGTGGAGGCGTGGTTATGAGCCAGGGGACAT
The DNA here is from genome assembly GCA_949130485.1 of Agelas oroides. Classification (NCBI taxonomy): domain Eukaryota; kingdom Metazoa; phylum Porifera; class Demospongiae; order Agelasida; family Agelasidae; genus Agelas; species Agelas oroides. The sequence continues at coordinate 4,648,629 of OX422196.1, read as the reverse complement.
CTAGAAAGCAGTTTACACCACTGTGGAGGTTCTGTGAAGCTCGTGCAAGCCTGTTTATGTGCCAGGAAAGATCGAGAGAGCAGTTTTCACCACTGTGGTTGTCCTGTCCAGCTCGCGGAGGCCTGTTTAAGTGCCAGGAAATATGGAGAAAGCAGTTTTCACCACTGCGGAGGCACTGTGAATCTCGTGGAGGCCTGGTTATGTGCCAGGAGACATGTAGAAAGCAGTTTTTACCAGTGTGGAAGTCCTGTGAAGCTTGTGGAGCACTGGTTATGTGCTAGGAGACATCTAGAAAGCAGTTTTCACCACTGTTGGAAGTTCTGTGAATGTCGTGTTGGCCTGGTTAAGTACCAGTAGGCATCTATAAAGCAGTTTTAACCACGGTGGAAGTCCTGTGAAACTCGTGGAGGCCTCGTTATGTGCCAGGACACATCTAGAAAGCGGTTTTCACCACAGTGGAGGTTCTGTGAAGCTCGCGCAAGCCAGTTTATGTGCCAGGAAAGATCGAGAGAGCAATTTTCACCACAGTGCTGGTCCTGTCCAGCTCGCGGAGGCCTGTTTAAGTGCCAGGAAATATCGAGAAAGCACTTTTCACCACCTCGGAGGTGCTGTGAATCTCGTGTTGGCCTGGTTAAGTACCAGTAGGAATCGAGAAAGCAGTTTTCACCACTGTGGAGGTCCTGTAAAGCTCGTGGAGGCCTGGTTATGCGCCAGGAGACATATAGAAAGCAGTTTTAACTACTGTGGAGGTGCTGTGAATCTCGTGGAGGCCTGGTTATGTGCCAGGAGACATGGAGAAAGCAGTTTTCACCACTGCGGAGGTCCTGTGAAACTCGTGGAGGCCTGGTTATGCACCAGGAGACATCTAGAAAGCAGTTTTCAATACTGTGGAGGTCCTGTGAAGCTCGTGCAAACCTGTTTATGTGCCAGGAAAGATCGAGAGAGCAATTTTCACCACAGTGGTGGTCCTGTCCAGCTCGCGGAGGCCTGTTTAAGTGCCAGGAAATATCGAGAAAGCACTTTTCACCACCTCGGAGGTGCTGTGAATCTCGTGTTGGCCTGGTTAAGTACCAGTAGGAATCGAGAAAGCAGTTTTCACCACTGTGGAGGTCCTGTAAAGCTCGTGGAGGCCTGGGTATGCGCCAGGAGACATATAGAAAGCAGTTTTCACTACTGTGGAGGTGCTGTGAATCTCGTGGAGGCCTGGTTATGTGCCAGGAGACATGGAGAAAGCAGTTTTCACCACTGCGGAGGTCCTGTGAAGCTCGTGGAGGCCTGGTTATGTACCAGGAGACATCTAGAAAGCAGTTTTCAATACTGTGGAGGTCCTGTGAAGCTCAGTCAAACCTGTTTATGTGCCAGGAAAGATCGAGAGAGCAGTTTTCACCACTGTGGGGGATCTTCGAAGCTCGTGGAGGCCTGGTTATGTGCCACAAGACATCAGCAAAGCAGTTTTCACCACTGTGGAGGTTATGTGGATCTCGTGCAAGCCTGTTTATGCGCCAGGAAAGATCGAGAGAGCAGGTTTCACCACTGCGGTGGACCTGTCCAGCTCGCGAAGGCCTGTTTAAGTGCCAGGAAATATCGAGAATGCAGTTTTTACCACTGCGGGGTGCTGTGAATCTCGTGTTGTCCTGCTTAAGTACTAGGAGGCATCGAGAAGGCTGTTTTCAACACTGTGGAAGTCCTGTGAAGCTCGTGGAGGCCTGGTTATATGCCAGGAGATATCAGGAATGCAGTTTTCACCACTGTGGAGATCCTGTGCAGCTCGTCGAGGCATGTTTATGTGCAAGGAGACATATATAGAAAGCAGTTTTCACCACTGTGGAGTTTCTGTGAAGCTCGTGCAAACCTGTTTATGTGCCAGGAAAGATCTAGAAAGCAGTTTTCACCACTGTGGTGGTCCTGTCCAGCTCGTGGAGGCCTGTTTAAGTGCCAGGAAAGATCGAGAAAGCAGTATTCACCACTGCGGAGGTCCTGTGAAGCTCGTGGAGGCCTGGTTATGTGCCAGGAGACATCTAGAAAGCAGTTTTCACCACTGTGGAGGTTCAGTGAAGCTCGTGCAAGCCTGTTTATGTGCCAGGAAAGATCGAGAGAGCAGTTTTCACCACTGTAGTGGTCCTGTCCAGCTCGCGGAGGCCTGTTTAAGTGCTAGGAGATATCGAGAAAGCAGTTTTCACCACTGCGGAGGTGCTGTGAATCTCGTGTTGGCCTGTGTAAGTACCAGGAGGCATTGAGAAGCAGTTTTCACCTCTGTGGAGGTCCTGTGAAGCTCGTAGAGTCCTGGTTATGTGCCAGGAAACATCTACAAAAAAGTTTTAACCACTCCGGAGGTGCTGTGAATATCGTGTAGGCCTGGCTATGTACCAGGAGGCATCGAGTAAGCAGTTTTCCCCACTGTGGAGGTCCTGTGAAACTCGTGGAGACCTGGTTGTATGCCAGGAGACATCTAGAAAGCAGTTTTCACCACTGTGGAGGTTCTATGAAGCTCGTGCAAGCCTGTTTATATGCCAGGAAAGATGCAGTTTTCACCCCTGTAGTAGTCCTGTCCAGCTCGTGGAGGCCTGTTTAAGTGCCAGGAAAGATCGAGAAAGCAGTTTTCACCATTGTGGAGGTTCTGAGAAGCTCGTGCAAGCCTGTTCAACTGCCAGGAAATATCGAGAAATCACTTTTCACCACTGCATCGGTGCTGTGAGTCTCGCGTTGGCCTGGTTAAGTACCAAGAAGCATCGAGAAAGCAGTTTTCACCACTGAGGAGGTCCTGTGAAGCTCGTGGAGGCCTGGTTATGTACCAGGAGACATCTTGAAAGCAGTTTTCACCACTGTGGAGGTGCTGTGAATCTCGTGTTGGCCGGGTTAAGTATCAGGAGGAATCGAGAAAGCTGTTTTCACCACTGTGGAGGTCCTGTGAAGCTCGTGGAGGCCTAGTTATGTGCCAGGAGACATATAGAAAGCAGTTTTAACCACTGCGGAGGTGCTGTGAATCTCTATGAGGCCTGGTTATGTGCCAGGTGACATGTAGAAAGCAGTTTTCACCACTGCGGAGGTGCTGTGAATCTCGATGAGGCCTGGTTATGTGCCAGGAGACATGTAGAAAGCAGTTTTCCTGTGAAGCTCGTGGAGGCCTGGTTATGTGCCAGGAGACATCTAGAAAGCAGTTTTCACCACAGTGGAGGTTCTGTGAAGCTCGTGCAACCCTGTTTATGTGCCAGGAAAGATCGAGAGAGCAGTTTTCACCACTGTGGTGGTCCTGTGAAGCTCGTCGAAGCCTGGTTATGTGCCAGGAGACTTCTAGAAAGCAGTTTTAACCACTGCGGAGGTGCTTTGAATCTCGTGTAGGCCTCGTTAAGTACCAGGAGGTATCGAGAAAGCAGTTTTCACCACTGTGGAGGTCGTATGAAGCTCGTGGAGGCCTGGTTATGTGCCAGGAGACGTCTATTAAGCACTTTTCATCACTGTGGACGTTCTGAGAAGGTCGTGCAAACCTGTTTATGTGCCAGGAAAGATCGAGAGAGCAGTTTTCACCACTGTGGTGGTCCTGTCCAGCTCGTGGTGGCCTGTTTAAGTGCCAGGAAAGATCGAGAAAGCAGTTTACACCTCTGTGGAGGTTCTGAGAAGCTCGTGCAAGTCTATTTATGTGGCAGGAAATATTAAGAGAGCAGTTTTCACCGCTGTGGTAGTGCTGTCCAGCTCGTGAAGGCCTGTTTAAGTGCTAGGAAATATCGAGAAAGCAGTTTTCACCACTGTGGAAGTTCTATGAAGCTCGTGCAAGCCTGTTTATGTGCCAGGAAAGATCGAGAGAGCAATTTTCACCACTATTGTGGTCCTGTCCAAATCGCGGAAGCCTGTTTAAGTGCCAGGAAATATCGAGAAAGTAGTTTTCTCCACTGTGGAGGCGCTGTGAATGTCGTGTTAGCCTGTTTAAGTACCAGGAGGTATCGAGAAAGCAGTTTTCACCTCTGGGGAGGTCCTGTGAATCTCGTGGAGGCCTGGTTATGTGCCAGGTGACATCTAGAGAGCAGTTTTCACCACCGTAGGGGTTCTGTGAAGGTCGTGCAAGCCTATTTATGTGCCAGGAAAGATCGAGAGAGCAGTTTACACCTCTGTGGAGGTTCTGAGAAGCTCGTGCAAGTCTATTTATGTGGCAGGAAATATTAAGAGAGCAGTTTTCACCGCTGTGGTAGTGCTGTCCAGCTCGTGAAGGCCTGTTTAAGTGCTAGGAAATATCGAGAAAGCAGTTTTCACCACTGTGGAAGTTCTATGAAGCTCGTGAAAGCCTGTTTATGTGCCAGGAAAGATCGAGAGAGCAATATTTACCACTATTGTGTTCCTGTCCAAATCGCGGAAGCCTGTTTAAGTGCCAGGAAATATCGAGAAAGTAGTTTTCTCCACTGTGGAGGCGCTGTGAATGTCGTGTTAGCCTGGTTAAGTACCAGGAGGTATCGAGAAAGCAGTTTTCACCTCTGGGGAGGTCCTGTGAATCTCGTGGAGGCCTGGTTATGTGCCAGGTGACATCTAGAGAGCAGTTTTCACCACCGTAGGGGTTCTGTGAAGGTCGTGCAAGCTTGTTTATGTGCCAGGAAAGATCGAGAGGGCAGTTTTCACCACTGTGGAGGTCCTGTGAAGATCGTGGAGACCTGGTTATGTGCCAGGATACATCTAGAAAGCGCTTTTCACCACTGTGGAGGTTCTGTGGAGATCATGCAAACGTGTTTATGTGCCAGGAAAGTTCGAGAGAGCAGTTTTCACCACTGTGGTGGTCCTGTCCAGCTCGTGGTGGCCTGTTTAAGTGCCAGGAAAGATCGAGAAAGCAGTTTACACCTCTGTGGAGGTTCTGAGAAGCTCGTGCAAGTCTATTTATGTTGCAGGAAATATTAAGAGAGCAGTTTTCACCGCTGTGGTAGTGCTGTCCAGCTCGTGAAGGCCTGTTTAAGTGCTAGGAAATATCGAGAAAGCAGTTTTCACCACTGTGGAAGTTCTATGAAGCTCGTGAAAGCCTGTTTATGTGCCAGGAAAGATCGAGAGAGCAATTTTCACCACTATTGTGGTCCTGTCCAAATCGCGGAAGCCTGTTTAAGTGCCAGGAAATATCGAGAAAGTAGTTTTCTCCACTGTGGAGGCGCTGTGAATGTCGTGTTAGCCTGGTTAAGTACCAGGAGGTATCGAGAAAGCAGTTTTCACCTCTGGGGAGGTCCTGTGAATCTCGTGGAGGCCTGGGTATGTGCCAGGTGACATCTAGAAAGCAGTTTTCACCACCGTAGGGGTTCTGTGAAGGTCGTGCAAGCCTGTTTATGTGCCAGGAAAGATCGAGAGAGCAGTTTACACCTCTGTGGAGGTTCTGAGAAGCTCGTGCAAGTCTATTTATGTGGCAGGAAATATTAAGAGAGCAGTTTTCACCGCTGTGGTAGTGCTGTCCAGCTCGTGAAGGCCTGTTTAAGTGCTAGGAAATATCGAGAAAGCAGTTTTCACCACTGTGGAAGTTCTATGAAGCTCGTGAAAGCCTGTTTATGTGCCAGGAAAGATCGAGAGAGCAATTTTCACCACTATTGTGGTCCTGTCCAAATCGCGGAAGCCTGTTTAAGTGCCAGGAAATATCGAGAAAGTAGTTTTCTCCACTGTGGAGGCGCTGTGAATGTCGTGTTAGCCTGGTTAAGTACCAGGAGGTATCGAGAAAGCAGTTTTCACCTCTGGGGAGGTCCTGTGAAGCTCGTGGAGGCCTGGTTATGTGCCAGGTGACATCTAGAGTGCAGTTTTCACCACCGTAGGGGTTCTGTGAAGGTCGTGCAAGCCTGTTTATGTGCCAGGAAAGATCGAGAGAGCAGTTTTCACCACTGTGGAGGTCCTGTGAAGATCGTGGAGACCTGGTTATGTGCCAGGATACATCTAGAAAGCGCTTTTCACCACTGTGGAGGTTCTGTGGAGATCGTGCAAACGTGTTTATGTGCCAGGAAAGTTCGAGAGAGCAGTTTTCACCACTGTGGTGGTCCTGTCCAGCTCGTGGTGGCCTGTTTAAGTGCCAGGAAAGATTGAAAAAGCAGTTTTCACCTCTGTGGAGGTTCTGAGAAGCTCGTGCAAGCCTGTTCAAGTGACAGGAAACTATCGAGAAAGCATTTTTCACCACTGCGTCTGTGCTGTGAATCTCGCGCTGGCCTGTTTAAGTACCAAGAGGCATCGAGAAGGCAGTTTTCACCACTGTGGAAGTTCTGTGAAGCTCGTGAAAGCCTGTTTGTGTGCCAGGAAAGATCGAGAGCAATTTTCTGCAATGTGGTGGTCCTGTCCGGCTCGCGGAAGCCTGTTTAAGTGCCAGGAAAGATCGAGAAAGCAATTTTAACCACTGCGGAGGTGCTGTGAATCTCGTGTAGGCGTGGTTAAATACCAGCAAGCATCGAGAATGCTGTTTTCACCACTGAGGAGGTCCTGTGATGCTCGTGGAGGCCTAGTTATGTGCCACAATACATCTAGAAAGAAGTTTTCACCACAGTGGAGGTTCTGTGAAGATCTGTTTATGTGCCAGGAAGATCGAGAGAGCAGTTTTCACCACTGTGGTGGTCCTGTCCAGCTCGTGGAGGCCTGTTTAAGTGCCAGGAAAGATCGAGAAAGCAGTTTTCACCATTGTGGAGGTTCTGAGAAGCTCGTGCAAGCCTGTTCAAGTGCCAGGAAATATCGAGAAAGCACTTTTCACCACTGCGTCGGTGCTGTGAATCTCCCGTTGGCCTGGTTAAGTACCAAGAAGCATCGAGAATGCTGTTTTCACCACTGAGGAGGTCCTGTGATGCTCGTGGAGGCCTAGTTATGTGCCACAATACATCTAGAAAGAAGTTTTCACCGCAGTGGAGGTTCTGTGAAGATCTGTTTATGTGCCAGGAAGATCGAGAGAGCAGTTTTCACCACTGTGGTGGTCCTGTCCAGCTCGTGGAGGCCTGTTTAAGTGCCAGGAAAGATCGAGAAAGCAGTTTTCACCATTGTGGAGGTTCTGAGAAGCTCGTGCAAGCCTGTTCAAGTGCCAGGAAATATCGAGAAAGCACTTTTCACCACTGCGTCGGTGCTGTGAATCTCGCGTTGGCCTGGTTAAGTACCAAGAAGCATCGAGAAAGCAGTTTTCACCACTGAGGAGGTCCTGTGAATCTCGTGTTGGCCTGGTTAAGTACTAGGAGGCATCGAGAAAAGCAGTTTTCACCACTGTGGAGGTCCTATGAAGCTCGTGGAGGCCTGGTTATGTGCCAGGAGACATATAGAAAGCAGTTTGCACCACTGCGGAGGTGCTGTGAATCACGATGAGGCCTGGTTACGTGCCAGGAGACATGTAGAAAGCAGTTTTGACCACTGCGGAGATCCTGTGAAGCTCGTGGAGGCCTGGTTATGTGCCAGGAGACTTCTAGAAAGCAGTTTTAACCACTGCGGAGGTGCTTTGAATCTCGTGTAGGCCTCGTTAAGTACCAGGAGGCATCGAGAAAGCAGTTTTCACCACTGTGGAGGTCGTATGAAGCTCGTGGAGGCCTGGTTATGTGCCAGGAGACGTCTATAAAGCACTTTTCGTCACTGTGGACGTTCTGAGAAGGTCGTGCAAACCTGTTTATGTGCCAGGAAAGATCGAGAGAGCAGTTTTCACCACTGTGGTGGTCCTGTCCAGCTCGTGGTGGCCTGTTTAATGCCAGGAAAGATCGAGAAAGCAGTTTACACCTCTGTGGAGGTTCTGAGAAGCTCGTGCAAGTCTATTTATGTGGCAGGAAATATTAAGAGAGCAGTTTTCACCGCTGTGGTAGTGCTGTCCAGCTCGTGAAAGCCTGTTTATGTGCCAGGAAAGATCGAGAGAGCAATTTTCACCACTATTGTTGTCCTGTCCAAATCGCGGAAGCCTGTTTAAGTGCCAGGAAATATCGAGAAAGAAGTTTTCTCCACTGTGGAGGCGCTGTGAATGTCGTGTTAGCCTGGTTAAGTACCAGGAGGTACCGAGAAAGCAGTTTTCACCTCTGGGGAGGTCCTGTGAATCTCGTGGAGGCCTGGTTATGTGCCAGGTGACATCTAGAGAGCAGTTTTCACCACCGTAGGGGTTCTGTGAAGGTCGTGCAAGCCTGTTTATGTGCCAGGAAAGATCGAGAGAGCAGTTTTCACCACTGTGGAGGTCCTGTGAAGATCGTGGAGACCTGGTTATGTGCCAGGATACATCTAGAAAGCGCTTTTCACCACTGTGGAGGTTCTGTGGAGATCGTGCAAACGTGTTTATGTGCCAGGAAAGTTCGAGAGAGCAGTTTTCACCACTGTGGTGGTCCTGTCCAGCTCGTGGTGGCCTGTTTAAGTGCCAGGAAAGATCGAAAAAGCAGTTTTCACCTCTGTGGAGGTTCTGAGAAGCTCGTGCAAGCCTGTTCAAGTGCCAGGAAATATCGAGAAAGAAGTTTTCTCCACTGTGGAGGCGCTGTGAATGTCGTGTTAGCCTGGTTAAGTACCAGGAGGTACCGAGAAAGCAGTTTTCACCTCTGGGGAGGTCCTGTGAATCTCGTGGAGGCCTGGTTATGTGCCAGGTGACATCTAGAGAGCAGTTTTCACCACCGTAGGGGTTCTGTGAAGGTCGTGCAAGCCTGTTTATGTGCCAGGAAAGATCGAGAGAGCAGTTTTCACCACTGTGGAGGTCCTGTGAAGATCGTGGAGACCTGGTTATGTGCCAGGATACATCTAGAAAGCGCTTTTCACCACTGTGGAGGTTCTGTGGAGATCGTGCAAACGTGTTTATGTGCCAGGAAAGTTCGAGAGAGCAGTTTTCACCACTGTGGTGGTCCTGTCCAGCTCGTGGTGGCCTGTTTAAGTGCCAGGAAAGATCGAAAAAGCAGTTTTCACCTCTGTGGAGGTTCTGAGAAGCTCGTGCAAGCCTGTTCAAGTGACAGGAATTATCGAGAAAGCAGTTTTCACCACTGCGTCTGTGCTGTGAATCTCGCGCTGGCCTGTTTAAGTACCAAGAGGCATCGAGAAAGCAGTTTTCACCACTGTGGAAGTTCTGTGAAACTCGTGAAAGCCTGTTTAAGTGCCAGGAAAGATCGAGAGAGCAATTTTCTCCAATGTGGTGGTCCTGTCCAGCTCGCGGAAGCCTGTTTAAGTGCCAGGAAAGATCGAGAAAGCAATTTTAACCACTGCGGAGGTGCTGCGAATCTCGTGTAGGCGTGGTTAAGTACCAGGAGGCATTGAGAATGCTGTTTTCACCACTGAGGAGGTCCTGTGATGCTCGTGGAGGCCTGGTTATGTGCCACAATACATCTAGAAAGCAGTTTTCACCACAGTGCAGGTTCTGTGAAGATCTGTTTATGTGCCAGGGAAGATCGAGAGAGCAGTTTTCACCACTGTGGTGGTCCTGTCCAGCTCGTGGAGGCCTGTTTAAGTGCCAGGAAAGATCGAAAAAGCAGTTTTCACCACTGTGGAGGTTCTGAGAAGCTCGTGCAAGCCTGTTCAAGTGCCAGGAAATATCGAGAAAGCACTTTTCACCACTGCGTCGGTGCTGTGAATCTCGCGTTGGCCTGGTTAAGTACCAAGAGGCATCGAGAAAGCAGTTTTCACCACTGTGGATGTCATGTGAAGCTCGTGGAGGCCTGGTTATGTGCCAGGAGACATCTACAAAGCAGTTTTCACCAGTGTGGAGGTTCTGTGAAGCTCGTGCAAGCCTGTTTCTGTGCCAGGAAAGATTGAGAGAGCAGTTTGCACCACTGTGGTGGTCCTGTCCAGCTCGCGGAGGCCTGTTTAAGTGCCAGGAAATATCGAGAAAGCTGTTTTCACCACTGCGATGGTGCTGTGAATGTCGTGTTGGCCTGTTTAAATACCAGGAGGCGTCGAGTATGCAGTTTTCACCTCTGTGGAGGTCCTGTGTAGCTCGTAGAGGCCTAGTTATGTGCCAGCAAACATCTACAAAGCAGTTTTAACCACTGCGGAGGTGCTGTGAATCTCGTGTAGGCATGGTTAAGTACCAAGAGGCATCGAGAAAGCAGTTTTCACCGCTGTGGATGTCATGTGAAGTTCGTGGAGGCCTGGTTATGTGCCAGGAGACATCTTGAAAGCGGTTTTCACCACTGTGGAAGTTCTGTGAAGCTCGTGCAAGCCTGTTTATGTGCCAGGAAAGATTGAGAGAGCAGTTATCACCACTGTGGTGGTCCTATCTAGCTCACCGAGGCCTGTTTAAGTGCCAGGAAATATTTAGAAAACAGTTTTCACCACTGCGGAAGTGCTGTGAATCTCTTCTTGGCCTAGTTAAGTACCAGTAGGCATCGAGAAAGCAGTTTCACCACTGAGGAGGTCCTGTGAAGCTCGTGGAGGCCTGGTTATGTGCCAGGAGACATATGGAAAGCAGTTTTCACAACCGTGGGGGTTCTGTGAAGGTCGTGCAAGACTGTTTATGTGCCAGGAACGATTGAGAGAGCAGTTTTCAACACTGTGGAGGTCCTGTGAAGCTCGTAGATGCCTGGATATGTGCCTGGAAACATCTACAAAGAAGTTTTAACCACTCCGGAGATGCTGTGAATCTCGTGTAGGCCTGGCTATGTACCAGGAGGCATCGAGAAAGCAGTTTTCACCACTGTGGTGGTCCTGTGAAGCTCGTGGAGGCCTGCTTATGTGCCAGGAGACATCTAGAAAGCACTTTTCAACATTGTGGAGGTTCTGTGAAGGTCGTGGAAGCCTGTTTATGTGCCAGGAAAGATCGAGAGAGCAATTTCCACCACTGTGGTGGTCCTGTCCAGCTCCTGGAAGCCTGTTTAAGTGCCAGAAAAGATCGAGAAAGCAGTTTTCACCACTGTGGAGGTTCTGAAAAGCTCGTGCAAGCCTGTTTGTGTGCCAGGAAAGATCGAGAGAACAGTTTGCACCACTGCTGTGGTCCTATCCAGCTCACCGAGGTCCTGTGAAGCTCGTGGAGGCCTGGTTATGTGCCAGGAAACATCTACAAAGCAGTTTTAACCACTGCGGAGGTGCTGTGAATCTCGAGTAGTCATGGTTAAGTACCAGGAGGCATCGAGAAAGCAGTTTTCACCACTGCGGTGGTGCTGTGATTGTCCTATTGGCCTGTTTAAGTCAGGAGGCGTCGAGAATGCAGTTTTCAACTCTGTGTGGAGGTCCTGTGAAGCTCGTAGAGGCCTGGTTATGTGCCAGGAAATATCTACAAAGCAGTTTTAACCACTGTGGTGGTGCTGTGAATCTCGTGTAGTCATGGTTAAGTACCAGGAGGCATCGACAAAGCCGTTTTCACCACTGTGGAGGTCCTGTGAAGCTCTTGGAGGCCTGGTTATGTGCCAGGAGACATATAGAAAGCAGTTTTCACAACCGTGCGGGTTCTGTGATGGTCGTGCAAGGCGGTTTATGACCCAGGAAAGATTGAGGGAGCAGTTTCCACCACTGTGGAGGTCCTGTGAAGCTCGTGGAGGCCTGGTTATGTGCCAGGTGACATCTAGAAAGCTGTTTTCACCACTGTGTAGGTTCTGTGAAGCTCGTGCAAGCCTGTTTATGTGCCAAGAAAGATCGAGAGAGCAGTTTGCACCACTGTGGTGGTCCTGTCCAGCTCGCGGAGGCCTGCTTAAGTTCCAGGAAATATCGAGAAAGCAGTTTTCACCACTGCGGTGGTGCTGTGATTGTCGCGTTGGCCTGTTTAAGTCAGGAGGCGTCGAGAATGCAGTTTTCACCTCTGTGTGGAGGTCCTTTGAGGCTCGTAGAGGCCTGGTTATGTGCCAGGAAAGCAGTTTTAACCACTGCGGAGGTGCTGTGAATCTCGAGTAGACGTGGTTAAGTACCAGGAGGCATCGAGAAAGCAGTTTTCGCCACTGTGGAGGTCCTGTGAAGCTCGTGGAGGCCTGATTACGCGGCAGGAGACATCTAGAAAGGTTCTGTAAAGATGTGTTTATCTGTTAGGAAAGATCGAGAGAGCAGTTTTCACCACTGATGTGGTCCTGTCCAGCTCGTGGAGGCCTGTTTATGTACCAGGAAAGATCGAGAATGCAGTTTTCACCACTGTGGAGGTTCTGAGTAGCTTGTGCAAGCCTGTTCAAGTGCCAAGAAATATCCAGAAAGCACTTTTCACCACTGCATCGGTGCTGCGAATCTCGCGTTCGAGAAAGCAGTTTTCACCACTGTGGAGGTCCTGTAAAGCTCGTGGAGGCCTGGTTATGTGCCAGGAAACATCTAAAAAGCGGTTTTCACCACTGTGCAAGTTCTGTGAAGCTCGTGCAAGCCTGTTTTTGTGCCAGGAAAGATTGAAAGAGGTCCTGTGCATCTCGTGGAGGCCTGGTTATGTGCAAGGAGACCTCTACAAAGAAGTTTTAACCACTATGGAGGTTCTGTGAAGCTCATGCAAGCCTGTTTATGTGCCAGGAAAGATGGAGAGAGAAGTTTTCTCCACTGTAGTGGTCCTGTCCAGCTCGCGGAGGCCTGTTTAAGAGCCACGAATTATCGAGAAAGCAGATTTCACTATTGCGGAAGTGCTGAGAATCTCTTGTTGACCTGGTTAAGTACCAGGAGGCATCGAGAAAGCAGTTTTCACCACTGGAGAGGTACTGTGAAGCTCTTGGAGGCCTAGTTATGTGCCTGGAGACATACAGAAAGCAGTTTTCACAACCGTGTGAAGGTCGTGCATGACTGTTTTGTGTGCCAGGAAAGATTGAGAGATCAGTTTTCCCTACTGTGGAGGTCCTGTGAAGCTCGTAGAGGCCTTGTTATGAGCCACAAGACATCTAGAAAGCAGTTTTCACCACTGTGGAGGTTCTGTGAAGCTCGTGCAAGCCTGTTTATGTGACAGGAAGAATCGAGAGAGCAGTTTTCACCACTGTAGTGATCCTGTCCAGCTCGTGGAGGCCTGTTTTAGTGCCAGGAAAGATCGATAAAGCAGTTTTCACGCTGTATAGTTTCTGAGAAGCTCGTGCAAGCTTGCTCAGGTGCCAGGAAATATCAAGAAAGCAATTTTCACAGCTGAGTCGTTGCTGTGAAACTCGCGTTGGCCTTGTTAAGTAACAGGAGTCATCGAGAAAGCAGTTTTCCCCACTGTGGAGATCCCGTGAAGCTAGTGGAGTCCTGGGTATGTACCAGGAGACATCTAGAAAGCAGTTTTCACCACTGTGGAAGTTATATCAAGCTCATGCAAGCCTGTTTATGTGCCAGGTAAGATCAAGAGAGCGGTTTGCAACACTGTGGAGGTCCTATAAAGCTCGTGGAGGCCTGATTATGAGCTATGAAAGATGATGAAAGCTGTTTTCACCACAGTGGATGTCCTGTTAAGCTACTGGTTATGCGCCAGGAATGATTGAGAAATCAGTTTACACTACTGCGAGTGTGCTGCTTCTTGACCTGGGTATGTACCAGTTTTCACCACTGTGGTGGTCCTGTCCAGCTCGCGGAGTCCTTTTTAAGTGCCAGGAAAGATCGAGAAAACAGTTTACACCACTGTGGAACTTCTGCGATGCTCGAGAAAGCCTGTTTATGTGCCAGGAAAGATCGAGGTAGAAATTTGCACCACTGTTGTGGTCCTGCCCAGCTCGCTGAGGCCTGTTTAAGTTCCAGGAAATATCGTGAAAGCGGTTTTCTCCACTGCGGAGGTGCTGTGAATCTCGTGTTGGCGTGGTTAAGTACCAGGAAGAATCGAGAAAGCAGTTTTCACCACTGTGGAGGTCCCGTGAAGCTCGTGGAGTGCTATGAGACATCTAGAAAGCAGTTTTCACCGTTATTGTGCAAGCCTGTTTACGTACCAGGAAAGATCGAGAGAGCGGTTTTCACCACTGTGGATGTCCTGTAAAGCTCGTGGAGGCCTGGTTATGAGCTTGGAAAAAACAAGAAAGCAGTTGTCACCACTGTGGAGGTCCTGTTAAGCTAGTGGACGTCTGGTTATGTGCTTGGAGACATCTGTGGAGGTTTTGTGAAGCTTGGGAAAGCCTGTTGGTAAACTGCTTTCTTGATCGTTCCTGGCACTTAAAAGGACTCCATGAGCTGCACAGGACCACCACAGTGGTAAAAACTGCTCTCTCGATCATTCCTGGCACATTGCACGAGCTTCTCAGAAAACTGCTTTCTTAAACAGGCCTCGGCGAGCTGGACTGACCCATCTCAGTGGTGAAAACTGGTCACATAACCAGGTCAACAAGATATCCACAGCACCTTCGCAGTGGTGAAAACTGATTTCTCGATCATTGTGAAGCTCGGGAAGTCCTGATTATGTACCAGGATATGTCTAGAAAGCGGTTTTTTACCACTGTAGGAGTTCTGTGAAGCTCGTGAAAGCCTGTTTATGTGCCAGTAAAGATCGAGGGAACAATTTTCACCACTGTGGTGGTCCTGTTTGGGCGGGGTAGCGGGTTCTGCGCCTTCTACAGGATCTATTCAAGCAAGGTAAGTTATCGCTGACGCTGACTCTAAATGAGGTAACTGCAAGGGCAAGTCGTAACGATTATAATTGGGACTCTTGCATGTTAGCCGAAATATTGCGCAACGTCTGCTGTGGTCAATGCATGCAAAAAGAGAGGCAACAGCTACTATTGATCATCAGGAGGACTTCTATGTTCTATGGTACACCGTTGAAGTTTTACTCCAGCCCTCATACGTGACGTCATCATGCTAGTCGTCCATTCCGTAGCGACCGTGTTCGTATAGTGACGTCATAAAATTGCTGCGTTGTGTGCCAGTTGGTGTTCTGCTCGAGGTGAGTTTCATGTTCTTGGCCTTCTATACCTCGATATATAGCTCAAGAAAGAACAAGTTGCCTCCAATGTGTGCGTTGCCATTCTCCGGGTGTACAGCGGTCGAGTGGGTTAGCGTGATTTTCGAATGTACGAATCTGTGTACGCTCACCATAGCTGCCAGGTAATGTAGCATACTCGCGTCTAGTCCATTCTGTCGGCCATAAAGCTATCGCAACTGAACGAATGTATTCCGTCCATTACAGCGTAGACGAGTTCATTCGTTCGCCCACATGCAATTAAGTTCTCTCATGATAAATTTTACCAGGCTCTCCCCTTTCCTTTCGATTTTACGTTCGCGCGCGGGGAGAGCCTGGGAACGAGGCTATTTTGGTGATGAGCAGGAGGAAGAACAAGTTCTGGGTAAGTTGTGCCAAATGCAACATGTAGTTTTGTTTTGATTGCCACAACTTTACCACTGAAGACACCCTAGCTGACGAATTTTATTGCTTGAAATGCGTGTAAGATCTTATGATGTAATAGTGTCACTGTGGTCGTAAACTGTACTGTCTCATAACTCGTACTGTCCCATATGCATTGAAATCGGTTCAACAATGGTCAAGAAACTTTCTACATGTCTGCTGGCACTTAACCAGTTCTGCACGAGCTTCACAGGACCACTACAGTGGTGAAAACTACTTTCTCGATGTCTCATGGTACTTCACCAAGCCTACACGAGATTCACAGCATTTCCGCAGTGGTGAAACCTGATTTCTCGTTATTTCATGCACTTAAACAGGATCCCATGTACTTGACAGGATCACTTTTGTCGTGCTTTCCTGGCATATAAACAGGCTTGTACGAGCTTCACAGAACCTCCACAACGGTAAAAACAGCTTTCTAGATGTCTCCTGGCACATAACCAGGCCTCTACCAGCTTCACAGGACTTCCACAGCGATGAAAACTGCCTAGGCCTACACGAGTTTCACAGCACCTCCGCAGTGGTTTTCTCGATGTTTCCTGGCACTTAAACTCCCCATGATTTAGCCATGGTTCAGCCATAGAGATATAATAAGAATCAAATTGTACATACAGAACAATTAATTGTTTAACCCTTTAGGGCCCATAGCGCCAAAAGTCGCACTTTTGACATCGTACTGTTTTGTGGCTTCTCTCTTTGAAACGAAGTTCACCCACGAACTAGTATTCTTGCTGGTAGTTTGTTAGTGTTTCCACTCTCTAGGACTGCAGTAATAAGGGCGGGCAACGGTTCTGATCATAGCAGCGAGCAGCTGTTCAGACGGAGACCACCAGCTAGCGATAATATCGATCGAACGGTACAAGTAGGCAGGCTTATTTTGCCTTCGTTTTATGTTTACCTGGAGTAACGCTCCCGCTGTGAGCTACTATGGAACTCTCCTCTCCAGCAGCAAAGCAGGTGATAGCATCCAACCAAAGAACAGACAGCTTTACACAAGCCTTCGGCTTGTACTCCCGCCGCGTGGCTACCTCAGTGTGGCCCCACCCCTTGAATCCCACCCCTTCCTGCCTAGGATAACAACCATTACTAATCATTACTAGTAACTATCGGGGCATACCCCCGAGGTATAGAGAAGCTGTAACCGTTGCCGTAGGGCAGGATGGTAATTGCTACGCACACTGGAAGCAGTTATATCAGCAGCCATACCACGTGAAGAAAATTTCCAGATAAATCTGGGCCCTAAAGAGTTAACACTGATTGTGCATGTTCAGCTTTGCTCTTTCTTGGACAGAAGAGCTGGAAATGCACACAGCACAGTTCATGGTCGCCTAGCATCAATCAAAGTGTACGGAGGGGAAGAGCGTCTACTCTCTGGTTACTCTCTCCAGGAAAAAGCTGCATACCCAACTGAAGTACATCAGCATCCCAGCAGCTGCAACTTATTAAATCATACAAATTCAGCTGTTTATTCATGCCTTTCCACCCGCCCCATTGCATAAAACAGAAATATTAAACACAATATAGACAAAAAGGTGGCTTACAAACAATGTCAAGACAGAGGTCTTAGCCGTTTTCCAGAAATAGTACAGTGGGAGACATCAGCTGAACCGTCGGCGGCTTTCCAGTCATTTAACGCCACTCTCCGTACGGTAATACAGCCATCGGACTCGCTTATGAATACACCAACTCTTTGGGTAGCAAATATTAGCGCATTGAGATGATCAGTCTTTCCGCGTGGCAAACAGATTGATCTTCTTGACACGCGTTTGGAATTCCCCATACATTCTCTATGGCCAGCTGCCGAAGTTTTACCCCAGCCCTCGTACGTTACATCATCATGCAAGTCGGCCATTCCGTGGCGATTAAGCGCATGCGCAAACAGTGTGTATCCTCCCCTTCTCCGCGCCTGGCTACGATCTGCCTACGCTCAATTAAGTCCTCTCTACCCTTCTCTCTACCCCTACGTCACTCGTGTGATGAATTATTCCAGGCCCTCTACCGCTTTTCCGTACTGCAAGCGACGGAAAGCTGGGTGAGACGAGGCTATCACCGAAACACATTCCACAATTTGAACACAGTCCTTTGTCTTTGCTTTTTCTAGGTGAAGACATGTGACAATTGTCAGCGCAACAATGGAAATCTGCAAAAGCAGCATGCACCAAAGAGGAAGCATGGGGGCAGGTTGGGATGGATCTAGACTCATAGGGGTCACAAAGTGGGCCGAAGCTTCGGCTCATCAGTTGCAGATGTCCTGTACTCTGTAAGCAATTCATAACAGATATTATACAGTCCGTTACTTTTCATCATAAACCAACAATGTAGGTGATGTGCCACCTTGGTTGCCCTCGGACCATATTATCTGATCAAGGGAGGGAGTTTGTGAATCAGGTTACTACATTTTTGTTTGAAAAGACGAACACCGAGCACCTCGTCACCAGTGCCTATCACCCTCAGGTATTAAATTATGGCTGTATCATAAGCCTACTATATGAAGCCATGTTCATTCGTAATTACCATGCAACCACATTATTCACCTGTAACTAAACCCTCTGTCGCTCCCTAGTCAAATTCATCAATGCAAACCAAAGATGACTGGGACCAGAAACTGGAGTCCATCTTGTTTGGCTATCGAGCAGCTAAACACCGAACCACTGGTTACTCACCATTTTTCATGCTATACCACCGATCGGCTCTTCTCCCGATTGACATTGAGCTGATGAGTTGAACCCGTTGATGACTAATGCTTCAAGTGCGTGATGACCTCAAACCAGAGGCAATGAGAAACATCAAGAGAGCTCAAGACTACCAGAAGGAGTACTATGACAGGTATTTTTGCACAACATGGCAGCATAGCCATCACAGCCTTTACACTGATGTTAGAGCATTCACATTCAACCTGAGCAAATTTTTGCTTCTCTAAGCCAGACCCTCCAGAAAATTGAGCAGATGTTATTAGTATTCATTGTTCACAGCTTGTTTAATCTACAACCCTAAAATTGCATCACAGTAAGATCTGGATTGGTCAGAAATTTAAATAACATCTGCTAGACCCTCTCTCACTTTTCTGTTACTAAGCTAACTGGGATAGTATTGATGGTATTGAAAGGCTTCCTCTGCTCTTTTCCACCAGTTGCAGGATGAAGGGAACCAAGCTTTACAGAAGAAGAGTGAATCTATGTATGCGTACACTGTGAAAGTCATGAACGCTTCAAAGAAGAGTGATTACACTGTAGTGAAATTTAGCAAACAGGGCGAAATAGAAACCATCTCTGAACTGAAGAGTAAACTATTAGCTAGATTCGCTGATCGACTCTCAGGTGACATAGAAGTAGGCTATATCCAGCCTGGACATGGCTTGCGTGGAAAGCAAGAGTGGCTTTGCTGTGATGACATTCAAGAGATGTATGATCTCCATCCAAGGAAGAAGTCAATACTCCTGTGGTGTTTTAAAAAGACTAGTAGTGACAGCTCTGCCTCTACAAAACGACCAAGAAGCGGTTCATCATCAGAAGCAAGCAATGCACAGAAACGCTCAACCATTGAATCCCACCAAAGAGATAAAGTTGCAGAGACCAATGAAATACTTGCTAAGCTGGAGGAGAAGCATGGAGATAAATATTCCTGCGTACCTGGGCTAATCTCATTCAGTTGAAAAGACACACTTCTCTTGATACCCCTCCGGACTATCCTTTTTTTAGGGGGCGCAAAAAAAAGCAAGATTCTGAGTCATCTGCAGATGCTAAGGGTTCCACTTCACCGAAAAGAGGTGACTCAAGCAGTGCTGTTCCTGGAGTGTCTCCTGGAAAGCGGTTGGGCATGAGGTCTCAGTGCCTTGATCAGTTAGGGAAATGTATGGACAAAGGTGGGTTGTCTCAAGCGGAATTTAATGAACTTCAGAAGGCCATTCTTGCAGATATTAAGACCCTGTAGTATCCTGACCCTGTAGTGAATCCACACTGCTGACTGAAACTAACTGAGATATTCTTACAGTTCAAAGTTTGCATCAATATGAGTATCCACAGTCTGTGAGTATTGGGGTGATACTGTCAAATGCAGATTGAATAAGAGGGATGGGGTTAGTCATGGTTTGCAAAACTTCATCATGCTTCTTTAAGTATTGTTTTACAAAACTGAAAGCAGATTCTATAGGAGTGAAATCAGGGCTGTAGGGTGGCAAAACTGCAACCAAAATACCACAGCTGCTGTAGAAGGTCCAGAACATCTTGGACATGGTGTATTGAGCAATTATCCATGATGAGTATGGATTTGGGTGCTACACCATCATAAGGGTGCATGCTTGGAATTAGCCAACCACGAAGAAAGTCATAGAATGTATCTGAGTCTGTAGTGCCAGTACGGAGCTCAGTTGCAAGAATTCCATCCTTCGTTAGGGCTGTTATTGCTGAGATACGCTGACCCCTTGCAAGCAACCGGTGCAATTGTGGTGTTTTACCCCTTATGGCATACCCATATTTTCGCATACCATCTTTGCGGTCACAACCAGTTTCATCAAACCATACAAGTTGGTCTCGCCTGTACTGAAGGATTTCTGCCATGAAGTCTGCTCAAAATTGTGAGCTTCTCTGGAGAGCAACATAGCGCATTTTCTTCCTAGTAAACCCATGCTTCTTCAGAAGTTGGCACACAGTGGATAGAGTTCTTGAACTGCTTTACACACTTCCTGCAGTTGTAGCACCAATCCTACAATAAAAAGTTCTTCTGTGCTAGTGAGTCCGCGTATGTCCGGCCTTTCCTTCTGTCCCTGTGTTGCCACGCCTCCTGTCTCCTCAAATTGCTTCAAAACATTGTGGACAGTGCCAGTTGATATACTTAGATTAGCAGATATCCTTCTAAACGACAGCTCCATCCTGAGGCTAGACATACAATACGAGTTCTCGTAGGTCTTCACGTGGAAGGATACGACAGGCAGATCTTGACCGAAGTTCTCAATCAGCTCCGTGTCTCATGCCCGGACTATTTTTCGGCATGTGGAGGGGAAAATGAGTGGTCAATGGCCTAATTCCAGATCCAATGGTGGCGCTCCAATCACATTGCTTCATGCGAATGACATCAAGTACTGCAATAATAAATTTTTAAGAAGAATGGGCGGTTGTAGGAGATTACGAACTAGTGAAGGAATGCCAGGACTTCTGTGAATGGCAGTGCGTTTCTGAGCTTGACAACTGGCAGTATGAAGTTCCTAAGGTTGTCCTGAGTGCAGTGGCGCTAAGTTTTGTGAATCTCCGTTTCTTGGTGTTTGGAAGCTTCAACGAGCAAGGTTTCAATCTTTGTGTGACACGTAAAGCATTTTTGAAGACATTGCTTAAACCGCACAAAACAAAAACGGTATAGGCATTGACCAGACTATTTCTCTCCCTCCCTGTGTGAAAAAAATGTCTGGGAAGGAGACTGGAGCCTTGGGGGCCCCAGTGATATTGGATCTCTCAGTGATTTGCGGCCCCTAAGATATATCTGCACTGCAAGTACAAGACAACGTAGTTACTCAAGTGACAAGACAAACCAAAGTTCAGAAGAGGTATTGAGTGAATTACTGACATTGCCTGAACCTCCACCACCTAAAACAAGTCAAAGCAAAAAAAAGCTGTGAATCACAAAGCTACAGATCCTGCTGTAAGATAAACAACTTGCCGCAGCTGAAGCTATGAACAAACGTCATTGTGAAGCACAGGCCAGTATATCTGGAGATTTCAGACATCGTTTTGTCTCTGTCCATATGAGCCTACTGCCCATTATTCTCCTCTCGTTCCCATCTTCCAAGAAGTAAAGTTTCCCACCATCTGCTGAGAAATATTTGTTGCGCTTCCTAAGACCACGCTTATGATAGGTCTTGTTGGCGACGTAGTTGTAAATATCACTAAACGCATACTTCCCTTCACATACTAAAAAAAAGGCACGAGTGTTATAGCACCTCCACATGGCTTTCTAGCCTGCATGGGCTTCACAAAACCTCCACAGTGGTTAAAGCTGCTTTCTCGATACTTCCTGGCACTTAACCAGGACTATCTGCGCAGAACCCCCACAGCGGTGAAACTGCTTTCTACCAGGAGAAACCGTGAAAAAAGGCTGAGATAGAAATGTTAACAATGAATTTTTACGGCTGAACAAAATCTCGTTCAGTAATGTGCCATGGTTTCCCAGAGAATTTCGCGGAATTTTGCCGCAAAACTGTATTACAGCTGTATTGTTGTGTAATCATAGTAGCTTACAATAGGTTGAATTTTGAGATACGAGCGCTTTTACGAGTGCCGTCGAGACTGCTTTCAACGGTGAGCGATTTTCAATTATTTGTACAAGTAGGGCAGAACGTCCAAAAGCTCCGTAAATTTATGTACACGTTCGTTATCACTTTGACTGCATGCTATCTCGTATAACTAACAGTGATAAAAGTTACTTTTCGATCTTTCCTGGTACTTATACATGGCCTACACTAGCTGCGTTACCAAGCCAAGGTATACCTAACAGCTAAACAGTGTGACAAGCAGTGTGGCTGCTAGGCTCTTGGGTGCAGAAATTGCTCCAACAAAGTACTAATTATTGCCCATCACTCTTCCACACAACTCACAGTTTTTATCCATTTTTACCAGTTCATATGCGGTTGGATTCTTGAGCAGGAGCTTCTCTTAGCGCTTCCGCGACAAAGCCACACCCATCACGTAATGACGTTTCGGACGTTTGGAAATACTGTTGTGAGGACGGTGCCACCGTATTACATGAGAAGTCCGTCCAGGCTTTACCTCCGATTTGTCTCCAAAGCTGCGCAAACCAAAGCCTGGGTTCGAGGCTAGGAGTTGAGACCCCTCGTGGGGTTAGGTGGGGTTAGGGTTAGGGTTAGGTGGGGTTAGGTGGGGCTAGAGTTAGGACTAGGAAACAACCAACCAAGGATGCGTATGTGATTATAATAAATCAAGTGGACGGAGGCTACGTTGAATCAAGCGATCAAAGGTCCTTTAGGGGATCAAGGAGACCTGAACTTCTAAAATCAAAATGGATCAGATATACATGTTGCAACTTTTTAGTTTTCAGCAGTAGATCAATACATCACGTGTCAATTAATTTAGAGGAAGCATAGTGTTGTTGGATGGATTTTTTCCCCAGGCGAACCCAGCTATATACAGCTCACTGCTGCAGTCAAGCTTTCACAGCTCTTCTCTGCCAGAAAATAGCGTAATGTTACAATAAAACATAATATGTGGTAGTTTGTTGCCACTTTCCCAGGCCTCCCACGGCTCCAGTTTTTGATCCCTTGCAGTATGCAAAAACGGAGGGAGAAGGCCTGGTGAATCTTACCACGTGATCCGCGGTACACATGACGTCACAGGTTCTAGACACGAAGACATATTCACATTTGCCGAGAGACAAGCCGTACCTCTGGAACACAACTGAGTCTGAAGCAGAAACGCTGAAGAATGGTTCAGCTGCAAGCGTTGTAAATCCAAAAGCGGCTTCTTTTTAGCTAAATTTTGTCGCTGCATATATTTTACGCTTGTCGTCCGGCAACCCTTCGGAGCTAGCTTGGATATGTTTTGTACGCTTGATGTTGTTCTCCGTCGGTACTTGTTAGCTAGTACAGAACGCAAGATCGGTCTTCTCCAAAGCACGGCTATACATACAAGCGTGACATGTGACGCCTGTGCCGTGGATCACGTGGTAAGGTTCACCAGGCCTTCTCCCTCTGTTTTTGTATACTGCAAGCGATCAAAAACTGGAGCCAGGGAAGGCCTGGGAACGAGGCTAGAGGCCCGATACAGCACGAACCGAATCCGAGTGCTGTAACGGGACTCGAGAGCACAGCCCGAGTGCGCGTAAATCACGTAAACTACCACACATTATGTTTTATTGTGACATTACGCTATTTTCGTGCTATGCGCGACGTTCATGTGTATACCTACAATGTATGAACTAAAGTGTCCATTTGACAAGCATTTCCCTCCTCCAAAAACGTACGCGCATACTATATTCGGTCACACGAAAGGACACCTCACAGTACAGAGGCTGAGAAATAGCATAGAAGAGTTAGTGTAGCCAGTGACGAATGAATAAACTGTTCTTGTTTAAGGATTAAAATTCCTAAAAAATAACTTTAATTTGCAACTTTGTTCCTTTGCTCTTTATGTCGATCAAATAGCAAGCTATTACCACTACGGCTTGCACGTCAGTTAGTCAGCTCCTTTGTCAGCCATGGCAGATTACTCCGTGGAGGCCTGTTAAAGGTCCGAGATAGTCGTTTTGTAGGCTTGATAGATCGAGAAAGCAGTTTTCACAACTATGGATGTCTTATAAAGCTCGTGTTTGCCCGTTTAAGGGCTATGAGAACTCTGTTGTGCAAAATGAAGGACTATGGAGGGTCTGTTTAAGTGCGGGAATGACCGAGATAGTAGTTTTTGTAAGCTCATGTAAGCCAGATAGCAGAACCTGACGAGCGAGATTCACTAATCCAACGCAGGCCTCATCCCCAGGCCACCCCGGCGTTATGCGCGTACGTCGACTGAGGAAAGTAGCAGCAGGCTGAAGCAATGGTAAGTGTCTGCACTCGGACCACAGTTACTCGGAGCAATTTGTAATTCTACACTAACAATTACAAGGCTTCAACACTTCAGCAAGCCCAAGGATTCAGGCTTGTGACACCAGACCCTTTCCTCGTGGTCTGGGTACGAGACTATCAGAAGAAGAAGATGGAGCCATTTCCACACAAGAAAGTCGCTTCGACTCTGACTGATGAGGCACCTTAGTTTCCATTTGTGCAAATAGAACTATTCTGTTAATGCCAGAGACGTTAGATGACATGGTGGAACGTGAGGAATGTGAGAAGTGTATGGGACTTACACAGGAACTAGAAAAAGACGAACTACGGTATTGTAGAAAATGTGCTCATTAATTGTAGCTGCTATAGTTGTACTCTTTTGTTCAACTGTTGATTAATTTCCACGGTAATGCTCTTTGTCTCCCCAGGATGAGGTCGGAAACCTATGCAAACTCACACCCTTTGGACCCCTTGTACATGCTGTCTCCATCTGTTTTGGGCAATGTATTCATTATTAAACACGATTGTAGCATCGCAAAATATATTTCTTCGTAGCCCAGGACGAAAACTGAGCTTTAATTGGAAGCTCAGGCTTTTTCGTGGAACCATGCATAAGCTTCAGTATTTCGGAAAAGCTGTGTTCGGCTACGCTTGATGAACGAACACTATCTGCTGAATTGAAAAGTATGATTGTTTCCTCAGACCTTGCAATCTGTCTTTGTCATGGGACGGTTGGTATTATGAGACACTTCCGAATTTTGTGCTCAAACTTACGTGGGATGGGGCCCCCAGGCCCCAAATCACTAGTGATATGGGCCTTCCCCCAGGCCCACAATCGCTATCGGTCTGGGGCTCCCCTTAGCGGTATAGGGCTCCCCCGAAGACACGGACCTGTTCGTAAAATGTGACCGCTCCAGCTTGACGTCCACTGGAGTTATAAAAGTAAAAGCACAGGGTAACAAGTACCTACAGTTGTCAGAATGGCGAAAGAAACCGGAGTGGACGTGAATGTCGTGGACACCTCTGAAGCTCACATAAGTGCCGGGAAAGATGGAGAAAGCATTTTTTACCTCTCTTGTGGTTCTTTGGAGCTCGTGCTGTCCTGGTAAGGTGCCAGGAGATATCTAAAAGTAGGTCCTATGATGCTCGTACATGAGCCAGGGATGATCAATTTTCGTCGCTGTGAAGCTCGTGCTAGCCCGTTTAGGTGCGGGGAATACCTGGAAAAGCATCTATAAGGATCGGGATAGCAGTTCTCACTACCGTAGAGGTACTGTGAAGCTCGTGGAGGTTTGTTTAAGGGCCAGAAATGATCGAGAAATCAGTTTTCACCACTGGTGAAGTGCTGTGAATCTCGTGCAGGCCTGACACAGTGGTTAAAAAACTTCATATACGTTTTAACCACGCATGCACAAGCTTCACAGGACCTCAATGATTAATGCTTTGACGATGCTTCCTTGGACATAAACAGGACTGCAGGAGCTCCACAGGATCTCCAGGCTTGTACACAGCAACTCCGCTGAGATGTCTCCTGGTACTCAACCAGGAATGCACGAGCTTCACAGAATTATCACAGTGGTGAAAACTGCTTTCTAGATGTCTCCTTGCTCTTAACAAGGCCTACACGAGCTTCACATCACTTCAACAGTGGACAAAAGTGCGTTGTCGATGTTTCAGGGCAAAATAAACGGGACTGGAGAAGCTTCACAGGACCTCTCCAGTGGCTAAAACAATTTCTCAATCATTCATTGCACATAAAAATTTGTGCACGAGCTTCACATAAATGCCGGGACGAGCATCACAGCACCACCCCCAGGTGGTGCTTAACGAGACCTGCACGAGCTTCACAGAATTAACAAAGTGGTGAAAACTGATTTTTAACCAGTAACTTTAAAAATGCTTTTTCGATGTTTCTTGGCCCTTAAACAGGCCTGCACGAGCTTCACAGCAACTCCGCAGAGGTGTAAACTACTTTCTCGATACTTCCAGTAACTTATACAGGCCTACATGAGCTTCTCTCGGAGCTTTTCCCCACTTAAAAATGCCAGGCCGAGCATGACAGCACCTCCTCAGTGGTGAAAACTGCTTTCTCAATCTTTCATTACAGGACTTCCACAGTGGATGAAAACAGCTTTCTCAATTCCTCCTGGTACTTAAGCAGGCCAACACGAGATTCACAGCACCTCCGCACTGGTGAAAACTGCTTTCTCGATATTTCCTGGCACTTAAACAGGCCTCCTGGAGCGGGACAGAACCACCACAGTGGTGAAAACTGCTCTCTCGATCTTTCCTGGTACATAAACAGAACCTCCAAAGTGGTGAAAACTGCTTTCTAGATATCTCCTAGCACATAAACATGCCTACACTGGACCTCCGCAGTGGTGAAAACTGCTTTCTCGAGCTTTCCTGGCTCTCAAACAGGCTTGAACGAGCTTCACAGAACCTCCACAGTGGTGAAAACCGCTTTCTCGATGCCTCCTGGTACTTAACCATTCCAACACGAGATTTACTTGGCTTCCAACTGTTTTCTTCACCCACTGACCTTCAGTGACCAGAACTTGCAAACCTGATCTACCAGGATAGTCCGGAGGATGCGAGTGCCCGCAGGCATGCCGTCATTGACAACCCAGCTGTAGCTGACTGGTTTTTCTATGAGCGATTCCAGCAGTTCCTGAAAACTGCTTTCTCGATATTTCCTCGCACTTAAAACTGCTCTCTCGATCTTCTCTGGCACAGAAACAGGCTTGCACGAGCTTCACAGAACCTCCACAGTGATGTCTCCTCACCATAACCAGGACTCCATGAGCATCACAGGACTTCCACAGTGGTGAAAACTGCTTTCTTGACGCCTCCTTGTACTTAACCAGGCCAACACGAGATTCACAGCACCTCCGCAGTGGTGAAATCTGCTCTTTCGATCTTTCATATCAAATAAACAGGCTTGCACGAGCTTCACAGAACCACCAAAGTGGTTAAAAAAGCTTTCTAGATATCTTTTACCAGCATCACAGGACCTCCACAGCGTTGAAAACAGCTATCTCGATTCCCCTGGTACTTAACAAGGCCAACACGAGATTCACAGCACCTCCAAAATTGTGAAAACTGCTTTCTCGATATCTCCTGACACATAAACGGACATCCTGGAGCGGGACAGAACAACCACAGGGGTGAAAACTATTCTCTCGATCTTTCCTGGTACATAAATAGGATTGCACGAGCTTCACAGAATCTCCACAGTGGTGAAAACTGCTTTCTCGATGCCTCCTGGTACTTAACCATGCCATCACGAGATTCACAGCCCCTCCGCAGTGGCGAAAACTGCTTTCTCGATATTTCCTCGCACTTAAATAGGCATTTGGGAGTTGGACAGGACAACCACAGTTGGGAAAATTGCTGCCTCGATCTTTTCTGGCACATAAACAGGCTTGCACGAGGTTCACAGAACCTCCACAGTGGTGAAAACTAATTTCTAGATGTCTCCTGGCTCATAAACAGGTCTCCAAGAGCTTCACAGGAACTCCGCAGTGGTGAAAACTGATTTCTGGATATTTCCTGGTACTTAAACAGGCCTCCGCAAGCTCGACGGGACCACCACAGTGGTGAAAACTTCTCTCTCGATCTTTGCTAGCATAGAAACAGGTTTGAACGAGCTTCATAGAAACTCCACAGTAGTGAAAACTGCTTTCTAGATGTCTCCTGGCACATAACCAGGCCTCCACGAGCTTCACAGGACCTCCAAAGGGGTGAAAACTGCTTTCTCGATGCCTCCTGGTACTTCACCAGGCCAATACGAGATTCACAGCCCCTCCGCAGTGGTGAAAACTGGTCTCTCTATCTTTCCTGGAAAATAAACAGGCCTCCGCGAGTTGGACAGGACCACCACAGTGCAGAAAACTGCTCTGTCGATCTTTCATAAACTGGCTTGCACCAGCTTCACTGAACCTCCTGGCACACAACCAGACCTCCACGAGCTTCACAGGACCTCCACAGAGGTGAAAACTGCTTTCTCGCTGCCTCTTAGCACTTAACCATGCCAACACGACTTTCACAGCACTTTCTCAGTGGTGAAAACTGTTTACTCGATATTTCCTGAAACATAAACAGGCCTCCGCGAACTTGACAGGACCACCACAGTGGTGAAAACAGCTCTCTCGATCTTTTCTGGCACATGATCTGGCTTGAAACAGCTTTCAAGATGTTTTCTGGCACATAACCAGGCATCTACGAGCTTCACAGGACCTCCACAATTGCGAAAACTTCTTTCTAGATGTCTCCTGGTACTTAACAAGGCCAACACGAGATTCACAGTCCCTAAGAAGCGTTGAAAACTGCTTTCTCGATACATCCTGGCACTTAAACAGGCTTCCGCGAACTGCACAGGACCACCACAGTGGTTAAAACTGCTTTCTCGATCTTTCATGGTACATAAACAGGATTGCACGAGCTTCACAGAACTTCCATAGCGGTTAAAACTGATTTCTAGATGTCTCTTGGCACATAACCAGGCCACCACGAGCATCAGGACTTTCGCAGTGGTGAAAACTGCTTTCTCGATCTTTCCTGGCACATAAACAGGATGGCACGAGCTGCACAGAACCTCCAAAGAGGTGAAAACTGCTTTCTAGATGTCACCTGGCACATAAACAGGCCTCCACGAGCTTCACAGGACCTCCGCAGTGGTTAAAACTGCTTTCTCGATCTTTCCTGGCACAGAAACAGGTTTGCACGAGCATCACAGAACCTCCACAGTGGTGAAAACTGCTTTCTCGATGACTCCTGGTACTTAACCATGCCAACACTAGATTCACAGCCCCTCCGCAGCGTTGAAAACTGCTTTCTCGATATTTCATCGCAATTAAATAGGCCTCCGGGAGCTGGACAGGACCACAACAGTGGTGAAAACTGCTCTCTCGATCTTTCCTGGCACATAAACAGGCTTGCACGAGCTTCACAAAACCTCCACAGTAGTGAAAACTGCTTTCTAGATGTCTCCTGGAACATAACCAGGACTCAACGAGCTTCACAGGATCTCCGTAGTGGTGAAAACTGCTTTCTCGATATTTCCTGGCACTTAAACAGGCCTCCGCAAGCTGGACAGGACCACCACAGTGGTGAAAACTGCTCTCTCGATCTTTCCTGGCACATAAACAGGCTTGCACGAGCTTCACAGAACTTCCATAGCAGTTAAAACAGATTTCTAGATGTCTCCTGGCACATAACCAGGCCACAACGAGCATCACAGGACCTTCGCAGTGGTGAAGACTGCTTTCTCGATCTTTCCTTGCACATAAACAGGATGGGACGAGCGTCACAGAACAACAAAAGTGGTGAAAACTGCTTTCTAGATTTCTCCTGGCACATAAACAGGCCTCCACGAGCTTCACAGGACCTCCGCAGTGGTTAAAACTGCTCTCTCGATCTTTCATGGCACATAAACAGGCTTGCACGAGCTTCACAGAACTTCCATAGCGGTTAAAACTGATTTCTAGATGTCTCTTGGCACATAACCAGGCCACCACGAGCATCACAGGACTTTCGCAGTGGTGAAAACTGCTTTCTCGATCTTTCCTGGCACATAAACAGGATGGCACGAGCTTCACAGAACCTCCAAAGAGGTGAAAACTGCTTTCTAGATGTCACCTGGCACATAAACAGGCCTCCACGAGCTTCACAGGACCTCCACAGCGGTGAAAACTGCTTTCACGCTGTACTTAACCATGCCAACATGACTTTCACAGCACTTTCTCAGTGGTGTAAACTATTTACTCGATATTTCCTGGCACGTAAACAGGGCTCCGCGAGCTGGACAGGACCACCACAGTGGTGAAAACCGCTCTCTCGATCTTTCCTGGCACATAAACTGGCTTGCACCAGCTTAACAGAACCTCCACAGCGGTTAAAACAGCTTTCAAAGATCTCTCCTGGCACATAACCAGGCATCCACGAGCTTCACTGAACCTCCACAGTGGTGAAAACTGCTTTCTAGATGTCTCCTGGCACATACCCAGGCCTCCACGAGCTTCACAGGACCTCCACAGCGGTGAAAACTGCTTTCTCGCTGCCTCTTAGTACTTAGCCATGCCATCACGACTTTCACAGCACTTTCTCAGTGGTGAAAACTGTTTACTCGATATTTCCTGGCACATAAACAAGCCTCCGCGAGCTTGACAGGACCACCACAGTGGTGAAAACCGCTCTCTCGATCTTTCCTTGCACATAATCTGGCTTGCACCAGCTTAACAGAACCTCCACAGCGGTTAAAACAGCTTTCAAGATGTCTCCTGGCCCATAACCAGGCCTGCACGAGCTTCACAGGACCTCCACAGCGGTGAAAACTGCTTTCTCGCTGCCTCTTAGTACTTAACCATGCCAACACGACTTTCACAGCACTTTCTCAGTGGTGAAAACTGTTTACCCGATATTTCCTGGCACATAAACAGGCCTCTGTGAGCTTGACAGGACCACCACAGTGGTGAAAACCGCTCTCTCGATCTTTCCTGGCACATGATCTGGCTTGCACCAGCTTAACAGAACCTCCACAGCGGTTAAAACAGCTTTCAAGATGTTTCCTGGCACATAACCAGGCATCCACGAGCTTCACAGGACCTCCACAATTGTGAAAACTGCTTTCTAGATGTCTCCTGGTACTTAACCAGGCCAACACGAGATTCACAGTTCATCAGACGAGTTGAAAACTGCTTTCTCGATATTTCCTGGCAATTAAACAGGCCTCCGCGAGCTGGACAGGACCACCACAGTGGTGAAAACTGCTCTCTCGATCTTTCCTGGCACATAAACAGGCTTGCACGAGCTTCACAGAACTTCCATAGCAGTTAAAACAGATTTCTAGATGTCTCCTGGCACATAACCAGGCCACAACGAGCATCACAGGACCTTCGCAGTGGTGAAGACTGCTTTCTAGATCTTTCCTTGCACATAAACAGGATGGGACGAGCGTCACAGAACAACAAAAGTGGTGAAAACTGCTTTCTAGATTTCTCCTGGCACATAAACAGGCCTCCACGAGCTTCACAGGACCTCCGCAGTGGTTAAAACTGCTCTCTCGATCTTTCATGGCACATAAACAGGCTTGCACGAGCTTCACAGAACTTCCATAGCGGTTAAAACTGATTTCTAGATGTCTCTTGGCACATAACCAGGCCACCACGAGCATCACAGGACTTTCGCAGTGGTGAAAACTGCTTTCTCGATCTTTCCTGGCACATAAACAGGATGGCACGAGCTTCACAGAACCTCCAAAGAGGTGAAAACTGCTTTCTAGATGTCACCTGGCACATAAACAGGCCTCCACGAGCTTCACAGGACCTCCGCAGTGGTTAAAACTGCTTTTCGATCTTTCCTGGCACAGAAACAGGTTTGCACGAGCATCACAGAACCTCCACAGTGGTGAAAACTGCTTTCTCGATGACTCCTGGTACTTAACCATGCCAACACTAGATTCACAGCCCCTCCGCAGCGTTGAAAACTGCTTTCTCGATATTTCATCGCAATTAAATAGGCCTCCGCGAGCTGGACAGGACCACAACAGCGGTGAAATCTGCTCTCTCGATCTTTCCTGGCACATAAACAGGCTTGCACGAGCTTCACAGAACCTCCACAGTAGTGAAAACTGCTTTCTAGATGTCTCCTGGAACATAACCAGGACTCAACGAGCTTCACAGGATCTCCGTAGTGGTGAAAACTGCTTTCTCGATATTTCCTGGCACTTAAACAGGCCTCCGCAAGCTGGACAGGACCACCACAGTGGTGAAACCTGCTCGCTCGATCTTTCCTGGCACATAAACAGGTTTGCACAAGCTTCACTGAACCTCCACAGTGGTGAAAACTGCTTTCTAGATGTCTCCTGGCACATAACCAGGCCTCCACGAGCTTCACAGGACCTCCACAGCGGTGAAAACTGCTTTCACGCTGTACTTAACCATGCCAACATGACTTTCACAGCACTTTCTCAGTGGTGTAAACTATTTACTCGATATTTCCTGGCACGTAAACAGGGCTCCGCGAGCTGGACAGGACCACCACAGTGGTGAAAACCGCTCTCTCGATCTTTCCTGGCACATAAACTGGCTTGCACCAGCTTAACAGAACCTCCACAGCGGTTAAAACAGCTTTCAAAGATCTCTCCTGGCACATAACCAGGCATCCACGAGCTTCACTGAACCTCCACAGTGGTGAAAACTGCTTTCTAGATGTCTCCTGGCACATACCCAGGCCTCCACGAGCTTCACAGGACCTCCACAGCGGTGAAAACTGCTTTCTCGCTGCCTCTTAGTACTTAGCCATGCCATCACGACTTTCACAGCACTTTCTCAGTGGTGAAAACTGTTTACTCGATATTTCCTGGCACATAAACAAGCCTCCGCGAGCTTGACAGGACCACCACAGTGGTGAAAACCGCTCTCTCGATCTTTCCTTGCACATAATCTGGCTTGCACCAGCTTAACAGAACCTCCACAGCGGTTAAAACAGCTTTCAAGATGTCTCCTGGCCCATAACCAGGCCTGCACGAGCTTCACAGGACCTCCACAGCGGTGAAAACTGCTTTCTCGCTGCCTCTTAGTACTTAACCATGCCAACACGACTTTCACAGCACTTTCTCAGTGGTGAAAACTGTTTACCCGATATTTCCTGGCACATAAACAGGCCTCTGTGAGCTTGACAGGACCACCACAGTGGTGAAAACCGCTCTCTCGATCTTTCCTGGCACATGATCTGGCTTGCACCAGCTTAACAGAACCTCCACAGCGGTTAAAACAGCTTTCAAGATGTTTCCTGGCACATAACCAGGCATCCACGAGCTTCACAGGACCTCCACAATTGTGAAAACTGCTTTCTAGATGTCTCCTGGTACTTAACCAGGCCAACACGAGATTCACAGTTCATCAGACGAGTTGAAAACTGCTTTCTCGATATTTCCTGGCAATTAAACAGGCCTCCGCGAGCTGGACAGGACCACCACAGTGGTGAAAACTGCTCTCTCGATCTTTCCTGGCACATAAACAGGCTTGCACGAGCTTCACAGAACTTCCATAGCAGTTAAAACAGATTTGTAGATGTCTCCTGGCACATAACCAGGCCACAACGAGCATCACAGGACCTTCGCAGTGGTGAAGACTGCTTTCTCGATCTTTCCTTGCACATAAACAGGATGGGACGAGCGTCACAGAACCACAAAAGTGGTGAAAACTGCTTTCTAGATTTCTCCTGGCACATAAACAGGCTTCCACGAGCTTCACAGGACCTCCGCAGTGGTTAAAACTGCATCTCTCGATCTTTCCTGGCACATAAACAGGCTTGCACGAGCTTCACAGAACCTCCACAGTAGTGAAAACTGCTTTCTAGATGTCTCCTGCAACATAACCAGGACTCAACGAGCTTCACAGGATCTCCGTAGTGGTGAAAACTGCTTTCTCGATATTTCCTGGCACTTAAACAGGCCTCCGCAAGCTGGACAGGACCACCACAGTGGTGAAAACTGCTCGCTCGATCTTTCCTGGCACATAAACAGGCTTGCACGAGCTTCACTGAACCTCCACAGTGGTGAAAACTGCTTTCTAGATGTCTCCTGGTACTTAACCAGGCCAACACGAGATTCACAGTTCATCAGACGAGTTGAAAACTGCTTTCTCGATATTTCCTGGCAATTAAACGGGCCACCACGAGCATCACAGGACCTTCGCAGTGGTGAAGACTGCTTTCTCGATCTTTCCTTGCACATAAACAGGATGGGACGAGCGTCACAGAACCACAAAAGTGGTGAAAACTGCTTTCTCGATATTTCCTGGCACATAAACAGGCCTCCGCAAGCTGGACAGGACCACCACAGTGGTGAAAACTGCTCGCTCGATCTTTCCTGGCACATAAACAGGCTTGCACGAGCTTCACTGAACCTCCACAGTGGTGAAAACTGCTTTCTAGAAGTCTCCTGGCACATAACCAGGCCTCCACGAGCTTCACAGGACCTCCACAGCGGTGAAAACTGCTTTCTCGCTGCCTCTTAGTACTTATCCATGCCAACACGACTTTCACAGCTCTTTCTCAGTGGTGAAAACTGTTTACCCGATATTTCTTGGCACATAAACAGGACTCTGCGAGCTTGACAGGACCACCACAGTGGTGAAAACCGCCCTCTCGATCTTTCTTGGCACATGATCTAGCTTGCACCAGCTTAACAGAACCTCCACAGCGGTTAAAACAGCTTTCAAGATGTTTCCTGGCACATAACCAGGCATCCACGAGCTTCACAGGACCTCCACAGTGGTGAAAACAGCTTTCTAGATATCTCCTGGCACATAACCAGGCCTCCACGAGCTTCACAGGACCTCCACAGTGGTGAAAACAGCTTTCTCGATGCCTCCTGGTACTTAACCAGGCCAAGACGAGATGCACAGCCCCTCTGCAGTGCTGAAAACTGGTCTCTCGATCTTTCCTGGCAAATAAACAGGCCTCCGCGAGCTGGACAGTACCACCACAGTGGTGAAAACTGCTCTCTCGATCTTTTCTGGCATAGAAACAGGCTTGAACGAGCTTCTTAGAACTTCCACAGTGGTGAAAACTGCTTTCTAGATATCTCCTGGCACATAACCAGGCCTCCAGGAGTTTCACAGGACCTCCACAGTGGTGAAAACAGCTTTCTCGATGCCTCCTGGTACTTAACCAGGCCAACACGAGATGCACAGCCCCTCCGCAGTGGTGAAAACTGGTCTCTCGATCTTTCCTGGCAAATAAACAGGCCTCCGCGAGCTGGACAGGACCACCACAGTGGTGAAAACTGCTCTCTCGATCTTTTCTGGTATAGAAACAGGCTTGAACGAGCTTCATAGAACCTCCACAGTGGTGAAAACTGCTTTCTAGAAGTCTCCTGGCACATAATCAGACCTCCACGAGTTTCACAGGACCTCCACAGTGGTGAAAACTGCTTTCTCGATGCCTCCTGGTACTTAAACAGGCCAACACGAGATTCACAGCCCCTCCGCAGTGGTAAAATCTGCTCTCTCGATCTTTCCTGGCACATAACCAGGCCTCCACGAGCTTCACAGGACCTCCACAGCGGTGAAAACTGCTTTCTCGCTGCCTCTTAGTACTTAACTATGCCAACACGACTTTCACAGCACTTTCTCAGTTGTGAAAACTGTTTACTCGATATTTCCTGGAACATAAACTGGAGTCAGCGAGCTGGACAGGACCACCACAGTGGTGAAAACCGCTCTCTCGATCTTTCCTGGCACATAAACTGGCTTTCACCAGCTTAACAGAACCTCCACAGAGGTTAAAACAGCTATCTAGATGTCTCCTGGCACATAACCAGGCATCCATGAGCTTCACAGGACCTCCACAATTGTGAAAACCGCTTTCTCGATGTCTCCTGGTACTTAAACAGGCCTCCGCGAGCTGGACAGAACCAACACAGTGGTGAACACTGCTCTATCGATCTTTGCTGGCACATAAGCAGGCTTGCACGATCTTCACAGAACCTCCTCAGTGGAGAAAGCTTCATTCAAGATGTCTCCTGGCACATAACCAGGCCTCCACGAGCTTTACAGGACCTCCATAGTGGTGAAAACTGCTTTCTCGATGCCCGCTGGTACTTAACCAAGCCAACACGAGATTTACAGCCCCTCCGCAGCGGTGAAAACTGCTTTCTCGATATTTCCTGACACTAAAACAGGCCTCCGCGAGCTGGACAGGGCCACCACAGTGGTGAAAACTACTCTCTTGATCTTTCCTGGCACATAAACAGGCTTGCACGAGCTTCACAGAACCTCCTCAGTGGTGAAAGCTGCCTTCTAGGTGTCTCCTGGCACTTAACCAGACCTCCACGAGCTTCACAGGACCTCCACAGTGGTGAAAACTGCTTTCTCGATGCCTCCGGCTACTTACCCAGTCCAACACGAGAATCACAGCAACTCCGCAGTGGTGAAAACTGCTCTCTCGATCTTTCCTGGCATATTAATAGGCTTGCACGAGCTTCTCAGAACCTCGACAGTGGTGAAAACTGCTTTCTCGATGCCTCCTGGTACTTAACCAGGTCAACACGAGATTCACAGCACCTCCGCAGTGGTGAAAACTGCTTACTCAATATTTCCTGGCACTTAAACAGACCTCCTTGAGCACGATAGGACCACCACAGTGGCGAAAACTGCTTTGACTATGCCCCCAGGTACTTAACCAGGCCAACACGAGATTCACAGCACTTCCGCAGTGGTGAAGCCTGATT
Organism: Agelas oroides; assembly: GCA_949130485.1. Lineage (NCBI taxonomy): Eukaryota > Metazoa > Porifera > Demospongiae > Agelasida > Agelasidae > Agelas > Agelas oroides. Next base: position 4,612,743 of record OX422196.1, on the reverse strand, counting down.
TCTCGATATTTCCTGCACTTAAACAGGCCTCCACGTGATTTACAGGACCACAACAGTGGTGAAAACTGCATTCTCGAGCTTTCCTTGCATATAAACAGGCTTGGAAAAGCTTCACAGAACCTCCACAGTGGTGAAAACTGCTTTCTAGATGCCTCCTGGTAGTTAACCAGGCCAACACGAGATTCACTGCACCTCCGCAGTGGTGAAAACCGCTTTCTCAATATTTCATGGCACTTAAACGGGCCTCCTTGAGCAGGATAGGGCCTCCACAGTGGTGAAAACTGCATTCACTATGCCTCCAGGTACTTAACCAGGCCAACATGAGATTTACAGCACCTCCGTAGTGGTTAAAACTGCTTTATCGATATTTCGTGGCACATAACCAGGCCTCCACGAGCTTCACAGGACTTCCACAGTGGTGAAAACTGCTTTCTAGATGTCTCCTAGCACATAACCAGGCCTCCACGAGCTTCACAGGACCTCCACAGTGGTGTAAACTGCTTTCTCGATCTTTCCAGGCACATAAACAGGCTTGCACGAGCTTCTCAGAACCTCCATACTGGTGAAAACTGCTTTCTCCATCTTTCCTGGCACATAAACAAGTGTGTACGAGCTTCACAGAAACCCCAAAGTGGTGAACACTGTCTTCTACATGTCTCTTGGCATATAACCAGGCTTCCACGAGCTTCACAGGACCTCCACAGTGGTGAAAACTGCTTTCTCGATGCATCATGGTACTTCACCAGGCCAACACGAGGTTCACTGCACCTCCAAAGTGGTGAAAACTGCTTTCTCAATATTTCATGGCACTTAAACGGGCCTCCTTGAGCAGGATAGGGCCTCCACAGTGGTGAAAACTGCTTTCACTATGCCTCCAGGTACTTAACCAGGCCAACACGAGATTCACAGCACCTCCGCAGTGGTTAAAACTGCTTTATCGATATTTCCTGGCACATAACCAGGCCTCCACGAGCTTCACAGGACCTCCACAGGTGTAAAAACTGCTTTCTCGATGCCTCATGGTACTTAACCAGGCCAACACGAGATTCACAGCACCTCCGCAGGGTGAAAACTGTTTTCTCGATATTTGCTAGCACTTAAACAGGCCTCCGCGAGCTGGACAGGACCACTACAGTGGTAAAATCTGCTCTCTGGATCTTTCCTGGCACATAAACAGGCTTGTACGAGCTTCATGGAACCTCCACAATGGTGAAAACTGCTTTCTAGATGTCTCCTGGCACATAACCAGGCCTCCAGGAGCTTCACAGGACCTCCACAGTGGTGTAAACTTCTTTCTCGATGCCTCCTGGTACTTAAGCAGGCCAACACGAGATTCACAACACTTCCGCAGTGGTGAAAGCTGCTTTCTCGATATTTCCTGTCACTTAAACGGGCCTCCGCGAGCTGGATAGGACCACCACAGTGGTGAAATCAGCTCTCTCGATCTCTCCTGGCACATAAACAGGCTGGCACGAGCTTCACAGAACCTCCACAGTGGTGAAAACTGCTTTCTAGATATCTCCTGACACATAACCAGGCCTCCACGAGCTTCACAGGACCTCCACAGTGGTGAAAACTGCTTTCTAGATGCCTCCTGGTACTTAACCAGGCCAACACGAGATTCACAGCACCTCCGCAGAGGTGAAAACTGCTTTCTCGATATTTCCTGGCACTTAAACAGGCCTCCGCGAGCTGGACAGGACCACCACAGTGGTGTAAACTACTCTCTCGATCTTTCCTGGCACATAAAGAGGCTTGCACGAGCTTGACAGAACTTCCACGGTGGTGAAAACTACTTTCTAGATGTTACTGGCACATAACCAGGCCTCCACGAGCTTCACAGGACTTCCGCAGTGGTGATAACTGCTTTCTCGATACTTCCTGGCACATAAACAGGCTTTCACGAGTTTAACAGGACATCCACAGTGGTGAAACCTACAGGCCTCCACGTGATTTACAGGACCACAACAGTGGTGAAAACTGCTTTCTCGAGCTTTCCTTGCATATAAACAGGCTTGCATGAGCTTCACACAAAAACAGGCTTTTACGAGTTTCACATAACCTCCACAGTGGTGAAAACTGCTTTCTAGATGTCTCCTGGCACATAACCAGGCCTCCACGAGCTTCACAGGATCTCCACAGTGGTGAAAACTGCTCCCTCGATCATTCCTGGCACATAAACAGGCTTTCACGAGTTTAACAGGACCTCCACAGTGGTGAAACCTACTGTCTCGATGTCTCATGGTAATTAAACATGCCTACACGAGATTCACAGCACTTCCGCAGTGGTGAAGCCTGATTTCTCGATATTTCCTGCACTTAAACAGGCCTCCACGTGATTTACAGGACCACAACAGTGGTGAAAACTGCTTTCTCGAGCTTTCCTTGCATATAAACAGGCTTGCATGAGCTTCACACAAACTCCACAACGGTGAAAACAGCTTTCTCGATATTTCCAGGCACTTAAACAGGCCTCCGCGAGCTGGACAGGACCACCACAGTGGTGAAAACTGCTCTCTCGATCTTTCCTGGCACATAAACAGGCTTGCACGAGCTTCACAGAACTTCCACGATGGTGAAAACTACTTTCTAGATGTTACTGGCACATAACCAGGCCTCCACGAGCTTCACAGGACCTCCGCAGTGGTGATAACTGCTTTCTCGATATTTCCTGGCACTTAAACAGGCCTCCGCGAGCTTGACAGGACCACTACAGTGGTGAAAACTGCTCTCTCGATCTTTCCTAGCACATAAACAGGCTTGCACGAGCTTCACACAACCTCCGCAGTGGTGAAAGCTGCTGTCTAGGTGTCTCCTGGCATGTAACCAGGCCTCAACGAGCTTCACAGGACCTCCACAGCGGCGAAAACTACCTTCTCGATGTCTCATGGTACTTAAACAGGCCTCCACGTGATTTACAGGACCACAACAGTGGTGAAAACTGCTTTCTCGAGCTTTCCTTGCATATAAACAGGCTTGCATGAGCTTCACACAAACTCCGCAGTGGTGAAAACTGCTTTCTCGATATATCCTAGCACTTAAACTGGCCTCCGCGAGCTGGAGAGGACCACCACAGTGGTGAAAACTGCTCTCTGGATCTTTCTTACCACATAAACAGGCTTTTACGAGTTTCACATAACCTCCACAGTGGTGAAAACTGCTTTCTAGATGTCTCCTGGCACATAACCAGGCCTCAACGAGCTTCACAGGACCTCCACAGCGGCGAAAACTACCTTCTCGATGTCTCATGGTACTTAACCAGGCATACACGAGATTTACAGAAACTCCACAGCGGTAGAAACTGCTTTCTCGATATTTCCTGGCACTTAAACAGGCCTCCGCGAGGTGGACAGGAACACCAGAGTGGTGAAAACTGCTCTGTCGATCTTTCCTGGCACATAAACAGGCTTGCACGAGCTTCACAGATCTTCCACGGTAGTGAAAACTACTTTCTAGATGATACTGGCACATAACCAAGCATCCACGAGCTTCACAGGATTTCCGCAGTGGTGATAACTGCTTTCTCGATATTTCCTGGCACTTAAACAGGCCTGCGCGAGCTGGACAGGACCACTACAGTGGTGAAAACTGCTCTCTCGATCTTTCCTGCCGCATAAACAGGCTTGCACGAGCTTCACAGAACCTCCACAGTGGTGAAAGCTGCTTTCTAGATGTCTGCTGGCACATAACCAGACCAACACGAGATTTACAGCACCTCCGCAGTGGTGAAAACTGCTTTCTCGATATTTCCTGGCACTTAAACAGGACTCCGCGAGCTGGACAGGACCACCACAGTGGTGAAAACTGCTCTCTGGATCTTTCTTGGCACATAAACGGGCTTTTACGAGTTTCACAGTGTAGTGATGTCACTGTTCTATTGTTACTGTTCTATATTTAGTTATGTATGCACGTGATTCATGAGTATTTAAGTCTGGGTTTGTACAGTTTTATCAGTTCGCTCTCAGTCTCTCTAAAGTCTGTCTTGTACCCAGATATTACAATGATTGCAACTGAACCCACATTTTAGTAGTAGGTTACTACATTGGCGACGAGGTCGGGATGTCATGGCTGCCGCCACACTGGGACAGTTGGAGCCGTTCGACCCGCAAGTCGACGATTGGGTTATGTACACCGAGCGGACGGAACAATTCTTCGTAGCGAACGGGATAACCGACGATGCTAAAAAGGTCGCGGTACTCCTGACGGTCATAGGAGGAAAAGCGTATGCCCTGCTACGAAACCTACTGGCACCTGCGAAGCCAGCCGAGAAGTCGTTCGAAGCTCTGGTGAAGGTCATGAAGGACCACCTTAAACCCAAGCCGCTCGTGATCGCCGAGAGGTTCAAGTTTCATCGCCGCAACCAGCGCCAAGGAGAAACGGTCGCACTGTATCTCGCCGAGCTGCGGAAGTTCTCGGAACAGTGTGATTTCAAAGAGTACCTCGAAGAAGCCTTGCGCGACAGGCTCGTATGTGGATTGCGAAGCGAGGTGATTCAGAGGAGATTGCTGGCGGAAGAAAACCTCACTATTAAAAAGGCTCAGGAGTTGGCCCTGGGAATGGAGACCGCAGCAGAAAACGTTCGTGAGCTGCAAGGTACGAGACGTACAGCGGAACCGCAGCTGCAGAAAGACGTGTGCAATGTGCAGCGTGAGGTCATGAATAATTGTTACAGGTGTGGAAAGCAAAACCACAAGTCCGCCCAGTGCCCTTTCAGGACCGCCAGGTGTCACAACTGTGGCAAAGTAGGCCATATAAGGAAAGTTTGCAGACAACCAAAGAGACCACCCACTTCTCAAGGGAGACAGACACAAAGACACTCTGTCAGGACAGTGCAAGAGGGAATTGAGAACCCTAATGAGCTTCCATATGTCTTGCACACTCTTAGAGCTCAGACTGGCCAACCTCTGGAAGTGGACTTAATGTTAGATGGAAAGCCACTGTGTATGGAGGTTGACACTGGAGCTGCCGTGTCATTGGTGTCGGAGAAGACATACCGGAGTCTGTTTCCAGAACGTCACTTGCAGCCTTCGAAAGCCTGTTTGCGTACATATTCAGGAGAGTCGATCGCAGTGATGGGACAAACAGAAGTGGAAGTGTGTTATGAGGAACAGCGAGTGAAGCTTCCTCTGCTGGTGGTCAAGGGTGAAGGTCCAAGCTTGTTTGGACGAGATTGGCTCACAAAGATCCATCTTGACTGGAGAGCAATCAACGCAGTGAAATGCAGAACATTAACCAGTTTGTTGGAGAGCTACAGCTCAGTGTTTGAGCCAGGCCTTGGAACATTGCAGGGATATGAGGCCAAGATTCATGTTGACCCTCGAGCTCAGCCGAAATATTGCAAAGCACGTTCAGTCCCTTATGCCATGAGGGGTAAGGTCGAGGAAGAGTTAGAGCGCCTCGTGAGCGAAGGTATTATCGAGCCAGTTCAGTTTGCTGATTGGGCAGCTCCAATTGTGCCCGTAGTGAAGAGCGACGGGAAGTCCCTCCGAATCTGTGGTGACTTCAAGCTCACCGTGAACCAGGCCTCAAAACTGGACAGATACCCCATCCCAAAAGTTGAGGATCTCTTTGCGAAGCTCGCAGGAGGAAAAGCTTTCACAAAGCTCGATATGTCTCAAGCGTATCAGCAGCTGCTACTTGACGAGGAATCCCGAAAGTATGCAGTCATTAACACGCACCGTGGGTTGTTCCGATACAACCGACTCCCATTCGGAATCTCTTCGGCCCCGGGGATTTTCCAAAGACTGATGGAGTCCATCCTCAGCGGTATTCCAGGTGTAGTCGTCTACATTGATGATGTCTTAGTGACTGGAAAGTCTGAAGTGGAGCACCCGTCCGCGCTGGAGGAAGTCCTCCGCAGGATCATGGAATCTGGACTCAGACTGAGGAAAGACAAGTGCGTGTTTCTGGCTCCATCTGTTGTGTATCTTGGACATCAGATTGACTCAGAGGGTTTACACCCTGTTGCAGAAAAAGTCGAAGCAGTGCAGGAAGCACCAGCTCCAAAGAATGTCTCCGAGTTAAAGTCCTATCTCGGGCTGCTGACCTACTATTCAAGATTTCTGCCAAATCTGTCATCGGAACTCGCACCGCTCTACAAGCTGCTAAAGCACAACGAGCCATGGCATTGGACGTCAAGGCAGAAGAAGGCCTTTGAAAGATCCAAAGAATTACTGCTGTCGTCGCAGTTGTTAGTTCATTTTGATCCAAACCTGGAGATTCACCTAGCCTGTGATGCATCATCATACGGTATCGGGGCAGTGTTGTCACACAAAATGCCAGATGGGTCTGAGAAACCCGTGGGATTTGTATCCCGTACGCTAACAGATGCTGAAAAGAAGTACTCTCAAATTGAGAAAGAGGGGCTAGCGTGTGTGTATGGAGTGACGCGTTTCCACTCATACTTGTTCGGACACCACTTCAAGCTGCAGACTGATCATAAGCCTTTGCTAACACTCTTCAATGAAAGCAAAGCAGGCAGGATCCAACGTTGGGCATTGACCCTAGCATCGTACGAATACGCAATTGTGTGTTGAACAACAACACAACATGCGAATGCAGATGCTATGAGCAGGTTGCCACTCCCAGACACCCCAGTCCAAACACCTGCTTCAGGAGAACTAGTGCTGATAGTTGAAAGATTGGAGGATGCTCCCATCTCAGCAGCACAGATAGCAACGTGGACACGACGAGATCCCTTGCTGTCAAGAGTGCTCCGTTACATCAGGGAAGGATGGCCAGACAGTGCAGACATTGAACTGAAACCGTATTGGACGAGACGTCTGGAACTAATTGCCCATGACGGATGCATCGTGTGGGGAGGGAGAGTAGTGGTCCCACCACTGGGCCGAGAAAGTGTGCTGATTGAACTCCATGGAGGACACCCTGGTACATCACGAATGAAGTCGCTTGCTCGAGGTCTGGTGTGGTGGCCAGGAATGGATCAGGAGATCGAGAACATGGTCAAACAGTGTTCAGACTGTCAACAAAGTCGACCATCTCCTCCCACGGCACCGCTACATCCATGGTGTTGGCCGACCCGACCCTGGACACGGTTACATGTGGACTTTGCAGGTCCAATGGAGGGGAAGATGTTCTTAATAGTGATTGATGCTCACTCCAAGTGGATTGAAGTCTTTCCCATGGCAACAGCTACCGCCTTGAATGGAATTCGTCATATTCGAGTTGCACCGTATCAGCCTTCGTCAAATGGATTGGCTTAAAGAGCGGTACAAGTGTTCAAACAAGGATTTCACAAGTCATCAATGGGTACTCCGAGTGATCGAATAGCACGATTTCTGTTCCAGTACAGAATCACACCACATACAACCACTGGTCTGTCACCTGCTGAAATGTTGTTGGGCAGGAACCTCCGCTCAAGATTGGACTTACTTAAGCCAAATTTAGAGCAGAAAGTTGCTGAGAAGCAGAGAAGGCAACAGTTCGACCATGACAAACATTCCAGAGTGCGTCAGTTCTCTGATGGTGAAAAAGTGTTTGTTAAAAACCAAGGCAGAGGAGAAACGTGGTTGCCTGGTCATATAATAGAGAGTTCAGGACCAGTGTCATTCAAAGTCCAATTGCAGGATGGCAGGACAATCAGCCGCCATCAGGATCACTTGAGAAAACGATTCACAGAGGATCCAAAACAGTCTGAATTGCCTCTCTGTGAGGATGACTTGGACATTGCAATCGGGGTTAGTGGAACGACTACCACTACCAGTACTACATCCTCAGAACAGGACAGTACACCAGTTGTGCAGGAGACATTGCCAACTGTTGGACAGGACAGTGAAACTGTTACACCACTACCTGAGTCTGATACGACTCGTCGTTACCCCTCTCGAATGAGAAAGCCACCAGAGAGATATTGAACTCTCATGTACTGTTTCATTTTGTTTTTGATTTTTTTAGGGGAAGAGGAATGTAGTGATGTCACTGTTCTATTGTTACTGTTCTATATTTAGTTATGTATGCACGTGATTCATGAGTATTTAAGTACAGGGTTTGTACAGTTTTCTCAGTTCGCTCTCAGTCTCTCTAAAGTCTGTCTTGTACCCAGATATTACAATGATTGCAACTGAACCCACATTTTAGTAGTAGGTTACCACACACAGAACCTCCACATTGGTGAAAACTGCTTTCTAGATGTCTCCTGGCACATAACCAGGCCTCAACGAGATTCACAGGACCTCCACAGTGGCGAAAACTACTTTCTCGATGTCTCATGGTACTTAACCAGGCCTACACGAGACTTACAGAACCTCCACAGCAGTAAAAACTGCTTTCTCGATATTTCCTGGCACTTAAACAGGCCTCCGCGAGCTGGACAGGACCGCCACAGTGGTGAAAACTGCTCTCTCGATCTTTCCTAGCACATAAACAGGCTTACACGAGCTTCACAGATCTTCCACGTTAGTGAAAACTACTTTCTAGATGATACTGGAACATAACCAAGCCTCCACGAGCTTCACAGGACCTCCGCAGTGGTGATAACTGCTTTCTCGATATTTCCTGGCACTTAAACAGGCATCCGCGAGCTGGACAGGACCACTACAGTGGTGAAAACTGCTCTCTCCATCTTTCCTGGCACATAAACAGGCTTGCACGAGCTTCACAGAACCTCCACAGTGGTGAAAGCTGCTTTCTAGATGTCTGCTGGCACATAACCAGGCCTCCACGAGCTTCACAGGACCTCCACAGTGGTGAAAACTGTTTTCTAGATGCCTCCTGGTACTTAACCAGGCCAACACGAGATTCACAGCACCTCCGCAGTGGTGAAAACTGCTTTCTCGATATTTCCTGGCACTTAAACAGGACTCCGTGAGCTGGACAGGACCACCACAGTGGTGTCAACTACTCTCTGGATCTTTCCTTGCACATAAACAGGCTTGCACGAGCTTCATAGAACTTCTACGGTGGTGAAAACTACTTTCTAGATGTTACTGGCACATAACCAGGCCTCCACGAGCTTCACAGGACCTCCGCAGTGGTGATAACTGCTTTCTCGATATTTTCTGGCACTTAAACAGGCCTCCGCGAGCTTGACAGGACCACTACAGTGGTAAAAGCTGCTGTCTAGGTGTCTCCTGGCATATAACCAGGCCTCCACGAGCTTCACAGGAGGTCCACAGAGGTTAAAACTACTTTCTAGATGCCTCCTTGCACATAACCAGGCCTCCACGAGCTTCACAGGTCCTCCATAGTGGTAAAAACTGCTTTATCGATGCCTCATGGTACATAACCAGGCCAACACGAGATTAACAGCACCTCCTCAGTGGTGAAAACTGCTTTCTCGATATATCCTAGCACTTAAACTGGCCTCCGCGAGCTGGACAGGACCACCACAGTGGTGAAAACTGCTCTCTGGATCTTTCTTGGCACATAAACAGGCTTTTACGAGTTTCACAGAACCTCCACAGTGGTGAAAACTGCTTTCTAGATGTCTCCTGGCACATAACCAGGACTCAACGAGCTTCACATGACCTCCACAGCGGCGAAAACTACCTTCTCGATGTCTCATGGTACTTAACCAGGCCTACACGAGATTTACAGAAACTCCACAGCGGTAAAAACTGCTTTCTCGATATTTCCTGGCACTTAAACAGGCCTCCGCGAGCTGGACAGGAACACCACAGTGGTGAAAACTGCTCTCTCGATCTTTCCTGGCACATAAACAGGCTTGCACGAGCTTCACAGATCTTCCACGGTGGTGAAAACTACTTTCTAGATGATACTGCCACATAACCAAGCCTCCACGAGCTTCACAGGATTTCCGCAGTGGTGATAACTGCTTTCTCGATATTTCCTGGCACTTAAACAGGCCTCCGCGAGCTGGACAGGACCACTACAGTGGTGAAAATTGCTCTATCGATCTTTCCTGCCGCATAAACAGGCTTGCACGAGCTTCACAGACCTTCCACAGTGGTGAAAGCTGCTTTCTAGATGTCTGCTGGCACATAACCAGGCCAACACGAGATTTACAGCACCTCCGCAGTGGTGAAAACTGCTTTCTCGATATTTCCTGGCACTTAAACAGGACTCCACGAGCTGGACAGGACCACCACAGTGGTGAAAACTGCTCTCTGGATCTTTCTTGGCACATAAACGGGCTTTTACGTGTTTCACAGAACTTCCACATTGGTGAAAACTGCTTTCTAGATGTCTCCTGCCTCATAACCAGGACTCAACGAGCTTCACAGGACCTCCACAGTGGCGAAAACTACTTTCTCGATGTCTCATGGTACTTAACCAGGCCTACACGAGATTTACAGAACCTCCACAGCGGTAAAAACTGCTTTCTCGATATTTCCTGGCACTTAAACAGGCCTCCGCGAGCTGGACAGGACCGCCACAGTGGTGAAAACTGCTCTCTCGATCTTTCCTGGCACATAAACAGGCTTGCACGAGCTTCACAGATCTTCCACGGTGGTGAAAACTACTTTCTAGATGATACTGGCACATAACCAAGCCTCCACGAGCTTCACAGGACCTCCGCAGTGGTGATAACTGCTTTCTCGATATTTCCTGGCACTTAAACAGGCATCCGCGAGCTGGACAGGACCACTACAGTGGTGAAAACTGCTCTCTCGATCTTTCCTGGCACATAAACAGGCTTGCACGAGCTTCACAAAACCTCCACAGTGGTGAAAACTGATTTCTAGATGTCTGCTGGCACATAACCAGGCCTCCACGAGCTTCACAGGACCTCCACAGTGGTGAAAACTGCTTTCTAGATGCCTCCTGGTACTTAACCAGGCCAACACGAGATTCACAGCACCTCCGCAGTGGTGAAAACCGCTTTCTCGATATTTCCTGGCAGTTAAACAGGACTCCGCGAGCTGGACAGGACCACCACAGTGGTGTCAACTACTGTCTGGATCTTTCCTTGCACATAAACAGGCTTGCACGAGCTTCATAGAACTTCCACGGTGGTTAAAACTACTTTCTAGATGTTACTGGCACATAACAAGGCCTCCACGAGCTTCACAGGACCTCCGCAGTGGTGATAACTGCTTTCTCGATATTTCCTGGCACTTAAACAGGCATCCGCGAGCTGGACAGGACCACTACAGTGGTGAAAACTGCTCTCTCCATCTTTCCTGGCACATAAACAGGCTTGCACGAGCTTCACAAAACCTCCACAGTGGTGAAAACTGCTTTCTAGATGTCTGCTGGCACATAACCAGGCCTCCAAGAGCTTCACAGGACCTCCACAGTGGTGAAAACTGCTTTCTAGATGCCTCCTGGTACTTAACCAGGCCAACACGAGATTCACAGCACCTCCGCAGTGGTGAAAACCGCTTTCTCGATATTTCCTGGCAGTTAAACAGGACTCCGCGAGCTGGACAGGACCACCACAGTGGTGTCAACTACTCTCTGGATCTTTCCTTGCACATAAACAGGCTTGCACGAGCTTCATAGAACTTCCACGGTGGTTAAAACTACTTTCTAGATGTTACTGGCACATAACCAGGCCTCCACGAGACCTCCGCAGTGGTGATAACTGCTTTCTCGATATTTCCTGGCACTTAAACAGGCATCCGCGAGCTGGACAGGACCACTACAGTGGTGAAAACTGCTCTCTCGATCTTTCCTGGCACATAAACAGGCTTACCCGAGCTTCACAGAACCTCCACAGTGGTGAAAACTGCTTTCTAGATGTCTCCTGGCACATAACCAGGCCTCCACGAGCTTCACAGGATCTCCACAGTGGTGAAAACTGCTCGCTCGATCATTCCTGGCACATAAACAGGCTTTCACGAGTTTAAAAGGACCTCCACAGTGGTGAAACCTACTGTCTCGATGTCTCATGGTAATTAACCAGGCCTACACGAGATTCACAGCACTTCCGCAGTGGTGAAGCCTGATTTCTCGATATTTCCTGCACTTAAACAGGCTTCCACGTGATTTACAGGACAATAACAGTGGTGAAAACTGCTTTCTCAAGCTTTCCTTGCACATAAACAGGCTTGCATGAGCTTCACAGAACCTCCACAATGGTGAAAACAGCTTTCTAGAAGTCTCCTTGCACATAACCAGGTCTGCACGAGCTTCAGAGGACAACCACAGTGGTGAAAACTGCCTTCTACATGCCTCCTGGCACATAACCAGGCCTCCACGAGTTTCACAGGGCCTCCACAGTGACGAAAACTACTTTCTCCATATCTCATGGTACTTAACCAGGCCTACACGAGTTTCACAGAACCTCCACAGCGGTGAAAACTGCTTTCTCGATATTTCCTGGCACTTAAACAGGCCTCCGCGAGCTGGACAGGAACACCACAGTGGTGAAAACTGCTCTCTCGATCTTTCCTGGCACATAAACAGGCTTACACGAGCTTCACAGATCTTCCACGGTGGTTAAAACTACTTTCTAGATGATACTGGCACATAACCAAGCCTCCACGAGCTTCACAGGACTTCCGCAGTGGTGATAACTGCTTTCTCGATATTTCCTGGCACTTAAACAGGCATCCGCGAGCTGGACAGGACCACTACAGTGGTGAAAACTGCTCTCTCGATCTTTCCTGGCACATAAACAGGCTTGCACGAGCTTCACAAAACCTCCACAGTGGTGAAAGCTGCTTTCTAGATGTCTCCTGGCACATAACCAGGCCTCCACGAGCTTCACAGGACCTCCACAGTGGTGAAAACTACATTCTAGATGCCTCCTTGCACATAACTATGCCTCCACAGTGATAAAAACTGCTTTCTAGAACACTCATGGTACTTAACCAGGCCAACACGAGATTCACAGCACCTCTTCAGTGGTGAAAACTGCTTTCTCGATATTTCCTAGCACTTAAACAAGCCTCCGCGACCTGGACAGGACCACCACAGTGGTGAAAACTTCTCTCTGGATCTTTCCTGCCACATAAACAGGCTTGTACGAGCTTCACAGAGCCTCCACAGTGGTGAAAACTGCTTTCTAGATGTCTCCTGGCACATAACCAGGCCTCCACGAGCTTTACAGGACCTCCACAGTGGTGTAAACTGCTTAGTCGATGCATCCTGGTACTTAACCAGACCAACACGAGATTCACAGCACTTCCGCAGTGGTGAAAACTGCTTTCTCGATATTTCCTGTCACTTAAACGGGCCTCCGCGTGCTGGACAGGACCACCACAGTGGTAAAATCAGCTCTCTCGATCTTTCCTGGCACATAAACAGGCTTGCACGAGCTTCACAGACCCTCCACAGTGGTGAAAACTGCATTCTAGGTTCCTCCGGGCACATAATCAGGCCTCCACGAGCTTCACAGGACCTCCACAGTGGTGAAAACTGTTTTCTACATGCCTCCTCGTAGTTAACCAGGCCAACACGAGATTCACAGCACCTCCGCAGTGGTGAAAACTGCTTTCTCGATATTTCCTGGCACTAGAACAGGTCTCCGGGAGCTGGACATGACCACCACTGTGGTGAAAACTGCTCTCTCGATCTCTCCTGGCACATAAAGAGGCTTTCATGAGCTTCACAGAACATCCTCAGTGGTTAAAACTGCTTTCTAGATGCTTCCGGGCACATAACTAGGCCTCCACGAGCTTCACAGGCCATCCACAGTGCTGAAAACTGCTTTCTCGATGGCTCATGGTACTTAACTAGGCCAACACGAGATTCACAGCACTTCCGCAGTGGTGAAAACTGCTTTCTCGATATTTCCTAGCAATTAAACAGGCCTCCCGAGCTATACAGGACCACCTCAGTGGTAAAAACTGCTCTCTGGATCTTTCCTGGCACATAAACAGGCTTGCATGAGCCTTATAAAACCTCCACAGTGGTGAAAGCTGCTTTCTAGATGTCTCCTGGCACATAACCAGGCCTCCACGAGCTTCACAGGACCTCCACAGTGGTGAAAACTACATTCTAGATGCCTCCTTGCACATAACTATGCCTCCACGAGCTTCACAGGACCTCCACAGTGGTAAAAACTGCTTTCTAGATGACTCATGGTACTTAACCAGGCCAACACGAGATTCACAGCACCTCCGCAGTGGTGAAAACTGCTTCCTCGATATATCCTAGCACTTAAACTGGCCTCCACGAGCTGGACAGGACCACCACAGTGGTGAAACCTGCTCTCTGGATCTTTCTTGGCACATAAACAGGCTTTTACGAGTTTCACAAAACCTCCACAGTGGTGAAAAATGCTTTCTAGATGTCTCCTGGCACATAACCAGGCCTCAACGAGCTTCACAGGACTTCCACAGCGGCGAAAACTACCTTCTCGATGTCTCATGGTACTTAACCAGGCCTACACGAGATTCACAGCACCTCCGCAGTGGTGAAAACTGCTTTCTCGATATTTCCTGGCACTTAAACAGGCCTCGGCGAGCTGGACAGGAACACCACAGTGGTGAAAACTGCTCTCTCGATCTTTCCTGGCACATAAACAGGCTTGCACGAGCTTCACAGATCTTCCACGGTGGTGAAAACTACTTTCTAGATGATACTGCCACATAACCAAGCCTCCACGAGCTTCACAGGATTTCCGCAGTGGTGATAACTGCTTTCTCGATATTTCCTGGCACTTAAACAGGCCTCCGCGAGCTGGACAGGATCACTACAGTGGTGAAAACTGCTCTCTCGATCTTTCCTGCCGCATACACAGGCTTGCACGAGCTTCACAGAACCTCCACAGTGGTGAAAGCTGCTTTATAGATGTCTGCTGGCACATAACCAGGCCAACACGAGATTTACAGCACCTCCGCAGTGGTGAAAACTGCTTTCTCGATATTTCCTGGCACTTAAACAGGACTCCGCGAGCTGGACAGGACCACCACAGTGGTGAAAACTGCTCTCTGGATCTTTCTTGGCACATAAACGGGCTTTTACGTGTTTCACAGGACCTCCACAGTGGTGAAAACTGCTTTCTAGATGCCTCCTGGTACTTAACCAGGCCAACACGAGATTCACAGCACCTCCGCAGTGGTGAAAACCGCTTTCTCGATATTTCCTGGCAGTTAAACAGGACTCCGCGAGCTGGACAGGACCACCACAGTGGTGTCAACTACTCTCTGGATCTTTCCTTGCACATAAACAGGCTTGCACGAGCTTCATAGAACTTCCACGGTGGTTAAAACTACTTTCTAGATGTTACTGGCACATAACCAGGCCTCCACGAGCTTCACAGGACCTCCGCAGTGGTGATAACTGCTTTCTCGATATTTCCTGGCACTTAAACAGGCATCCGCGAGCTGGACAGGACCACTACAGTGGTGAAAACTGCTCTCTCGATCTTTCCTGGCACATAAACAGGCTTGCACGAGCTTCACAAAACCTCCACAGTGGTGAAAACTGATTTCTAGATGTCTGCTGGCACATAACCAGGCCTCCACGAGCTTCACAGGACCTCCACAGTTGTGAAAACTGCTTTCTAGATGCCTCCTGGTACTTAACCAGGCCAACACGAGATTCACAGCACCTCCGCAGTGGTGAAAACCGCATTCTCGATATTTCCTGGCAGTTAAACAGGACTCCGCGAGCTGGACAGGACCACCACAGTGGTGTCAACTACTCTCTGGATCTTTCCTTGCACATAAACAGGCTTGCACGAGCTTCATAGAACTTCCACGGTGGTTAAAACTACTTTCTAGATGTTACTGGCACATAACAAGGCCTCCACGAGCTTCACAGGACCTCCGCAGTGGTGATAACTGCTTTCTCGATATTTCCTGGCACTTAAACAGGCATCCGCGAGCTGGACAGGACCACTACAGTGGTGAAAACTGCTCTCTCGATCTTTCCTGGCACATAAACAGGCTTGCACGAGCTTCACAAAACCTCCACAGTGGTGAAAACTGATTTCTAGATGTCTGTTGGCACATAACCAGGCCTCCACGAGCTTCACAGGACCTCCACAGTGGTGAAAACTGCTTTCTAGATGCCTCCTGGTACTTAACCAGGCCAACACGAGATTCACAGCACCTCCGCAGTGGTGAAAACCGCTTTCTCGATATTTCCTGGCAGTTAAACAGGACTCCGCGAGCTGGACAGGACCACCACAGTGGTGTCAACTACTCTCTGGATCTTTCGTAGCACATAAACAGGCTTGCACGAGCTTCATAGAACTTCCACGGTGGTTAAAACTACTTTCTAGATGTTACTGGCACATAACCAGGCCTCCACGAGCTTCACAGGACCTCCGCAGTGGTGATAACTGCTTTCTCGATATTTCCTGGCAGTTAAACAGGACTCCGCGAGCTGGACAGGACCACCACAGTGGTGTCAACTACTCTCTGGATCTTTCCTTGCACATAAACAGGCTTGCACGAGCTTCATAGAACTTCCACGGTGGTTAAAACTACTTACTAGATGTTACTGGCACATAACCAGGCCTCCACGAGCTTCACAGGACCTCCGCAGTGGTGATAACTGCTTTCTCGATATTTTCTGGCACTTAAACAGGCATCCGCGAGCTGGACAGGACCACTACAGTGGTGAAAACTGTTCTCTCGATCTTTCCTGCCACATAAACAGGCTTGCACGAGCTTCACAAAACCTCCACAGTGGTGAAAACTGCTTTCTAGATGTCTGCTGGTACATAACCAGGCCTCCAAGAGCTTCACAGGACCTCCACAGTGGTAAAAACTGCTTTCTAGATGCCTCCTGGTACTTAACCAGGCCAACACGAGATTCACAGCACCTCCGCAGTGGTGAAAACCGCTTTCTCGATATTTCCTGGCAGTTAAACAGGACTCCGCGAGCTGGACAGGACCACCACAGTGGTGTCAACTACTCTCTGGATCTTTCCTTGCACATAAACAGGCTTGCACGAGCTTCATAGAACTTCCACGGTGGTTAAAACTACTTTCTAGATGTTACTGGCACATAACCAGGCCTCCACGAGCTTCACAGGACCTCCGCAGTGGTGATAACTGCTTTCTCGATATTTCCTGGCACTTAAACAGGCATCCGCGAGCTGGACAGGACCACTACAGTGGTGAAAACTGCTCTCTCGATCTTTCCTGGCACATAAACAGGCTTACCCGAGCTTCACAGAACCTCCACAGTGGTGAAAACTGCTTTCTAGATGTCTCCTGTCACATAACCAGGCCTCCACGAGCTTCACAGGATCTCCACAGTGGTTAAAACTGCTCGCTCGATCATTCCTGGCACATAAACAGGCTTTCACGAGTTTAAAAGGACCTCCACAGTGGTGAAACCTACTGTCTCGATGTCTCATGGTAATTAACCAGGCCTACACGAGATTCACAGCACTTCCGCAGTGGTGAAGCCTGATTTCTCGATATTTCCTGCACTTAAACAGGCTTCCACGTGATTTACAGGACAATAACAGTGGTGAAAACTGCTTTCTCAAGCTTTCCTTGCACATAAACAGGCTTGCATGAGCTTCACAGAACCTCCACAACGGTGAAAACAGCTTTCTAGAAGTCTCCTTGCACATAACCAGGTCTGCACGAGCTTCAGAGGACAACCACAGTGGTGAAAACTGCCTTCTACATGCCTCCTGGCACATAACCAGGCCTCCACGAGTTTCACAGGGCCTCCACAGTGACGAAAACTACTTTCTCCATATCTCATGGTACTTAACCAGGCCTACACGAGTTTCACAGAACCTCCACAGCGGTGAAAACTGCTTTCTCGATATTTCCTGGCACTTAAACAGGCCTCCGCGAGCTGGACAGGACCACCACAGTGGTGAAAACTGCTCTCTCGATCTTTCCTGGCACATAAACAGGCTTACACGAGTTTCACAGATCTTCCACGGTGGTTAAAACTACTTTCTAGATGATACTTGCACATAACCAAGCCTCCACGAGCTTCACAGGACTTCCGCAGTGGTGATAACTGCTTTCTCGATATTTCCTGGCACTTAAACAGGCATCCGCGAGCTGGACAGGACCACTACAGTGGTGAAAACTGCTCTCTCGATCTTTCCTGGCACATAAACAGGCTTACACGAGCTTCACAAAACCTCCACAGTGGTGAAAGCTGCTTTCTAGATGTCTCCTGGCACATAACCAGGCCTCCACGAGCTTCACAGGACCTGCACAGTGGTGAAAACTACATTCTAGATGCCTCCTTGCACATAACTATGCCTCCACGAGCTTCACAGGACCTCCACAGTGGTAAAAACTGCTTTCTAGAACACTCATGGTACTTAACCAGGCCAACACGAGATTCACAGCACCTCCGCAGTGGTGAAAACTGCTTTCTCGATATTTCCTAGCACTTAAACAAGCCTCCGCGACCTGGACAGGACCACCACAGTGGTGAAAACTTCTCTCTGGATCTTTCCTGCCACATAAACAGGCTTGTACGAGCTTCACAGAGCCTCCACAGTGGTGAAAACTGCTTTCTAGATGTCTCCTGGCACATAACCAGGCCTCCACGAGCTTTACAGGACCTCCACAGTGGTGTAAACTGCTTACTCGATGCATCCTGGTACTTAACCAGGCCAACACGAGATTCACAGCACTTCCGCAGTGGTGAAAACTGCTTTCTCGATATTTCCTGTCACTTAAACGAGCCTCCGCGTGCTGGACAGGACCACCACAGTGGTAAAATCAGCTCTCTCGATCTTTCCTGGCACATAAACAGGCTTGCACGAGCTTCACAGACCCTCCACAGTGGTGAAAACTGCATTCTAGATTCCTCCGAGCACATAACCAGGCCTCCACGAGCTTCACAGGACCTCCACAGTGGTGAAAACTGTTTTCTACATGCCTCCTCGTAGTTAACCAGGCCAACACGAGATTCACAGCACCTCCGCAGTGGTGAAAACTGCTTTCTCGATATTTCCTGGCACTAGAACAGGTCTCCGGGAGCTGGACATGACCACCACTGTGGTGAAAACTGCTCTCTCGATCTCTCCTGGCACATAAAGAGGCTTTCATGAGCTTCACAGAACATCCTCAGTGGTTAAAACTGCTTTCTAGATGCTTCCGGGCACATAACTAGGCCTCCACGAGCTTCACAGGACATCCACAGTGGTGAAAACTGCTTTCTCGATGGCTCATGGTACTTAACTAGGCCAACACGAGATTCACAGCACCTCCGCAGTGGTGAAAACTGCTTTCTCGATATTTCATAGCAATTAAACAGGCCTCCCCGAGCTATACAGGACCACCTCAGTGGTAAAAACTGCTCTCTGGATCTTTCCTGGCACATAAACAGGCTTGCACGAGCCTCACAAAACCTCCACAGTGGTGAAAGCTGCTTTCTAGATGTCTCCTGGCACATAACCAGGCCTCCACGAGCTTCGCAGGACCTCCACAGTGGTGAAAACTACATTCTAGATGCCTCCTTGCACATAACTATGCCTCCACGAGCTTCACAGGACCTCCACAGTGGTAAAAACTGCTTTCTAGATGACTCATGATACTTTACCAGGCCAACACGAGATTCACAGCACCTCCGCAGTGGTGAAAACTGCTTTCTCGATATATCCTAGTACTTAAACTGGCCTCCGCGAGCTGGACAGGACCACCACAGTGGTGAAAACTGCTCTCTGGATCTTTCTTGGCACATAAACAGGCTTTTACGAGTTTCACAGAACCTCCACAGTGGTGAAAACTGCTTTCTAGATGTCTCCTGGCACATAATCAGGCCTCAACGAGCTTCACAGGACCTCCACAGCGGCGAAAACTACCTTCTCGATGTCTCATGGTACTTAACCAGGCCTACACGAGATTCACAGCACCTCCGCAGTGGTGAAAACTGCTTTCTCGATATTTCCTGGCACTTAAACAGGCCTCCGCGAGCTGGACAGGAACACCACAGTGGTGAAAACTGCTCTCTCGATCTTTCCTGGCACATAAACAGGCTTGCACCAGCTTCACAGATCTTCCACGGTGGTGAAAACTACTTTCTAGATGATACTGCCACATAACCAAGCCTCCACGAGCTTCACAGGATTTCCGCAGTGGTGATAACTGCTTTCTCGATATTTCCTGGCACTTAAACAGGCCTCCGCGAGCTGGACAGGACCACTACAGTGGTGAAAACTGCTCTCTCGATCTTTCCTGCCGCATAAACAGGCTTGCACGTGCTTCACAGAACCTCCACAGTGGTGAAAGCTGCTTTCTAGATGTCTGCTGGCACATAACCAGGCCAACACGAGATTTACAGCACCTCCGCAGTGGTGAAAACTGCTTTCTCGATATTTCCTGGTACTTAAACAGGACTCCGCGAGCTGGACAGGACCACCACAGTGGTGAAAACTGCTCTCTGGATCTTTCTTGGCACATAAACGGGCTTTTACGTGTTTCACAGGACCTCCACAGTGGTGAAAACTGCTTTCTAGATGCCTCCTGGTACTTAACCAGGCCAACACGAGATTCACAGCACCTCCGCAGTGGTGAAAACCGCTTTGTCGATATTTCCTGGCAGTTAAACAGGACTCCGCGAGCTGGACAGGACCACCACAGTGGTGTCAACTACTCTCTGGATCTTTCCTGGCACATACACAGGCTTGCACGAGCTTCATAGAACTTCCACGGTGGTTAACCCTTTCAACGCGGAAGTAATTTTATTCATGACAGTTTATTAACGCGGAAGTTGTTCCATATCAGCGTTATTGACTCGAACGGTTTTAGTGACAAGCGTGCTAACAAGTCTTTGGCTGTTCCAGTGGCTTGATTTGTATAGATAGGGTGCAAATAGGCTGGACTAGTTTATCTAATTGGCTAATAAATGTGTAGTAAGTCATTTGCACTTGTTTGAAGCCATTTTGTGCTGACTATACATTGTAGCTTCGAGCGGTTGGAAACGGTGCCGATTTTCTCACCTGATACCCCCAGCCACGACAAAATCAGCCGATTTACAAGTTATTTGAAGCTATTACTCCTACCTGAAGTCAAATATGGAGAACGCTTTCTCCCTGTGGGCAAGAAAAAGCTTCGTGTTTAGCAGCCCTCGGCTCATTGATGATAACCCGCGAATAAATACCGCCTCTTCCCTGTCTTTCTAGACGATGATGTCAGTCAAAAGGTGTGTCCTAGCCTCATTAGGACTTATCATGGAGGGGCCTACCCTAAAATCTCGTTAAGCTTCTTAGCTTCGCGTGGAAAGCACACGAACTTGTCGTGAGCATATATATATGGTCGCCGCGACGACCGGAAGTTTAATGTGACCATATATATATGGTCAGCGCGTTCAGAGGGTTAAAACTACTTTCTAGATGTTACTGGCACATAACCAGGCCTCCACGAGCTTCACAGGACCTCCGCAGTGGTGATAACTGCTTTCTCGATATTTCCTGGCACTTAAACAGGCATCCGCGAGCTGGACAGGACCAGCTACAGTGGTGAAAACTGCTCTCTCGATCTTTCCTGGCACATAAACAGGCTTGCACGAGCTTCACAAAACCTCCACAGTGGTGAAAACTGCTTTCTAGATGTCTGCTGGCACATAACCAGGCCTCCACGAGCTTCACAGGACCTCCACAGTGGTGAAAACTGCTTTCTAGATGCCTCCTGGTACTTAACCAGGCCAACACGAGATTCACAGCACCTCCGCAGTGGTGAAAACCGCTTTCTCGATATTTCCTGGCAGTTAAACAGGACTCCGCGAGCTGGACAGGACCACCACAGTGGTGTCAACTACTCTCTGGATCTTTCCTTGCACATAAACAGGCTTGCACGAGCTTCATAGAACTTCCACGGTGGTTAAAACTACTTTCTAGATGTTACTGGCACATAACCAGGCCTCCACGAGCTTCACAGGACCTCCGCAGTGGTGATAACTGCTTTCTCGATATTTCCTGGCACTTAAACAGGCATCCGCGAGCTGGACAGGACCACTACAGTGGTGAAAACTGCTCTCTCGATCTTTCCTGGCACATAAACAGGCTTACCCGAGCTTCACAGAACCTCCACAGTGGTGAAAACTGCTTTCTAGATGTCTCCTGGCACATAACCAGGCCTCCACGAGCTTCACAGGATCTCCACAGTGGTGAAAACTGCTCGCTCGATCATTCCTGGCACATAAACAGGCTTTCACGAGTTTAAAAGGACCTCCACAGTGGTGAAACCTACTGTCTCGATGTCTCATGGTAATTAACCAGGCCTACACGAGATTCACAGCACTTCCGCAGTGGTGAAGCCTGATTTCTCGATATTTCCTGCACTTAAACAGGCTTCCACGTGATTTACAGGACAATAACAGTGGTGAAAACTGCTTTCTCAAGCTTTCCTTGCACATAAACAGGCTTGCATGAGCTTCACAGAACCTCCACAACAGTGAAAACAGCTTTCTAGAAGTCTCCTTGCACATAACCAGGTCTGCACGAGCTTCAGAGGACAACCACAGTGGTGAAAACTGCCTTCTACATGCCTCCTGGCACATAACCAGGCCTCCACGAGTTTCACAGGGCCTCCACAGTGACGAAAACTACTTTCTCCATATCTCATGGTACTTAACCAGGCCTACACGAGTTTCACAGAACCTCCACAGCGGTGAAAACTGCTTTCTCGATATTTCCTGGCACTTAAACAGGCCTCCGCGAGCTGGACAGGACCACCACGGTGGTGAAAACTGCTCTCTCGATCTTTCCTGCCCCTTAAACAGGCTTACACGAGCTTCACAGATCTTCCACGGTGGTTAAAACTACTTTCTAGATGATACTTGCACATAACCAAGCCTCCACGAGCTTCACAGGACCTCCGCAGTGGTGATAACTGCTTTCTCGATATTTCCTGGCACTTAAACAGGCATCCGCGAGCTGGACAGGACCACTACAGTGGTGAAAACTGCTCTCTCGATCTTACCTGGCACATAAACAGGCTTGCACGAGCTTCATCGAACCTCCTCAGTGGTGAAAACTGCTTTCTAGATGTCTCCTGGCACATAACCAGGCCTCCACGAGCTTCACAGGATCTCCACAGTGGTGAAAACTGCTCGCTCGATCATTCCTGGCACATAAACAGGCTTTCACGAGTTTAAAAGGACCTCCACAGTGGTGAAACCTACTGTCTCGATGTCTCATGGTAATTAACCAGGCCTACACGAGATTCACAGCACTTCCGCAGTGGTGAAGCCTGATTTCTCGATATTTTCTGCACTTAAACAGGCTTCCACGTGATTTACAGGACAATAACAGTGGTGAAAACTGCTTTGTCAAGCTTTCCTTGCACATAAACAGGCTTGCATGAGCTTCACAGAACCTCCACAATGGTGAAAACAGCTTTCTAGAAGTCTCCTTGCACATAACCAGGTCTGCACGAGCTTCAGAGGACAACCACAGTGGTGAAAACTGCCTTCTACATGCCTCCTGGCACATAACCAGGCCTCCACGAGTTTCACAGGGCCTCCACAGTGACGAAAACTACTTTCTCCATATCTCATGGTACTTAACCAGGCCTACACGAGTTTCACAGAACCTCCACAGCGGTGAAAACTGCTTTCTCGATATTTCCTGGCACTTAAACAGGCCTCCGCGAGCTGGACAGGACCACCACAGTGGTGAAAACTGCTCTCTCGATCTTTCCTGGCACATAAACAGGCTTACACGAGCTTCACAGATCTTCCACGGTGGTTAAAACTACTTTCTAGATGATACTTGCACATAACCAAGCCTCCACGAGCTTCACAGGACCTCCGCAGTGGTGATAACTGCTTTCTCGATATTTCCTGGCACTTAAACAGGCATCCGTGAGCTGGACAGGACCACTACAGTGGTGAAAACTGCTCTCTCGATCTTTCCTGGCACATAAACAGGCTTGCACGAGCTTCACAAAACCTCCACAGTGGTGAAAGCTGCTTTCTAGATGTCTCCTGGCACATAACCAGGCCTCCACGAGCTTCACAGGACCTCCACAGTGGTAAAAACTGCTTTCTAGAACACTCATGGTACTTAACCAGGCCAACACGAGATTCACAGCACCTCCGCAGTGGTGAAAACTGCTTTCTCGATATTTCCTAGCACTTAAACAAGCCTCCGCGACCTGGACAGGACCATCACAGTGGTGAAAACTTCTCTCTGGATCTTTCCTGCCACATAAACAGGCTTGTACGAGCTTCACAGAGCCTCCACAGTGGTGAAAACTGCTTTCTAGATGTCTCCTGGCACATAACCAGGCCTCCACGAGCTTTACAGGAGGTTGTATGTCGAGTGGGGGAGCACCAACACCGCTGGCACATCGATGTTCAAAATTTCACACATACATAAAGTGTGAAGTTAAAACATAAAGGGAGATGGGGATGGGGCATTTATGGCTTAGATGGATGGGGCATTTTATGGCTTAAATGGGTGGGTGGGGCATTTATGGCTTAAATCGGTGGGGCATTTTATGGCTTAAATGGGTGTGGTATTTATGACTTAAATGGGTGGGGCATTTATGGCTCAAATGGATGGGGCGGTTAGTTACTGTTTTTGGGAGATATGCTCAAAAAATACTGGTCTTCAGGGGAGTACCCTTTCCGGTCCTCGCATGACCACGGGTTTCGGTCCCTTTGAACTCCCGACCCGTGGCCTACTACAGAAAGGGCGGGACCACTCCCCGCCTAAGGTTTGCTTTGAGGAGCCCAGCTTTTGGTTGGCACATAGTGCTATGGGCATTCACAGTGCTATAAATATTCAAATTACTAAACAAATTGGGGGTGGGGCTCAATGGGTGGAGTTATCATATTAGCTTATAATAACTAGGGAGATGGGCGAACGGTTAACGTACGGGATTCTGGCTCGCTATCGTGTCGTCTTGGTGGAACGTCTGGGAGGCTTGTTCTCTGCTGGTAGGCGCTCCTGTACCGAAGATAATTCGGGTCTGTACTGCGGCGACCATCTCACGGTGAGTATTATTAGTTGTTTGTGTGTGATACTCGGTCGACGGGCTTTAAATGGGAGCGTGCTTCTCTTAGTAACGGCGTACCTATCCTAGTAACGGCATTGTTACGCTAGTTATGGCGTGTGCTTTACTATAGTAACGGTACGCCTAGGGCTGTAGTCGGTTCCATAAGGCTGAGCTAGGGGTTGGGGCTGCTCTGTGTTATCTGCGAGGCTCGCTCACAGTGTGAAGCTCATTCACATTAAAAATTACGAGTGTGAAGCTTACTCACACTTGAGTTACTACTGTGAGGCTCACTCACAGTTACGCTACGGGTGTAAAGCTCATTCACACTTGAGTTACCACTGTGAGGCTCATTCACCGTTATGTTACGAGTGTGAAGCTCATTCACATTTTTAAATTATGAGTGTGAAGCTCATTCACACTTCAGTTACATGTACTACTGTGAGGCTCATTCACCGTTACGAGTGTGAAGCTCATTCACACTTGAGTTACTACTGTGAGGTTCACTCACAGTTACGTTACGAGTCTGAAGCTCATTCACACTTGAGTTACTACAGTTACGTTATGGGTGTGAAGCTCATTCGCATTTTAAATTACGAGTGTGAGTGTGTTAGGATGAGGGCTTTATACTTTATACACATGTATCTATGTGGAGATGGATAAAAACGGGGTCTTTTTGACTACAGCTGTCCTTCCTCTCGCAATTAAATACACTGTGGTAGCTAGGTGGAGATCCCCTGCGGACGGGGTTGCGGGCCTGGGTGGGTTGACTGTACAAGCACATTGCCTGAGCGGATACTCTCACTATCCACCACCTCAGCCTCAGGCTCAATTATCTCTTCACCAAGGGGGTATCCTATGGTTAACTTTGGAAAATGGGAATGGGGCTGGGGGTTGTAAGGATGTATTCGACTAAGCTGTGGAAGGCTTGCTTGTGACCTAGTTACAACAGTAAGCTCAGATACTAAAACCTCTCTGTGTGCATGCTGTAGGTTTCTCTACGGGCTGGGTCAGGCTGTGTTAGGATAAGGGCTTTATACTTTATGCACATGTATCTATGTGGAGATGGATAAAGACGGGGTCTTTTTGACTACAGCTGTCCTTCCTCTCGCAATTAAATACACTGTGGTAGCTAGGTGGAGATCCCCTGCGGACGGGGTTGCGGGCCTGGGTGGGTTGACTGTACAAGCACATTGCCTGAGCGGATACTCTCACTATCCACCACCTCAGCCTCCGGCTCAATTACCTCTTCACCAAGGGGGTATACTATGGTTAACTTTGGGAAATGGGAATGGGGCTGGGACAAGGAATTATTATTGGAGAGATATTCCTTCATGCACAGTGAGAAGTCTAGCCTGTTGCTTATTGTCATGCTGTTTAGGTCTAAGGCATGCCTGAGGTATTATGGTTGTTAGAACACGTGCGTCTTCGGGTGGATCCATTGAAGGATGCTGCGGGTTCCCCATTTGGCAAGGCTGACAGACTTTATCTGTACCTGCATGTTCGGAAGTTGTATGTCGAGTGGGGGAGCACCAACACCGCTGGCACATCGATGTTCAAAATTTCACACATACATAAAGTGTGAAGTTAAAACAAAGGGAGATGGGGATGGGGCATTTATGGCTTAGATGGATGGGGCATTTTATGGCTTAAATGGGTGGGTGGGGCATTTATGGCTTAAATGGGTGGGGCATTTTATGGCTTAAATGGGTGTGGTATTTATGACTTAAATGGGTGGGGCATTTATGGCTCAAATGGATGGGCGGTTAGTTACTGTTTTTGGGAGATATGCTCAAAAAATACTGGTCTTCAGGGGAGTACCCTTTCCGGTCCTCGCATGACCACGGGTTTCGGTCCCTTTGAACTCCCGACCCGTGGCCTACTACAGAAAGGGCGGGACCACTCCCCGCCTAAGGTTTGCTTTGAGGAGCCCAGCTTTTGGTTGGCACATAGTGCTATGGGCATTCACAGTGCTATAAATATTCAAATTACTAAACAAATTGGGGGTGGGGCTCAATGGGTGGAGTTATCATATTAGCTTATAATAACTAGGGGGATGGGCGAACGGTTAACGTACGGGATTCTGGCTCGCTATCGTGTCGTCTTGGTGGAACGTCTGGGAGGCTTGTTCTCTGCTGGTAGGCGCTCCTGTACCGAAGATAATTCGGGTCTGTACTGCGGCGACCATCTCACGGTGAGTATTATTAGTTGTTTGTGTGTGATACTCGGTCGACGGGCTTTAAATGGGAGCGTGCTTCTCTTAGTAACGGCGTACCTATCCTAGTAACGGCATTGTTACGCTAGTTATGGCGTGTGCTTTACTATAGTAACGGTACGCCTAGGGCTGTAGTCGGTTCCATAAGGCTGAGCTAGGGGTTGGGGCTGCTCTGTGTTATCTGCGAGGCTCACTCACAGTGTGAAGCTCATTCACATTAAAAATTACGAGTGTGAAGCTTACTCACACTTGAGTTACTACTGTGAGGCTCACTCACAGTTACGCTACGGGTGTAAAGCTCATTCACACTTGAGTTACCACTGTGGGGCTCATTCACCGTTATGTTACGAGTGTGAAGCTCATTCACATTTTTAAATTATGAGTGTGAAGCTCATTCACACTTCAGTTACATGTACTACTGTGAGGCTCATTCACCGTTACGAGTGTGAAGCTCATTCACACTTGAGTTACTACTGTGAGGTTCACTCACAGTTACGTTACGAGTCTGAAGCTCATTCACACTTGAGTTACTACAGTTACGTTATGGGTGTGAAGCTCATTCGCATTTTAAATTACGAGTGTGAGTGTGTTAGGATGAGGGCTTTATACTTTATACACATGTATCTATGTGGAGATGGATAAAAACGGGGTCTTTTTGACTACAGCTGTCCTTCCTCTCGCAATTAAATACACTGTGGTAGCTAGGTGGAGATCCCCTGCGGACGGGGTTGCGGGCCTGGGTGGGTTGACTGTACAAGCACATTGCCTGAGCGGATACTCTCACTATCCACCACCTCAGCCTCCGGCTCAATTATCTCTTCACCAAGGGGGTATCCTATGGTTAACTTTGGAAAATGGGAATGGGGCTGGGGGTTGTAAAGATGTATTCGACTAAGCTGTGGAAGGCTTGCTTGTGACCTAGTTACAACAGTAAGCTCAGATACTAAAACCTCTCTGTGTGCATGCTGTAGGTTTCTCTACGGGCTGGGTCAGGCTGTGTTAGGATAAGGGCTTTATACTTTATGCACATGTATCTATGTGGAGATGGATAAAAACGGGGTCTTTTTGACTACAGCTGTCCTTCCTCTCGCAATTAAATACACTGTGGTAGCTAGGTGGAGATCCCCTGCGGACGGGGTTGCGGGCCTGGGTGGGTTGACTGTACAAGCACATTGCCTGAGCGGATACTCTCACTATCCACCACCTCAGCCTCCGGCTCAATTACCTCTTCACCAAGGGGGTATACTATGGTTAACTTTGGGAAATGGGAATGGGGCTGGGACAAGGAATTATTATTGGAGAGATATTCCTTCATGCACAGTGAGAAGTCTAGCCTGTTGCTTATTGTCATGCTGTTTAGGTCTAAGGCATGCCTGAGGTATTATGGTTGTTAGAACACGTGCGTCTTCGGGTGGATCCATTGAAGGATGCTGCGGGTTCCCCATTTGGCAAGGCTGACAGACCCTCCACAGTGGTGAAAACTGCATTCTAGAATCCTCCGGGCACATAACCAGGCCTCCACGAGCTTCACAGGACCTCCACAGTGGTGAAAACTGTTTTCTAGATGACTCCTCGTAGTTAACCAGGCCAACACGAGATTCACAGCACCTCCGCAGTGGTGAAAACTGCTTTCTCGATATTTCCTGGCACTAGAACAGGTCTCCGGGAGCTGGACATGACCACCACTGTGGTGAAAACTGCTCTCTCGATCTCTCCTGGCACATAAAGAGGCTTTCATGAGCTTCACAGAACATCCTCAGTGGTTAAAACTGCTTTCTAGATGCTTCCGGGCACATAACTAGGCCTCCACGAGCTTCACAGGACATCCACAGTGGTGAAAACTGCTTTCTCGATGGCTCATGGTACTTAACTAGGCCAACACGAGATTCACAGCACCTCCGCAGTGGTGAAAACTGCTTTCTCGATATTTCCTAGCAATTAAACAGGCCTCCCCGAGCTATACAGGACCACCTCAGTGGTAAAAACTGCTCTCTGGATCTTTCCTGGCACATAAACAGGCTTGCACGAGCCGCACAAAACCTCCACAGTGGTGAAAGCTGCTTTCTAGATGTCTCCTGGCACATAACCAGGCCTCCACGAGCTTCACAGGACCTCCACAGTGGTGAAAACTACATTCTAGATGCCTCCTTGCACATAACTATGCCTCCACGAGCTTCACAGGACCTCCACAGTGGTAAAAACTGCTTTCTAGATGACTCATGGTACTTAACCAGGCCAACACGAGATTCACAGCACCTCCGCAGTGGTGAAAACTGCTTTCTCGATATATCCTAGCACTTAAACTGGCCTCCACGAGCTGGACAGGACCACCACAGTGGTGAAAACTGCTCTCTGGATCTTTCTTGGCACATAAACAGGCTTTTACGAGTTTCACAAAACCTCCACAGTGGTGAAAACTGCTTTCTAGATGTCTCCTGGCACATAACCAGGCCTCAACGAGCTTCACAGGACCTCCACAGCGGCGAAAACTACCTTCTCGATGTCTCATGGTACTTAACCAGGCCTACACGAGATTCACAGCACCTCCGCAGTGGTGAAAACTGCTTTCTCGATATTTCCTGGCACTTAAACAGGCCTCCGCGAGCTGGACAGGAACACCACAGTGGTGAAAACTGCTCTCTCGATCTTTCCTGGCACATAAACAGGCTTGCACGAGCTTCACAGATCTTCCACGGTGGTGAAAACAACTTTCTAGATGATACTGGCACATAACCAAGCCTCCACGAGCTTCACAGGACCTCCGCAGTGGTGATAACTGCTTTCTCGATATTTCCTGGCACTTAAACAGGCATCCGCGAGCTGGACAAGACCACTACAGTGGTGAAAACTGCTCTCTCGATCTTTCCTGGCACATAAACAGGCTTGCACGAGCTTCACAAAACCTCCACAGTGGTGAAAACTGATTTCTAGATGTCTGCTGGCACATAACCAGGCCTCCACGAGCTTCACAGGACCTCCACAGTGGTGAAAACTGCTTTCTAGATGCCTCCTGGTACTTAACCAGGCCAACACGAGCTGGACAGGACCACCACAGTGGTGAAAACTGCTCTCTCGATCTTTCCTGGCACATAAACAGGCTTACACGAGCTTCACAGATCTTCCACGGTGGTGAAAACTACTTTCTAGATGATACTGGCACATAACCAAGCCTCCACGAGCTTCACAGGACCTCCGCAGTGGTGATAACTGCTTTCTCGATATTTCCTGGCACTTAAACAGGCATCCGCGAGCTGGACAGGACCACTACAGTGGTGAAAACTGCTCTCTCGATCTTTCCTGGCACATAAACAGGCTTGCACGAGCTTCACAAAACCTCCACAGTGGTGAAAGCTGCTTTCTAGATGTCTCCTGGCACATAACCAGGCCTCCACGAGCTTCACAGGACCTCCACAGTGGTGAAAACTACATTCTAGATGCCTCCTTGCACATAACTATGCCTCCACGAGCTTCACAGGACCTCCACAGTGGTAAAAACTGCTTTCTAGAACACTCCTGGTACTTAACCAGGCCAACACGAGATTCACAGCACCTTCGCAGTGGTGAAAACTGCTTTCTCGATATTTCCTGGCACTTAAACAGGCATCCGCGAGCTGGACAGGACCACTACAGTGGTGAAAACTGCTCTCTCGATCTTTCCTGGCACATAAATAGGCTTGCACGAGCTTCACAAAACCTCCACAGTGGTGAAAGCTGCTTTCTAGATGTCTCCTGGCACATAACCAGGCCTCCACGAGCTTCACAGGACCTCCACAGTGGTGAAAACTACATTCTAGATGCCTCCTTGCACATAACTATGCCTCCACGAGCTTCACAGGACCTCCACAGTGGTAAAAACTGCTTTCTAGAACACTCATGGTACTTAACCAGGCCAACACGAGATTCACAGCACCTCCGCAGTGGTGAAAACTGCTTTCTCGATATTTCCTAGCACTTAAACAAGCCTCCGCGACCTGGACAGGACCACCACAGTGGTGAAAACTTCTCTCTGGATCTTTCCTGCCACATAAACAGGCTTGTACGAGCTTCACAGAGCCTCCACAGTGGTGAAAACTGCTTTCTAGATGTCTCCTGGCACATAACCAGGCCTCCACGAGCTTTACAGGACCTCCACAGTGGTGTAAACTGCTTAGTCGATGCATCCTGGTACTTAACCAGGCCAACACGAGATTCACAGCACTTCCGCAGTGGTGAAAACTGCTTTCTCGATATTTCCTGTCACTTAAACGGGCCTCCGCGTGCTGGACAGGACCACCACAGTGGTAAAATCAGCTCTCTCGATCTTTCCTGGCACATAAACAGGCTTGCACGAGCTTCACAGACCCTCCACAGTGGTGAAAACTGCATTCTAGATTCCTCCAGGCACATAACCAGGCCT
Source organism: Agelas oroides (assembly GCA_949130485.1). Lineage (NCBI taxonomy): Eukaryota > Metazoa > Porifera > Demospongiae > Agelasida > Agelasidae > Agelas > Agelas oroides. Next base: position 4,581,380 of record OX422196.1, on the reverse strand, counting down.
CCACGAGCTTCACAGGACCTCCACAGTGGTGAAAACTGTTTTCTACATGCCTCCTCGTAGTTAACCAGGCCAACACGAGATTCACAGCACCTCCGCAGTGGTGAAAACTGCTTTCTCGATATTTCCTGGCACTAGAACAGGTCTCCGGGAGCTGGACATGACCACCACTGTGGTGAAAACTGCTCTCTCGATCTCTCCTGGCACATAAAGAGGCTTTCATGAGCTTCACAGAACATCCTCAGTGGTTAAAACTGCTTTCTAGATGCTTCCGGGCACATAACTAGGCCTCCACGAGCTTCACAGGACATCCACAGTGGTGAAAACTGCTTTCTCGATGGCTCATGGTACTTAACTAGGCCAACACGAGATTCACAGCACCTCCGCAGTGGTGAAAACTGCTTTCTCGATATTTCCTAGCAATTAAACAGGCCTCCCCGAGCTATACAGGATCACCTCAGTGGTAAAAACTGCTCTCTGGATCTTTCCTGGCACATAAACAGGCTTGCACGAGCCTCACAAAACCTCCACAGTGGTGAAAGCTGCTTTCTAGATGTCTCCTGGCACATAACCAGGCCTCCACGAGCTTCACAGGACCTCCACAGTGGTGAAAACTACATTCTAGATGCCTCCTTGCACATAACTATGCCTCCACGAGCTTCACAGGACCTCCACAGTGTTAAAAACTGCTTTCTAGATGACTCATGGTACTTAACCAGGCCAACACGAGATTCACAGCACCTCCGCAGTGGTGAAAACTGCTTTCTCGATATTTCCTAGCACTTAAACAAGCCTCCGCGACCTGGACAGGACCACCACAGTGGTGAAAACTTCTCTCTGGATCTTTCCTGCCACATAAACAGGCTTGTACGAGCTTCACAGAGCCTCCACAGTGGTGAAAACTGCTTTCTCGATGGCTCATGGTACTTAACTAGGCGAACACGAGATTCACAGCACCTCCGCAGTGGTGAAAACTGCTTTCTCGATATTTCCTAGCAATTAAACAGGCCTCCGCGAGCTGGACAGAACCACCACAGTGGTTAAAACTGCTCTCTCGATCTTTCCTGGCACATAAACAGGCATGCACGAGCTTCACAGAACTTCCTCAGTGGTGAATACTGCTTTCTAGATGCTTCCTGGCACATAACCAGGCCACCACGACCTTCACAGGACTTCCACTGTGGTGAAAACTGCTTTCTCGATGTGTTATGGTACTTAACCAGGCCAACACGAGATTCACAGCCACTCCGCAGAGGTGAAAACTGCTTTCTAGATATCTCCGGGCACAAAACCATGCCTCCACGAGCTTCACGGGACCTCCACAGTGGTGAAAACTGTTTTCTAGATGCCTCCTGGTAGTTAACCAGGCCAACACGAGATTCACAGCACCTCCGCAGTGGTGAAAACTGCTTTCTCGAAATTTCCTGGCACTAAAACAGGCCTCCGGGAGCTGGAGAGGACCACCACAGTGGTGAAAACTGCTCACTCGATCTTTCCTGGCACATAAACAGGCTTGCACGTGCTTCACAGAACCTCCTCAGTGGTGAAAACTGTTTTCTAGATGCCTCTTGGCACATAAGCAGGCCTCCACGAGCTTCACAGTACTTCCACAGTGGTGCAAACTGCTTTCTCGAATCCTCATGGTACTTAACCAGGCCAACACGAGATTCACAGCACCTCCGCAGTGGTGAAAACTGCTGGAGGACTGGTTATGTGCCAGGAGATATCTAGAAAGCAGTTTTCACCAGTGTGGAGGTTCTGTGAAGTTCGTGCCAGCCTGTTTATGTGCTAGGAGAGATCCACAGAGCAGTTTTCACCACTGTGGTGGTCCTGTCCAGCTCGCGGAGGCCTGTTTAAGTGCTACGAAATATTGAGAAACGAGCTTCACAGGACCTCCACAGTGGTGAAATCTGCTTTCTAGAAGCCTCCTGATACTTAACCAGGCCAACACGAGATTCACAGCACCTCCGCAGTGGTGAAAAATGCTTTCTCGATATTTCCTAGCACTTAAACAGGCCTCCGCGAGCTGGACAGGATCACTACAGTGGTGAAAACTGCTCACTCGATCTTTCCTGGCACATAAACAGGCTTGCACGAGCTTCACATGCAGAACCTCCTCAGCGGTGAAAGCTGCTTTCTAGATGCTTCCTGGTACATAAGCAGGCCTCCACGAGCTTCACAGGACCTCCACAGTGGTGCAAACTGCTTTCTCGAATCCTCATGGTACTTAACCAGGCCAACACGAGATTCACAGCACCTCCGCAGTGGTGAAAACTGCTTTCTCAATATTTCCTAGCACTTAAACAGGCCTCCGTGAGCTGGACAGGACCACCACAGTGGTGAAAACTGCTCTGTGGATCTCTCCTGGCACATAAACAGGCTGGCACGAGCTTCACAGAACATCCACACTGGTGAAAACTGCTTTATAGATATCTCCTGGCACATAACCAGTCCTCCACGAGCTTCACAGGACCTCCACAGTGGTGAAATCTGCTTTCTAGATGCCTCCTGATACTTAACCAGGCCAACACGAGATTCACAGCACCTCCGCAGTGGTGATAAATGCTTTCTCGATATTTCCTAGCACTTAAACAGGCCTCCGCGAGCTGGACAGGACCACTACATTGGTGAAAACTGCTCACTCGATCTTTCCTGGCACATAAACAGGCTTGCACGAGCTTCACATGCAGAACCTCCTCAGCGGTGAAAACTGCTTTCTAGATGCTTCCTGGCACCTAAGCAGGCCTCCACGAGCTTCACAGGACCTCCACAGTGGTGCAAACTGCTTTCTCGAAACCTCATGGTACTTAGCCAGGCCAACACGAGATTCACAGCACCTCCGCAGTGGTGAAAACTGCTTTCTCAATATTTCCTAGCACTTAAACAGGCCTCCGCGAGCTGGACAGGACCACCACAGTGGTGAAAACTGCTCTGTGTATCTATCCTGGCACATAAACAGGCTGGCACGAGCTTCACAGAACCTCCACACTGGTCAAAACTGCTTTCTAGGTATCTCCTGGCACATATCCAGTCCTCCACGAGCTTCACAGGACCTCCACAGTGGTGAAATCTGCTTTCTAGATGCCTCCTGATACTTAACCAGGCCAACACGAGATTCACAGCACCTCCGCAGTGGTGAAAAATGCTTTCTCGATATTTCCTAGCACTTAAACAGGCCTCCGCAAGCTGGACAGGACCACTACAGTGGTGAAAACTGCTCACTCGATCTTTCCTGGCACATAAACAGGCTTGCACGAGCTTCACATGGAGAACCTCCTCAGCGGTGAAATCTGCTTTCTAGATGCTTCCTGGTCCATAACAAGGCCACCACGACCTTCACAGGACTTCCACAGTGGTTAAAACTGCTTTCTACATGTTTCCTGGCAAATAACCAGGCCTCCACGAGCTTCACAGGTCCTCCATAGTGGTGAAAACAGCTTTCTTGATGCTTCATGGTACTTAACCAAGCCAACACGAGATTCACAGCACCTCCACAGTGGTGAAAACTGCTTTCTCGATATTTCCTGGCACTTAAACAGGCCTCCGCCAGCTGGACAGGATCACCAAGTTGGTGAAAACTGCTCTCTCGATCTTTCCTGGCACATAAACAGGCTTGCACGAGCTTCACAGAACCTCCTCAGCGGTGAAAACTGCTTTCTAGATGCTTCCTGGTACATAAGCAGGCCTCCACGAGCTTCACAGGACCTCCACAGTGGTGCAAACTGCTTTCTCGAATCCTCATGGTACTTAACCAGGCCAACACGAGATTCACAGCACCTCCGCAGTGGTGAAAACTGCTTTCTCAATATTTCCTAGCACTTAAACAGGCCTCCGTGAGCTGGACAGGACCACCACAGTGGTGAAAACTGCTCTGTGGATCTCTCCTGGCACATAAACAGGCTGGCACGAGCTTCACAGAACATCCACACTGGTGAAAACTGCTTTATAGATATCTCCTGGCACATAACCAGTCCTCCACGAGCTTCACAGGACCTCCACAGTGGTGAAATCTGCTTTCTAGATGCCTCCTGATACTTAACCAGGCCAACACGAGATTCACAGCACCTCCGCAGTGGTGATAAATGCTTTCTTGATATTTCCTAGCACTTAAACAGGCCTCCGCGAGCTGGACAGGACCACTACATTGGTGAAAACTGCTCACTCGATCTTTCCTGGCACATAAACAGGCTTGCACGAGCTTCACATGCAGAACCTCCTCAGCGGTGAAAACTGCTTTCTAGATGCTTCCTGGCACCTAAGCAGGCCTCCACGAGCTTCACAGGACCTCCACAGTGGTGCAAACTGCTTTCTCGAAACCTCATGGTACTTAGCCAGGCCAACACGAGATTCACAGCACCTCCGCAGTGGTGAAAACTGCTTTCTCAATATTTCCTAGCACTTAAACAGGCCTCCGCGAGCTGGACAGGACCACCACAGTGGTGAAAACTGCTCTGTGTATCTATCCTGGCACATAAACAGGCTGGCACGAGCTTCACAGAACCTCCACACTGGTCAAAACTGCTTTCTAGGTATCTCCTGGCACATATCCAGTCCTCCACGAGCTTCACAGGACCTCCACAGTGGTGAAATCTGCTTTCTAGATGCCTCCTGATACTTAACCAGGCCAACACGAGATTCACAGCACCTCCGCAGTGGTGAAAAATGCTTTCTCGATATTTCCTAGCACTTAAACAGGCCTCCGCAAGCTGGACAGGACCACTACAGTGGTGAAAACTGCTCACTCGATCTTTCCTGGCACATAAACAGGCTTGCACGAGCTTCACATGGAGAACCTCCTCAGCGGTGAAATCTGCTTTCTAGATGCTTCCTTGTCCATAACAAGGCCACCACGACCTTCACAGGACTTCCACAGTGGTTAAAACTGCTTTCTACATGTCTCCTGGCAAATAACCAGGCCTCCACGAGCTTCACAGGTCCTCCATAGTGGTGAAAACAGCTTTCTCGATGCTTCATGGTACTTAACCAAGCCAACACGAGATTCACAGCACCTCCACAGTGGTGAAAACTGCTTTCTCGATATTTCCTGGCACTTAAACAGGCCTCCGCCAGCTGGACAGGATCACCAAGTTGGTGAAAACTGCTCTCTCGATCTTTCCTGGCACATAAACAGGCTTGCACGAGCTTCACAGAACCTCCACGGTGGTGAAAACTGCTTTGTAGATATCACCGGGCACATAACCAGGCCTCCACGAGCTTCACAGGACCTCCACAGTGGTGAAAACTGTTTTCTAGATGCCTCCTGGTAGTTAACCAGGCCAACAAGAGATTCACAGCACCTCCGCAGTGGTGAAAACTGCTTTCTCGATATTTCCTGGCTCTACAACAGGCCTCCGGGAGCTGGACAGGACCACCACAGTGGTAAAAACTGCTCTCTCGATCTATCCTGGCACATACACAGGCTTGCACGTGCTTCACAGAACCACCTCAGTGGTGAAAACTGCTTTCTAGATGCTTCCTGACACATAACCAGGCCTTCACGAGCTTCACAGGACCTCCACAGTGGTGAAAACTGCTCTCTGGATCTTTCCTGGCACATAAACAGGCTTGCACGAACTTCACGGAACCTCCACAGTGGTAAAAACTGCTTTCTAGATGTCTCCTGGTACTTAACCAGGCCAACACGAGATTCACAGCACTTCCGCAGTGGTGAAAGGTGCTTTCTCGATATTTCCTGTCACTTAAACGGGCCTCCGCGAGCTGGACAGGACCAACACAGTGGTTAAAACTGCTCTCTCGATCTTTCCTGGCACATAAACAGGCATGCACGAGCTTCACAGAACCTCCTCAGTGGTGAAAACTGCTTTCTAGATGCTTCCTGGCACATAACCAGGCCACCACGACCTTCACAGGACTTCCACTGTGGTGAAAACTGCTTTCTCGATGCGTTATGGTACTTAACCAGGCCAACACGAGATTCACAGCCACTCCGCAGAGGTGAAAACTGCTTTCTAGATATCTCCGGGCACAAAACCATGCCTCCACGAGCTTCACGGGACCTCCACAGTGGTGAAAACTGTTTTCTAGATGCCTCCTGGTAGTTAACCAGGCCAACACGAGATTCACAGCACCTCCGCAGTGGTGAAAACTGCTTTCTCGAAATTTCCTGGCACTAAAACAGGCCTCCGGGAGCTGGAGAGGACCACCACAGTGGTGAAAACTGCTCACTCGATCTTTCCTGGCACATAAACAGGCTTGCACGTGCTTCACAGAACCTCCTCAGTGGTGAAAACTGTTTTCTAGATGCCTCTTGGCACATAAGCAGGCCTCCACGAGCTTCACAGGACTTCCACAGTGGTGCAAACTGCTTTCTCGAATCCTCATGGTACTTAACCAGGCCAACACGAGATTCACAGCACCTCCGCAGTGGTGAAAACTGCTTTCTCAATATTTCGTAGCACTTAAACAGGCCTCCGCGAGCTGGACAGGACCACCACAGTGGTGAAAACTGCTCTGTGGATCTCTCCTGGCACATAAACAGGCTGGCACGAGCTTCACAGAACCTCCACACTGGTGAAAACTGTTTTCTAGATGCCTCTTGGCACATAAGCAGGCCTCCACGAGCTTCACAGGACTTCCACAGTGGTGAAATCTGCTTTCTAGATGCCTCCTGGTACTTAACCAGGCCAACACGAGATTCACAGCACCTCCGCAGTGGTGAAAAATGCTTTCTCGATATTTCCTAGCACTTAAACAGGCCTCCGCGAGCTGGACAGGACCACCACAGTGGTTAAAACTGCTCTCTCGATTTTTCCTGGCACATAAACAGGCTTGCTCGAGCTTCAGAGAACCTCCTCAGTGGTGTAAACTGCTTTCTAGATGCTTTCTAGCACATAACCAGGCCACCACGACCTTCACAGGACTTCCACAGTGGTGAAAACTGCTTTATCGATGCGTCCTGGTACTTAACCAGGCCAACACGAGATTCACAGCGACTCCGCAGTGGTGAAAACTGATTTTTCGATATTTCCTGGCATTTAAACAAGCCTCTGCGAGCTGGACAGGACCACCACAGTGGTTAAAACTGCTCTCTCGATCTTTCCTGGCACATAAACAGGCTTGCACGAGCTTCACAGAACCTCCACAGTGGTGAAAACTGCTTTCTAGGTATCTCCGGGCACTTAACCATGCCTCCACGAGCTTTACAGAATCTCCACAGTGGTGAAAACTGTTTTCTAGATGCCTCCTGGTAGTTAACTAGGCCAACACGAGATTCACAGCACCTCCGCAGTGGTGAAAACTGCTTTCTCGATATTTTTTCCTGGCACTGAAACAGGCCTCCGGGAGCTCGACAGGACCACCACAGTCGTGAAAACTGCTCTCTCGATCTTTCGTAGCATATAAACAGGCTTGCACGTGCTTCACAGAACCTCCTCAGTGGTGAAAACTGCTTTCTAGATTCTTCCTGGCACATAAACAGGCCTCCACGAGCTTCACAGGAGCTCCACAGTGGTGAAAAATGCTTTCTCGAATCCTCATGGTACTTAACCAGGCCAACACGAGATTCACAGCACCTCCGAGGTGGTGAAAAATGCTTTCTCGATATTTCCTAGCACTTAAACAGGCCTCCGCGAGCTGGACAGGACCACCACAGTGGTGAAAACTGCTCTATGGATCTCTCCTAGCACATAAACAGGCTGGCACGAGCTTCACAGAACCTCCACACTGGTGTAAACTGCTTTCAAGATATCTCCTGGCACATAACCAGGCCTCCACGAGCTTCACAGGACCTCCACAGTGGTGAAAACTGCTTTCTAGATGCCTCCTGGTACTTAACCAGGCCAACACGAGATTCACAGCACCTCCGCAGTGGTGAAAAATGCTTTGTCGATATTTCCTAGCACTTAAACAGGCCTCCGAGAGCTGGACAGGACAACTACAGTGGTGAAAACTGCTCACTCGATCTTTCCTGGTACATAAACAGGTTTGCACGAGCTTCACAGAACCTCCTCAGCGGTGAAATCTGCTTTCTAGATGCTTCCTGGTACATAACAAGGCCACCACGACCTTCACAGGACTTCCACAGTGGTGAAAACTGTTTTCTCGATGCGTCATGGTACTTAACCAGGCCAACACGAGATTCACAGCCACTCCGCAGTGGTGAAAACTGCTTTCTCGATATTTCCTGGCATTTAAACAGGCCTCTGCGAGCCGGACAGGACCACCACAGTGGTTAAAACTGCTCTCTCGATCTTTCCTGGCACATAAACAGGCTTGCACGAGCTTCACAGAACCTCCACTGTGGTGAAAACTGCTTTCTAGATATCTCCGGGCACTTATCCATGCCTCCACGAGCTTTACAGAATCTCCACAGTGGTGAAAACTGTTTTCTAGATGCCTCCTGGTAGTTAACTAGGCCAACACGAGATTCACAGCACCTCCGCAGTGGTGAAAACTGCTTTCTCGATATTTCCTGGCACTGAAACAGGCCTTTGCGAGCCGGACAGGACCACCACAGTGGTTAAAACTGCTCTCTCGATCTTTCCTGACACATTAACAGGCCTGCACGAGGTTCACAGAACCTCCACAGTGGTTAAAACTGATTTCTACATGTCTCCTGGCAAATAACCAGGCCTCCACGAGCTTCACAGGTCCTCCATAGTGGTGAAAACTGCTTTCCCGATGCCTCATGGTACTTAACCAAGCCAACACGAGATTCACAGCACCTCCGCAGTGGTGAAAACTGCTTTCTCGATATTTCCTGGCACTTAAACAGGCCTCCGCCAGCTGGACAGGATCACCACAGTGGTAAAAACTGCTCTCTCGATCTTTCCTGGCACATAAACAGGCTTGCACGTGCTTCACAGAACCTCCTCAGTGGTGAAAACTGCTTTCTAGATGCTTCCTGGCACATAACCAGGCCTTCACGAGCTTCACAGGACCTCCACAGTGGTGAAAAATGCTCTCTGGATATTTCCTGGCACATAAACAGTCTTGCACGAACTTCACGGAACCTCCACAGAGGTGAAAACTGCTTTCTAGATGTCTCCTGGTACTTAACCAGGCCTACACGAGATTCACAGCACTTCCGCAGTGGTGAAAGCTGCTTTCTCGATATCTCCTGTCACTTAAACGGTCCTCCGCGAGCTGGACAGAACCAACACAGTGGTGAAAACTGCTCTCTCGATCTTTCCTGGCACATAAACCGGATTGCACGAGCTTCACAGAACCTCCACGGTGGTGAAAACTGCTTTCTAGATATCTCCGGGCACATAACCAGGCCAACACGAGATTCACTGCACTTCCACAGTGGTGAAAGCTGCTTTCTCGATATTTCCTGTCACTTAAACGGGCCTCCGCGAGCTGGATAGGACCAACACAGTGGTGAAAACTGCTCTGTGTATCTCTCCTGGCACATAAACAGGCTGGCACGAGCTTCACAGAACCTCGACACTGGTGAAAACTACTTTCTAGATATCTCCTGGCACATAACCAGGCCTCCACGAGCTTCACAGGACCTCCACAGTGGTGAAATCTGCTTTCTAGATGCCTCCTGGTACTTAACCAGGCCAACACGAGATTCATAGCACCTCCGCAGTGATGAAAAATGCTTTCTCAATATTTTCTAGCACTTAAACAGGCCTCCGCGAGCTGTACAGGGCCACCACAGTGGTTAAAACTGCTCTCTCGATCTTTCCTGGCACATAAACAGGCTTGCACGAGCTTCAGAGAACCTCCTCAGTGGTGAAAACTGCTTTCTAGATGCTTTCTGGCACATAACCAGGCCACCACGACCTTCACAGGACTTCCACAGTGGTGAAAACTGCTTTATCGATGCGTCATGGTACTTAACCAGGCCAACACGAGATTCACAGCCACTCCGCAGTGGTGAAAACTGCTTTCTCGATATTTCCTGGCACATAAACAGGCTTGCACGAACTTCACAGAACCTCCACGGTGGTGAAAACTGCTTTCTAGATATCTCCGGGCACATAACCAGGCCAACACGAGATTCACAGCACTTCCACAGTGGTGAAAGCTGCTTTCTCGATATTTCCTATCACTTAAACGGGCCTCCGCGAGCTGGAAAGGACCAACACGGTGGTGAAAACTGCTCTGTGTATCTCTCCTGGCACATAAACAGGCTGGCACGAGCTTCACAGAACCTCGACACTGGTGAAAACTACTTTCTAGATATCTCCTGGCACATAACCAGGCCTCCACGAGCTTCACAGGACCTCCACAGTGGTGAAATCTGCTTTCTAGATGCCTCCTGGTACTTAACCAGGCCAACACGAGATTCATAGCACCTCCGCAGTGATGAAAAATGCTTTCTCAATATTTTCTAGCACTTAAACAGGCCTCCGCGAGCTGTACAGGGCCACCACAGTGGTTAAAACTGCTCTCTCGATCTTTCCTGGCACATAAACAGGCTTGCACGAGCTTCAGAGAACCTCCTCAGTGGTGAAAACTGCTTTCTAGATGCTTTCTGGCACATAACCAGGCCACCACGACCTTCACAGGACTTCCACAGTGGTGAAAACTGCTTTATCGATGCGTCATGGTACTTAACCAGGCCAACACGAGATTCACAGCGACTCCGCAGTGGTGAAAACTGCTTTCTCGATATTTCCTGGCATTTAAACAAGCCTCTGTGACCTGGACAGGACCACCACAGTGGTTAAAACTGCTCTCTCGATCTTTCCTGGCACATAAACAGGCTTGCACGAACTTCACAGAACCTCCACGGTGGTGAAAACTGCTTTCTAGATATCTCCGGGCACTTAACCATGCCTCCACGAGCTTTACAGAATCTCCACAGTGGTGAAAACTGTTTTGTAGATGCCTCCTGGTAGTTAACCAGGCCAACATGAGATTCACAGCACCTCCGCAGTGGTGAAAACTGCTTTCTCGATATTTCCTGGCACTAAAACAGGCCTCCGCGAGCTCGACAGGACTACCACAGTGGTGAAAACTGCACTCTCGATCTTTCGTAGCACATAAACAGGCTTCCACGTGCTTCACAGAACCTCCTCAGTGGTGAAAACTGCTTTCTAGATTCTTCCCGGCACATAACCAGGCCTCCACGAGCTTCACAGCACCTCCACAGTGGTGAAAAATGCTTTCTTGAATCCTCATGGTACTTAACCAGGCCAACACGAGATTCACAGCACCTCCAAGGTAGTGAAAACTGCTTTCTCGATATTTCCTAGCACTTAACCATGCCTCCACGAGCTTTACAGAATCTCCACAGTGGTGAAAACTGTTTTCTAGATGCCTCCTGGTAGTTAACCAGGCCAACATGAGATTCACAGCACCTCCGCAGTGGTGAAAACTGCTTTCTCGATATTTCCTGGCACTAAAACAGGCCTCCGCGAGCTCGACAGGACTACCACAGTGGTGAAAACTGCACTCTCGATCTTTCGTAGCACATAAACAGGCTTCCACGTGCTTCACAGAACCTCCTCAGTGGTGAAAACTCCTTTCTAGATGCTTCCTGGCACATAACCAGGCCTCCACGAGCTTCACAGGACCTCCACAGTGGTGAAAAATGCTTTCTTGAATCCTCATGGTACTTAACCAGGCCAACACGAGATTCACAGCACCTCCGAGGTAGTGAAAACTGCTTTCTCGATATTTCCTAGCACTTAAACAGGCCTCCGCGAGCTGGACAGGACCACCACAGTGGTGAAAACTGCTCTATGGATCTCTCCTAGCACATAAACAGGCTGGCACGAGCTTCACAGAACCTCCACACTGGTGTAAACTGCTTTCTAGATATCTCCTGGCACATAACCAGGCCTCCACGAGCTTCACAGGACCTCCACAGTGGTGAAAACTGCTTTCTAGATGCCTCCTGGTACTTAACCAGGCCAACACGAGATTCACAGCACCTCCGCAGTGGTGAAAAATGCTTTCTCGATATTTCCTAGCACTTAAACAGGCCTCCGAGAGCTGGACAGGTCAACTACAGTGGTGAAAACTGCTCACTCGATCTTTCCTGGCACATAAACAGGCTTGCACGAGCTTCACAGAACCTCCTCAGCGGTGAAATCTGCTTTCTAGATGCTTCCTGGTACATAACAAGGCCACCACGACCTTCACAGGACTTCCACAGTGGTGAAAACTGCTTTCTCGATGCGTCATGGTACTTAACCAGGCAAACACGAGATTCACAGCCCCTCCGCACTGGTGAAAACTGCTTTCTCGATATTTCCTGGCTTTTAAACAGGCCTCTGCGAGCCGGACAGGACCACCACAGTGGTTAAAACTGCTCTCTCGATCTTTCCTGGCACATTAACAGGCCTGCACGAGCTTCACAGAACCTCCACAGTGGTTAAAACTGCTTTCTACATGTCCCCTGGCAAATAACCAGGCCTCCACGAGCTTCACAGGTCCTCCATAGTGGTGAAAACTGCTTTCCCGATGCCTCATGGTACTTAACCAAGCCAACACGAGATTCACTGCACCTCCGCAGTGGTGAAAACTGCTTTCTCGATATTTCCTGGCACTTAAACAGGCCTCAGCCAGCTGGACAGGATCACCACAGTGGTAAAAACTGCTCTCTCGATCTTTCCTGGCACATAAACAGGCTTGCACGTGCTTCACAGAACCTCCTCAGTGGTGAAAACTGCTTTATAGATGCTTCCTGGCACATAACCAGGCCTTCACGAGCTTCACAGGACCTCCACAGTGGTGAAAAATGCTCTCTGGATATTTACTGGCACATAAACAGTCTTGCACGAACTTCACGGCACCTCCAGAGTGGTGAAAACTGCTTTCTAGATGTCTCCTGGTACTTAACCAGGCCAACACGAGATTCACAGGACTTCCACAGTGGTGAAAACTGCTTTATCGATGCGTCATGGTACTTAACCAGGCCAACACGATATTCACAGCGACTCCGCAGTGGTGAAAACTGCTTTCTCGATATTTCCTGGCATTTAAACAAGCCTCTGTGACCTGGAGAGGACCACCACAGTGGTTAAAACTGCTCTCTCGATCTTTCCTGGCACATAAACAGGCTTGCACGAACTTCACAGAACCTCCACAGTGGTTAAAACTGCTTTATAGATATCTCCGGGCACTTAACCATGACTCCACGAGCTTTACAGAATCTCCACAGTGGTGAAAACTGTTTTCTAGATGCCTCCTGGTAGTTAACCAGGCCAACATGAGATTCACAGCACCTCCGCAGTGGTGAAAACTGCTTTCTCGATATTTCCTGGCACTAAAACAGGCCTCCGCGAGCTCGACAGGACCACCACAGTGGTGAAAACTGCTCTCTCGATCTTTCGTAGCACATAAACAGGCTTCCACGTGCTTCACAGAACCTCCTCAGTGGTGAAAACTGCTTTCTAGATGCTTCCTGGCACATAACCAGGCCTCCACGAGCTTCACAGGAGCTCCACAGTGGTGAAAAATGCTTTCTCGAATCCTCATGGTACTTAACCAGGCCAACACGAGATTCACAGCACCTCCGGGGTGGTGAAAACTGCTTTCTCGATATTTCCTAGCACTTAAACAGGCCTCTGCGAGCTGGACAGGACCACCACAGTGGTGAAAACTGCTCTATGGATCTCTCCTAGCACATAAACAGGCTGGCACGAGCTTCACAGAACCTCCACACTGGTGTAAACTGCTTTCTAGATATCTCCTGGCACATAACCAGGCCTCCACGAGCTTCACAGGACCTCCACAGTGGTGAAAACTGCTTTCTAGATGCCTCCTGGTACTTAACCAGGCCAACACGAGATTCACAGCACCTCCGCAGTGGTGAAAAATGCTTTCTCGATATTTCCTGGCTCTAAAACAGGCCTCCGGGAGCAGGACAGGACCACCACAGTGGTAAAAACAGCTCTCTCGATCTTTCCTGGCCCATAAACAGGCTTGCACGAGCTTCACAGAACCTCCACGGTGGTGAAAACTGCTTTCTAGATATCACCGGGCACATAACGAGGCCTCCACGAGCTTCACAGGACCTCCACAGTGGTGAAAACTGTTTTCTAGATGCCTCCTGGTAGTTAACCAGGCCAACAAGAGATTCACAGCACCTCCGCAGTGGTGAAAACTGCTTTCTCGATATTTCCTGGCTCTAAAACAGGCCTCCGGGAGCAGGACAGGACCACCACAGTGGTAAAAACTGCTCTCTCGATCTTTCCTGGCACATAAACAGGCTTGCACGTGCTTCACAGAACCTCCTCAGTGGTGAAAACTGCTTTCTAGATGCTTCCTGGCACATAACCAGGCCTTCACGAGCTTCACAGGACATCCACGGTGGTGAAAACTGCTCTCTGGATCTTTCCTGGCACATAAACAGGCTTGCACGAACTTCACGGAACCTCCACAGTGGTGAAAACTGCTTTCTAGATGTCTCCTGGTACTTAACCAGGCCAATACGAGATTCACAGCACTTCCGCAGTGGTGAAAGCTGCTTTTTCGATATTTCCTGTCACTTAAACGGGCCTCCGCGAGCTGGACAGGACCAACACAGTGGTGAAATCAGCTCTCTCGATCTCTCCTGGCACAGAAACAGGCTGGCACTAGCTTCACTGAACTTCCACACTGGTGAAAACTGCTTTCTAGATAACTCCTGGCACATAAACAGGCCTCCACGAGCTTCACAGGACCTCCACAGTGGTGAAAACTGCTTTCTAGATGCCTCATGGTAGTTAACCAGGCCAACACGAGATTAACAGCACCTCCGCAGTGGTGAATAAAGCTTTCTCGATATTTCCTAGCACTTAAACAGGCCTCTGCGAGCCGGACAGGACCACCACAGTGGTTAAAACTGCTCTCTCGATCTTTCCTGGCACATTAACAGGCCTGCACGAGCTTCACAGAACCTCCACAGTGGTTAAAACTGCTTTCTACATGTCCCCTGGCAAATAACCAGGCCTCCACGAGCTTCACAGGTCCTCCATAGTGGTGAAAACTGCTTTCCCGATGCCTCATGGTACTTAACCAAGCCAACACGAGATTCACTGCACCTCCGCAGTGGTGAAAACTGCTTTCTCGATATTTCCTGGCACTTAAACAGGCCTCAGCCAGCTGGACAGGATCACCACAGTGGTAAAAACTGCTCTCTCGATCTTTCCTGGCACATAAACAGGCTTGCACGTGCTTCACAGAACCTCCTCAGTGGTGAAAACTGCTTTATAGATGCTTCCTGGCACATAACCAGGCCTTCACGAGCTTCACAGGACCTCCACAGTGGTGAAAAATGCTCTCTGGATATTTACTGGCACATAAACAGTCTTGCACGAACTTCACGGCACCTCCAGAGTGGTGAAAACTGCTTTCTAGATGTCTCCTGGTACTTAACCAGGCCAACACGAGATTCACAGGACTTCCACAGTGGTGAAAACTGCTTTATCGATGCGTCATGGTACTTAACCAGGCCAACACGATATTCACAGCGACTCCGCAGTGGTGAAAACTGCTTTCTCGATATTTCCTGGCATTTAAACAAGCCTCTGTGACCTGGAGAGGACCACCACAGTGGTTAAAACTGCTCTCTCGATCTTTCCTGGCACATAAACAGGCTTGCACGAACTTCACAGAACCTCCACAGTGGTTAAAACTGCTTTATAGATATCTCCGGGCACTTAACCATGACTCCACGAGCTTTACAGAATCTCCACAGTGGTGAAAACTGTTTTCTAGATGCCTCCTGGTAGTTAACCAGGCCAACATGAGATTCACAGCACCTCCGCAGTGGTGAAAACTGCTTTCTCGATATTTCCTGGCACTAAAACAGGCCTCCGCGAGCTCGACAGGACCACCACAGTGGTGAAAACTGCTCTCTCGATCTTTCGTAGCACATAAACAGGCTTCCACGTGCTTCACAGAACCTCCTCAGTGGTGAAAACTGCTTTCTAGATGCTTCCTGGCACATAACCAGGCCTCCACGAGCTTCACAGGAGCTCCACAGTGGTGAAAAATGCTTTCTCGAATCCTCATGGTACTTAACCAGGCCAACACGAGATTCACAGCACCTCCGGGGTGGTGAAAACTGCTTTCTCGATATTTCCTAGCACTTAAACAGGCCTCTGCGAGCTGGACAGGACCACCACAGTGGTGAAAACTGCTCTATGGATCTCTCCTAGCACATAAACAGGCTGGCACGAGCTTCACAGAACCTCCACACTGGTGTAAACTGCTTTCTAGATATCTCCTGGCACATAACCAGGCCTCCACGAGCTTCACAGGACCTCCACAGTGGTGAAAACTGCTTTCTAGATGCCTCCTGGTACTTAACCAGGCCAACACGAGATTCACAGCACCTCCGCAGTGGTGAAAAATGCTTTCTCGATATTTCCTGGCTCTAAAACAGGCCTCCGGGAGCAGGACAGGACCACCACAGTGGTAAAAACAGCTCTCTCGATCTTTCCTGGCCCATAAACAGGCTTGCACGAGCTTCACAGAACCTCCACGGTGGTGAAAACTGCTTTCTAGATATCACCGGGCACATAACGAGGCCTCCACGAGCTTCACAGGACCTCCACAGTGGTGAAAACTGTTTTCTAGATGCCTCCTGGTAGTTAACCAGGCCAACAAGAGATTCACAGCACCTCCGCAGTGGTGAAAACTGCTTTCTCGATATTTCCTGGCTCTAAAACAGGCCTCCGGGAGCAGGACAGGACCACCTAAGTGGTAAAAACTGCTCTCTCGATCTTTCCTGGCACATAAACAGGCTTGCACGTGCTTCACAGAACCTCCTCAGTGGTGAAAACTGCTTTCTAGATGCTTCCTGGCACATAACCAGGCCTTCACGAGCTTCACAGGACATCCACGGTGGTGAAAACTGCTCTCTGGATCTTTCCTGGCACATAAACAGGCTTGCACGAACTTCACGGAACCTCCACAGTGGTGAAAACTGCTTTCTAGATGTCTCCTGGTACTTAACCAGGCCAATACGAGATTCACAGCACTTCCGCAGTGGTGAAAGCTGCTTTTTCGATATTTCCTGTCACTTAAACGGGCCTCCGCGAGCTGGACAGGACCAACACAGTGGTGAAATCAGCTCTCTCGATCTCTCCTGGCACAGAAACAGGCTGGCACTAGCTTCACTGAACTTCCACACTGGTGAAAACTGCTTTCTAGATATCTCCTGGCACATAAACAGGCCTCCACGAGCTTCACAGGACCTCCACAGTGGTGAAAACTGCTTTCTAGATGCCTCATGGTAGTTAACCAGGCCAACACGAGATTAACAGCACCTCCGCAGTGGTGAATAAAGCTTTCTCGATATTTCCTAGCACTTAAACAGGCCTCTGCGAGCTGGACAGGATCACCAAAGTGGTGAAAACTGCTCTCTCGATCTTTCCTGGCACATAAACAGGCTTGTACGAGCTTCACAGAACCTCCACGGTGGTGAAAACTGCTTTCTAGGTATCTCCGGGCACATAACCAGGCCTCCATGAGCTTCACAGGACCTCCACAGTGGTGAAAACTGTTTTCTAGATGCCTCCTGGTAGTTAACCAGGTCAACAAGAGATTCACTGCACCTCCGCTGTGGTGAAAACTGCTTTCTCGATATTTCTTGGCACTAAAACAGGCCTCCGGGAGCTGGACAGGACCACCACAGTGGTAAAAACTGCTCTCTCGATCTTTCCTGGCACATAAACAGGCTTGCACGTGCTTCACAGAACCTCCTCAGTGGTGAAAACTGCTTTCTAGATGCTTCCTGGCACATAACCAGGCCTTCACGAGCTTCACAGGACATCCACGGTGGTGAAAACTGCTCTCTGGATCTTTCCTGGCACATAAACAGGCTTGCACGAACTTCACGGAACCTCCACAGTGGTGAAAACTGCTTTCTAGATGTCTCCTGGTACTTAACCAGGCCAATACGAGATTCACAGCACTTCCGCAGTGGTGAAAGCTGCTTTTTCGATATTTCCTGTCACTTAAACGGGCCTCCGCGAGCTGGACAGGACCAACACAGTGGTGAAATCAGCTCTCTCGATCTCTCATGGCACAGAAACAGGCTGGCACTAGCTTCACTGAACTTCCACACTGGTGAAAACTGCTTTCTAGATATCTCCTGGCACATAAACAGGCCTCCACGAGCTTCACAGGACCCCCACAGTGGTGAAAACTGCTTTCTAGATGCCTCATGGTAGTTAACCAGGCCAACACGAGATTAACAGCACCTCCGCAGTGGTGAATAAAGCTTTCTCGATATTTCCTAGCACTTAAACAGGCCTCCGCGAGCTGGACAGGATCACCAAAGTGGTGAAAACTGCTCTCTCGATCTTTCCTGGCACATAAACAGGCTTGTACGAGCTTCACAGAACCTCCACGGTGGTGAAAACTGCTTTCTAGGTATCTCCGGGCACATAACCAGGCCTCCATGAGCTTCACAGGACCTCCACAGTGGTGAAAACTGTTTTCTAGATGCCTCCTGGTAGTTAACCAGGTCAACAAGAGATTCACTGCACCTGCGCTGTGGTGAAAACTGCTTTCTCGATATTTCTTGGCACTAAAACAGGCCTCCGGGAGCTGGACAGGACCACCACAGTGGTAAAAACTGCTCTCTCGATCTTTCCTGGCACATAAACAGGCTTGCACGTGCTTCACAGAACCTCCTCAGTGGTGAAAACTGCTTTCTAGATGCTTCCTGGCACATAACCAGGCCATCACGAGCTTCACAGGACCTCCACAGTGGTGAAAACTGTTCTCTGGATCTTTCCTGGCACATAAACAGGCTTGCACGAACTTCACGGAACCTCCTCAGTGGTGAAAACTGCTTTCTAGATGCTTCCTGGCACATAACCAGGCCTCCACGAGCTTCACAGGACCTCCACAGTGGTGAAAACTGTTCTCTGGATCTTTCCTGGCACATAAACAGGCTTGCACGAACTTCACGGAACCTCCACAGTGGTGTAAACTGCTTTCTAGATGTCTCCTGGTACTTAACCAGGCCTACACGAGATTCACAGCACTTCCACAGTGGTGAAAGCTGCTTTCTCGATATCTCCTGTCACTTGAACGGTCCTCCGCGAGCTGGACAGGACCAACACAGTGGTGAAAACTGCTCTCTCGATCTTTCCTGGCACATAAACAGGCTTGCACGAGCTTCACAGAACCTCCACGGTGGTGAAAACTGCTTTCTAGATATCTCCGGGCACATAACTAGGCCAACATGAGATTCACAGCACTTCCGCAGTGGTGAAAGCTGCTTTCTCGATATTTCCTGTCACTTAAACGGGCCTCCGCGAGCTGGACAGGACCAACACAGTGGTGAAATCAGCTCTCTCGAACTATCCTGGCAGATAAACAGGCTGGCACGAGCTTCACAGAACCTCCACACAGGTGAAAACTGCTTTCTAGCTATCTCCTGGCACATAAAAAGGCCTCCACGGGCTTCACAGGACCTCCACAGTGGTGAAAACTGTTTTCTAGATGCCTCCTGGTAGTTAACCAGGCCAACAAGAGATTCACTGCACCTCCGCGGTGGTGAAAACTGCTTTCTCGATATTTCCTGGCACTAAAACAGGCCTCCGGGAGCTGGACAGGACCACCACAGTGGTAAAAACTGCTCTCTCGATCTTTCCTGGCACATAAACAGGCTTGCATGAGCTTCTCAGAACCTCCACAGTGGTGAAAACTGCTTTCTAGATGCTTCCTGGCACATAACCAGGCCTCCACGAGCTTCACAGGACCTCCACAGTGGTGAAAACTGTTCTCTGGATCTTTCCTGGCACATAAACAGTCTTGCACGAACTTCACGGAACCTCCACAGTGGTTTAAAACTGCTTTCTAGATATCTCCTGGTACTTAACCAGGCCTACACGAGATTCACAGCACTTCCGCAGTGGTGAAAGCTGCTTTCTCGATATCTCCTGTCACTTAAACGGTCCTCCGCGAGATGGACAGGACCAACACAGTGGTGAAAACTGCTCTCTCGATCTCTCCTGGCACAGAAACAGGCTGGCACTAGCTTCACTGAACTTCCACACTGGTGAAAACTGCTTTCTAGATATCTCCTGGCACATAACCAGGCCTTCACGAGCTTCACAGGACATCCACGGTGGTGAAAACTGCTCTCTGGATCTTTCCTGGCACATAAACAGGCTTGCACGAACTTCACGGAACCTCCACAGTGGTGAAAACTGCTTTCTAGATGTCTCCTGGTACTTAACCAGGCCAATACGAGATTCACAGCACTTCCGCAGTGGTGAAAGCTGCTTTTTCGATATTTCCTGTCACTTAAACGGGCCTCCGCGAGCTGGACAGGACCAACACAGTGGTGAAATCAGCTCTCTCGATCTCTCCTGGCACAGAAACAGGCTGGCACTAGCTTCACTGAACTTCCACACTGGTGAAAACTGCTTTCTAGATATCTCCTGGCACATAAACAGGCCTCCACGAGCTTCACAGGACCTCCACAGTGGTGAAAACTGCTTTCTAGATGCCTCATTGTAGTTAACCAGGCCAACACGAGATTAACAGCACCTCCGCAGTGGTGAATAAAGCTTTCTCGATATTTCCTAGCACTTAAACAGGCCTCCGCGAGCTGGACAGGATCACCAAAGTGGTGAAAACTGCTCTCTCGATCTTTCCTGGCACATAAACAGGCTTGTACGAGCTTCACAGAACCTCCACGGTGGTGAAAACTGCTTTCTAGGTATCTCCGGGCACATAACCAGGCCTCCATGAGCTTCACAGGACCTCCACAGTGGTGAAAACTGTTTTCTAGATGCCTCCTGGTAGTTAACCAGGTCAACAAGAGATTCACTGCACCTCCGCTGTGGTGAAAACTGCTTTCTCGATATTTCTTGGCACTAAAACAGGCCTCCGGGAGCTGGACAGGACCACCACAGTGGTAAAAACTGCTCTCTCGATCTTTCCTGGCACATAAACAGGCTTGCACGTGCTTCACAGAACCTCCTCAGTGGTGAAAACTGCTTTCTAGATGCTTCCTGGCACATAACCAGGCCTTCACGAGCTTCACAGGACATCCACGGTGGTGAAAACTGCTCTCTGGATCTTTCCTGGCACATAAACAGGCTTGCACGAACTTCACGGAACCTCCA
Source organism: Agelas oroides (assembly GCA_949130485.1). Lineage (NCBI taxonomy): Eukaryota > Metazoa > Porifera > Demospongiae > Agelasida > Agelasidae > Agelas > Agelas oroides. The sequence goes on along the minus strand of OX422196.1, from coordinate 4,560,381 downwards.
CAGTGGTGAAAACTGCTTTCTAGATGTCTCCTGGTACTTAACCAGGCCAATACGAGATTCACAGCACTTCCGCAGTGGTGAAAGCTGCTTTTTCGATATTTCCTGTCACTTAAACGGGCCTCCGCGAGCTGGACAGGACCAACACAGTGGTGAAATCAGCTCTCTCGATCTCTCCTGGCACAGAAACAGGCTGGCACTAGCTTCACTGAACTTCCACACTGGTGAAAACTGCTTTCTAGATATCTCCTGGCACATAAACAGGCCTCCACGAGCTTCACAGGACCCCCACAGTGGTGAAAACTGCTTTCTAGATGCCTCATTGTAGTTAACCAGGCCAACACGAGATTAACAGCACCTCCGCAGTGGTGAATAAAGCTTTCTCGATATTTCCTAGCACTTAAACAGGCCTCCGCGAGCTGGACAGGATCACCAAAGTGGTGAAAACTGCTCTCTCGATCTTTCCTGGCACATAAACAGGCTTGTACGAGCTTCACAGAACCTCCACGGTGGTGAAAACTGCTTTCTAGGTATCTCCGGGCACATAACCAGGCCTCCATGAGCTTCACAGGACCTCCACAGTGGTGAAAACTGTTTTCTAGATGCCTCCTGGTAGTTAACCAGGTCAACAAGAGATTCACTGCACCTGCGCTGTGGTGAAAACTGCTTTCTCGATATTTCTTGGCACTAAAACAGGCCTCCGGGAGCTGGACAGGACCACCACAGTGGTAAAAACTGCTCTCTCGATCTTTCCTGGCACATAAACAGGCTTGCACGTGCTTCACAGAACCTCCTCAGTGGTGAAAACTGCTTTCTAGATGCTTCCTGGCACATAACCAGGCCATCACGAGCTTCACAGGACCTCCACAGTGGTGAAAACTGTTCTCTGGATCTTTCCTGGCACATAAACAGGCTTGCACGAACTTCACGGAACCTCCTCAGTGGTGAAAACTGCTTTCTAGATGCTTCCTGGCACATAACCAGGCCTCCACGAGCTTCACAGGACCTCCACAGTGGTGAAAACTGTTCTCTGGATCTTTCCTGGCACATAAACAGGCTTGCACGAACTTCACGGAACCTCCACAGTGGTGTAAACTGCTTTCTAGATGTCTCCTGGTACTTAACCAGGCCTACACGAGATTCACAGCACTTCCACAGTGGTGAAAGCTGCTTTCTCGATATCTCCTGTCACTTGAACGGTCCTCCGCGAGCTGGACAGGACCAACACAGTGGTGAAAACTGCTCTCTCGATCTTTCCTGGCACATAAACAGGCTTGCACGAGCTTCACAGAACCTCCACGGTGGTGAAAACTGCTTTCTAGATATCTCCGGGCACATAACCAGGCCAACATGAGATTCACAGCACTTCCGCAGTGGTGAAAGCTGCTTTCTCGATATTTCCTGTCACTTAAACGGGCCTCCGCGAGCTGGACAGGACCAACACAGTGGTGAAATCAGCTCTCTCGAACTATCCTGGCAGATAAACAGGCTGGCACGAGCTTCACAGAACCTCCACACAGGTGAAAACTGCTTTCTAGCTATCTCCTGGCACATAAAAAGGCCTCCACGGGCTTCACAGGACCTCCACAGTGGTGAAAACTGTTTTCTAGATGCCTCCTGGTAGTTAACCAGGCCAACAAGAGATTCACTGCACCTCCGCGGTGGTGAAAACTGCTTTCTCGATATTTCCTGGCACTAAAACAGGCCTCCGGGAGCTGGACAGGACCACCACAGTGGTAAAAACTGCTCTCTCGATCTTTCCTGGCACATAAACAGGCTTGCATGAGCTTCTCAGAACCTCCACAGTGGTGAAAACTGCTTTCTAGATGCTTCCTGGCACATAACCAGGCCTCCACGAGCTTCACAGGACCTCCACAGTGGTGAAAACTGTTCTCTGGATCTTTCCTGGCACATAAACAGTCTTGCACGAACTTCACGGAACCTCCACAGTGGTTTAAAACTGCTTTCTAGATATCTCCTGGTACTTAACCAGGCCTACACGAGATTCACAGCACTTCCGCAGTGGTGAAAGCTGCTTTCTCGATATCTCCTGTCACTTAAACGGTCCTCCGCGAGATGGACAGGACCAACACAGTGGTGAAAACTGCTCTCTCGATCTTTCCTGGCACATAAACAGGCTTGCACGAGCTTCACAGAACCTCCACGGTGGTGAAAACTGCTTTCTAGATATCTCCGGGCACATAACCAGGCCAACACGAGATTCACAGCACTTCCGCAGTGGTGAAAGCTGCTTTCTCGATATTTCCTGTCACTTAAACGGTCCTCCGCGAGCTGGACAGGACCACCACAGTGGTGAAAACTGCTCTCTCGATCTTTCCTGGCACATAAACAGGTTTGCACGAGCTTCACAGAACTTCCACGGTGATGTAAAGTACTTTCTAGATGTTACTGGCACATAACCCGTCCTCCAGGAGCTTCACAGGACCTCCGCAGTGGTGATAACTGCTTTCTCGATATTTCCTGGCACATAAACAGGCTTGCACGAGCTTCACAGAACCTCCTCAGTGGTGAAAACTGCTTTCGAGATGCTTCCTGGCACATCACCAGGCCTCCACGAGCTTCACAGGACCTGCATAGTAGTGAAAACGGCTTTCTCGATGCCTTATGGTACTTATCCAGGCCAACACGAGTTTCACAGCCCCTCCGCAAGGGTGAAAACTGCTTTCTCGAGATTTCCTGGCAATTAAACAAGACTCTGCGAGCTGAACAGGACCACCACAGTGGTTAAAACTGTTTTCTCGATATTTGCTGGCACTTAAACAGGCCTCCACGAGCTTCAAAGGACCTCCACAGGGGTGAAATCTGACTTCTTGATGTCTCATGGTACTTAACCAGGCCTGCACGAGATTCACAGCACTTCCGCAGTGGTGAAAGCTGCTTTCTCGATATTTCCTGTCACTTAAACGGTCCTCCGCGAGCTGGACAGGACCACCACAGTGGTTAAAACTGCTCTCTCGATTTTTCCTGGCACATAAACAGGCTTGCTCGAGCTTCAGAGAACCTCCTCAGTGGTGTAAACTGCTTTCTAGATGCTTTCTGGCACATAACCAGGCCACCACGACCTTCACAGGACTTCCACAGTGGTGAAAACTGCTTTATCGATGCGTCCTGGTACTTAACCAGGCCAACACGAGATTCACAGCGACTCCGCAGTGGTGAAAACTGCTTTTTCGATACTTCCTGGCATTTAAACAAGCCTCTGCGAGCTGGACAGGACCACCACAGTGGTTAAAACTGCTCTCTCGATCTTTCCTGGCACATAAACAGGCTTGCACGAGCTTCACAGAACCTCCACGGTGGTGAAAACTGCTTTCTAGATATCTCCGGGCACTTATCCATGCCTCCACGAGCTTTACAGAATCTCCACAGTGGTGAAAACTGTTTTCTAGATGCCTCCTGGTAGTTAACTAGGCCAACACGAGATTCACAGCACCTCCGCAGTGGTGAAAACTGCTTTCTCGATATTTCCTGGCACTGAAACAGGCCTCCGGGAGCTCAACAGGACCACCACAGTCGTGAAAACTGCTCTCTCGATCTTTCGTAGCATATAAACAGGCTTGCACGTGCTTCACAGAACCTCCTCAGTGGTGAAAACTGCTTTCCAGATGTATCTTGGCACTTAACCAGGCCTCCACGAGCTTCACAGGAGCTCCACAGTGGTGAAAAATGCTTTCTCGAATCCTCATGGTACTTAACCAGGCCAACACGAGATTCACAGCACCTCCGAGGTGGTCAAAAATGCTTTCTCGATATTTCCTAGCACTTAAACAGGCCTCCGCGAGCTGGACAGGACTACCACAGTGGTGAAAACTGCTCTATGGATCTCTCCTAGCACATAAACAGGCTGGCACGAACTTCACAGAACCTCCACACTGGTGTAAACTGCTTTCTAGATATCTCCTGGCACATAACCAGGCCTCCACGAGCTTCACAGGTCCTCCACAGTGGTGAAAACTGCTTTCTAGATGCCTCCTGGTACTTAACCGGGCCAACACGAGATTCACAGCACCTCCGAGGTGGTGAAAAATGCTTTCTCGATATTTCCTAGCACTTAAACAGGCCTCCGCGAGCTGGACAGGACTACCACAGTGGTGAAAACTGCTCTATGGATCTCTCCTAGCACATAAACCGGCTGGCACGAACTTCACAGAACCTCCACACTGGTGTAAACTGCTTTCTAGATATCTCCTGGCACATAACCAGGCCTCCACGAGCTTCACAGGACCTCCACAGTGGTGAAAACTGCTTTCTAGATGCCTCCTGGTACTTAACCAGGCCAACACGAGATTCACAGCACCTCCGCAGTGGTGAAAAATGCTTTCTCGATATTTCCTAGCACTTAAACAGGCCTCCGAGAGCTGGACAGGACAACTACAGTGGTGAAAACTGCTTACTCGATCTTTCCTGGCACATAAACAGGCTTGCACGAGCTTCACAGAACCTCCTCAGCGGTGAAATCTGCTTTCTAGATGCTTCCTGGTACATAACAAGGCCACCACGACCTTCACAGAACCTCCACGGTGGTGAAAACTGCTTTCTAGATATCTCCGGGCACATAACCAGGCCTTCACGAGCTTCACAGGACCTCCACAGTGGTGAGAACTGTTTTCTAGATGCCTCCTGGTAGTTAACCAGGCCAACAAGAGATTCACTGCACCTCAGCGGTGGTGAAAACTGCTTTCTCGATATTTCCTGGCACTAAAACAGGCCTCCGGGAGCTGGACAGGAACACCACAGTGGTTAAAACTGCTCTCTCGATCATTCCTGGCACATAAACAGGCTTGCACGTGCTTCACAGAACCTCCTCAGTTGTGAAAACTGCTTTCTAGATGCTTCCTGGCACATAGCCAGGCCTCCACGAGCTTCACAGGACCTCCACAGTGGTGAAAACTGTTCTCTGGATCTTTTCTGGCACATAAACAGGCTTGCACGAACTTCACGGAACCTCCACAGAGGTGAAAACTGCTTTCTAGATGTCTCCTGGTACTTAACCAGGCCTACACGAGATTCACAGTACTTCCGCAGTGGTGAAAGCTGCTTTCTCGATATCTCCTGTCACTTAAACGGTCCTCCGCGAGCTGGACAGGACCAACACAGTGGTGAAAACTGCTCTCTCGATCTTTCCTGGCACATAAACAGGATTGCACGAGCTTCACAGAACCTCCACGGTGGTGAAAACTGCTTTCTAGATATCTCCAGGCACATAACCAGGCCAACACGAGATTCACAGCACTTCCGCAGTGGTGAAAGCTGCTTTCTCGATATTTCCTGTCACTTAAACGGGCCTCCGCGAGCTGGACAGGACCAACACAGTGGTGAAAACTGCTCTGTGGATCTCTCCTGGCACATAAACAGGCTGGCACGAGCTTCACAGAACCTCGACACTGGTGAAAACTACTTTCTAGATATCTCCTGGCACATAACCAGGCCTCCACGAGCTTCACAGGACCTCCACAGTGGTGAAATCTGCTTTCTAGATGCCTCCTGGTACTTAACCAGGCCAACACGAGATTCATAGCACCTCCGCAGTGATGAAAAATGCTTTCTCGATATTTTCTAGCACTTAAACAGGCCTCCGCGAGCTGTACAGGGCCACCACAGTGGTTAAAACTGCTCTCTCGATCTTTCCTGGCACATAAACAGGCTTGCACGAGCTTCAGAGAACCTCCTCAGTGGTGAAAACTGCTTTCTAGATGCTTTCTGGCACATAACCAGCCCACCACGACCTTCACAGGACTTACACAGTGGTGAAAACTGCTTTATCGATGCGTCATGGTACTTAACCAGGCCAACACGAGATTCACAGCGACTCCGCAGTGATGAAAACTGCTTTCTCGATATTTCCTGGCATTTAAACAAGCCTCTGCGACCTGGACAGGACCACCACAGTGGTTAAAACTGCTCTCTCGATCTTTCCTGGCACATAAACAGGCTTGCACGAACTTCACAGAACCTCCATGGTGGTGAAAACTGCTTTCTAGATATCTCCGGGCACTTAACCATGCCTCCACGAGCTTTACAGAATCTCCACAGTGGTGAAAACTGTTTTCTAGATGCCTCCTGGTAGTTAACCAGGCCAACATGATATTCACAGCACCTCCGCAGTGGTGAAAACTGCTTTCTCGATATTTCCTGGCACTAAAACAGGCCTCCGCGAGCTGGACAGGACCACCACAGTGGTGAAAACTGCTCTCTCGATCTTTCGTAGCACATAAACAGGCTTCCACGTGCTTCACAGAACCTCCTCAGTGGTGAAAACTGCTTTCTAGATGCTTCCTGGCACATAACCAGGCCTCCACGAGCTTCACAGGACCTCCACAGTGGTGAAAAATGCTTTCTTGAATCCTCATGGTACTTACCCAGGCCAACACGAGATTCACAGCACCTCCGAGGTGGTGAAAACTGCTTTCTCGATATTTCCTAGCACTTAAACAGGCCTCCGCGAGCTGGACAGGACCACCACAGTGGTGAAAACTGCTCTATGGATCTCTCCTAGCACATAAACAGGCTGGCACGAGCTTCACAGAACCTCCACACTGGTGTAAACTGCTTTCTAGATATCTCCTGGCACATAACCAGGCCTCCACGAGCTTCACAGGACCTCCACAGTGGTGAAAACTGCTTTCTAGATGCCTCCTGGTACTTAACCAGGCCAACACGAGATTCACAGCACCTCCGCAGTGGTGAAAAATGCTTTCTCGATATTTCCTAGCACTTAAACAGGCCTCCGAGAGCTGGACAGGACAACTACAGTGGTGAAAACTGCTCACTCGATCTTTCCTGGCACATAAACAGGCTTGCACGAGCTTCACAGAACCTCCTCACCGGTGAAATCTGCTTTCTAGATGCTTCCTGGTACATAACAAGGCCACCACGACCTTCACAGGACTTCCACAGTGGTGAAAACTGCTTTCTCGATGCGTCATGGTACTTAACCAGGCCAACACGAGATTCACAACCCCTCCGCAGTGGTGAAAACTGCTTTCTCGATATTTCCTGGCTTTTAAACAGGCCTCTGCGAGCCGGACAGGACCACCACAGTGGTTAAAACTGCTCTCTCGATCTTTCCTGGCACATTAACAGGCCTGCACGAGCTTCACAGAACCTCCACAGTGGTTAAAACTGCTTTCTACATGTCCCCTGGCAAATAACCAGGCCTCCACGAGCTTCACAGGTCCTCCATAGTGGTGAAAACTGCTTTCCCGATGCCTCATGGTACTTAACCAAGCCAACACGAGATTCACAGCACCTCCGCAGTGGTGAAAACTGCTTTCTCGATATCTCCTGTCACTTAAACGGTCCTCCGCGAGCTGGACAGGACCAACACAGTGGTGAAAACTGCTCTGTGGATCTCTCCTGGCACATAAACAGGCTGGCACGAGCTTCACAGAACCTCGACACTGGTGAAAACTACTTTCTAGATATCTCCTGGCACATAACCAGGCCTCCACGAGCTTCACAGGACCTCCACAGTGGTGAAATCTGCTTTCTAGATGCCTCCTGGTACTTAACCAGGCCAACACGAGATTCATAGCACCTCCGCAGTGATGAAAAATGCTTTCTCGATATTTTCTAGCACTTAAACAGGCCTCCGCGAGCTGTACAGGGCCACCACAGTGGTTAAAACTGCTCTCTCGATCTTTCCTGGCACATAAACAGGCTTGCACGAGCTTCAGAGAACCTCCTCAGTGGTGAAAACTGCTTTCTAGATGCTTTCTGGCACATAACCAGCCCACCACGACCTTCACAGGACTTACACAGTGGTGAAAACTGCTTTATCGATGCGTCATGGTACTTAACCAGGCCAACACGAGATTCACAGCGACTCCGCAGTGATGAAAACTGCTTTCTCGATATTTCCTGGCATTTAAACAAGCCTCTGCGACCTGGACAGGACCACCACAGTGGTTAAAACTGCTCTCTCGATCTTTCCTGGCACATAAACAGGCTTGCACGAACTTCACAGAACCTCCATGGTGGTGAAAACTGCTTTCTAGATATCTCCGGGCACTTAACCATGCCTCCACGAGCTTTACAGAATCTCCACAGTGGTGAAAACTGTTTTCTAGATGCCTCCTGGTAGTTAACCAGGCCAACATGATATTCACAGCACCTCCGCAGTGGTGAAAACTGCTTTCTCGATATTTCCTGGCACTAAAACAGGCCTCCGCGAGCTGGACAGGACCACCACAGTGGTGAAAACTGCTCTCTCGATCTTTCGTAGCACATAAACAGGCTTCCACGTGCTTCACAGAACCTCCTCAGTGGTGAAAACTGCTTTCTAGATGCTTCCTGGCACATAACCAGGCCTCCACGAGCTTCACAGGACCTCCACAGTGGTGAAAAATGCTTTCTTGAATCCTCATGGTACTTACCCAGGCCAACACGAGATTCACAGCACCTCCGAGGTGGTGAAAACTGCTTTCTCGATATTTCCTAGCACTTAAACAGGCCTCCGCGAGCTGGACAGGACCACCACAGTGGTGAAAACTGCTCTATGGATCTCTCCTAGCACATAAACAGGCTGGCACGAGCTTCACAGAACCTCCACACTGGTGTAAACTGCTTTCTAGATATCTCCTGGCACATAACCAGGCCTCCACGAGCTTCACAGGACCTCCACAGTGGTGAAAACTGCTTTCTAGATGCCTCCTGGTACTTAACCAGGCCAACACGAGATTCACAGCACCTCCGCAGTGGTGAAAAATGCTTTCTCGATATTTCCTAGCACTTAAACAGGCCTCCGAGAGCTGGACAGGACAACTACAGTGGTGAAAACTGCTCACTCGATCTTTCCTGGCACATAAACAGGCTTGCACGAGCTTCACAGAACCTCCTCACCGGTGAAATCTGCTTTCTAGATGCTTCCTGGTACATAACAAGGCCACCACGACCTTCACAGGACTTCCACAGTGGTGAAAACTGCTTTCTCGATGCGTCATGGTACTTAACCAGGCCAACACGAGATTCACAACCCCTCCGCAGTGGTGAAAACTGCTTTCTCGATATTTCCTGGCTTTTAAACAGGCCTCTGCGAGCCGGACAGGACCACCACAGTGGTTAAAACTGCTCTCTCGATCTTTCCTGGCACATTAACAGGCCTGCACGAGCTTCACAGAACCTCCACAGTGGTTAAAACTGCTTTCTACATGTCCCCTGGCAAATAACCAGGCCTCCACGAGCTTCACAGGTCCTCCATAGTGGTGAAAACTGCTTTCCCGATGCCTCATGGTACTTAACCAAGCCAACACGAGATTCACAGCACCTCCGCAGTGGTGAAAACTGCTTTCTCGATATTTCCTGGCACTTAAACAGGCCTCCGCCAGCTGGACAGGATCACCACAGTGGTAAAAACTGCTCTCTCGATCTTTCCTGGCACATAAACAGGCTTGCACGTGCTTCACAGAACCTCCTCAGTGGTGAAAACTGCTTTCTAGATGCTTCCTAGCAGATAACCAGGCCTTCACGAGCTTCACAGGACCTCCACAGTGGTGAAAACTGCTCTCTGGATCTTTTCTGGCACATAAACAGGCTTGCACGAACTTCACGGAACCTCCACAGTGGTTAAAACTGCTTTCTACATGTCTCCTGGTACTTAACCAGGCCAACACGAGATTCACAGGACTTCCACAGTGGTGAAAACTGCTTTATCGATGCGTCATGGTACTTAACCAGGCCAACACGGGATTCACAGCGACTCCGCAGTGGTGAAAACTGCTTTCTCGATATTTCCTGGCATTTAAACAAGCCTCTGCGACCTGGACAGGACCACCACAGTGGTTAAAACTGCTCTCTCGATCTTTCCTGGCACATAAACAGGCTTGCACGAACTTCACAGAACCTCCACGGTGGTGAAAACTGCTTTATAGATATCTCCGGGCACTTAACCATGCCTCCACGAGCTTTACAGAATCTCCACAGTGGTGAAAACTGTTTTCTAGATGCCTCCTGGTAGTTAACCAGGCCAACATGAGATTCACAGCACCTCCGCAGTGGTGAAAACTGCTTTCTCGATATTTCCTGGCACTAAAACAGGCCCCCGCGAGCTGGACAGGACCACCACAGTGGTGAAAACTGCTCTCTCGATCTTTCGTAGCACATAAACAGGCTTCCACGTGCTTCACAGAACCTCCTCAGTGGTGAAAACTGCTTTCTAGATGCTTCCTGGCACATAACCAGGCCTCCACGAGCTTCACAGGACCTCCACAGTGGTGAAAAATGCTTTCTTGAATCCTCATGGTACTTAACCAGGCCAACACGAGATTCACAGCACCTCCGAGGTGGTGAAAACTGCTTTCTCGATATTTCCTAGCACTTAAACAGGCCTCCGCGAGCTGGACAGGACCACCACAGTGGTTAAAACTGCTCTCTCGATCTTTCCTGGCACATTAACAGGCCTGCACGAGCTTCACAGAACCTCCACAGTGGTTAAAACTGCTTTCTACATGTCCCCTGGCAAATAACCAGGCCTCCACGAGCTTCACAGGTCCTCCATAGTGGTGAAAACTGCTTTCCCGATGCCTCATGGTACTTAACCAAGCCAACACGAGATTCACAGCACCTCCGCAGTGGTGAAAACTGCTTTCTCGATATTTCCTGGCACTTAAACAGGCCTCCGCCAGCTGGACAGGATCACCACAGTGGTAAAAACTGCTCTATCGATCTTTCCTGGCACATAAACAGGCTTGCAAGTGCTTCACAGAACCTCCTCAGTGGTGAAAACTGCTTTCTAGATGCTTCCTGGCACATAACCAGGCCTTCACGAGCTTCACAGGACCTCCACAGTGGTGAAAACTGCTCTCTGGATCTTTCCTGGCACATAAACAGGCTTGCACGAACTTCACGGAACCTCCACAGTGGTGAAAACTGCTTTCTAGATGTCTCCTGGTACTTAACCAGGCCAACACGAGATTCACAGGACTCCCACAGTGGTGAAAACTGCTTTATCGATGCGTCATGGTACTTAACCAGGCCAACACGAGATTCACAGCGACTCCGCAGTGGTGAAAACTGCTTTCTCGATATTTCCTGGCATTTAAACAAGCTTCTGCGAGCTGGGCAGGACCACCACAGTGGTTAAAACTGCTCTCTCGATCTTTCCTGGCACATAAACAGGCTTGCACGAACTTCACAGAACCTCCACGGTGGTGAAAACTGCTTTATAGATATCTCCGGGCACTTAACCATGACTCCACGAGCTTTACAGAATCTCCACAGTGGTGAAAACTGTTTTCTAGATGCCTCCTGGTAGTTAACCAGGCCAACATGAGATTCACAGCACCTCCGCAGTGGTGAAAACTGCTTTCTCGATATTTCCTGGCACTAAAACAGGCCCCCGCGAGCTGGACAGGACCACCACAGTGGTGAAAACTGCTCTCTCGATCTTTCGTAGCACATAAACAGGCTTCCACGTGCTTCACAGAACCTCCTCAGTGGTGAAAACTGCTTTCTAGATGCTTCCTGGCACATAACCAGGCCTCCACGAGCTTCACAGGACCTCCACAGTGGTGAAAAATGCTTTCTTGAATCCTCATGGTACTTAACCAGGCCAACACGAGATTCACAGCACCTCCGAGGTGGTGAAAACTGCTTTCTCGATATTTCCTAGCACTTAAACAGGCCTCCGCGAGCTGGACAGGACCACCACAGTGGTTAAAACTGCTCTCTCGATCTTTCCTGGCACATTAACAGGCCTGCACGAGCTTCACAGAACCTCCACAGTGGTTAAAACTGCTTTCTACATGTCCCCTGGCAAATAACCAGGCCTCCACGAGCTTCACAGGTCCTCCATAGTGGTGAAAACTGCTTTCCCGATGCCTCATGGTACTTAACCAAGCCAACACGAGATTCACAGCACCTCCGCAGTGGTGAAAACTGCTTTCTCGATATTTCCTGGCACTTAAACAGGCCTCCGCCAGCTGGACAGGATCACCACAGTGGTAAAAACTGCTCTCTCGATCTTTCCTGGCACATAAACAGGCTTGCAAGTGCTTCACAGAACCTCCTCAGTGGTGAAAACTGCTTTCTAGATGCTTCCTGGCACATAACCAGGCCTTCACGAGCTTCACAGGACCTCCACAGTGGTGAAAACTGCTCTCTGGATCTTTCCTGGCACATAAACAGGCTTGCACGAACTTCACGGAACCTCCACAGTGGTGAAAACTGCTTTCTAGATGTCTCCTGGTACTTAACCAGGCCAACACGAGATTCACAGGACTCCCACAGTGGTGAAAACTGCTTTATCGATGCGTCATGGTACTTAACCAGGCCAACACGAGATTCACAGCGACTCCGCAGTGGTGAAAACTGCTTTCTCGATATTTCCTGGCATTTAAACAAGCTTCTGCGAGCTGGGCAGGACCACCACAGTGGTTAAAACTGCTCTCTCGATCTTTCCTGGCACATAAACAGGCTTGCACGAACTTCACAGAACCTCCACGGTGGTGAAAACTGCTTTATAGATATCTCCGGGCACTTAACCATGACTCCACGAGCTTTACAGAATCTCCACAGTGGTGAAAACTGTTTTCTAGATGCCTCCTGGTAGTTAACCAGGCCAACATGAGATTCACAGCACCTCCGCAGTGGTGAAAACTGCTTTCTCGATATTTCCTGGCACTAAAACAGGCCTCCGCGAGCTCGACAGGACCACCACAGTGGTGAAAACTGCTCTCTCGATCTTTCGTAGCACATAAACAGGCTTCCACGTGCTTTGCAGAACCTCCTCAGTGGTGAAAACTGCTTTCTAGATGCTTCCTGGCACATAACCAGGCCTCCACGAGCTTCACAGGACCTCCACAGTGGTGAAAAATGCTTTCTCGAATGCTCATGGTACTTAACCAGGCCAACACGAGATTCACAGCACCTCCGAGGTGGTGAAAAATGCTTTCTCGATATTTCCTAGCACTTAAACAGGCCTCCGCGAGCTGGACAGGACCACCACAGTGGTGAAAACTGCTCTATGGATCTCTCCTAGCACATAAACAGGCTGGCACGAGCTTCACAGAACCTCCACACTGGTGTAAACTGCTTTCAAGATATCTCCTGGCACATAACCAGGCCTCCACGAGCTTCACAGGACCTCCACAGTGGTGAAAACTGCTTTCTAGATGCCTCCTGGTACTTAACCAGGCCAACACGAGATTCACAGCACCTCCGCAGTGGTGAAAAATGCTTTCTCGATATTTCCTAGCACTTAAACAGGCCTCCGAGAGCTGGACAGGACAACTACAGTGGTGAAAACTGCTCACTCGATCTTTCCTGGCACATAAACAGACTTGCACGAGCTTCACAGAACCTCCTCAGCGGTGAAATCTGCTTTCTAGATGCTTCCTGGTACATAACAAGGCCACCACGACCTTCACAGGACTTCCACAGTGGTAAAAACTGCTTTCTCGATGCGTCATGGTACTTAACCAGGACAACACGAGATTCACAGCCACTCCGCAGTGGTGAAAACTGCTTTCTCGATATTTCCTGGCTTTTAAACAGGCCTCTGCGAGCCGGAAAGGACCACCACAGTGGTTAAAACTGCTCTCTCGATCTTTCCTGACACATTAACAGGCCTGCACGAGGTTCACAGAACCTCCACAGTGGTTAAAACTGCTTTCTACATGTCTCCTGGCAAATAACCAGGCCTCCACGAGCTTCACAGGTCCTCCATAGTGGTGAAAACTGCTTTCCCGATGCCTCATGGTACTTAACCAAGCCAACACGAGATTCACAGCACCTCCGCAGTGGTGAAAACTGCTTTCTCGATATTTCCTGGCACTTAAACGGGCCTCCGCCAGCTGGACAGGATCACCACAGTGGTGAAAACTGCCCTCTCGATCTTTCCTGGCACATAAACAGGCTTGCACGAGCTTCACAGAACCTCCACGGTGGTGAAAACTGCTTTCTAGATATCACCGGGCACATAACCAGGCCTCCACGAGCTTTACAGGACCTCCACAGTGGTGAAAACTGTTTTCTAGATGCCTCCTGGTAGTTAACCAGGCCAACAAGAGATTCACAGCACCTCCGAAGTGGTGAAAACTGCTTTCTCGATATTTCCTGGCTCTAAAACAGGCCTCCGGGAGCAGGACAGGACCACCACAGTGGTAAAAACTGCTCTCTCGATTTTTCCTGGCACATAAACAGGCTTGCACGTGCTTCACAGAACCTCCTCAGTGGTGAAAACTGCTTTCTAGATGCTTCCTGGCACATAACCAGGCCTTCACGAGCTTCACAGGACCTCCACGATGGTGAAAACTGCTCTCTGGATGTTTCCTGGCACATAAACAGGCTTGCACGAACTTCACGGAACCTCCACTGTGGTGAAAACTGCTTTCTAGATATCTCCTGGTACTTAACCAGGCCAATACGAGATTCACAGCACTTCCGCAGTGGTGAAAGCTGCTTTCTCGATATTTCCTGTCACTTAAACGGGCCTCCGCGAGCTGGACAGGACCAACACAGTGGTGAAATCAGCTCTCTCGATCTCTCCTGGCACAGAAACAGGATGGCACTAGCTTCACTGAACTTCCACACTGGTGAAAACTGCTTTCTAGATATCTCCTGGCACATAAACAGGCCTCCACGAGCTTCACAGGACCTCCACAGTGGTGAAAACTGCTTTCTAGATGCCTCATGGTACTTAACCAGGCCAACACGAGATTCTCAGCACCTCCGCAGTGGTGAATAAAGCTTTCTCGATATTTCCTAGCACTTAAACAGGCCTCCGCGAGCTGGACAGGATCATCAAAGTGGTGAAAACTGCTCTCTCGATCTTTCCTGGCACATAAACAGGCTTGCACGAGCTTCACAGAACCTCCACGGTGGTGAAAACTGCTTTCTAGATATCTCCGGGCACATAACCAGGCCTCCACGAGCTTCACAGGACCTCCACAGTGGTGAAAACTGTTTTCTAGATGCCTCCTGGTAGTTAACCAGGTCAACAAGAGATTCACTGCACCTCCGCTGTGGTGAAAACTGCTTTCTCGATATTTCTTGGCACTAAAACAGGCCTCCGGGAGCTGGACAGGACCACCACAGTGGTAAAAACTGCTCTCTCGATCTTTTCTTGCACATAAACAGGCTTGCACGTGCTTCACAGAACCTCCTCAGTGGTGAAAACTGCTTTCTAGATGCTTCCTGGCACATGACCAGGCCTCCACGAGCTTCACAGGACCTCCACAGTGGTGAAAACTGTTCTCTGGATCTTTCCTGGCACATAAACAGGCTTGCACGAACTTCACGGAACCTCCTCAGTGGTGAAAACTGCTTTCTAGATGCTTCCTGGCACATAACCAGGCCTCCACGAGCTTCACAGGACCTCCACAGTGGTGAAAACTGTTCTCTGGATCTTTCCTGGCACATAAACAGTCTTGCACGAACTTCACGGAACCTCCACAGTGGTGTAAACTGCTTTCTAGATGTCTCCTGGTACTTAACCAGGCCTACACGAGATTCACAGCACTTCCGCAGTGGTGAAAGCTGCTTTCTCGATATCTCCTGTCACTTAAACGGTCCTCCGCGAGCTGGACAGGACCAACACAGTGGTGAAAACTGCTCTCTCGATCTTTCCTGGCACATAAACAGGCTTGCACGAGCTTCACAGAACCTCCACGGTGGTGAAAACTGCTTTCTAGATATCTCCGGGCACATAACCAGGCCAACATGAGATTCACAGCACTTCCGCAGTGGTGAAAGCTGCTTTCTCGATATTTCCTGTCACTTAAACGGGCCTCCGCGAGCTGGACAGGACCAACACAGTGGTGAAATCAGCTCTCTCGAACTATCCTGGCACATAAACAGGCTGGCACGAGCTTCACAGAACCTCCACAAAGGTGAAAACTGCTTTCTAGCTATCTCCTGGCACATAAAAAGGCCTCCACGAGCTTCACAGGACCTCCACAGTGGTGAAAACTGTTTTCTAGATGCCTCCTGGTAGTTAACCAGGCCAACAAGAGATTCACTGCACCTCCGCGGTGGTGAAAACTGCTTTCTCGATATTTCCTGGCACTAAAACAGGCCTCCGGGAGCTGGACAGGACCACCACAGTGGTAAAAACTGCTCTCTCGATCTTTCCTGGCACATAAACAGGCTTGCATGAGCTTCGCAGAACCTCCACAGTGGTGAAAACTGCTTTCTAGATGCTTCCTGGCACATAACCAGGCCTCCACGAGCTTCACAGGACCTCCACAGTGGTGAAAACTGTTCTCTGGATCTTTCCTGGCACATAAACAGTCTTGCACGAACTTCACGGAACCTCCACAGTGGTGAAAACTGCTTTCTAGATGTCTCCTGGTACTTAACCAGGCCTACACGAGATTCACAGCACTTCCGCAGTGGTGAAAGCTGCTTTCTCGATATCTCCTGTCACTTAAACGGTCCTCCGCGAGCTGGACAGGACCAACACAGTGGTGAAAACTGCTCTCTCGATCTTTCCTGGCACATAAACAGGCTTGCACGAGCTTCACAGAACCTCCACGGTGGTGAAAACTGCTTTCTAGATATCTCCGGGCACATAACCAGGCCAACACGAGATTCACAGCACTTCCGCAGTGGTGAAAGCTGCTTTCTCGATATTTCCTGTCACTTAAACGGGCCTCCGCGAGCTGGACAGGACCACCACAGTGGTGAAAACTGCTCTCTCGATCTTTCCTGGCACATAAACAGGTTTGCACGAGCTTCACAGAACTTCCACGGTGATGTAAAGTACTTTCTAGATGTTACTGGCACATAACCCGTGCTCCAGGAGCTTCACAGGACCTCCGCAGTGGTGATAACTGCTTTCTCGATATTTCCTGGCACATAAACAGGCTTGCACGAGCTTCACAGAACCTCCTCAGTGGTGAAAACTGCTTTCGAGATGCTTCCTGGCACATCACCAGGCCTCCACGAGCTTCACAGGACCTGCATAGTAGTGAAAACGGCTTTCTCGATGCCTTATGGTACTTATCCAGGCCAACACGAGTTTCACAACCCCTCCGCAGGGGTGAAAACTGCTTTCTCGAGATTTCCTGGCAATTAAACAAGACTCTGCGAGCTGGACAGGACCACCACAGTGGTTAAAATTGTTTTCTCGATATTTTGTGGCACTTAAACAGGCCTCAGCGAGCTGGACAGGACCACCACAGTGATGAAAACTGTTCTCTCGATCTTTGCTGGGACGTAAACAGGCTTGCACGAGCTTCACAGAACCTCCACAGTGGTTAAAACTGCTTTCTAGATGTCTCCTGGCACATTACCAGGCCTCCACGTGTTTCACAGGACCTCCGCAGTGGTGAAAACTGCTTTCTCGATGCATCCTGGTACTTATCCAGGCCAACACAAGATTCACAGCACCTCCGCACTGGTGATAACTGCTTTCTCGATATTTCCAGGCACCTAAACAGGCCGCCGCGAGCTGGACAGGACCATCACAGTGGTGAAAACTGCTCTCTCGATCTTTCCTGGCATATAAAAAAGCTTGCACGAGCTTCACAGAACCTCCTCAGTGGTTAAAACTGCTTTCGAGATGCTTCCTGGCACATCACCAGGCCTCCACGAGCTTCACAGGACCTCCATAGTAGTGAAAACTGCTTTCTCGATGCCTTATGGTACTTATCCAGGCCAACACGAGTTTCACAGCCCCTCCGCAGGGGTGAAAACTGCTTTCTCGAGATTTTCTGGCACTTAAACAGGCCTCCGGGAGCTGGACAGGACCACCACAATCTCTCTCGATCTTTCCTCGCACATAAACAGGCTTTCCCGAGCTTCACAGAACCTCTACAGTGGTGAAAACTGCTTTCTAGATGTCTGATGGCACATAACCAGGCCTCCACGAGATTCACAGGACATCCACAGAGGTGAAACCTGCTTTCTCGATGCTTCCTGGCAGTTAACCAGGGCAACACGAGATTCACAGCACCTCCGCAGTGGTGAAAACTGCTTTCTCGATATTTCCTAGCACTTAAACATGCCTACGCGAGCTGGACAGGACCACCACAGTGGTGAAAACTGCTCTCTCGATCTTTCCTGGCACATAAATAGGCTTACCCAGCTTCACAGACCCGCAACAGTGGTGAAAACTGGTTTCTAGATGTCTCCTGGCACATAACCAGGCCTCCACGAGCTTCACAGGACCTCCACAGTGGTGAAAACTGCTTTCTCGATGCCTCCTGGTACTTAACCAGGTCAACACGAGATTCACAGCATCTCCGCAGTGGTGAAAGGTGCTTTCTCAATATTTCCTGGCACTTAAACAGGCCTCCCCGAGCAGGACAGGACCACCACAGTAGTGAAAACTTCTCTCTCGCTCTTTCCTGGCACATAAACATGCTTGCATGAGCTTCACAGTACCTCCACAGAGGTGAAAACTGCTTTCTCGATATTTCCTGGCACTTAAACAGGCCTCCGGGAGCTGGACAGGACCACCACAGTGGTGAAAACTGCTCACTCGATCTTTCCTGGCACATAAACAGGCTTGCACGAGCTTCACAGAGCCTCCACAGTGGTGACAACTGCTTTCTAGATGTCTCCTGGCACACAACCAGGCCTCCACGAGCTTCACAGGTCCTCCACAGTGGTGAAAACTGCTTTATAGATGTTACTGGCACATAACGAGGCTTCCACGAGCTTCACAGGACCTCCACGGTGGTGAAAACTGTTTTCTCGATGCCTCCTGGTACTTAACCAGGCCAACACGAGATTCACAGCACTTCCGCAGTGGTGAAAACTGCTTTCTCGATATTTCCTGGCACTTAAACAGGCCTCCGGGAGCTGGACAGGACCACCACAGTCTCTCTCGATCTTTCCTGGCACATAAACAGGCTTGCCCGAGCTTCACAGAACCTCCACAGTGGTGAAAACTGCTTTCTAGATGTCTCCTGGCACATAACCAGGCCTCCACGAGCTTCACAGGACCTCCACAGTGGTGAAAACTGCTTTCTCGATGCCTCCTGGTACTTAACCAGGCCAACACGAGATTCACAGCACCTCCGCAGTGGTGAAAACTGCTTTGTCGATATTTCCTGGCACTTAAACAGGCCTGTCACGTAGTATTTGAACCCCCGTAGTAATTGGACCCCCAGTCCAAATATTGCGGTAGCATTTGGACCCCCTTTAAAGCATTTGGACCCCCCTAAGAAGGACTCGCGCAACGCGTTGGTTGATCAGTTTGCTGACTTTCTGGGACGACTGTGCGAGTCTGTCAATGTAAGGTGAGACTACAGGACAATACAAAGGTAGGTAGAGTCACAAAATGCGAATTGGAAGACTGAAGACAACGGAAGGAGAGAGATCGCTACCAGAGTACCGGGATCGAGACAAGTCTCGCAAGCGAGACCCACTTTCGCATAAAAGGGGAGAGTCTGGTGAGCTGGACACAGCTTCACGGTATGTGCATTTCACCAGACCTTCCCTTTCGCTAAAGTGGGTCTGGTTTGCGAGACAATAGATCGAGGCGAGGAAAGAGACGGTAAACAGCGAGAGATTGTGAAGAAGACAAACACCAGGAGGCAGAGAGTGTACTACCTGTATATCATACCTCATATGTGAATGCATGTGTTCAACTGTACTTGACTCTATTGTAACAGTTGTTTATACATTGTTAGTTAATTTTTTTTTGCGTACGTGTGGATGATTTACATTGCACTACCAAATTAATTGTAGTATCATTGTAGTGTCAAGCCAGAAACTTTCAAACTTTCAGCAGGTCCAAATACAGCAAATTTCTGGAATTACTGCTTAGAGCACACGGGGTCCAAATACTTCGGTACTACTTCGAAGTATTTGGACCGGGAGTCCAAATACTTCGAAGTAGTTGAACCTCATGGGTGGGTCCAGTTATTTCAGAGGGGGTCCAAATACTTCAGCACTACTCTGAAGTAATTGGACCGGGGGTGCAAGTACTTCAAAGTATTTGGATCGGGGGGAACTATTTCAGAGGGGTCCATTTTTTTCGTGACAGGCCTCAGCGAGCTGGACAGAACCACCACCGTGGCGAAAACAGCTCTCTCGATCTTTCCTGGCACATAAACAGGCTTGCACGAGCTTCACAGAACCTCCACAGTGGTGAAAACTGCTTTCTAGATGTCTCTTGGCACATAACCAGGTCTCCACGAGCTTCACAGGACCCCCAAAGTGGTGAAAACTGCTTTCTCGATGACTCCTGGTATTTAACCAGACCAACACGATATTCACAGCACCTCCGAAGTGGTGAAAACTGCTTTTTCGACATTTCCTGGCACTTAAATAGACCTCCGTGAGCTGGAAAGGACCACCACAGTCTGTCTTGATCTTTCCTGGCACATAAACAGGCGTACCAGAGCTTCACAGAACCTACACAGTGGTGAAAACTGCTTTCTAGTTGTATCATGGCACATAACCAGGCCTCCACAAGCTTCACAGGACCACCACAGTGGTGAAAACTGCTTTCTCGATGCCTCCAGGTACTTAACCAGGCCAACACGAGATTGACAGCACTTCCGCAGTGGTGAAAACTGCTTTGTCGATATTTCCTGGTAGTTAAACAGGCCGCAGTGAGCTGGACAGAACCACCACAGTGGTGAAAACTGCTCTCTCGATCTTTGCTGGCACATAAACAGGCTTGCACGAGCTTCACTGAACCTCCACAGTGGTGAAAACTGCTTTCTAGATGTCTCCTGGCACATAACCAGGCTTCCACGACTTTCACAGGACCTCCACAGTTGTGAAAACTGCTTTTTCGATGCCTGCTGGATCTTAAACAGGCCAACACGACATTCTCAGCACCTCCGCAGTAGTGAAAACTGCTTTCTCGATATCTCCTGGCACTTAAACCCGCCTCCGCGAGCTGGACACGACCACCACACTGGTGAAAACTGCTTACTCGATCTTTCCTGACACATAAACAGGCTTGCACGAGCTTCACAGAGCCTCCACAGTGGTGACAACTGCTTTCTAGATGTCTGCTGGCACATAACCAGGCCTCCACGAGCTTCACAGGCCCTCCACAATGGTGAAAACTGCTTTATAGGTGTTACTGGCACATAATGAGGCCTCCACGAGCTTCACAGGACCTCCACAGAGGTGAAAACTGCTTTCTCGATGCCTACTGGTACTTAACCAGGCCAACACGAGATTCACAGCAACTCCGCAGTGGTGAAAACTGCTTTCTCGATATCTCCTTGCACTTAAACAGGCCTCTCGATCTTTCCTGGCACATAAACAGGCTTGCACGAGCTTCACAGAACCTCCTAAGTGGTGAAAGCTGCTTTCTAGAAGTCTCCTGGCACATCACCAGGCCTCCAAAAGCTTCACAGGATCTCCACAGTGGTGAAAACTGCTTTCTCGATGCCTCCTGGTACTTAACCAGGCAAAAACGAGATTCACAGCACCTCCAAAGTGGTGAAAACTGCTTTCTCGACATTTCCTGGCACATAAACAGGATTTCCCGAGCATCACAGAACCACCACAGTGGTGAAAACTGCTTTCTAGATGTCTCCTGGCACATAATCAGACCTCCACGAGCTTCACAGGACCTCCACAGTGGTGAAAACTGCTTTATAGGTGTTACTGGCACATAACGAGGTCTCAACGAGCGTCAAAGGACCTCCACAGAGGTGAAAACTGCTTTCTCGATGCCTACTGGTACTTAAAGAAGCCCCCGCGAGCTGGAAAGGACCACCACACTGGTGAAAACTGCTTACTCGATCTTTCCTGACACATAAACAGGATTGCACGAGCTTCACAGAGCCTCCACAGTGGTGACAACTGCTTTCTAGATGTCTGCTGGCACATAACCAGGCCTCCACGAGCTTCACAGGCCCTCCACAATGGTGAAAACTGCTTTATAGGTGTTACTGGCACATAATGAGGCCTCTACGAGCATCACAGGACCTCCACAGAGGTGAAAACTGCTTTCTCGATGCCTACTGGTACTTAACCAGGCCAACACGAGATTCACAGCAACTCCGCAGTGGTGAAAACTGCTTTCTCGATATCTCCTTGCACTTAAACAGGCCTCTCGATCTTTCCTGGCACATAAACAGGCTTGCACGAGCTTCACAGAACCTCCTAAGTGGTGAAAGCTGCTTTCTAGAAGTCTCCTGGCACATAACCAGGCCTCCAAAAGCTTCACAGGACCTCCACAGTGGTGAAAACTGCTTTCTCGATGCCTCCTAGTACTTAACCAGGCAAACACGAGATTCACAGCACCTCCAAAGTGGTGAAAACTGCTTTCTCGACATTTCCTGGCACATAAACAGGATTTCCCGAGCTTCACAGAACCACCACAGTGGTGAAAACTGCTTTCTAGATGTCTCCTGGCACATAACCAGACCTCCACGAGCTTCACAGGACCTCCACAGTGGTGAAAACTGCTTTATAGGTGTTACTGGCACATAACGAGGCCTCCACGAGCTTCACAGGACCTCCACAGAGGTGAAAACTGCTTTCTCGATGCCTACTGGTACTTAAAGAAGCCTCCGCGAGCTGGAAAGGACCACCACAGTAGTGAAAACTGCACTCTCGATCTTTCCTGGAACATAAACAGGCTTGCGCGAGCTTCACAGAACCTCCACAGTGGTGAAAACTGCTTTCTCGATCTTTCCTGGCACTTAACAGGCCTCCGCGAGCTGGACAGGACCACCACAGTGGTGAAAACAGATCTCTCGATCTTTCCTGGCACATAAACAGGCTTGCACGAGCTTCACAGAACATCCACAGTGGTGAAAACTGCTTTCTAGATGTCTCCTGGCACATAACCAGGCCTCCACGAGCTTTACTGGACCTCCACAGTGGTGAAAACTACTTTCTCGATGTCTCATGGTACTTAACCAGGCCTACACGAGATTCACAGAACCTCCACAGCGGTGAAAACTGCTTTCTCGATCTCTCCTGGCACAGGTCTCCGCGACCTTGACAGGACCACCACAGTGGTGAAAACCGCTTTCTACATATCTCCTGGCACATAACCAGGCCTCCACGAGCTTCACAGAACTTCCGCAGTGGTGAAAACTGCTTTCTCCATATTTCCTGGCACTTAAACAGGCCTGGACAGGACCACCACAGTGGTGAAAACTGCTCTCTCGATCTTTCCTGGCACATAAACAGGCTTGCACGAGCTTCACAGAACCACCACAGTGGTGAAAACTGCTTTCTCGATATTTCCTGGCAGTTAAACAGGCCTCCGCGAGCTGGACAGGACCACCACAGTGGTGAAAACTGCTTTCTCGATGCCTCCTGGTACTTAATCAGGCCAACACGAGATTCACAGCACCTCCGCGGTGGTGAAAACTGCTTTCTCGATATTTCCTGGCACTTATACAGGCCTCCACGAGCTTGACAGGGCAACTCTAGCGGTGAAAACTGCTCTCTCGATCTTTCCTGGCACATAATCAGGCTTGCACGAGCTTCTCAGAACCTCCACAGTGGT
Source organism: Agelas oroides (assembly GCA_949130485.1). Taxonomy (NCBI): domain Eukaryota; kingdom Metazoa; phylum Porifera; class Demospongiae; order Agelasida; family Agelasidae; genus Agelas; species Agelas oroides. Next base: position 4,536,983 of record OX422196.1, on the reverse strand, counting down.
GAAAACTGCTTTCTAGATGTCTCCTGGCACATAACCAGGCCTCCACGAGCTTCACTGGACCTCCACAGTCGTGAAAACTACTTTCTCGATGTCTCATGGTACTTAACCAGGCCTACACGAGATTCACAGAACCTCCACAGCGGTGAAAACTGCTTTCTCGATCTCTCCTGGCACAGGTCTCCGCGAGCTTAACAGGACCACCACAGTGGTGAAAACCGCTTTCTACATGTCTCCTGGCACATAACCAGGCCTCCACGAGCTTCACAGAACTTCCGCAGTGGTGAAAACTGCTTTCTCCATATATTCCTGGCACTTAAACAGGCCTGGACAGGACCACCACAGTGGTGAAAACTGCTCTCTCGATCTTTCCTGGCACATAAACAGGCTTGCACGAGTTTCATAGGACCTCCACAGTGGTGAAAACTGCTTTCTAGATGTATCCTGGCACATAACCAGGCCTCCACGAGCTTCACAGGACCTCCTCAGTGGTGAAAACTGCTTTCTCGATGCCTCCTGGTACTTAATCAGGCCAACACGAGATTCACAGCACCTCCGAGGTGGTGAAAACTGCTTTCTCGATATTTCCTGGCACTTATACAGGCCTCCACGAGCTTGACAGGGCAACTCTAGCGGTGAAAACTGCTCTCTCGATCTTTCCTGGCACATAATCAGGCTTGCACGAGCTTCTCAGAACCTCCACAGTGGTGAAAACTGCTTTCTAGATGTCTCCTGGCACATAACCAGGCCTCCACGAGCTTCACAGGACCTCCACAGTGGTGAAAACTGCTTTCTCGATGCCTCCTGGTACTTAAGCAGGCCAACACGAGATTCACAGCACCTTCGCAGTGGTGAAAACTGCTTTTTCGATATTTTCTGGCACTTATACAGGCCTCCACGAGCTGGACAGGACCACTATAGCGGTGAAAACTGCTCTCTCGATCTTTCCTGGCACATAATCAGGCTTGAACGAGCTTCTCACCTCCACAATGGTGAAAACAGCTTTCTAGATGTCTCCTTGCACTTGACTAGGTCTGCACGAGCTTCACAGGACCTCCACAGCGGTGAAAACTGCTTTCTCGATCTCTCTTGGCACAGGTCTCCGCGAGCTTGACAGGACCACCACAGTGGTGAAAACCGCTTTCTACATGTCTCCTGGCACATAACCAGGCCTCCACGAGCTTCACAGAACTTCCGCAGTGGTGAAAACTGCTTTCTCGATATTTCCTGGCACTTAAACAGGCCTGGACAGGACCACCACAGTGGTGAAAACTGCTCTCTCGATCTTTCCTGGCACATAAACAGGCTTGCACGAGTTTCATAGGACCTCCACAGTGGTGAAAACTGCTTTCTAGATGTATCCTGGCACATAACCAGGCCTCCACGAGCTTCACAGGACCTCCTCAGTGGTGAAAACTGCTTTCTCGATGCCTCCTGGTACTTAATCAGGCCAACACGAGATTCACAGCACCTCCGAGGTGGTGAAAACTGCTTTCTCGATATTTCCTGGCACTTATACAGGCCTCCACGAGCTTGACAGGGCAACTCTAGCGGTGAAAACTGCTCTCTCGATCTTTCCTGGCACATAATCAGGCTTGCACGAGCTTCTCAGAACCTCCACAGTGGTGAAAACTGCTTTCTAGATGTCTCCTGGCACATAACCAGGCCTCCACGAGCTTCACAGGACCTCCACAGTGGTGAAAACTGCTTTCTCGATGCCTCCTGGTACTTAAGCAGGCCAACACGAGATTCACAGCACCTTCGCAGTGGTGAAAACTGCTTTTTCGATATTTTCTGGCACTTATACAGGCCTCCACGAGCTGGACAGGACCACTATAGCGGTGAAAACTGCTCTCTCGATCTTTCCTGGCACATAATCAGGCTTGAACGAGCTTCTCACCTCCACAATGGTGAAAACAGCTTTCTAGATGTCTCCTTGCACTTGACTAGGTCTGCACGAGCTTCACAGGACCTCCACAGCGGTGAAAACTGCTTTCTCGATCTCTCTTGGCACAGGTCTCCGCGAGCTTGACAGGACCACCACAGTGGTGAAAACCGCTTTCTACATGTCTCCTGGCACATAACCAGGCCTCCACGAGCTTCACAGAACTTCCGCAGTGGTGAAAACTGCTTTCTCGATATTTCCTGGCACTTAAACAGGCCTGGACAGGACCACCACAGTGGTGAAAACTGCTCTCTCGATCTTTCCTGGCACATAAACAGGCTTGCACGAGCTTCACAGAACCACCACAGTGGTGAAAACTGCTTTCTCGATATTTCCTGGCAGTTAAACCGGCCTCCGCGAGCTGGACAGGACCACCACAGTGGTGAAAACTGCTCTCTCGATCTTTCCTGGCTCATAAACAGGCTTGCACGAGTTTCACAGGACCTCCACAGTGGTGAAAACTGCTTTCTAGATATCTCCTGGCACATAACCAGGCCTCCACGAGCTTCACAGGACCTCCACAGTGGTGAAAACTGCTTTCTCGATGCCTCCTGGTACTCAATCAGGCCAACACGAGATTCACAACACCTCCGCGGTGGTGAAAACTGCTTTCTCGATATTTCCTGGCACTTATACAGGCCTCCACGAGCTTGACAGGCCAACTCTAGCGGTGAAAACAGCTCTCTCGATCTTTCCTGGCACATAATCAGGCTTGCACGAGCTTCTCAGAACCTCCACAGTGGTGAAAACTGCTTTCTAGATGTCTCCTGGCACGTAACTAGGCCTCCACGAGCTTCACTGGACCTCCACAGTCGTGAAAACTACTTTCTCGATGTCTTATGGTACTTAACCAGGACTACACGAGATTCACAGCACCTTCGCAGTGGTGAAAACTGCTTTTTCGATATTTTCTGGCACTTATACAGGCCTCCACGAGCTGGACAGGACCACTATAGCGGTGAAAACTGCTCTCTCGACCTTTCCTGGCACATAATCAGGCTTGAACGAGCTTCTCACCTCCACAATGGTGAAAACAGCTTTCTAGATGTCTCCTTGCACTTGACTAGGTCTGCACGAGCTTCACAGGACCTTCACAGCGGTGAAAACTGCTTTCTCGATCTCTCTTGGCACAGGTCTCCGCGAGCTTGACAGGACCACCACAGTGGTGAAAACCGCTTTGTACATGTCTCCTGGCACATAACCAGGCCTCCACGAGCTTCACAGAACTTCCGCAGTGGTGAAAACTGCTTTCTCGATATTTCCTGGCACTTAAACAGGCCTGGACAGGACCACCACAGTGGTGAAAACTGCTCTCTCGATCTTTCCTGGCACATAAACAGGCTTGCACGAGCTTCACAGAATCACCACAGTGGTGAAAACTGCTTTCTCGATATTTCCTGGCAGTTAAACAGGCCTCCGCGAGCTGGACAGGACCACCACAGTGGTGAAAACTGCTCTCTCGATCTTTCCTGGCTCATAAACAGGCTTGCACGAGTTTCACAGGACCTCCACAGTGGTGAAAACTGCTTTCTAGATATCTCCTGGCACATAACCAGGCCTCCACGAGCTTCACAGGACCTCCACAGTGGTGAAAACTGCTTTCTCGATGCCTCCTGGTACTTAATCAGGCCAACACGAGATTCACAACACCTCCGCGGTGGTGAAAACTGCTTTCTCGATATTTCCTGGCACTTATACAGGCCTCCACGAGCTTGACAGGCCAACTCTAGCGGTGAAAACAGCTCTCTCGATCTTTCCTGGCACATAATCAGGCTTGCACGAGCTTCTCAGAACCTCCACAGTGGTGAAAACTGCTTTCTAGATGTCTCCTGGCACATAACCAGGCCTCCACGAGCTTCACTGGACCTCCACAGTCGTGAAAACTACTTTCTCGATGTCTTATGGTACTTAACCAGGCCTACACGAGATTCACAGAACCTCCACAGCGGTGAAAACTGCTTTCTCGATCTCTCCTGGCACAGGTCTCCGCGAGCTTAACAGGACCACCACAGTGGTGAAAACCGCTTTCTACATGTCTCCTGGCACATAACCAGGCCTCCACGAGCTTCACAGAACTTCCGCAGTGGTGAAACCATATTTCCTGGCACTTAAACAGGCCTGGACAGGACCACCACAGTGGTGAAAACTGCTCTCTCGATCTTTCCTGGCACATAAACAGGCTTGCACTAGCTTCACAGAACCACCACAGTGGTGAAAACTGCTTTCTCGATATTTCCTGGCAGTTAAACAGGCTTCCGCGAGCTGGACAGGACCACAACAGTCGTGAAAACTGCTCTCTCGATCTTTCCTGGCACATAAACAGGCTAGCACGAGTTTCACAGGACCACCACAGTGGTGAAAACTGCTTTCTCGATATTTCCTGGCAGTTAAACAGGCCTCCGCGAGCTGGACAGGACCACCACCGTGGTGAAAACTGCTCTCTCGATCTTTCCTGGCACATAAACAGGCTTGCACGAGTTTCATAGGACCTCCACAGTGGTGAAAACTGCTTTCTAGATGTATCCTGGCACATAACCAGGCCTCCACGAGCTTCACAGGACCTCCTCAGTGGTGAAAACTGCTTTCTCGATGCCTCCTGGTACTTAATCAGGCCAACACGAGATTCACAACACCTCCGCGGTGGTGAAAACTGCTTTCTCGATATTTCCTGGCACTTATACAGGCCTCCACGAGCTTGACAGGCCAACTCTAGCGGTGAAAACAGCTCTCTCGATCTTTCCTGGCACATAATCAGGCTTGCACGAGCTTCTCAGAACCTCCACAGTGGTGAAAACTGCTTTCTAGATGTCTCCTGGCACATAACCAGGCCTCCACGAGCTTCACTGGACCTCCACAGTCGTGAAAACTACTTTCTCGATGTCTTATGGTACTTAACCAGGCCTACACGAGATTCACAGAACCTTCACAGCGGTGAAAACTGCTTTCTCGATCTCTCCTGGCACAGGTCTCCACGAGCTTAACAGGACCACCACAGTGGTGAAAACCGCTTTCTACATGTCTCCTGGCACATAACCAGGCCTCCACGAGCTTCACAGAACTTCCGCAGTGGTGAAAACTGCTGTCTCCATATTTCCTGGCACTTAAACAGGCCTGGACAGGACCACCACAGTGGTGAAAACTGCTCTCTCGATCTTTCCTGGCACATAAACAGGCTTGCACGAGTTTCACAGGACCACCACAGTGGTGAAAACTGCTTTCTCGATATTTCCTGGCAGTTAAACAGGCCTCCGCGAGCTGGACAGGACCACCACAGTGGTGAAAACTGCTCTCTCGATCTTTCCTGGCACATAAACAGGCTTGCACGAGTTTCATAGGACCTCCGCAGTGGTGAAAACTGCTTTCTAGATGTATCCTGGCACATAACCAGGCCTCCACGAGCTTCACAGGACCTCCTCAGTGGTGAAAACTGCTTTCTCGATGCCTCCTGGTACTTAAGCAGGCCAACACGAGATTCACAGCACCTCCGAGGTGGTGAAAACTGCTTTCTCGATATTTCCTGGCACTTATACAGGCCTCCACGAGCTTGACAGGGCAACTCTAGCGGTGAAAACTGCTCTCTCGATCTTTCCTGGCACATAATCAGGCTTGCACGAGCTTCTCAGAACCTCCACAGTGGTGAAAACTGCTTTCTAGATGTCTCCTGGCACATAACCAGGCCTCCACGAGCTTCACTGGACCTCCACAGTCGTGAAAACTACTTTCTCGATGTCTTATGGTACTTAACCAGGCCTACACGAGATTCACAGCACCTTCGCAGTGGTGAAAACTGCTTTTTCGATATTTTCTGGCACTTATACAGGCCTCCACGAGCTGGACAGGACCACTATAGCGGTGAAAACTGCTCTCTCGATCTTTCCTGGCACATAATCAGGCTTGAACGAGCTTCTCACCTCCACAATGGTGAAAACAGCTTTCTAGATGTCTCCTTGCACTTGACTAGGTCTGCACGAGCTTCACAGGACCTTCACAGCGGTAAAAACTGCTTTCTCGATCTCTCTTGGCACAGGTCTCCGCGAGCTTGACAGGACCACCACAGTTGTGAAAACCGCTTTCTACATGTCTCCTGGCACATAACCAGGCCTCCACGAGCTTCACAGAACTTCCGCAGTGGTGAAAACTGCTTTCTCGATATTTCCTGGCACTTAAACAGGCCTGGACAGGACCACCACAGTGGTGAAAACTGCTCTCTCGATCTTTCCTGGCACATAATCAGGCTTGCACGAGCTTCTCAGAACCTCCTAAGTGGTGAAAACTGCTTTCTAGATGTCTCCTGGCACATAACCAGTCCTCCACGAGCTTCACAGGACCTCCACAGTGGTGAAAACTGCTTTCTCGATGCCTCCTGGTACTTAACCAGGCAAACACGAGATTCACAGCACCTCCAAAGTGCTGAAAATTGCTTTCTCGACATTTCCTGGCACATAAACAGGATTTCCCGAGCTTCACAGAACCACCACTGTGGTGAAAACTGCTTTCTAGATGTCTCCTGGCACATAACCAGACCTCCACGAGCTTCACAGGACCTCCACAGTGGTGAAAACTGCTTTATAGGTGTTACTGGCACATAACGAGGCCTCCACGAGCTTCACAGGACCTCCACAGAGGTGAAAACTGCTTTCTCGATGCCTACTGGTACTTAAAGAAGCCTTCTCGAGCTGGAAAGGACCACCACAGTGGTGAAAACTGCACTCTCGATCTTTCCTGGCACATAAACAGGCTTGCGCGAGCTTCACAGAACCTCCACAGTGGTGAAAACTGCTTTCTCGATCTTTCCTGGCACTTAACAGGCCTCCGCGAGCTGGACAGGACCACCACAGTGGTGAAAACAGATCTCTCGATCTTTCCTGGCACATAAACAGGCTTGCACGAGCTTCACAGAACATCCACAGTGGTGAAAACTGCTTTCTAGATGTCTCCTGGCACATAACCAGGCCTCCACGAGCTTCACAGGACCTCCACAGTGGTGAAAACTGCTTTCTCGATGCCTCCTGGTACTTAAGCAGGCCAACACGAGATTCACAGCACCTTTGCAGTGGTGAAAACTGCTTTTTCGATATTTTCTGGCACTTATACAGGCCTCCACGAGCTGGACAGGACCACTATAGCGGTGAAAACTGCTCTCTCGATCTTTCCTGGCACATAATCAGGCTTGAACGAGCTTCTCACCTCCACAATGGTGAAAACAGCTTTCTAGATGTCTCCTTGCACTTGACTAGGTCTGCACGAGCTTCACAGGACCTCCACAGCGGTGAAAACTGCTTTCTCGATCTCTCTTGGCACAGGTCTCCGCGAGCTTGACAGGACCACCACAGTGGTGAAAACCGCTTTCTACATGTCTCCTGGCACATAACCAGGCCTCCACGAGCTTCACAGAACTTCCGCAGTGGTGAAAACTGCTTTCTCGATATTTCCTGGCACTTAAACAGGCCTGGACAGGACCACCACAGTGGTGAAAACTGCTCTCTCGATCTTTCCTGGCACATAAACAGGCTTGCACGAGCTTCACAGAACCACCACAGTGGTGAAAACTGCTTTCTCGATATTTCCTGGCAGTTAAACAGGCCTCCGCGAGCTGGACAGGACCACCACAGTGGTGAAAACTGCTCTCTCGATCTTTCCTGGCTCATAAACAGGCTTGCACGAGTTTCACAGGACCTCCACAGTGGTGAAAACTGCTTTCTAAATATCTCCTGGCACATAACCAGGCCTCCACGAGCTTCACAGGACCTCCACAGTGGTGAAAACTGCTTTCTCGATGCCTCCTGGAACTTAATCAGGCCAACACGAGATTCACAGCACCTCCGAGGTGGTGAAAACTGCTTTCTCGATATTTCCTGGCACTTATACAGGCTTCCACGAGCTTGACAGGGCAGCTATAGCGGTGAAAACTGCTCTCTCGATCTTTCCTGGCACATAATCAGGCTTGCACGAGCTTCTCAGAACCTCCACAGTGGTGAAAACTGCTTTCTAGATGTCTCCTGGCACATAACCAGGCCTCCACGAGCTTCACAGGACCTCCACAGTGGTGAAAACTGCTTTCTCGATGCCTCCTGGTACTTAAGCAGGCCAACACGAGAATCACAGCGCATCCGCAGTGGTGAAAACTTCTTTCTCGATATTTCCTAGCACTTACAGGCTCTCGCGAGCTGGACAGGACCACTACAGCGGTGAAAACTGCTCTCTCCATCTTTCCTAGCACATAATCGGGCTTGCACGAGCTTCTTACCTCCACAACGGTGAAAACAGCTGTCTAGATGTCTCCTTGCACTTAACCAGGTCTGCACGAACTTCACAGGACCTCCACAGTGGTGAAAAGTGCTTTGTACATGTCTCCTGGCACATAGCCAGGTCTCCACGCGCTTCACAGGACCTCCACAGTGGTGAAAACTACTTTCTCGATGTCTCATGGTACTTAACCAGGCCTACACGAGATTCACAGCATTTCCGCAGTCGTGAAAGCTGATTTCTCGATATTTCCTGGCACTTAAACAGGCCTCCGCGAGCTGGACAGGACCACCATAGTGGTGAAAACTGTTCTCTCGATCTTTCCTCGCTCATAAACAGGCTTGCACGAGTTTCACAGAACCTCCACAATAGTGAAAACTGCTTTCTAGATGTCTCCTGGCACATAACCAGGTCAACACGAGATTCACAGCACCTCCGCAGTGGTGAAAACTGCTTTCTCGATATTTCCTGGCGCTTAAACCGGCCTCCGCGAGCTGGACAGGACCACCACGGTGGTGAAAACCCCACCCTCGATCTTTCCTCACACATAAACTGGCTTGCACGAGCTTCTCAGAACCTCCACAGAGGTAAAAAATGCTTTCTAAATGTCTACCAAGACACAACCAGGCCTCCACGAGCTTCACAGCACCTCCGCAGTGGTGAAAACTGCTCTCTCGATCTTTCCTGGCACATAATCCGGATTGCACGAGCTTCTCAGAACCTCCACAGTGATGAAAACCGCTTTCCCGTTCCTTCCTGGCACTGAAACAAGCCTCCGGCGAGCTGGACAGCACCACCACTGTAGTGAAAACTGCTCTCTCGATATTTCTTGTCACATAAACAGGCTTGCACTAGCTTCTCAGAACCTCCACAGTGGTGAAAACTGCTTTCACGATCATTCCTGGCACTTAAACAGATCTCCGAGAGCTGGACAGTACCACCACAGTGGTGAAAACTGCTCTCTCGATCTTTCCTCGCACAAAACAAGCTTGCACGAGCTTCACAGAACCTCGACATTGGTGAAAACTGCTTTCTATATGTCTCCTGGCACATAAGCAGGCCTCCACAAGCTTCACAGGACCTCCACAGTGGTGAAAACTGCTTTCTCGATATTTTCTGGCACATAAACAGGCATGCACAGGCTTCTCAGAACCTCCACAGTGGTGAAAACTGCTTTCAGGATCGTTCCTGGCACTTAAACCGACCTCCGAGACCTGGACAGGACCACAACAGTGGTGAAAACTGCTCTCTCGATCTTTCCTGGCACAAAACAAGCTTGCACGAGCTTCACAGAACCTCCACATTGGTGAAAACTGCTTACTAGATGTCTCCTGGCACATAAGCAGGCCTCCACAAGCTTCACAGGACCTCCACAGCGGTGAAAACTGCTTTCTCGATATTTCCTGGCACTTAAGCAGGTCTCCGCGAACTGGACAGGACAACCACAGTGGTGAAAACTGCTTTCTCGATCTTTCCTGGCACATACACAGGCTTGTACGAGTTTCTCAGAACCTCCACAGAGGTGAAAACTGCTTTCTAAATGTCTCTTGGCACACAACCAGGCCTCCACGGGCTTCACAGCACCTCCGCAGTGGTGAAAACTGCTTTCTCGATATTTCCTGGCACTTATACAGGCCTCCGCGAGCTGGACAGGAACACCGCAGTGGTGAAAACTGCTCTCTCGATCTTTCCTGGCAAATAATCAGGCTTGCACGAGCTTCTCAGAACCTCCACAGTGGTGAAAACTGCTTTCCCGTTCCTTCCTGGCACTGAAACAAGCCTCCTCGAGCTGGACAGCACAACCACAGTAGTGAAAACTGCTCTCTCGATATTTCTTGGCACATAAACAGGCTTGCACGAGCTTCTCAGAACCTCCACAGTGGTGAAAACTGCTTTCACGATCTTTTCTTGCACTTAAACAGACCTCCGAGATCTGGACAGGACCACCACAGTGGTGAAAACTGTTCTCTCGATCTTTCCTGGCACATAAACAAGCTTGCACGAGCTTCACAGAACCTCGACATTGGTGAAAACTGCTTTCTAGATGTCTCCTGACACATAAGCAGGCCTCCACAAGCTTCACAGGACCTCCACAGTGGTGAAAACTGCTTTCTCGATATTTCCTGGCACTTAAGCAGGCCTCCGCGAACTGGACAGGACAACCACAGTGGTGAAAACTGCTTTCGCGATCTTTCCTGGCACATACACAGGCTTGTACGAGTTTCACAAAACCTCCACAGTGGTGTAAACTGCTTTCTTCATGTCTCTTGGCACATAACCAGGCCTCCACGAGCTTCACTGGACCTCCACGGTGGTGAAAACTGGTTTTCCGATGCCTCCTGGTACTTAAGCAGGCCTACACGAGATTCACAGCATTTCCGCACTGGTGAAAGCTGATTTCTCCATACTTCCTGGCCCTTAAACAGGCCTCCGCGAGCTGGACAGGACCACCACAGTGGTGAAAACTCCTCTCTCGATCTTTCCTGGTACATAAACAGGCTTGCACGAGCTTCTCACCTCCACAATGGTGAAAACAGCTTTCTAGATTTTTCCTTGCACTTAACCAGGTCTGCACGAGCTTCACAGGACCTCCACACAGGTTAAAACAGCTTTCTACATGTCTCCTGGCACATAACCAGGTCTCCACTAGCTTCACCGGACCTCCACAGCGGTGAAAACTACTTTCTCGATGTCTTATGGAACTTAACCAGGCCTACACGAGATTAACAGCATTTCCGCAGTGGTGAAAGCTGATTTCTCGATATTTCCTGGCAGTTAAACAGGTCTCCGCGAGCTGGACAGGACCACCACTGTGGTGAAAACTGCTCTCTCGATCTTTCCTCGCACATAAACAGGCTTGTACGAGCTTCACAGAACCTCCACAGTGGTGAAAACTGCTTTCTAGATGTCTCCTGGCACATAACCAGGACCACACGAGCTTCACAGGACCTCCACAGTGGTGAAAACTGCTTTCTCGATGCCTCCTGGTACTGAACCAGGCCAACACGAGATTCACAGCACCTCCGCAGCGGTGAAAACTGCTTTCTCGATATTTCCTGGCGCTTAAGCAGGCCTCCGCGAGCTGGACAGGACCACCACAGTGGTGAAAACTCCTCTCTTGATGTTTCCTGGCACATGAACAGGCTTGCACGAGCTTCTCAGAACCCCCACAGTTGTGAAAAGTGCTTTCTCGATCTTTCCTGGCACTTAAACAGGCCTACGCGAGCTGGACAGGACAACCACAGTGGTGAAAACTGCTCTCTCGATCTTTCCTGGCACATAAACAGGCATGCACGAGCTTCTCAGAACCTCCACAGACGTGAAAACTGCTCTCTCGATCTTTCCTTGCACTTAAACAGGCCTCCGCGAGCTGGACAGGACCTGCACAGTGGTGAAAACTGCTTTCTCGAGCTTTCCTGGCATATAAACAGGCTTGCACGAGCTTCACAGAACCTCCACAACGGTGAAATCAGCTTTCTAGATGTCGCCTGGCACTGACCCAGGTCTGCACGAGCTTCACAGGGCCTCCACAGTGGTGAAAACCACTTTCTCGATGTCTCATGGTACTTAGCGAAGCCTACACGACATTCACAGCACTTCCGCAGTGGTGAAACCAGATTTCTCGATATTTCCTGCGCTTAAACAGCCTTGCACGAGCTTCACAGGGCCTTTCTAAGTGCCAGGAATGATCGATAAAGCAGTTTACACCTCTGCGGAGTTGCTGTGAAGCTCGTGCAGGCCTGGTTAAGTGCCAAGAAAGATCGAGAAAGCAGTTTTAACTTATTGGGAGGTCCTGTGAAGCTCGTGCAGGCCCGGTTAGGTACCAGGAGACATCAAGAAAGCAGTTTTCACCACCGGGGTGGTGCTGTGATGCTCCTGCCGGCATTTTTAAGTGCGGAAAAGGTCCAAGATAGTTTTGTGGGACTTGTGAAGCTCGTGCAGGCCTTTTTAAGTGCCATGAATTATCGAGAAAGCAGTTTTAACCGCTGGCGAGATCCTGTGAAGCTCATCCAGTCCCATTTATGCGCCAGGAAACATCGACAACGAAATTTCTTCACTGTGGAAGTCATGTGAAGCTCATCCAGGACCGGTTAAGAACGAGCAGACATCTAGAAAGCACTTTTGACCACTGTGTTATTTCTGTGAAGCTCGTGCAGTCCTAGTTAAGTACCAGGAGACATCGAGAGGCCGTTTTCAACTCTGCGGAGTTGCTGTGAAGCACGTGCTAGCCTGTTTATGTGCCGGGAAAGATCGAGAAAGCAGTTTTCACCACTGTAGAGGTCATGTGAAGCACGCGCAGGCCTGGTTAAGATCCAGGAAAGATCGAGAAAGCAGTTTTCACCTCTGTGGAGTTGCTGTGAAGCTCGTGCAAGCCTAGTTAAGTGCCAAAAAAGATCGAGGAAGCAATTTTCACCACTGTGGAAGTCATGTGAAGCTCGTGCAGGCCTGGTTATGTGCCAGGAAACATCGACAAAGAGTTTATCTCCACTGTGGAGGTCCTGTGAAGCTCGTGCAGGCCTGGTTAAGAACGAGGATACATCTAGAAAGCCATTTTCACCACTGTGTTAATTCTGTGAAGCTCGTGCAGGCCTAGTTAAGTACCAGGAGACATCGAGAAAGCATTTTTCACCACCGGGGAGGTGCTGTGATGCTCGTGCCGGCATTTTTAAGGGCGGAAAAGGTCCAAGATAGTATTGTGTGGACTTATGAAGCTCGTGAAGTACTTTTTCAGTGCCATGAAGGGTCGAGAAAGCAGTTTTCACCTCCCTGGAATTGCTGTGAAGCTTGTGAAGGGTTGGTTAAGTGCCAAGAAAGACCGAAAAAGCAGTTTTAACCACTGTGGAGGTCCTGTGAAGCTCCTCACGTCCCGTGAAACATCAACAACGCATTTTTCTCCACTGTGGATGTCCTGTGAAGCTCGTGCAGGCCAAGTTAGGAACAAGGGGACATCTAGAGAGCAGTTTTCACCACTGACGGGGTGCTGTGAAGCTCCTGCAGTCCTGTTTATGTGCCAGGAAACATCGACAAAGCATTTTTCTCCACTGTGGAGGTCCTCGTGCAGGACTGGTTAAGAACGAGGAGACATCTAGAAAGCAGTTTTCACCGCTGTGTTAATTCTGTGAAGCTCGTACAGTCCTGGTTAAGTGCCAAGAAAGATCGAGAAAGCAGTTTTAACCGCTGGGGTGGTCCTGTGAAGAATTCTGTGAAGCTCGTACAGTCCTGGTTAAGTGCCAAGAAAGATAGTGAAAGCAGTTTTCACCACTGAGGAGGTCTCAGAATCTCGTGTAGGCCTTTTTAAGTACCAGGAACGATCGATAAAGCAGTTTTCACCTCTGAGGAGTTGCTGTGAGGCTCGTACAGGCCTGGTTAAGTGCCATGAAAGATCGAAAAAGCAGTTTTAACCACTGTGGAGGTCCTGTGAAGCTCCTCCAGTCCCGTTTATGCGCCAGGAATCATCGACAACGCAATTTTCTCCACTGTGGAAGTCATGTGAAGCTCATGTAGGCCTGGTTAAGAACGAGGGGACATCTAGAATGCAGTTTTGACCACTGAGGAGGTGCTGTGGTGCTCGTGCCGGCATTTTTAACTGCGGAAAAGATACGAGATAGTATCGTGGAGACCTGTGAAGCTCATGTAGGCCTGGTTAAGTGCCAAGAAAGATCGATAAAACAGTTTTCTCCATTGTGGAGGTCCTGTGAAGCTCCTGCAGACCTGGTTAAGAACGAGGAGACATCTAGAAAGCAGTTTGCACCACTGTGTTAATTCAGTGAAGCTCGTGCAGGCCCGGTTAGGTACCAGGAGACATCAAGAAAGCAGTTTTCACCACCTTGGTGGTGCTGTGATGCTCGTGCCGGCATTTTAAAGTGCGGAAAAGGTCCAAGATAATATTGGGGGAATTTGTGAAGCTCGTGGAGGACTTTGTAAGTGCCATGAAGGAACGAGAAAGCAGTTTTCACCTCTCCGGAGTTGCTGTGAAGCTCGTGCAGGCCTGGTTAAGTGCCAAGAAAGATCGAGAAAGCAGTTTGCATCACTGTGGAGGTCCTTTGAAGCTCCTGCAGTCCTGTTTATGCGCCAGGAAAGATCGACAAAGCATTTTTCTCCACTGTGGAGGTCCTGTGAAACTCGTTCAGGCCTGGTTAAGAATGAGGAGACATATAGAAAGCAGTTTTTACCACTATGTTAGTTCTGTGAAGCTAGTACAGGCCTGGTTAAGTGCCAGGAAAGATCGGGAGAGCAGTTTTCACCGCTGTGGAGGTCCTGTGAAGCTCGTGTAGACCTGGTTAAGTGCCAGGAGACATCTAGAAAGCCGTTTTCACCACTGTAGATGTTCTGAGAAGCTCGTGCAAGCCTGTTTATGTGCCAGGAAAGATCGAGAGAGCAGTTTTCACCACTGTGGTGGTCCTGTCCAGCTCACGGAGGCCTGTTTAAGTGCCAGGAAATATCGAGAAAGCAGTTTTCACCACTGTGGAGGTGCTGTGAATCTCGTGTTGGACTGGTTAAGTACCAAGAGACATCTAGAAAGCAGTTTTCACCATTGTGGAGGTTCTGTTAAGCTCGTGCAACCCTGTTTATGTGCCAGGAAAGCTCGAGAAAGCAGTGTTCACCACCGTGGTGCTCCTGTCCAGCTCGCGGTGGCCTGTTTAAGTGCCAGTAAACATCGAGAAAGCAGTTTTCTCCACTGTGGAGGTGCTGTGAAGCTCCTGCAGTCCTGTTTATGCGCCAGGAAAGATCGACAAAGCATTTTTCTCCACTGTGGAGGTCCTGTGAAACTCGTTCAGGCCTGGTTAAGAATGAGGAGACATATAGAAAGCAGTTTTTACCACTATGTTAGTTCTGTGAAGCTAGTACAGGCCTGGTTAAGTGCCAGGAAAGATCGGGAGAGCAGTTTTCACCGCTGTGGAGGTCCTGTGAAGCTCGTGTAGACCTGGTTAAGTGCCAGGAGACATCTAGAAAGCCGTTTTCACCACTGTAGATGTTCTGAGAAGCTCGTGCAAGCCTGTTTATGTGCCAGGAAAGATCGAGAGAGCAGTTTTCACCACTGTGGTGGTCCTGTCCAGCTCACGGAGGCCTGTTTAAGTGCCAGGAAATATCGAGAAAGCAGTTTTCACCACTGTGGAGGTGCTGTGAATCTCGTGTTGGACTGGTTAAGTACCAAGAGACATCTAGAAAGCAGTTTTCACCATTGTGGAGGTTCTGTTAAGCTCGTGCAACCCTGTTTATGTGCCAGGAAAGCTCGAGAAAGCAGTGTTCACCACCGTGGTGCTCCTGTCCAGCTCGCGGTGGCCTGTTTAAGTGCCAGTAAACATCGAGAAAGCAGTTTTCTCCACTGTGGAGGTGCTGTGAAGCTCCTGCAGTCCTGTTTATATGTCAGGAAACTTTGGCGAAGCATTTTTATCCACTGTGGAGGTCCTGTGAAGCTCGTGCAGGCCTGGTTAAGAACGAGGAGACATCTAGAAAGCAGTTTTCACCACTGTGTTAATTCTGTGAAGCTCGTTCAGGCCTAGTTAAGAACGAGGGGACATCTAGAAAGCAGTTTTCACCACTGAGGAGGTGCTGCATGTGAAGCTCCTGCAGTCCTGTTTATGTGCCAGCAAACATCAACAAAGCATCTTTCTCCGCCGTGGAAGTGATATGAAGCTCGTGCAGGCCTGGTTAAGAACGAGGAGACATCTAGAAAGCAGTTTCCACCACTGTGTTAATTCTGTGAAGCTCGTGCAGGCCTGGTTAAGTACCAGGAGATATCAAGAAAGCAGTTTTCACCACCGGGGTGGTGCTGTGATGCTCGTGCCTGCAGTTTTAAATGCGGAAAAGGTCCAAGATAGTTTTGTGGGGACTTGTGAAGCTCGTGCAGGACTTTTTAAGTGCCATGAATGATCGAGAAAGCAATTTTAACCACTGGGGAGATCCTGTGAAGCTCCTCCAGTCCCGTTTATGTGCCAGGAAACATCGACAACGCATTTTACTCCACTGTGGAAGTCATGTGAAGCTCGTGCAGGACTGGTTAAGAACGAGGAGACATTAGAAGCAGTTTTCACATCTGTGTTAATTCTGTGAAGCTCGTGCAGTCCTTGTTAAGTACCAGGAGACATCGAGAGGCCGTTTTCAACTGTGCGGAGTTGCTGTGAAGCTCGTGCAAGCCTGGTTAAGTGCCAGAAATGATCGGAAAAGCAGTTTTTACCGCTGTGGAGGTCCTGTGAAGCACGCGCAGGCCTGGTTAAGATCCAGGAAAGATCGAGAAAGCAGTTTTCACCTCTGCGGAGTTGCTGTGAAGCTCGTGCAAGCCTGGTTAAGAGCCAAAATGATCGAGAAAGCAGTTTTCTCCACTGTGGAGGTCCTGTGAAGCTTGTGCAGGCCTGGTTAAGAAAGAGGATACATCTAGAAAGCAGTTTTCACCACTGTGTTAATTCTGTGAAGCTCGTGCAGGCCTAGTTAAATACCAGGAGACATCTAGAAAGCAGTTTTCACCACCGGGGATGTGCTGTGATGCTCGTCCCGGCATTTTTAAGTGCGGAAAAGATCCAAGATATTATTGTGGGGACTTGTGAAGCTCGTGCAGGACTTTTTCAGTGCCATGAAGGATCGAGAAAGCAGTTTCCACCTCTGCGGAGTTGCTGTGAAGCTTGTGCAGGCCTGGTTAAGTGCCAAGAAAGATCGAGAAAGCAGTTTTCACCACTGTGGAGGTCCTGTTAAGCTCCTACAGTCCTGTTTATGTGCCAAGAAACATCGACAAAGCATTTTTCTCCACTGTGGAAGTCCTGTGAAGCTCGTGCAGGCCTGGTTAAGTGCCAGGAAAGATCGAGAAAGCAGTTTTCACCTCTGCGGAGTTGCTGTGAAGCTCGTGCAGGCCTGGTTAAGTGCAGAAAGATCGAGAAAGCAGGTTTAACCACTGGGGAGGTCCTGTGAAGCTCCTCCAGTCCCGTTTATGTGCTGGGAAACATCGACAACGCATTTTTCTCCACTGTGGAAGTCATGTGAAGCTCGTGCAGGCCAGGTAAAGAACGAAGGGACATCTAGAAAGCAGTTTTCACCACTGAGGAGGTGCTGTGATGTTCGTGACAGCATTTTTAAGTGCGGAAAAGATCCGAGATAGTATCGTGGAGACCTGTGAAGCTCATGTAGGCCTGGTTAAGTGCCAAGAAAGATCGAGAAAGCAGTTTTCTCCACTGTTGAGGTCCTGTGAAGCTCCTGCAGACCTGGTTAAGAACGAGGAGACATCTAGAAAGCAGTTTGCACCACTGTGTTAATTCTGTGAAGCTCGTGCAGGCCTGGTTAACTGCCAGGAAAGATCGAAACAGCAGTTTTCACCACTGGGGATTTGCTGTGAAGCTCCTGCCTGCCTGGGTGTCAGGGAAGATCGGGATAGCAGATTTCACCGCTGTGGAGGTCCTCTGAAGCTCGTGCAGACCTGATTAAATGCCAAGAGACATCTAGAAAGCTGTTTTCACCATTGTGGAGGTTTGGTGAAGCTCGTGCAAGCCAGTTAATGTAGCAGGAAAGATCGAGAGAGCAGTTTTCACCACTGTGGTGGTCCTGTCAAGCTCGCGGAGGCCTGTTTATGAGCCAGAAAGTATCGAGAAAGCAGTTTTCACCGCTGTGTTAATTCTGTGAAGCTCGTGCAGGCCTAGTTAAGTACCAGGAGACATCGAGAAAGCGGTTTTCACCACCGGGGAGGTGCTGTGATGCTCGTTCCGGCACTTTTAAGTGCGGAAAAGGTCCAAGATAGTATTGTGGGGACTTGTGAAGCTCGTGCAGGACTTTTTCAGTGCCATGAATGGTCGAGAAAGCAGTTTTCAACTCCCTGGAGTTGCTGTGAAGCTTGTGCAGGCCTGGTTAAGTGCCAAGAAAGATCGAGAAAGCAGTTTTCTCCACTGTGAGGTCCTGTGAAGCTCATGTAGGCCTGGTTCAGTGCCAAGAAAGATCGAGAAAGCAGTTTTCTCCACTGTGGAGGTGCTGTGAAGCTCCTGCAGTCCTATTTATATGCCAGGAAACATCGACAAAGCAGTTTTATCCACTGTGGAGGTCCTGTGAAGCTCGTGCAGGCCTGGTTAAGAACGAGGAGACATCTAGAAAGCAGTTTCACCACCGTGTTAATTCTGTGAAGCTCGTGCAGGCCCGGTTAGGTACCAGGAGACATCAAGAAAGCAGTTTTCACCACCGGGGTGGTGTTGCGATGCTCGTGCCGGTGTCATAAAATTTTGGGGACCCCCATGAAAATGGGGACCCGGGGTCCCCATTTTCCCGGGAGAATGGGGACCCCTTTGGGAAAATGGGGACCCCTACTGTCTGACTTCCGCGCGCGAGTGTCCCGTAAAGCCTCATCTCGACCTGTCTCATCACTCATCGATACCTGTCTACGAAAGTGAATAAAATGGAACAATCCAGTAGCTGTCTTTCAGTCCAAATTCAGAATGGAAAACGACGCTCAGTTAGAACAAGGACGGTTCACCTTCAACGACATACATCGCTATCTTCACGCGACGGCTGCTACCCCGACGGCTACACCAAACCAGACAAGCTAGCCCTTCGAAAACAAGACACCTTGAACGATGCTTTGAAAATGAAAAGCTTACACCTTTTCCCCCCACAAAGATGCCTGTTCAGAAATGTAGGGGGAAGCATGTGTTCATTCATGTTTACTGTGTATGTGGACTCCCTGAAAGTTATGACACTCAGATGATTGAGTGTGAACAATGCCAGAAGTGGTTCCACTTTAAGTGCATGAAGCTTGTGACTGAACCAGACTCCTGGGTCTGCCCACAGTCTAGCACATACCTTTGAACTTGGTTAGACTTACAGTTGGCTGTTTGTATATATCATATAGTTGCCTGTTTGTATGTATTATATAGTTGCTATTTGTGGTTTCAATTTGTTAATTGAACTGAAGTCATTGCTTTAACAGTACTACTAGTGGAAAACCCTGACCTGTGTTTCCAGGACTTATCATCATCTAGTTGTTGATTGCTAGAGCAAAGCTGGATTGGATCCTTCAATTCCCAGAAAATGGTCTGCCACACTGGGGGTCCCCATTTTCCCAATAGGGTCCCCATCTTCCCGGTAAAATGGGGACCCCGGGTCCCCATTCTCTTGGGAAGATGGGGACCCCGGGTCCCCATTTTACCGGGAAGATGGGGACCCGGGTCCCCATTCTCCCGCTAAAATGGGGACCCGGGGTCCCCATTTTAGGGGGTCCCCATTTTCCCATGACACCGGGATTTTTAAGTGCGGAAAAGGTCCAAGATAGTTTTGTGGGGACTTGTGAAGCTCGTGCAGGACTTTTCAAGTGCCATGAAGGATCGAGAAAGCAGTTTTAACCACAGGAGAGATCCTGTGATGCTCCTCCAGTCCTGCTTATGTGCCAGGAAACATCGACAACGCATTTTTCTCCACTGTGGTAGCCATGTGAAGCTCGTGCAGGACTGGTTAAGAACGAGCAGACATCTAGAATGCAGTTTTCACCACTGTATTAATTCTGTAAAGCTCGTGCAAGCCTGGTTAAGTGCCAGGAATGATCGGGAAAGCAGTTTTCACCGCTGTGGAGGTCCTGTGAAGCACGCTCAGGCCTGGTGAAGAGCCAGGAAAGATCGAGAAAGCAGTTTTTACCACTGAGGAGGTCATGAGAAGCTCGTGTAGGCCTGGTTAAGTGCCAGGAAGGATCGAGAAAGCAGTTTTCACCTCTGCGGAGTTCCTGTGAAGCTCGTGCAAGCCTGGTTAAGTGCCAAAAAGATCGAGAAAGCAGTTTTCACCACTGTGGAGGTCATGTGAAGCTCGTGCAAGTGTGGTTAAATGCCAGGAAGGATCGAGAAAGCAGTTTTCACCTCTGCGGATTTGCTGTGAATCTCGTGTAGGCCTGGTTAAGTACCATGAGACATCGAGAAAGCAGTTTTCACCACTGTGGAGGTTCTGTGAAGCTTGTGCAAGCCTGTTTATGTGCCAGGAAAGATCGAGAAAGCAGTTTTCACCACTGTGGTGGTCCTGTCAAGCACGTGGTGGCCTATTTAAGTGCCATGAAATATAGAGAAAGCAGTTTTAACTACTGTGGAGGTGCTATGAATCTCATGTAGGCCTGTATAAGTGCCAGGAAGGATCTAGAAAATAGTTTTCACCTCTGCAGAATTGCAGTGAAGCTCGTGCAAGCCTGGTTAAGTGCCAAGAGACATCTAGAAAACAGTTTTCACTGAGGAGGTTCTGTGAAGCTCGTGCACCTGGCATTGACCAAGGCTTTTCTACAGGCAGCTGCAACCGCCGCCATGCACTGTCAGCCAGAGCGGTGCACCCACCCCATCTCCCCCTGTCCCACCCTTTCTGCTAGCGCAGAACCTATCTTCAAAACGGATTGCGCCAACTGATAACATGCGGCCAAAATCTGACGACGCCATATGGCGTCATCGGTTGCTAAAGGGTTAAGCTCATGTAGGCCTGGTTAAGTGCCAAGAAAGATCGAGAAAGCAGTTTTCTCCACTGTGGATGTCCTGTGAAACTCGTGCAGTCCTGTTTATATGCCAGGAAACATCGACAAAGCAGTTTCAACCACTGGGGAGGTCCTGTGATGCTCCTCCAGTCCCGTTGATGTGCCAGGAAACATCGACAACGCATTTTTATCCACTGTGGAAGTCATGTGAAGCTCGTGCAGGACTGGTTAAGAACGAGGAGACATCTAGAATGCAGTTTTCACCACTGTGTTAATCCTGTGAAGCTCGTGCAGTCCTGGTTAAGTACCAGGAGACATCAAGAGGCCGTTTTCAACTCTGCGGAGTTGCTGTGAAGCTCGTGCAAACCTGTTTATGTGCCAGGAAAGATCGAGAAAGCAGTTTTCACCGCTGTGGTGGTCCTGTGAAGCTCGCGGAGGACTGTTTAAGTGCTAGAAAAAATCTAGAAAGCAGTTTTCACCACTGCGGAGGTGCTGTGAATCTCGTGTAGGCCTGTATAAGTGCCAGGAAGGATCGAGAAAATAGTTTTCACCTCTGCAGAACGCAGTTTTCACCACTGTGTTAATTCTGTGAAGCTCGTGCAATCCTTGCTAAGTACCAGGAGACATCGAGAGGCCGTTTTCAATTCTGAGGAGTTGCTGTGAAGCTCGTGCAAGCCTGGTTAAGTGCTAGGAATGGTCAGGAAAGCAGTTTTGACCGCTGTAGAGGTCCTGTGAAGCACGCGCAGTCCTGGATAAGAGCCACGAAAGATCTAGAAAGCAGTTTTCACCACTGTGGAGGTCCTGTGAAGCTCGTACGGGCCTTTTTAAGTACCAGGAAGGATCGAGAGAGCAGTTTTCACCTGTATGGAGTTGCTGTGATGCTCGTGCAGGCCTTGTTACGTGCCAAGAAAGATCGACAAAGCAGTTTTAACCACTGGGGAGGTCCTGTGAAGCTCCTCCAGTCCCGTCTATGTGCCGGGAAACATCGACAACGCATTTTTCTCCACTGTGGAAGTCATGTGAAGCTCGTGCAGGCCTGGTTAAGAACGAGGGGACATCTAGAAAGCAGTTTTCACCGCTGAGGAGGTGGTGTGATACTCGTGCCGGCATTTTTAAGTGCGGAAAAGATACGAGATAGTATCGTGGAGATCTGTGAAGCTCATGTAGGCAGTTTTCACCTGTATGGAGTTGCTGTGATGCTCGTGCAGGCCTTGTTACGTGCCAGGAAACATCGACAAAGCATTTTTATCCACAGGGTAGGTCCTGTGAAGCTCCTCCAGTCCCGTTTATGTGGCAGGAAACATCAACAACGCAATTTTCTCCTCTGTGGAAGTCATGTGAAGCTCGTGCAGGACTAGTTAAGAACGATGAGACATCTAGAAAGCAGTTTTCACCACTGTGTTAATTCTGTGAAGCTCGTGCAATCCTTGTTAAGGAGGAGGAGACATCGAGAGGCCGTTTTCAACTCTGCGGAGTTGCTGTGAAGCTCGTTCAAGCCAGGTTAAGTGCCAGGAATGATCGGGAAAGCAGTTTTCACCGCTGTGGAGGTCCTGTAAAGAACACGCAGGCCAGGCTGGGCTCCTCAAAGCAAACCTTAGGCGGGGAGTGGTCCCACCCTTTCTGCAGTAGGCCACGGGTCGGGAGTTCAAAGGGACCGAAACCCGTGGTTATGCGAGGACTGGAAAGGGTACTCTCCTGACGACCAGTATTTTTTTAAGCATATCTCCCAAAAACAGTAACTAACCGCCCCATCCATTTGAGCCATAAATGCCCCACCCATTTGTCATAAATGCTACACCCATTGAAGCCATAAATGCCCCACCCATTTAAGCCATAAAATACCCCATCCATTTAAGCCATAAATGCCCCATCCCCATCTCCCTTTATGTTTTAACTTCACACTTTATGTATGTGTGAAACTTTGAACATCGATGTGCCAGCGGTGTTGGTGCTCCCCCACTCGACACACAACTCCACGTGCTTGACAGGACCACCACAGTGGTAAAAACTGCTTTCTCGAGCTTTCCTGGCATATAAACAGGCTTGCACAAGCTTCATAGAACCTCCACAATGGTGTAAACTGCTTTCTAGATGTCTCTTGGCACTTAACCAGGATTGCACGAGCTTCACAGCAACTCTGCAGAGGTGAAAACTACTTTCTCAATCCTTCCTGGCACTTAAACAGGCTTACACGAGATTCACAGCACCTCCGCAGTGGAGAAAACTGCTTCCTCGATATTTCCTGGCACTTAAACAGGCCTCTGCGAGCTTGACAGGACCACCACAGTGGTGAAAACTGCTTTCTCGATCTTTCCTGGCACATAAACAGGCATCCACGTGCTAGACAGGACCACCACAGTGGTGAAAACTGCTCTCTCGATCTTTCCTGGCACATAACCAGGCCTACACGAGCTTTAGAGGACCACCACA
This sequence comes from Agelas oroides, assembly GCA_949130485.1. Classification (NCBI taxonomy): domain Eukaryota; kingdom Metazoa; phylum Porifera; class Demospongiae; order Agelasida; family Agelasidae; genus Agelas; species Agelas oroides. The sequence continues at coordinate 4,513,956 of OX422196.1, read as the reverse complement.
GTGGTGAAAACTGCTTTCTCGATGTCCCATGGTACTTAACCAGGCCTACGCGAGATTCACAGCACCTCCGAAGTGGTGAAACCTGATTTCTCAATAGTTCCTGCACTTAAGCAGGCTTCCACATGCTTCACAGGGCCACCACAGTGGTGAAAACTGCTTTCTTGAGCTTTCCTGGTATATGAACAGGCTTGCACGAGCTTCACAGGAACTCCACAGTGGTGAAAACTGCTTTCTCAATATTTTCTGGCACATAAACAGGCTTGCACGAGCTTCACAGAGCCTCCACAGTGGTGAAAACTGCTTTGTAGATGTCTCCTGGCACATAACCAGGCCAACACGAGATTCACAGCACCTCCGCAGTGGTGAAAACTGCTTTCTCGATATTTCCTGGCAATTAAAAATGCCTCCGCGAGCTTGACATGACCACCACAGTGGTGGAAACTGTTCTATCGATCTTTCCTGGCACATAAACAGGCTTGCACGAGCTTCTCATAACCTCCACAGTAGTGAAAACTGCTTTGTAGATGTCTCCTGTCACATAACCAGGCCTACACGAGCTTCACAGTACCTCCACAGTGGTGATAACTGCTTTCTCGATGTCTTATGGTACTTAACCAGGCCTACACGAGATTCACAGCACCTCCGCATTGGTGAAACCTGATTTCTCGATAGTTCCTGCACTTAAGCAGGCTTCCACATGCTTGACAGGGCCACCACAGTGGTGAAAACTGCTTCCTTGAGCTTTCCTGGTATATGAACAGGCTTGCACGAGCTTCACAGGAACTCCACAGTGGTGAAAACTGCTTTCTCGATGTCTCATGGTACTTAAGCAGGCCTACACGAGATTCACAGCACCTCCGCAGTGGTGAAAACTGCTTTCTCGATATTTCCTGGCACTTAAAAAGGCCTCCGCGAGCTTGACATGACCACCACAGTGGTGAAAACCGTTCTATCGATCTTTCCTGGCACATAAACAGACTTGCACGAGCTTCTCAGAACCTCCACGATTGTGAAAACTGCTTTCTAGATGTCTCTTGGCACTTAACCAGGCTTGCACGAGCTTCACTGCAACTCTGCAGAGGTGAAAACTATTTTCTTGATGTTTCCTGGCACATAAACAGGACTGCAGGAGCTTCACATCACCTCCTCAGTGGTGAAAACTGCTTTCTAGATGTCCCCTCGATCTTAACCAGGGCTACACGAGCTTCACATGACTTCCACAGTGAAGAAAAATGCGTTGTCAATGTTTCCTGGAAAATAAACGGGACTGGAGGAGCTTCACAGGACCTCCCTAGTGGTTAAAACTGCTTCTGAACTAACACAGTGGTGAAAACTGCTCTCTAGATGTCTCCTCGTTCTTAACCAGGACTGCACGAGCTTCACAGGACCTCCACAGTGGATTAAAATGCTTTGTCGATGTTTCCTGGCATATAAACAGGACTGCAGGAGCTTCACAGGACCTCCACAGTTGAGAAAAATGCTTTCTCGATCTTTCTTGGCACTTAACCAGGCCTACACGAGCTTCACAGCAACTCCGCATTGGTGAAACCTGATTTCTCGATAGTTCCTGCACTTAAGCAGGCTTCCACATGCTTGACAGGGCCACCACAGCTTTCTTGAGCTTTCCTGGTATATGAACAGGCTTGCACGAGCTTCACAGCAACCCCACAGTGGTGAAAACTGCTTTCTCGATGTCTCATGGTACTTAAGAAGGCCTACACGAGATTCACAGCACCTCCGCAGTGGTGAAAACTGCTTTCTCGATATTTCCTGGCACTTAAAAAGGCCTCCGCGAGCTTGACATGACCACCACAGTGGTGTAAACTGTTCTATCGATCTTTCCTGGCACATAAACAGACTTGCACGAGCTTCTCAGAACCTCCACGATTGTGAAAACTGCTTTCTAGATGTCTCTTGGCACTTAACCAGGCTTGCACGAGCTTCACTGCAACTCTGCAGAGGTGAAAACTATTTTCTTGATGTTTCCTGGCACATAAACAGGACTGCAGGAGCTTCACATCACCTCTTCAGTGGTGAAAACTGCTTTCTAGATGTCCCCTCGATCTTAACCAGGGCTGCACGAGCTTCACATGACTTCCACAGTGAAGAAAAATGCGTTGTCAATGTTTCCTGGAAAATAAACGGGACTGGAGGAGCTTCACAGGACCTCCCTAGTGGTTAAAACTGCTTCTGAACTAACACAGTGGTGAAAACTGCTCTCTAGATGTCTCCTCGTTCTTAACCAGGACTGCACGAGCTTCACAGGACCTCCACAGTGGATTAAAATGCTTTGTCGATGTTTCCTGGCACATAAACAGGACTGCAGGAGCTTCACAGGACCTCCACAGTTGAGAAAACTGCTTTCTCGATCTTTCTTGGCACTTAACCAGGCCTACACGAGCTTCACAGCAACTCCGCAGAGGTGAAAACTACTTCACAGCAACTCTGCAGAGGTGAAAACTACTCTCTCGATCCTTCCTGGCACTTAACCAGGCCTACACAAGCTTCTCATGACCTCCTCAGTGGTCAAAACTGCTTTCCCGATCATTCCTAGGTCTTAACCAGGCTTGCACGACCTTCACAGCAACTCTGCAGACTTGAAAACGGCCTCTCGATGTCTCCTGGTACTTAACCAGGATTGCACAAGCTTGACATGACCACCACAGTGGTGAAAACTGTTCTATCGATCTTTCCTGGCACATAAACAGGCTTGCACGAGCTTCTCAGAACCTCCACAGTGGTGTAAACTGCTTTCTAGATGTCTCTTGGCACTTAACCAGGCTTGCACGAGCTTCACTGCAACTCTGCAGAGGTGAAAACTACTTTCTCGATCCTTCCTTGCATTTATACAGGCCTACACGAGATTCACAGCACCTCTGCAGTGGTGAAAACTGCTTTCTCGATATTTTCTGGCACATAAACAGGCTTGCACGAGCTTCACAGAGCCTCCACAGTGGTGAAACTGCTTTGTAGATGTCTCCTGGCACATAACCAGGCCAACACGAGATTCACAGCACCTCCGGAGTGGTGAAAACTGCTTTCTCAATGTCCCCTCGATCTTAACCAGGCCTGCACGAGCTTCACATGACTTCCACAGTGGAGAAAAATGCGTTGTCGATGTTTCCTGGAAAATAAACGGGACTGGAGGAGCTTCACAGGACCTCCCTAGTGATTAAAACTGTTTCTGAATTAACACAGTGATGAAAACTGCTTTTTAGATGTCCCCTCGTTCTTAACCAGGCCTGCACGAGCTTCACAGCAACTCCATAGAGGTGAAAACTGCTTTCTGGATCCTTCCTGGCACTTAACCAGGCCTACACAAGCTTCTCATGACCTCCTCAGTGGTCAAAACTGCTTTCCCGATCATTCCTGGGACTTAACCAGGCTTGCACGACCTTCACAGCAACTCCGCAGACTTGAAAACGGCCCCTCGATGTTTCCTGGTACTTAACCAGGACTGCACGAGCTTCACAGGACCTCCACAGTGGATAAAAATGCTTTGTCGATGTTTCCTGGCATATAAACAGGACTGTAGGAGCTTCACAGGACCTCCACAGTGGAGAAAACTACTTTCTCGATCCTTCCTGTCACTTATACAGGCCTACATGAGCTTCACAGGTCTTCACAGCAAGACCGCAGAAGTGAAAACTACTTTCTCGATCCTTCCTGTCACTTATACAGGCCTACATGAGCTTCACAGGTCTCCACAATACTATCTCGGATCTTTTCCGCATTTAAAAATGCCGGTACGAGCATCACAGCACCTCCTCAGTGGTGAAAACTGCTTTCTAGATGTCCCCTCGTTCTTAACCATTCCTGCACGAGCTTCACATGACTTCCACAGTGGCGAAAAATGCGTTATCGATGTTTTCCGGCACATAAACGGGACTGGAGGAGCTTCACAGGACCTCCCCAGTGGTTAAAACTGCTTTCTCGATCTTTCTTGGCACTTAACCAGGCTTGCACGAGCTTCACTGCAACTCTGCAGAGGTGAAAACTACTTTCTCGATCCTTCCTGGCACTTATACAGGCCTACACGAGATTCACAGCACCTCCGCAGTGGTGAAAACTGCTTTCTCGATCTTTCCTGGCACATAAACAGGCTTGCACGAGCTTCACAGAGCCTCCACAGTGGTGAAAACTGCTTTGTAGATGTCTCCTGGCACATAACCAGGCCAACACGAGATTCACAGCACCTCCGCAGTGGTGAAAACTGCTTTCTCGATATTTCCTGGCACTTAAAAAGGCCTCCACGAGCTTGACATGACCACCACAGTGGTGAAAACTGTTCTATCGATCTTTCCTAGCACATAAACAGGCTTGCACGAGCTTCTCAGAACCTCCACAGTGGTGTAAACTGCTTTCTACATGTCTCCTGGCACATAAACAGGCTTCCGCGATCTGGACAGGATCACCACAGTGGTGAAAACTGCTCTCTCGATCATTCCTGGCACATAAACAGGCTTGCACGAGCTTCATAGAACCTCTACAGTGGAAAAAGTGCTTTCTAGATGTCTCCTGGCACATAACCAGACCTCTACGAACTTCACAGGACCTCCGCAGTGGTGAAAACTGCTTTCTCGATATTTCCTAGCACTTAAACATACCTGGACAGGACCACCACAGTGGTGAAAACTGCGCTCTCGATCTTTCCTGGCACATAAATAGGCTTGCACGAGCTTCACAGAAACTCCACAGTAGTGAAAACTGCTTTCTGGATGTCTCCTGGCACATAACCTGGCCTCCACGAGCTTCACTGGACCTCCACAGTGGTGAAAACTGCTTACTACATGTCTCCTGACACATAACCAGGCCTCCACGAGCTTCACAGGACCTCCACAGTGTTGAAAACTGCTTTCTACATGTCTCCTGGCAAATAACCATGCCTCCACTAGCTTCACAGGACCTACACAGTGGTGAAAACTACTTTCTCGATGTCTCATGGTACTTAACCAGGCCTACACGAGATTCACAGTACTTCCGCAGTGGTGAAACCTGATTTCTCGATATTTCGTGGCATTTAAACAGGCCTCCACGTGCTTGACAGCACCGCAACAGTGGTGAAAACTGCTTTCTCGAGCTTTCCTTGCATATAAACAGGCTTGCACGAGGTTCGCGGAACATCCACAACGGTGAAAACAGCTTTCTAGATGTCTACTGGCGCTGAACCAGGTCTGGACGAGCTTCACAGGAGGTGAAAACTGCTTTCTACATGTCTCCTGGCACATAACGACGCCTCCACGAGCTTCACAGGATCTCCACAGTGGTGAAAAATAATTTCTCGATGTCTCATGGTGCTTCACCAGGTCTACATGAGATTCTCAGCACTTCCGCAGTGGTGAAACCTGATTTCTCGATATTTCCTGGCACATAAACAGGCCTCCGGGAGCTGGACAGGACCACCACAGTGGTGAAAACTGCTCTCTCGATCTTTCCTGGTACATAAACAGGCTTGCACGAGCTTCACAGAACCTCCACAGTGGTGAAAACTGCTTTCTAGATGTCTCCTGGCACATAACCTTGCCTCCACGAGCTTCACAGGACCTCCACAGTGGTGAAAACTGCTTTCTAGATGTCTCCTGGCACATAACCTGGCCTCCACGAGCTTCACAGGACCTCCACAGTGGTGAAAACTGCTTTCTAGATGTCTCCTGGCACATAACCAGGCCTCCACGAGCTTCACAGGACCTCCACAGTGGTTAAAACTACTTTCTCGATGCCTCCTTGTACTTAACCAGGCTTACACGAGCTTCACAGAACCTCCAAAGTGGTGAGAACTGCATTCTAGATGTCTCCTGGCACATAACCTGGCCTCCACGAGCTTCACAGGACCTCCACAGCGGTGAAAACTGCTTTCTCGATCTTTCCTGGCACTTAAACAGTCCTCCGCGAGCTGGACAGGACCACCACAGTGGTGAAAACTGCCCTCTCAATCTTTCCTGGCACATAAACAGGCTTGCACGAGCTTCACAGAACTACCACAGTAGTAAAAACTGCTTTCTAGATGTCTCCTGGCACATAACCAGGCCTCCACGAGCATCACAGGACTTCCTAAGTGGTGAAAACTGCTTTCTCGATATTTCCTGGCACTTAAACAGGCCTGGGCATGACCACCACAGTGGTGAAAAGTGCTCTATCGATCTTTCCTGGCACATAAACAGGCTTGCACGAGCTTCACAGAATCTCCACAGTGGTGAAAACTGCTTTCTAGATGTCTCCTGGCACATAACCAGGCCTCCATGAGCTTCACAGGACCTCCACAGTTGTGAAAACTACTTTCTCGATGTCTCGTGGTACTTAACCAGGCCTACACGAGATTCGCAGCACTTCCGCAGTGGTGAAACCTGATTTCTCGATTTTCCTGCGCTTAAACAGCCTTGCACGAGCTTCACAGAACCTCCACAACAGTGAAAACAGCTTTCTAGATGTCTCCTGGCACTTAACCAGGTCTGGACGAGCTTCACAATACCTCCACAGTGGTTAAAACTGCTTTCTCGATCCTTTTGTCACTTAATCAGGCTTGCACGAGCTTCACAGCAACTCCGCAGAGGTGAAAACTGCTTTCTCAATCCTTCCTGGCTCTTAACCAAGCCTACACAAGCTTCTCATCACCTCCTCAGTGGTGAAAACTGCTTTCCCGATCATTCCTGGCACTTAACCAGGCTTGCACGACCTTCAGAGCAACTCCGCAGACTTGAAAACGGCCTCTTGATGTCTCCTGGTACTTAACCAGGACTGCACGAGCTTCACAGGACCTCCATAGTGGATAAAAATGCTTTGTCGATGTTTCCTGGCACATAAACAGGACTGCAGGAGCTTCACAGGACCTTCACAGTGGAGAAAACTGCTTTCTCGATCTTTCTTGGCACTTAAACAGGCCTGCACGAGCTTCACAGCAACTCCACAGAGGTGAAAACTACTTTCTCGATCCTTGCTGGCACTTCTACAGGCCTACACGAGATTCACAGCACCTCTGCAGTGGTAAGAACTGCTTTCTCGATATTTCCTGCCACTTAAACAGGCCTCCGCGTCCTTGACAGGACCACCACAGTGGTGAAAACTGCTTTCTCCAGCTTTCCTGGCACATAAACAGGCTTGCACGAGCTTCACAGAACCTCCACAGTGGTGTAAACTGCTTTGTAGATGTCTCCTAGCGCATAACCAGCCCAACACGAGATTCACAGCACCTCCGCAGTGGTGAAACTGCTTTCTCGATATTTCCTGGCACTTAAAAAGGCCTCTGCGAGCTTGACATGACCCCCACAGTGGTGAAAACTTTTCTATCGATCTTTCCTGGCACTTAAACATGCTTCCACGAGCTTCTCAGAACCTCCACAGTGGTGTAAACTGCTTTCTAGATGTCTCTTGGCACTTAACCAGGCTTGCACGAGCTTCACTGCAACTCTCTCTATCCTTCCTGGCAGTTATACAGGCCTACACGAGATTCACAGCATCTCCGCAGTGGTGAAAACTGCTTTCTCGATATTTTCTGGCACATAAACAGGCTTGCATGAGCTTCACAGGGCCTCCACAGTGGTGGAAACTGCTTTCCAGATGTATCTTGGCACTTAACCAGGCCTCCACGAGCTTCACAGGACCTCCACAGTGGTGAAAACTGCTTTCTCGATCTTTCTTGGCACTTAAACAGGCCTGCACGAGCTTCACAGCAACTCCACAGAGGTGAAAACTACTTTCTCGATCCTTGCTGGCACTTCTACAGGCCTACACGAGATTCACAGCACCTCTGAAGTGGTAAGAACTGCTTTCTCGATATTTCCTGCCACTTAAACAGGCCTCCGCGTCCTTGACAGGACCACCACAGTGGTGAAAACTGCTTTCTCCAGCTTTCCTGGCACATAAACAGGCTTGCACGAGCTTCACAGAACCTCCACAGTGGTGTAAACTGCTTTGTAGATGTCTCCTAGCGCATAACCAGCCCAACACGAGATTCACAGCACCTCCGCAGTGGTGAAACTGCTTTCTCGATATTTCCTGGCACTTAAAAAGGCCTCTGCGAGCTTGACATGACCCCCACAGTGGTGAAAACTTTTCTATCGATCTTTCCTGGCACTTAAACATGCTTCCACGAGCTTCTCAGAACCTCCACAGTGGTGTAAACTGCTTTCTAGATGTCTCTTGGCACTTAACCAGGCTTGCACGAGCTTCACTGCAACTCTCTCTATCCTTCCTGGCAGTTATACAGGCCTACACGAGATTCACAGCACCTCCGCAGTGGTGAAAACTGCTTTCTCGATATTTTCTGGCACATAAACAGGCTTGCATGAGCTTCACAGGGCCTCCACAGTGGTGAAAACTGCTTTCCAGATGTATCTTGGCACTTAACCAGGCCTCCACGAGCTTCACAGGACCTCCACAGTGGTGAAAACTGCTTTCGCGATGCCTCCTAGTACTTAACCAGGCCAACACGAGATTCACAGCATCTCCGCAGTGGTGAAAACTGCTTTCTCGATCTTTCCCAGCACTTAAACAGGCCTCCTCGAGCTGGACAGGACCACCAATGTTGGTGAAAACTGCACTCTCGATCTTTCCTGGCACATAAACAGGCTTTCACGAGCTTTACAGAACCTCCACAGTGGTGAAAACTGCTTTCTAGATGTCTCATGGTACTTAACCAGGCCTATACACGAGAATCGCAGCACTTCCGCAGTGGTGAAACCTGGATTCTCGATATTTCCTGGCACTTAAACAGGCCTCCACGTGCTTTACAGGACCACAACAGTGGTGAAAACTGCTTTCTCGAGCTTTCCTGGCATATAAACAGGCTTGCACGAACTTCACGGAACCTCCACAACGGTGAAAACAGCTTTCTAGATGGCTCCTGGCACTGAACCAGGTCTGCACGAGCTTCACAGGACATCCACTGTTGTGAAAACTGCTTTCTACATGTCTCCTGGCACTTAAACAGGCTTCCGCGAGCTGGACAGGACCACCACAGTGGTGAAAACTGCTCTCTCGATGATCATTCCTGGCACGTAAAAAGGCTTGCACGAGCTTCACAGAACCTCCACAGTGGTAAAACTGCTTTCTCGATATTTCCTGGCACTTAAACAGGCCTGGACCGGACCACCAAAGTGGTGAAAACTGCTCTCTCGATCTTTCCTGGCACATAAACGGGCTTGCACGAGCTTCACAGAAACTCCACAGCGGTGAAAACTGCTTTCTGGATGTCTCCTGGCACATAACCTGGCCTCAACGAGCTTCACAGGACCTCCACAGTGGTGAAAACTGCTTTCTAGATGTCTCCTGGCACATAACCAGGCCTCCATGAGCTTCACAGGACCTCCACAGTTGTGAAAACTACTTTCTCGATGACTCATGGTACTTAACCAGGCCTACACGAGATTCGCATCACTTCCGCAGTGGTGAAACCTGATTTCTCGATATTTCCTGCACTTAAACAGGCTTGCCCGAGCTTCACAGAACCTCCACAACGGTTAAAACAGCTTTCTAGATGTCTTCTGGCGCTGAACCAGGTCTGGACGAGCTTCACAGGACCTCAACAGTGGTGAAAACTACTTTCTCGATGTCTCATGATACTTAACCAGGCCTACACGAGATTCACAGAATCTCCGCGGTGGTGAAACCTGATTTCTCGATATTTTCTGGCACTTAAACAGGCCTCCGTTAGCTGGACAGGACCACCACAGTAGTGAAAACTGCTCTCTCGATCTTTCCTGATACATAAACAGGCTTGCACAAGCTTCACAGATCCTCCACAGTGGTGAAAACTGCTTTCTAGATGTCTCCTGGCACCTAACGTGGCCTCCACGAGCTTCACAGGACCTCCACAGTGGTTAAAACTACCTTCTCGATGCCTCCTGGTACTTAACCAGGCCTACACGAGCTTAACAGAACCTCCACAGTGGTTAAAACTGCTTTCTAGATGTCTCCTGGCACATAATCTGGCTCCACGAGCTTCACAGTACCTCCACAGTGGTGAAAATTGCTTTCTAGATGACTCCTGGCACATAACCAGGCTTCCACGAGCTTCACAGGACCTCCACAGTGGTGAAAACTGCTTTCTCGATGCCTCCTGATACTTAACCAGGCCTACACGAGATTCACAGAGCCTCCACAGCGGTGAAAACTGCTTTCTCGATCTTTCCTGGCACTTAAACAGGACTCCGCGAGCTGGACAGGACCACCACAGTGTTGAAAACTGCTCTCTCGATCTTTCCTGGCACGTAAACAGGCTTGCACGAGCTTCACAGAAGCACCACAGTTGTAAAAACCGCTTTGTAGATGTCTCCTGGCACAGAACCAGGCCTCCACGAGCTTGACAGGACTTCCGTAGTGGTGAAAACTGCTTTCTCGATGTCTCCTGGCACATAATCTGGCCTCCACGAGCTTCACAGTACGTCCACAGTGGTGAAAACTGCTTTCTAGATGACTCCTGGCACATAACCAGGTTTCCACGAGCTTCCCAGGACCTCCACAGTGGTGAAAACTGCTTTCTCGATGCCTCCTGGTACTTAACCAGGCCTACACGAGATTCACAGAACCTCCACAGTGGTGAAAACTGCTTTCTAGATGTCTCCTGGCACATAACCTGGCCTCCACGATCTTCACAGGACCTCCACAGTGGTGAAAACTGCTTTCTACATGTCTCCTGGCACATAACCAGGCCTCCACGAGCTTCACAGGACCTTCACAGTGTTGAAAACTACTTTCTCGATCTCTCATGGTACTTAACCAGGCCTACACGAGATTCACAGAACCTCCACAGCGGTGAAAACTGCTTTCTCGATCTTTCCAGGCACTTAAACAGGTTTGCACGAGCTTCACAGAACCACCACTGTTGTAAAAACTGCTTTCTAGATGTCTCCTGGCACATAACCAGGGCCTCCACGAGCTTCACAGGACCTCCACAGTGGTGAAAACTGCTTTCTCGATATTTCCTGGCACTTAAACAGTCTTGGACAGGACCACCACAGTGGTGAAAACTGCTCTCTCGATCTTTCCTGGCACATAAACAGGCTTGCACGAGCTTCACAGAACGTCCACAGTGGTGAAAACAGCTTTCTAGATGTCTCCTGGCACATAACCTGGCCTCCACGAGCTTCCCAGGACCTCCACAGTGGTGAAAACTACTTTCTGCATGTCTCCTGGCACACAACCAGGCCTCCAAGAGCTTCAGAGGACCTCCTCAGTGATGAAAACTGCTTTCTCGATGCATCCTGGTACTTAACCAGGCCAACACGAGATTCACAGCACCTCCGCATTGGTGAAAACTGCTTTCTCGATCTTTCCTGGTACTTAAACAGGCCTCCGCGAGCTGGACAGGACCTCCACAGTGGTGAAACCTGCTTTCTATATGTCTCCAGGCACATAACCATGCCTCCAGGAGCTTCAGAGGACCGCCACAGTGGTGAAAACTACTTTCTCGATGTCTCATGGTACTTAATCAGGCCTACACGAGATTCACAGCACTTCCGCAGTGGTGAAACCTGATTTCTCGATATTTCCTGCACTTAAACAGGCCTCCACGTGCTTTACAGGACCACAACGGTGGTGAAAACTGCTTTCTCCAGCTTTCCTGGCGTACAAACTGGCTTGCACGAGCTTCACGGAACCTCCACAATGGAGAAAACAGCTTTGTAGATGTCTCCTGGCACTGGACCAGGTCTGTACGAGCTTCACAGGACTTCCACAGTGGTGAAAACTGCTTTCTACATGTCTCCTGGCACATAACCAGGCGTCCACGAGCTTCACAGGACCTCCACAGTGGTGAAAACTACTTTCTCGATGTCTCAAGGTACTTAACCAGGCCTACACGAGATTCACAGCACTTCTGCAGTGGTGAAACCTGATTTCTCGATATTTTCTGCACTTAAACAGGCCTCCACGTGCTTTACAGGACCATATCAGTGGTGAAAACTGCTTTCTCGATCTTTCCTGGCACATAAACAGGCTAGCACGAGCTTCACAGAACCTTCACGGTGGTGAAAACTGCTTTCACGATCTTTCCTGGCACTTAAATAGGAAAACTGCTCTCTCGATCTCTCCTGGCACATAAACAGGCTTGCACGAGCTTCAGAGAACCTCAACAGTGGTGAAGACTGCTTTCGAGATGTCTCCTGGCACATAACCAGGCCTCCACGAGCTTCACAGGACTTCCACAGTGGTGAAAACAGCTTTTTCGATGCATCCTGGTACTTAACCAGGTCAACACGAGATTCACAGCACCTCCGCAGTGGAGAGAACTGCTTTGTCGATATTTCCTGGCATTTAAATAGGCCTCCACGAGCTGGATAGGACCACCACAGTGGTGAAAACTGCTCTCTCGATCTTTCCTGGCGCATAAACAGGCTTGTACGAGCTTCACGGAACCTCCACAGTGATGAAAAGTGCTTTCTAGATGTTTCCTGGCACATAACCAGGCCTCCACGAACTTCACAGGACTTCCACAGTGGTGAAACTGCTTTCTCGATGCCTCCTGGTGCTTAACCAGGCTAACACGAGATTCACAGCACCTCCGCAATGGTGAAAACTGCTTTCTCGATATTTCCTGGCTCTTAAACAGGCCTCCGCGAGCTGGACAGGAACACCACAGTAGTGAAAACTGCCCTCTCGATGTTTCCTGGCACATAAACAGGCTTGCACGAGCTTCTCACCTCCACAATGGTGAAAACAGCTTTCTAGATGTCTCCTGGCACTTAACCAGGTCTGGACGAGCTTCACAGGACCTCCACAGTGGTGAAATCTTCTTTCTACATGTCTCCTGGCACATAACCAGGCCTCCACGAGCTTCACAGGACCCCCACAGTGGTAAAAACTACTTTCTCGATGTCTCAAGGTACTTAACCAGGCCTACACGAGATTCACAGCACTTCCGTAGTGGTGAAACCTGATTTATCGATATTTTCTGCACTTAAACAGGCCTCCACGTGCTTTACAGGACCACATCAGTGGTGAAAACTGCTTTCTCGAGCTTTCCTGGCACTTAAACAGGCTAGCACGTGCTTCACAGAACCTTCACAGTGGTGAAAACTGCTTTCACGATCTTTCCTGGCACTTAAATAGGAAAACTGCTCTCTCGATCTTTCCTGGCACATAAAGAGGCTTGCACGAGCTTCACAGAACCTCCACAGTGGAGAAGACTGCTTTCTAGATGTCTCCTGGCACATAACTAGGCCTCCACGAGTTTCACAGGACTTCCACAGTGGTGAAAACAGCTTTTTCGATGCATCCTGGTACTTAACCAGGCCTACACGAGATTCACAGCACCTCCGCAGTGGTGAAACCTGATTTATCGATATTTTCTGCACTTAAACAGGCCTCCACGTGCTTTACAGGACCACATCAGTGGTGAAAACTGCTTTCTCGAGCTTTCCTGGCACTTAAACAGGCTTGCACGTGCTTCACAGAACCTTCACAGTGGTGAAAACTGCTTTCACGATCTTTCCTGGCACTTAAATAGGAAAACTGCTCTCTCGATCTTTCCTGGCACATAAAGAGGCTTGCACGAGCTTCACAGAACCTCCACAGTGGAGAAGACTGCTTTCTAGATGTCTCCTGGCACATAACTAGGCCTCCACGAGTTTCACAGGACTTCCACAGTGGTGAAAACAGCTTTTTCGATGCATCCTGGTACTTAACCAGGCCTACACGAGATTCACAGCACCTCCGCAGTGGAGAAAACTGCTTTGTCGATATTTCCTTGCACTTAAATAGGCCTCCACGAGCTGGATAGGACCACCACAGTGGTGAAAACTGCTCTCTCGATCTTTCCTGGCACATAAACAGGCTTGTACGAGCTTCACGGAACCTGTTTCATGGCATATAACCAGGCCTCCACGAGCTTCACAGGACTTCCACTGTGGTGAAACTGCTTTCTCGATGCCTCCTGGTGCTTAACATGGCCAACACGAGATTCCCATCACCTCCGCAGTGGTGAAAACTGCTTTCTCGATATTTCCTGGCTCTTAAACAGGCCTCCGCGAGCTGGACAGGACCACCACAGTGGTGAAAACTGCTCTCTCGATGTTTCCTGGCACATAAACAGTCTTGCACGAGCTTCTCACCTCCGCAATGGTGAAAACAGCTTTCTAGATATCTCCGGGCACATAACCAGGCCAACACGAGCTTCACAGGACCTCCACAGTGGTGAAAACTACTTTATCGATGTCTCAAGGTACTTAACCAGGCCTACACGAGATTCACAGCACTTCCGCAGTGGTGAAACCTGATTTATCGATATTTTCTGCACTTAAACAGGCCTCCACGTGCTTTACAGGACCACATCAGTGGTGAAAACTGCTTTCTCGAGCTTTCCTGGCACTTAAACAGGCTAGCACGAGCTTCACAGAACCTTCACAGTGGTGAAAACTACTTTCACGATCTTTCCTGGCACTTAAATAGGAAAACTGCTCTCTCGATCTTTCCTGGCACATAAACAGGCTTGTACGAGCTTCACGGAACCTCCACAGTGATGAAAACTGCTTTCTAGATGTTTCCTGGCACATAAGCAGGCCTCCACAAACTTCACAGGACTTCCACAGTGGTGAAACTGCTTTCTCAATGCCTCCTGGTGCTTCACCAGGCCAACACGAGATTCACAGCACCTCCGCAGTGGTGAAAACTGCTTTCTCGATATTTCCTGGCTCTTAAACAGGCCTCCGCGAGCTAGACAGGACCACCACAGTGGTGAAAACTGCTCTCTCGATGTTTCCTGGCACATAAACAGGCTTGCACGAGCTTCTCACCTCCACAATGGTGAAAACAGCTTTCTAGATGTCTCCTGGCACTTAACCAGTTCGGGACGAGCTTCACAGGACCTCCACAGTGGTGAAATCTTCTTTCTATATATCTCCTGGCACATAACCAGGCCTCCACGAGCTTCACAGGACCCCCACAGTGGTGAAAACTACTTTCTCGATGTCTCAAGGTACTTAACCAGGCCTACACGAGATTCACAGCACATCCGTAGTGGTGAAACCTGATTTCTCGATATTTTCTGCACTTAAACAGGCCTCCACGTGCTTTACAGGACCACATCAGTGGTGAAAACTGCTTTCTCGAGCATTCCTGGCACTTAAACAGGCTTGCACGTGCTTCACAGAACCTTCACGGTGGTGAAAACTGCTTTCACGATCTTTCCTGGCACTTAAATAGGAAAACTGCTCTCTCGATCTTTCCTGGCACATAAAGAGGCTTGCACGAGCTTCACAGAACCTCCACAGTGGAGAAGACTGCTTTCTAGATGTCTCCTGGCACATAACCAGGCCTCCACGAGTTTCACAGGACTTCCACAGTGGTGAAAACAGCTTTTTCGATGCATCCTGGTACTTAACCAGGCCTACACGAGATTCACAGCACCTCCGCAGTGGAGAAAACTGCTTTGTCGATATTTCCTTGCACTTAAATAGGCCTCCGCGAGCTGGATAGGACCACCACAGTGGTGAAAACTGCTCTCTCGATCTTTCCTGGCACATAAACAGGCTTGTACGAGCTTCACGGAATCTCCACAATGATGAAAACTGCTTTCTAGATGTTTCCTGGCACATAACCAGGCCTCCACGAACTTCACAGGACTTCCACAGTGGTGAAACTGCTTTCTCGATGCCTCCTGGTGCTTAACCAGGCCAACACGAGATTCCCAGCACCTCCGCAGTGGTGAAAACTGCTTTCTCGATATTTCCTGGCTCTTAAACAGGCCTCCGCGAGCTGGACAGGACCACCACAGTGGTGAAAACTGCCCTCTCGATGTTTCCTGGCACATAAACAGGCTTGCACGAGCTTCTCACCTCCACAATGGTGAAAACAGCTTTCTAGATGTCTCCTGGCACTTAACCAGGTCTGGACGATCTTCACAGGACCTCCATAGTGGTAAAATTTTCTTTCTACATGTCTCCTGGCACATAACCAGGCCTCCACGAGCTTCACAGGACCTCCACAGTGGTGAAAACTACTTTATCGATGTCTCAAGGTACTTAACCAGGCCTACACGAGATTCACAGCACTTCCGCAGTGGTGAAACCTGATTTATCGATATTTTCTGCACTTAAACAGTCCTCCACGTGCTTTACAGGACCACATCAGTGGTGAAAACTGCTTTCTCGAGCTTTCCTGGCACTTAAACAGGCTAGCACGAGCTTCACAGAACCTTCACAGTGGTGAAAACTACTTTCACGATCTTTCCTGGCACTTAAATAGGAAAACTGCTCTCTCGATCTTTCCTGGCACATAAACAGGCTTGCACGAGGTTCACAAGACCTCCACAGTGGTGAAAACTGCTTTATAGATGTCTCAAGGTACTTAACCAGGCCTACACGAGATTCACAGCACCTCCGCAGTGGTGAAACCTGATTTCTCGATATTTTCTGCACTTAAACAGGCCTCCACGTGCATTACAGGACCACATCAGTGGTGAAAACTGCTTTCTCGAGCTTTCCTGGCACTTAAACAGGCTAGCACGAGCTTCACAGAACCTTCACAGTGGTGAAAACTACTTTCACGATCTTTCCTGGCACTTAAATAGGAAAACTGCTCTCTCGATCTTTCCTGGCACATAAACAGGCTTGCACGAGGTTCACAAGACCTCCACAGTGGTGAAAACTGCTTTATAGATGTCTCAAGGTACTTAACCAGGCCTACACGAGATTCACAGCACCTCCGCAGTGGTGAAACCTGATTTCTCGATATTTTCTGCACTTAAACAGGCCTCCACGTGCATTACAGGACCACATCAGTGGTGAAAACTGCTTTCTCGAGCTTTCCTGGCACTTAAACAGGCATGCACGAGCTTCACAGAACCTTCACAGTGGTGAAAACTGCTTTCATGATCTTTCCTGGCACTTAAATAGGAAAACTGCTCTCTCGATCTTTCCTGGCACATAAACAGGCTTCCACGAGCTTCACAGGACTTCCACAGTGGTGAAAACAGCTTTTTCAATGCATTCTGGTACTTCATCTGGCCAACACGAGATTCTCAGCACCTCCGCAGTGGAGAAAACTGCTTTCTCGCTATTTCCTGGCACTTAAATATGCCTCCGCGAGCTGGACAGGACCACCACACGGGTGAAAACTACTCTCTCGATCTTTCCTGGCACATAAACGGGCTTGCACGAGCTTCACAGAACCTCCACAGTGGTGAAAACTGCTTTCTAGATGTCTACTGGCACATAAGCAGGCCTCCACGAGCTTCACAGGACTTCCACAGTGGTGCAAACTGCTTTCTCGATGCTTCCTGGTGCTTAACCAGGCCAACACGAGATCCCCAGCACCACCACAGTTGTGAAAACTGCTCTCTCGATCTTTCCTGGCACATAAACAGGCTTGCACGAGCTTCTCAGAGACTCCACAGTGGTGAAAACTGCTTTCACGATATTTCCTGGCACTTAAACAGGCTTCCGCGAGCTGGACAGGACCACCACAGTGGTGAAAACTGCTCTCTCGATCTTTCCTGGCACATAAACGGGCTTGCACGAGCTTCACAGAACCTCCACAGTGGTGAAAAACTGCTTTCTAGATGTCTACTGGCACATAACCAGGCCTCCACGAGCTGGACAGTACCTCCACAGTGGTGAAAACTACTTTCTCGATGCCACCTGGTACTTAACCAGGCCTACACGACATTCACAGCACCTCCGAAGTGGTGAAAACTGCTTTCTCGATATTTCCTGGCACTTAAATAGGCCTCCACGAGCTGGACAGGACCACCACAGTGGTGAAAACGTCTCTCTCGATCTTTCCTGGCACATAAACAGGCTTGCACGAGCATCACAGAACCTCCACAGCGGTGAAAACTGCTTTCTAGATGTCTCCTGGCATATAACCAGGGCTACAAGAGCTTCACTGGACCTCCACAGTGTTGAAAACTGCTTTCTCGATGCCTCCTGGTACTTCACCAGGCCTACACGAGAATCCCAGCACCTCCGCAGTGGTGAAAACTGCTCTCTCGATCTTTCCAGGCACATAAACAGGCTTGCACGAGCTTCTCTGAGCCTCCACAGTGGTGAAAACTGCTTTCACGATCTTTCCTGGCACTTAAACAGGCCTCCGCGAGCTGGACAGGACCACCACAGTGGTGAAAACTGCTCTCGCGATCTTTCCTGGCACATAAACGGGCTTGCACGAGCTTCACAGAACCTCCACAGTGGTGAAAACTGCTTTCTAGATGTCTACTGGCACATAACCAGGCCTGTCACGAAGTAACCTGTCCCCCGAAGTAAAGTGTCCCCCAGGGACAAGTTACTTCGAAGTAAACCGTCCCCCTTTGAAGTCATTTGCCCCCCCTCCGCTTTCATCGTACCGGAAGGATCTTGCGCAAAGGATAGTTAACATCGACCCTGTACCAGGAGCGAGAGCGACGTAATCAGATCAATAGCTGTCATGAGGTGCCATATAAGATGCATGCATAATGCGCAAAAGCATTTTAGTCATGGATGACGAAGTTTCAACAGCGATTACTGCGCCAGAGGGTACAGTGTTGCGCGATGAGGCGAAAGGAGCCGAGACGGAGGAAGGCAGCGTGGAGACGGAGGAAGGCAGCGTAGAGGCTGAAGAGGCTACATTTTCTGCTGTGTATAGCTACCTTTTGGCAACAGATGGATCGTCAGAACGCTACCCCACAGGGTACAACAAGGAGCAAAGAGAGGACTGCGACGAAAAGCTAAAAGGTTCATAGCTATAACGTTACCCC
The DNA here is from genome assembly GCA_949130485.1 of Agelas oroides. Taxonomy (NCBI): domain Eukaryota; kingdom Metazoa; phylum Porifera; class Demospongiae; order Agelasida; family Agelasidae; genus Agelas; species Agelas oroides. The sequence goes on along the minus strand of OX422196.1, from coordinate 4,495,292 downwards.
GTTGGTGGTCACAGGTGCCATTTCAATTATGCTGTTTCGTTCATTCTTGGTTCTTGTACTTTTCTAAATATGTAGGTTCAAGGTCGAGAAAGGGAAGCTGTTTTACAAGACCAGGAAGGAGCTATGGGTGGAAGTGGTCATGAGCAAGAGCCAGAGAATCCAAATCTTGAAAGCTTGTCACAGTGATCCAACTGCAGGTCATCTTGGAAGAACACGGACATTCTACAAGGTGTCTGAGCGCTATTATTGGCCTGGGATCTACAACCAAGTTGTGCAATTTGTAAGTTTACATATCACACTTAATTTAAGGTGAAGAAAAAGAAAATACGTGAACGATGTTTCTGCCAATTGAATTCACAATGGAGAATGAATCTCCGGAAGAAATTCTGGAAGAATTTCAGACAGCGCCTTCCTTGGAGAGCAAAGAGGGCTTTCTAGCAAAGCTTATTGAAAGCAGATCCAACATACTTGAGAAAGCCAAAGCAAATATTTCAGCTGCACAGGAGAAACAAAAAGCTGATTACGACTGCAAACATGCAGCCAAGGATCCTCCAGCCAAGGATCCACCAGCCAAGGATCCACCAGCCAAGGATCCTCCAGCCAAGGATCCACCAGCCAAGGATCCTCCAGCCAAGGATCCTCCAGCCAAGGATCCACCAGCCAAGGATCCACCAGCCAAGGATCCTCCATCCAAGGATCCACCAGCCAAGGATCCACCAGCCAAGGATCCACCAGCCAAGGATTCTCCAGCCAAGGATTCTCCAGCCAAGGATTCTCCAGCCAAGGATCCTCATTCCTCTCAGGATTGTGCCCCATCAAACAAGGGTATAAAGCGACCCTTGTCTGACGCTGCACAAAGAGTACGAAAGAAGAAGCGAATTCAGATGTCAGCAAAATGCAATAGTGAGCCACAGTTGATTAGCAGTGGAGAGGAAGACAATGAATCTGAACAAACAAAGTGGCAGAAAATTCATGGTGTAACTTTGACCCAGAAAGACAGAGACATTATTATGAATGGGGAGTGGCTGAATGACAACATCATTAATGCAGCACAGTGCTTGATGAAACATGATCTGGACCTACTGCCTGTAGGATCGCTACAAAACCCATTGCTTGGCCAGACAGTTGAGTTTGATGTCATTTCTGATGAGAGTGTCCAGATTCTTCACAGTGGTGGAAATCACTGGATTACCATCAGCACTGTTGGTACAAAGCACCCAACTGTTAAGGTCTTCGACAGCCTCTACAACGAGCTGCCATGGGAAACGAAAGAGCAGATTGCTGCTCTACTGCAGACTAAGGAGAGTACTATCACCTTGGAGTTTGCAAATGCTCAGGTAAAGAACTGTAACTTTACATACAGATTGAGCTATTGTTTATCATTGTGTTTCCATCTCCAACAGAAACAGAGAAATGGAGCTGACTGTGGGGTGTTTGCCATTGCTTTTGCTGTGGCAATCTGTGCTGGACCCTCTGCTTCGTTGTAGATTTTCCGCCGGACACTCTACTTCGAAGTAAGTTGTCCCCCGGACACTCTACTTCGAAGTAAGTTGTCCCCCGGACACTCTACTTTGAAGTAAGTTGTCCCCCGGACACTTTACTTCGAAGCAAACTGTCCCCTCACAAGGGGGACAATCTACTTCGAGGGGGGTCACTTTCCTTCGAAGCAAACTGTCCGGGGCGGACAGTTTGCTTTGAAGTAAAGTGTCCGGGGGACAGTTTACTTCGAAGTAACTGGCCCCCCGGGCAGTTTATTTTGGGGGACAAGTTACTTCGTGACAGGCCTCCACGAGCTGGACAGGACCTCCACAGTGGTGAAAACTGCTTTCTCGATGCCTCCTGGTACTTAACCAGGCCTACACGACATTCACAGCACCTCCGCAGTGGTGAAAACTGCTTTCTCGATATTTCCTGGCACTTAAATAGGCCTCCACGAGCTGGACAGGACCACCACAGTGGTGAAAACTTCCCTCTCGACCTTTCCAGGCACATAAGCAGGCTTGCACGAGCATCACAGAACCTCCACAGCGGTGAAAACTGCTTTCTAGATGTCTCCTGGCATATAACCAGGGCTACAAGAGCTTCACTGGACCTCCACAGTGTTGAAAACTGCTTTCTCGATGCCTCCTGGTACTTCACCAGGCCTACACGAGAATCCCAGCACCTCCGCAGTGGTGAAAACTGCTCTCTCGATCTTTCCAGGCACATAAACAGGCTTGCACGAGCTTCTCAGAGCCTCCACAGTGGTGAAAACTGCTTTCACGATCTTTCCTGGCACTTAAACAGGCCTCCGCGAGCTGGACAGGACCACCACAGTGGTGAAAACTGCTCTCTCGATCTTTCCTGGCACATAAACGGGCTTGCACGAGCTTCACAGAACCTCCACAGTGGTGAAAACTGCTTTCTCGATGCCTCCTGGTACTTAACCAGGCCTACACGACATTCACAGCACCTCCGCAGTGGTGAAAACTGCTTTCTCGATATTTCCTGGCACTTAAATAGGCCTCCACGAGCTGGACAGGACCCCCACAGTGGTGAAAACTTCTCTCTCGATCTTTCCTGGCACATAAACAGCCTTGCACGAGCATCACAGAACCTCCATAGCGGTGAAAACTGCTTTCTCGATATTTCCTGGCTCTTAAACAGGCCTCCGCGAGTTGGACAGGACCACCACAGTGGTGAAAACTGCTCTCTTGATATTTTCTCGCACATAAACAGGCTTGCACGAGCTTCTCACCTCCACAATGGAGAAAACAGCTTTCTAGATGTCTCCTGGCACTTAACCAGGTCTGGACGAGCTTCACAGGACTTCCACAGTGGTGAAATCTGCTTTCTACATGTCTCCTGGCACATAACCAGGCCTCCACGAGCTTCACAGGACCTCCACAGTGGTGAAAACTACTTTCTCGATGTGTCAAGGATACTTAAACAGGCCTACACGAGATTTACAGCACTTCCGCAGTGGTGAAACCTGATTTCTCGATATTTTCTGCACTTAAACAGGCCTCCACGTGCTTTACAGGACCACATCAGTGGTGAAAACTGCTTTTTCGAGCTTTCCTGGCACTTAAACAGGCTTGCACGAGCTTCACAGAACCTTCACAGTGGTGAAAACTGCTTTCACGATCTTTCCTGGCACTTAAATAGGAAAACTGCTCTCTCGATCTTTCCTAGCACATAAACAGGCTTGCACGAGCTTCACAGAACCTCCACAGTGGTGAAAACTACTTTCTCGATATTTCCTGGCACTTAAACAGGCTTCCGCGAGCTGGACAGGACCACCACAGTGGTGAAAACTGCTTTCTCGATCTTTCCTGGCACTTAAACAGGCTTGCACGAGATTCACAGCACCTCCGCAGTGGAGAAAACTGCTTTCCCGATATTTCCTGGTACTTAAATAGGCCTCCACTAGAGGGACAGGACCACCACAGTGGTGAAAACTGCTCTCTCGATCTTTCCTGGCACAGAAACAGGCTTCCACGAGCTTCACAGAACCTCCACAGTAGTGAAAACTGCTTTCAAGAACTTTCCTGGCACTTAAATAGGCTCCCGCGAGCTGGACAGGACCACCGCAGTGGTTAAAACTGCTCTCTCGATCTTTCCTGGCACATAAACAGGCTTGCACGAGCTTCACAGAACCTCCACAGTGGTGAAAACTGCTTTCTAGATGTCTCCTGGCACACAACCAGGCCTCCACGAGCTTCACAGGACTTCCACAGTGGTGAAAACTGCTTTCTCGATGCATCCTCGTACTTAACCAGGCCAACACGAGATTCAGAGCACCTCCGCAGTGGAGAAAACTGCTTTCTCGATATTTCCTGGCACTTAAACAGGCCTCCGCGAGCTGGACAGGACCACCACAGTGGTAAAAACTGCTCTCACGATCTTTCTTGGCACATAAACAGGCTTGCACGAGTTTCACAGAACCACCACAGTGGTGAAACCTGCCTTCTAGATTTCTACTGACACATAACCAGGCCTCCACGAGCTGGACAGGACCTCCACAGTGGTGAAAACTGCTTTCTCGATGCCTCCTGGAACTTAACCAGGGAAACACGACATTCACAGCACCTCCGCAGTGGTGAAACTGCTTTCTCGATATTTCCTGGCACTTAAATAGGCCTCCGCGAGCTGGATAGGACCACCACAGTGGTGAAAACTGCTCTCTCGATCTTTCCTGGCACATAAACAGGGTTGTACGAGCTTCACTGAACCTCCAGAGTGATGAAAACTGCTTTCTAGATGTTTCCTGGCACATAACCAGGCTTCCACGAGCTTCACAGGACTTCCACTGTGGTGAAACTGCTTTCTCGATGCCTCATGGTTCTTAACCAGGCCAACACGTGATCCCCAGCACCACCACAGTTGTGAAAACTGCTCTCTCGATCTTTCCTGGCACATAAACAGGCTTGCACGAGCTTCTTAGAGCCTCCACAGTGGTGTAAACTGCTTTCACGATCTTTCCTGGCACTTAAACAGGCCTCAGCGAGCTGGACATCACCACCACAGTGGTGAAAACTGCTCTCTCGATCTTTCCTGGCACATAAACGGGCTTGCACGAACTTCACAGAACCTCCACAGTGGTGAAAACTGCTTTCTAGATGTCTACTGGCACATAACCAGGCCTCCACGAGCTGGACAGGACCTCCACAGTGGTGAAAACTGCTTTCTCGATGCCTCCTTGTACTTAACCAGGCCTACACGACATTCACAGCACCTCCGCAGTGGTGAAAACTGCTTTCTCGATATTTCCTGGCACTTAAATAGGCCTCCGCGAGCTGGATAGGACCACCACAGTGGTGAAAACTGCTCTCTCGATCTTTCCTGGAACATAAACAGGCTTGCACGAGCATCACAGAACCTCCACAGTGGTGAAAACTGCTTTCTAGATGTCTCCTGGCATATAACCAGGCCTGCAGGAGCTTCACAGGACCTCAACAGTGGTGAAAACTACTTTCTCGATCCCTCCTGGTACTTAACCGGGCCTACACGACATTCACAGCACCTCCGCAGTGGTGAAAACTGCTTTCTCGATATTTCCTGGCACTTAAATAGGCCTCCGCGAGCTGGACAGGACCACCACAGTGGTGAAAACTGCTTTCTCGATGCATCCTGGTACTTAACCAGGCCAACACGAGATTCACAGCACCTCCGCAGTGGAGAAAACTGCTTTCTCGATATTTCCTGGCACTTAAACAGGCCTCCGCGAAGTGGACAGGACCTCCACAGTGGTGAAAACTGCTCTTTCGATCTTTCCTGGCACATAAACGGGCTTGCATGAGTTTCACAGAACCTCCACAGTGGTGAAAACTGCTTTCACGATCTTTCCTGGCACTTAAACAGGCCTCCGCGAGCTGTACAGAACCACCACAGGGGTGAAAACTTCTCTCTCGATATTTCCTGGCTCTCAAACAGGCCTCCGCGAGCTGGACAGCACCACCACAGTGGTGAAAACTGCCTTCTCGATATTTCCTGGTACTTAAACAGGCTTGCACGAGATTCACAGCACCTCCGCAGTGGAGAAAACTGCTTTCCCGATATTTCCTGGCACTTAAACAGGCCTCCGCTAGCTGGACAGGACCACCACAGTGGTGAAAACTGCTCTCTCGATCTTTCCTGGCACATAAACAGGCTTGCACGAGCTTCACAGAACTTCCACAGTAGTGAAAACCGCTTTCAAGAACTTTCCTGGCACTTAAATAGGTCCCCGCGAGCTGTACAGGACCACCGTAGTGGTGAAAACTGCTCTCTCGATCTTTCCTGGCCCATGAACAGGCTTGAACGAGCTTCACAGGACCTCCACAGTGGTGAAAACTGCTTTCTAGATGTCTCCTTGCACAAAACCAGGCCTCCACGAGCTTCACAGGACTTCCACAGTGGTGAAAACTGCTTTCTCGATGCATCCTCGTACATAACCAGGCCAACACGAGATTCAGAGCACCACCGCAGTGGAGAAAACTGCTTTCTCGATCTTTCTTGGCACATAAACAGGCTTGCACGAGCTTCACAGAACCACAACAGTGGTGAAACCTGCTTTCTGGATTTCTACTGACACATAACCAGGCCTCCACGAGCTGGAAAGGACCTCCACAATGGTGAAAACTGCTTTCTCGTTGCCTCCTGGTACTTAACCAGGGAAACACGACATTCACAGCACCTCCGCAGTGGTGAAACTGCTTCTCGATATTTCCTGGCACTTAAATAGGCCTCCGGTAGCAGGACAGGACCACCACAGTGGTGAAAACTGCTTTCTCGATGCCTCCTGGTACTTAACCAGGCCAACACGAGCTTCTCAGAGCCTCCACAGTGGTGAAAACTGCTCTCTCGATCTTTCCTGGCACATAAACAGGCTTGTACGAGCTTCACGGAACCTCCACAGTGATGAAAACTGCTTTCGAGATGTTTCCTGGCACATAACCAGGCCTGCACGAGCTTCACAGGACTTCCACAGTGGTGAAAACTGCTTTAACGACCTTTCCTGGCACTTAAACAGGCCTCCGCGAGCTGGACAGGACCACCACAGGGGTGAAAACTTCTCTCTCGATGTTTCCTGGCACATAAACAGGCTTGCAAGAGCATCACAGAACCTCCACAGTGGTGAAAACTGCTTTCTAGATGTCTCCTGGCATATAACCAGGCCTCCAGGAGCTTCACAGGACTTCCACAGTGGTGAAAACTGCTTTCTGGATTCCTCCTGGTACTTAACCAGGGAAACACGACATTCACAGCACCTCCGCAGTGGTGAAACTGCTTTCTCGATATTTCCTGGTACTTAACCAGTCCAACACGAGCTTCTCAGAGCCTCCACAGTGGTAAAAACTGCTCTCTCGATCTTTCCTGGCACATAAACAGGCTTGTACGAGATTCACGGAACCTCCACAGTGAGGAACACTGCTTTCGAGATGTTTCCTGGCACATAACCAGGCCTGCACGAGCTTCACAGGACTTCCACAGTGGTGAAAACTGCTTTCACGATCTTTCCTGGCACTTAAACAGGCCTCCACGAGCTGGACAGGACCACCACAGGGGTGAAAACTTCTCTCTCGATGTTTCTTGGCACATAAACAGGCTTGCACGAGCACCACAGAACCTCCACAGTGGTGAAAACTGCTTTCTAGATGTCTCCTGGCATATAACCAGGCCTCCAGGAGCTTCACAGGACCTCAACAGTGGTGAAAACTGCTTTGTCGATGCCTCCTGGTACTTAACCAGGCCTACACGACATTCACAGCACCTCCGCAGTGGTGAAACTGCTTTCTCGATATTTCCTGGCACTTAAATAGGCCTCCGGTAGCAGGACAGGACCACCACAGTGGTGAAAACTGCTTTCTCGATGCCTCCTGGCACTTAAACAGGCCTCCGCGAGCTGGACAGGACCACCACAGGGGTGAAAACTTCTCTCTCGATGTTTCCTGGCACATAAACAGGCTTGCACGAGCATCACAGAACCTCCACAGTGGTGAAAACTGCTTTCTAGATGTCTCCTGGCATATAACCAGGCCTGCAGGAGCTTCACAGGACCTCAACAGTGGTGAAAACTGCTTTGGCGATGCCTTCTGGTACTTAACCAGGCCTACACGACATTCACAGCACCTCAGCAGTGGTGAAAACTGCTTTCTCGATGCATCCTGGTACTTAACCAGGCCAACACGAGATTCACAGCACCACCGCAGTGGAGAAAACTGCTTTCTCGATATTTCCTGGCACTTAAACAGGCCTCCGCGAGCTGGACAGGACCACCACAGTGGTGAAAACTGCTCTTTCGATCTTTCCTGGCACATAAACGGGCTTGCACGAGTTTCACAGAACCTCCACAGTGGTGAAAACTGCTTTGACGATCTTTCCTGGCACTTAAACAGGCCTCCACGAGCTGGACAGAACCACCACAGGGGTGAAAACTTCTCTCTCGATCTTTCCTGGCATATAAACAGGCCTCCACGAGCTTCACAGCACCTCCTCAGTGGTGAAAACTACTTTCTCGATATTTCCTGGCACTTAAACAGGCTTCCGCGAGCTGGACAGGACCACCACAGTGGTGAAAACTGCTTTCTCGATCTTTCCTGGCACTTAAACAGGCTTGCACGAGATTCACAGCACCTCCGCAGTGGCGAAAACTGCTTTCCCGATATTTCCTGGTACTTAAATAGGCCTCCACTAGAGGGACAGGACCACCACAGTGGTGAAAACTGCTCTCTCGATCTTTCCTGGCACAGAAACAGGCTTCCACGAGCTTCACAGAACCTCCACAGTAGTGAAAACTGCTTTCAAGAACTTTCCTGGCACTTAAATAGGCTCCCGCGAGCTGGACAGGACCACCGCAGTGGTTAAAACTGCTCTCTCGATCTTTCCTGGCACATAAACAGGCTTGCACGAGCTTCACAGAACCTCCACAGTGGTGAAAACTGCTTTCTAGATGTCTCCTGGCACACAACCAGGCCTCCACGAGCTTCACAGGACTTCCACAGTGGTGAAAACTGCTTTCTCGATGCATCCTCGTACTTAACCAGGCCAACACGAGATTCAGAGCACCTCCGCAGTGGAGAAAACTGCTTTCTCGATATTTCCTGGCACTTAAACAGGCCTCCGCGAGCTGGACAGGACCACCACAGTGGTAAAAACTGCTCTCACGATCTTTCTTGGCACATAAACAGGCTTGCACGAGTTTCACAGAACCACCACAGTGGTGAAACCTGCCTTCTAGATTTCTACTGACACATAACCAGGCCTCCACGAGCTGGACAGGACCTCCACAGTGGTGAAAACTGCTTTCTCGATGCCTCCTGGAACTTAACCAGGGAAACACGACATTCACAGCACCTCCGCAGTGGTGAAACTGCTTTCTCGCTATTTCCTGGCACTTAAATAGGCCTCCGGTAGCAGGACAGGACAACCACAGTGGTGAAAACTGTTCTCTCGATCTTTCCTTACACCTAAACAGGCTTGCACGAGCTTCTAAGTGCCTCCACAGTGGTGAAAACTGCTTTAACGATCTTTTCTGGCACTTAAATAGGCCTCCGGGAGCAGAACAGGACCACCACAGTGGTGAAAACTGCTCTCGCGATCTTTCCTGGCACCTAAACAGACTTGAACGAGCTTCTAAGAGCCTCCACAGTGGTGAAAACTGCTTTAACGATCTTTCCTGGGACTTAAACAAGCCTCCGGGAGCTGGACAGGACAACCAAGTGGTGAAAACTGCTCTCTCGATCTTTCCTGGCACATAAACAGGCTTGCACGAGCTTCACAGAACCTCCACAGTAGTGAAAACTGCTTTCTAGATGTCTCCTGGCACATAACCAGTCCTCCACGAGCTTCACAGAACTTCCACAGTGGTGAAAACTGCTTTCTCGATGCCTCCTGGTACTTAACCAGGCCAACACGAGATTCACAGCACCTCCGAAGTGGTGAAAGCTGCTTTCGCGATCTTTCCTGGCACTTAAACAGGCCTCCCCGAGCTGGACTGGACCTCCACAGTGATGAAAACTGCTTTCTACATGTCTCCTGGCACATAACCATGCATCCACGATTTTCACGGGACCTCCACAGTGGTGAAAACTACTTTCTCGATGTCTCATGGTACTTAACCAGGCCTTCACGAGCTTCACAGGACCTCCACAGTGGTAAAAACTGCTTTCTCCATGCCTCTTGGTACTTAACCAGGCCAACACGAGATCCACAGCACCTCCGCAGTGGTGAAAACTACGTTCTCGATATTTCCTGGCACATAAACAGGCTTGCACGAGTTTCACACAATATCCACAGTGGTGAAAACTGCTTTCTCGATATTTCCTGGCACTTAAACTGGCCTCCGCGAGATGGACAGGACCACCACAGTGGTGAAAACTTCTCTCCCGATCTTTCCTGGCACAGAAACAGGCTTGCACGAGCTTCACACAACCTCCGCAGTGGGGAAAACTGCTTTCTAGATGTCTCCTGGCACATAACCAGGCTTCCACGAGCTTCACAGGACTTCCACAGTGGTGAAAACTGCTTTCTCAATGGCTCCTGGTACTTAACCAGGCCAACACGAGATTCACAGGACCTCCACAGTGGTGAAAACTGCTTTCTCGATGCCTCTTGGTACTTAACCAGGCCTCCATGAGCTTCACAGCACCTCCGCAGTGGTGAAAACTACTTTCTCGATATTTCCTGGCACTTAAACAGGCCTCCGCGAGCTGGACAGGACCACCACAGTGGTGAAAACTGCTTTCTAGATGTTTCCTGGCATATAAACAGGCTTGAACGAGCTTCACAGAACCTCCACAGTGGTGAAGACTGCTTTCTAGATGTCTCCTGGCACACAACCATGCCTCCACGAGCTTCACAGGACCTCCACAGTGGTGAAAACTGCTTTCTAGATGTTACTGGTACATAACGAGGCTTCCACGTGCTTCACAGGACCTCCACAGCAGTGAAAACTGCTTTCTGCATGTCTCCTGGCACATAACCAGGCCTCCGCGAGCTTCACAGGACCTCCACAGTAGTGAAAACAACTTTCACGATGTTTCATGGTACTTAACCAGGCCTACACGAGATTCACAGCACTTCAGCAGTGGTGAAACCTGATTTCTTGATATTTCCTGCACTTAAACAGGCCTCCACGTGCTTTAAAGGGCCACAACAGTGGTGAAAACTGCTTTCTCGAGCTTTCCTGGCATATGAACAGGCTTGAACGAGCTTCACAGAACCTCCATACCGGTGAAAACAGCTTTCTAGATGTCTCCTAGCACATAACCAGGTCTGCACGAGCTTCACAGGACCTCCGCAGCATTGAAAACTGCTTTCTACATGTCTCCTGGCACACAACCAGGCTTCCACGAGCTTCACAGAACCTCCACAGTGGTGAAACCTACATTCTCGATGTCTCATGGTACTTGACCAGGCCTACACTAGATTCACAGCACTTTCGCAGTGGTGAAACCTGATTTCTCGATATTTCCTGCACTTAAACAGGCCTGCACGTGCTTGACAGGACCACCACAGTGGTAAAAACTGCTCTTTCGATCTTTCCTGGCACATCAACAGGCTTGCATGTGCTTCACAGAACCTCCAAAGTGGTAAAAACTGCGTTATAGATGTCTCCTGGCACATAACCAGGCCTCCACGAGCTTCACAGGAATTCCACTGTGGTGAAAACTGCTCTCTCGATCTTTCCTGGCACATAAACCGGCATGCACGAGCTTCACAGAACCTCCACAGTGGTGAAAACTGCTTTCTAGATATCTCCTTGCGCATAACCAGGCCTCCACGAGCTACACAGGACCTCCACAGTGGTGAAAACTGCTTTCTCGATGTCTCTTAGTACTTAACCAGGCAAACCCGTGATTCACAGCACCTCCACAGTGGTGAAAACTGATTCTCGATCTTTCCTGGCACTTAAACAAGCCAACACGAGATTCACAACACCTCCGCAGTGGTGAAAACTGCTTTCTCGATATTTCCTGGTACTTAAACGGGACTCCACGAGCTGGACAGGACTACCACAGTTGTGAAATCTGTACTCTTGATCTTTCCTGGCACATAAACAGGCTTGCACGAGCTTCACAGAACCTCCACAGTGGTGAAAACTGCTTTCTAGATGTCTCCAGGCACATAACCAGGCTTCCACGAGCTTCACAGGACCTCCACAGTGGTGAAAACTGCTCTCTCGATCTTTCCTGGCACATAAACCGGCTTGCACGAGCTTCACAGTACCTCCACAGTGATGAAAACTGCTTTCTCGATGTTTCCTGGCACTTAAACAGGCCTCCGCGAGCTGGACAGGACCACCACAGTGGTGAAAACTGCTCTCTCGATCTTTCCTGGCACATAAACAGGCTTGCACGAGCTTCACAGAACCTCCACAGTGGTTAAAATTGCTTTCTAGATGTCTCCTGGCACATAACCAGGCCTCCACGAGCTTCACAGGACCTCAACAGTGGTGTAAACTGCTTTCTCGATGCCTCCTGGTACTTAACCAGTCCAACACGAGATTCACAGCCCCTCAGAAGCCGTGAAAACTGCTTTCTCGATATTTCCTGGCACTGAAACAAGCCTCCGCGAGCTGGACAGCACCACCACAGTGGTGAAAACCGCTCTCTCTATCTTTCCTGGCACATAAACAGGCTTGCACGAGCTTCACAGAACCTCCACAGTGGTGAAAACTTCTTTCTAGATGTCTCCTGGCACATAACCAGGCCTCCACGAGCTTAACAGGACCTCCAAAATGGTGAAAACTGCTTTCTCGATATTTCCTGGCACTTAAACAGGCCTCCGCGAGCTGGACAGGACCACCACAGTGTTGAAAACTGTTCTCTGAATCTTTCCTGGCACATAAACAGGCTTGCACGAGCTTCACAGAATCTCCACAGTAGTGAAAACTGCTATCTAGATGTCTCCTGCCACATAACCAGGCCTCTACGAGCTTCACAGGACCTCCACAGTGGTGAAAACTACTTTCTCGATGCCTCCTGGTACTTAACCAGGCCAACACGAGAGTCACAGGAACACCTCAGTGGTGAAAACTGCTCTCTCGATCTTTCCTGGCGCATAAATAGGCTTGCACGAGATTCACAGCACCTCCGCAGTTGTGAAAACTGCTTTCTGAATATTTCCTGGCACATAAACAGGCCTCCTCGAGCAGTATAGAACCACCACAGTGGCGAAAACTTCCCTCTCGATCATTCCTGGCACATAAACAGGCTTGCACGAGCTTCACAGAACTTCCACAGTGGCGAAAACTGCTTTCTAGATGTCTCCTGGCACATAACCAGGCCAACACGAGATTCACAGGACCTCCACAGTGGTGAAAACTGCTTTCTCGATGCCTCCTGGTACTTAACCAGGTCAACACGAGATTTACAGCACCTACGCAGTGGTGAAAACTGCGTTCTCGATATTTCCTGGCACTTAAACAGGCCTCCGCGAGCTGGATTAGGACCACCACAGTGGTGAAAACTGCTCTCTCGATCTTTCCTGGCACTTAACCATGTCTCCACGAGCTTCACTGGACCTAGACAGTGGTGAAAACTACTTTCTCGATGACTCCTGGTACTTAACCAGGCCAACACGAGATTCACAGCACCTCCGCAGTGGTGACCGTATGTGCAGTTGGCGCAATCCGTTTTGAAGATAGGCTTTGCGCTAACAGAAAGGGTGGGACAGGGGGAGGTGGGTGGGTGTACCGCTCTGGCTGACAGTGCATGGCGGCGGTTGCAGCTGCCTGTAGAAAAGCCTTGGTCAATGCCGGGTTGGCCATTTGTCTGCTTTCTTGCACAAACGGGCGTAGAAAACGCTCCTTTCACCTTGTAGGGACTCCGTTTCTGGCATTTTAGGCAGCTTTTAGTCCGGAGGAGCGTTCTCTGGTTGGAGGGCCCTGACTATGGAACGCTCGCTAATGAGTGGGTGTGTCCAAGGTCATGAACCTACAGAGAATGTGTCAATAAAGCTTTGAGTCAAGTTTCCAGTGCTAGCTCCAAGCAGAAGTGAAATTACGGACCATGGAAGGTATCCATAGCCTAATAAACACTTCCAGTAAATAGCCTATGGTTGTTAAAGAGTTAACCAGGCCAACACGAGATTCACAGCACCTTCGCAGTGGTGAAAAGTGCTTTCTCGATATTTCCTGGCACTTAAACAGGCCTCCGGGAGCTGGACAGGACAACCACAGTCTCTCTCGATCTTTCCTGGCACATAAACAGGCTTGCACGAGCTTCACAGAACCTCCACAGTGGTGAAAACTGTTTTCTAGATGTCTCCTGGCGCAAAACCAGGCCTCCACGAGCTTCACAGGACCTCCACAGTGGTGAAAACTGCTTTCTCGATGCCTCCTGGTACTTAACCAGGCCAACACGAGATTCACAGCACCTCCGCAGTGGTGAAAACTGCTTTCTCGATGCCTCCTGGTACTTAACCAGGCCAACACGAGATTCACAGCACCTCCGCAGTGGTGAAAACTGCTTTCTCGATATCTCCTGGCACATAAACAGGCCTCCGCGAGATGGACAGGACCACCACAATGGTGAAAACTGCTCTCTCGATCTTTCCTGGCACATAAACAGGCTTGCACGAGCTTTACAGAGCCTCCACAGTGGTGAAAACTGCTTTCTAGATGTCTCCTGGCACATAACCAGGCCTCCACGAGCTTCACAGGGCCTCCACAGTGGTGAAAACTGCTTTCTCGACTCCTCCTGGTACTTAACCAGGCTAACACGCGACTCACAGCACCTCAGTAGTGGTGAAAACTGCTTCTTCGATATTTCCTGGCACTTAAACAAGCCTCAGCGAGCTGGACAGGGCCACCACAGTGGTGAAAACTGCTTTCTAGATGTCTCCTGGCACATAACCAGGCCTCCATGAGCTTCACAGGACCTCCACAGTGGTGAAAACTGCTTTCTCGATGCCTCCTGGTACTTAACCAGGCCAACACGAGATTCACAGCACCTCCGCAGTGGTGAAAACTGCTTTCTCGATGCCTCCTGGTACTTAACCAGGCCAACACGAGATTCACAGCACCTCCGCAGTGGTGAAAACTGCTTTCTCGATATCTCCTGGCACATAAACAGGCCTCCGCGAGATGGACAGGACCACCACAATGGTGAAAACTGCTCTCTCGATCTTTCCTGGCACATAAACAGGCTTGCACGAGCTTTACAGAGCCTCCACAGTGGTGAAAACTGCTTTCTAGATGTCTCCTGGCACATAACCAGGCCTCCACGAGCTTCACAGGGCCTCCACAGTGGTGAAAACTGCTTTCTCGACTCCTCCTGGTACTTAACCAGGCTAACACGCGACTCACAGCACCTCAGTAGTGGTGAAAACTGCTTCTTCGATATTTCCTGGCACTTAAACAAGCCTCAGCGAGCTGGACAGGGCCACCACAGTGGTGAAAACTGCTTTCTAGATGTCTCCTGGCACATAACCAGGCCTCCATGAGCTTCACAGGACCTCCACAGTGGTGAAAACTGCTTTCTAGATGCCTCCTGGTACTTAACCAGGCCAACACGAAATTCACAGCACCTCCGCAGTGGTCAAAACTTCTTTGTCGATATTTCCTGGCACATAAACCGACATCCGCGAGATGGACAGGACCACCACAGTGGTGAAAACTGCTCTCTCGATCTTTCGTGGCACTTAAACAGGCTTGCACGAGCTTCTAAGAACCTCCACAGTGGTGAAAACTGCTTTCTAGATGTTACTGGCACTTAACCAGGCCAACACGAGATTCACAGCACCTCCGCAGTGGTTAAAACTGCTTTCTCGATATTTCCTGGCACTCAAACAGGCCTCCGCGAGCTGGACAGGACCACCACAGTGGTGAAAACTGCTCTCTCGATCTTTCCTGGCACATAAACAGGCTTGCACGAGCTTCACAGAACCTCCACAGTGGGTAAATCTGCTTTCTAGATGTCTCCTGGCACAAAACTAGGCCTCCACGAGTTTCACAGGACTTCCACAGTGGTGAAAACTGCGCTCTCGATGCCTCCTGGTACTTAACCAGGCCAACACGACATTCACAGCACTTCTGCAGTGGTGAAAACTGCTTTATCGGTATCTCCTGGCACTTAAACTGGCCTCCGCGAGCTGGACAGGACCACCACAGTGGTGAAAACTGCCCTCTCGATCTTTCCTGGCACATAAACAGGCTTGCACGAGCTTCACAGAACCTCCTCAGTGGTGAAAACTGCTTTCTCGATATTTCCTGGCACTTAAACAGGCATCCGGTAGCTGGACAGGACCACTACAGTGGTGAAAACTGCTCTCTCGATCTTTCCTGGCACATAAACAGGCTTGCCCGAGCTTCACAGAACCTCCACAGTGGTGAAAACTGCTTTCTAGATGTCTCCTGGCACATAACCAGGCCTCCCCGAGCTTCACAGGGCCTCCACAGTGGTGAAAACTGCTTTCTCGATTCCTCCTGGTACTTAACCAGGCTAACACGAGACTCACAGCACCTCAGTAGCGGTGAAAACTGCTTCTTCGATATTTCCTGGCACTTAAACAAGCCTCAGCGAGCTGGACAGGGCCACCACAGTGGTAAAAACTGCTCTCTCGATCTTTCCTGGCACTTAAACAGGCTTGCACGAGCTTCACAGAACCTCCACAGTAGTGAAAACTGCTTTCTACACGTCTCCTGGCACATAACCAGGCCTCCACGAGCTTCAAAGTACCTCCACAGCGGTGAAAACTGCTTTCTCGATGCCTCCTGGTACTTAACCAAGCCAACACGAGATCCACAGCATTTCCGCAGTGGTGAAACCTGATTTCTCGATATTTCCTGGCACTTAAACAGGCCTCCACGAGCTGGTCAGGACCACCACAGTGGTGAAAATTGCTATCTCGATCTTTCCTGGCACATAAACAGGCTTGCACGAGCTTCACACAACTTCCACAGTGGTGAAAACTGCTTTCTCGATGCCTCCTGGTACTTAACCAGGCCAACATGAGATTCATAGCACCTCCGCAGTGGTGAAACCTGATTTCTCGATATTTCCTTGCACTTAAACAGGCCTCCAAGTGCTTTACAGGACCACAGCAGTGGTGAAAACTGCTTTCTCGAGCGCTCCTGGCATATGAACAGGCTTCAACGAGCTTCACAGAACCTCCATATCGGTGAAAACAGCTTTCTGGATGTCTCCTAGCACATAACCAGGTCTCCACGAGCTTCGCAGGACCTCCACAGTGGTGAAAACTACTTTCTCGATGTCTCATGGTACTTAACCGGGCCTACACGAGATTCACAGCACTTCCGCAGTGGTGAAACCTGATTTCTCGATATTTCCAGCACTTAAACAGGCCTCCACGCGTTTGACAGGACCACAACAGTGGTGAAAACTGCTTTCTCGAGCTTTCCTGGCAGTTAAACAGGCCTCTACGTGCTTCACAGGACCACAACAGTGGTGAAAACTGCTTTCTCCAGCTTCCCTGGCATATGAACAGGCTTGAACGAGCTTCATAGAACCTCCATACCGGTGAAAACAGCTTTCTAGATGTTTCCTAGCACATAACCAGGTCTGCACGAGCTTCACAGGACCTCCGCAGCAGTGAAAACTGCTTTCTACATGTCTCCTGGCACATAACCAGGCCTCCACGAACTTCACAGGACCTCCACAGTGGTGAAAACTACTTTCTACACGTCTCCTGGCACATAACCAGGCCTCCACGAGCTTCACAGGACCTCCACAGTGGTGAAAACTGCTTTCTCGATGCCTCCTGGTACTTAACCAGGCCAACACGAGATTCACAGCACCTCCGCTGTGGTGAAAACTGCTTTCTCGATCTTTCCTGGCACTTAAACAGGCCTGCACGAACTTCTCAGAACCTCCGCAGTGGTTAAAACTGCTTTCTCGATCTTTCCTGGCACTTAAACAGGCCTCCGCGAGCTGGACAGGACCTCCACAGCGATGAAAACTGCTTTCTACATGACTCCTGGCACATAACCATACCTCCACGAGCTTCACAGGACCTCCACAGTGGTGAAAACTACTTTCTCGATGTCTTATGGTACCAGGCCTACACGAGATTCACAGCACTTCCGCAGTGGTGAAACCTGATTTCTCGATATTTCCTGGCACTTAAACAGGCCTCCAAGTGCTTTACAGGACCACAACAGTGGTGAAAACTGCTTTCTCGAGCTTTCCTGGCATATGAACTTAACCAGGCCTCCACGAGATTCACAGGACCTCCGCAGTGGTGAAAACTGTTTTCTCGATGTCTCATGGTACTTAACCAGGCCTACACGAGATTCACAGCACCTCCGCAGTGGTGAAACCTGATTTCTCGATATTTCATGCAATTAAACAGGACTCAACGAACTTGACAGGATCACCACAGTGGTGAAAACTGCTTTCTCGAGCTTTCCTGTCACATAAACAGGGCTTCACAGGACCTCCACAGTGGTGAAAACTGCTTTCGAGATGTCTCCTGGCACATAACCAGGACTCCACGAGCTTCACAGCACCTCCGCAGTGGTGAAAACTGCTTTCTCGATATCTCCTGGCACTTAAATAGTCCTCCGGGAGCTGGACAGGACCACCACAGTGGTGAAAACTGCTCTCTCGATCTTTCCTGGCACATAAACAGGCTTGCACGAGCTTCACAGACCCTCCACAGTGGTGAAAAGTGCTTTGTAGATGTCTCCTTGCATATAACCAGGCCTACACGAGCTTCAGTGGACCTCCACAGTGGTGAAAACTGCTTTCTCGATGTCTCATGGTACTTAACCAGGCCTACACGAGATTCACAGCACCTCCGCAATGGTGAAACCTGGTTTCTCGATATTTCCTGCAATTAAACAGGACTCAACGAACTTGACAGGATCACCACAGTGGTGAAAACTGCTTTCTCGAGCTTTCCTGGCACATAAACAGGGCTTCACAGGACCTCCACAGTGGTGAAAACTTCTTTCGAGATGTCACCTGGCACATAACCAGGCCTCCACGAGCTTCACAGCACCTCCGCAGTGGTTAAAACTGCTTTCTCGATATCTCCTGGCACTTAAATAGTCCTCCGGGAGCTGGACAAGACCACCACAGTGGTGAAAACTGCTTTCTCGAGCTTTCCTGGCACATAAACAGGGCTTCACAGGACCTCCACAGTGGTGAAAACTGCTTTCGAGATGTCTCCTGGCACATAACCAGGCCTCCACGAGCTTCACAGCACCTCCGCAGTGGTGAAAACTGCTTTCTCGATATCTCCTGGCACTTAAATAGTCCTCCGGGAGCTGGACAGGACCACCACAGTGGTGAAAACTGCTCTCTCGATCTTTCCCGGCACATAAACAGGCTTGCACGAGCTTCACAGATCCTCCACAGTGGTGAAAACTGCTTTCTAGATGTCTCCTGGCACATAACCAGGCCTCCACGAGCTTCGCAGGACTTCCACAGCGGTGAAAACTGCTTTCTCGATGCCTCCTGGTACTTAAAAAGGCCTCCGCGAGCTTGACCGGACCATCACAGCGGTGAAAACTGCTCTATCGATCTTTCCTAGCATATAAACAGGCTTGCACGAGCTTCTCAGAACCTCCACAGTGGTGAAAACTGCTTTGTAGATGTCTCCTGGCATATAACCAGGCCTACACGAGTTTCAGAAGACCTCCACAGTGGTTAAAACTGCTTTCTCGATGTCTCATGGTACTTAACCAGGCCTACACGAGATTCACAGCACCTCCGCAGTGGTGAAACCTGATTTCTCGATATTTCCTGCAATTAAACAGGACTCAACGTGCTTGACAGGATCACCACAGTGGTGAAAACCGGTTTTGTCGAGCTTTCCTGGTATATAAACAGGCTTGCACGAGCTTCACAGGAACTCCACAGTGGTGAAAAGTGCTTTCTCGATGTCTCATGGTACTTAACCAGGCCTACACGAGATTCACAGCACCTCTGCAGTGGTGAAAACTGCTTTCTCGATCTTTCCTGCCACTTAACCAGGCCTTCACGAGGTTCACAGCAACTCCGGAGAGGTGAAAACTGCTTTCTCGATCCTTCAAGGCACTTAGAAAGTCCTGCACGAGCTTCATAAGTTCCCACAATACTATCTTGGTCCTTATCCGCCCTTAAAAATGCCGGCACGAGCATCACAGCATCTCCTCGGTGGTGTAAACTGCTTTCTCGATGTCTCCTGGTACTTAACTAGGCCTGCACGAGCTTCACAGAATTAACACAGTGGTGAAAACCGGTTTCTAGATGTCTACTCGTTCTTAACCAGACCAGCACGAGCTTCACAGGACCTCCACAGTGGAGATAAATGCTTTGTCGATGTTTCATGGCATATAAACAGGGCTGCAGGAGCTTCACAGGACCTCCACAGTGGAGCAAACTGCTTTCTCAGCACTTAACCAGGCCTGCACGAGCTTCACAGCAACTCTGCAGAGGTGAAAACTGCTTTCTCGATACTTACTGGCATTTAACCAGGCCTGCACGAGCTTCACATGACTTCCACAGTGGTGAAAACTGCTTTCTCGATCTTTCCTGGCACTTAACCAGGCCTATACGAGCTTCTCATGACCTCCTCAGTGGTGAACATTCCTTTCTCGATCTTTCCTGGCTCTTAACTTGGCCTGCGCTTGCTTCGCAGGACCTCCACAGCGGTGAAAACTGCTTCCCCGATCATTCCTGGCACTTAACCAGGCTTGCACGAGCTTCACAGCAACTCCGCAGAGTTGAAAACGTCCACTCGATGTCTCCTGGTACTTAACCAGGATTGCACGAGCTTCACTGAATTAACACAGTTGTGAAAACTGCTTTCTAGATGTCTCCTCGTTCATAACCAGTTCTGCACGAGCTTCACAGGACCTCCACAGAGGGGAAAAATGCTTTGTCGATGTTTCCTGGCACATAAACAGGACTGCAGGAGCTTCACAGCATCTCCTCATTGGTGAAAACTGCTTTCTAGATGTCCCCTCGTTCTTAACCAGGCCTGCGCGATCTTCACATGACTTGCACAGTGGAGAAAAATGAGTTGTCGATGTTTCCTGGCACATAAACGGGACTGGAGGAGCTTCACAGGACCTTCGTAGTGGTTAAAACTGCTTTCTCGATCCTTCATGGCACTTAAAAAGTCCTGCACGAGCTTCACAAGTCCCCACAAAACTATCTTGGACCTTTTCCGCATTTAAAACTGCAGGCACGAGTATCACAGCACCACCCCGGTGGTGAAAACTGCTTTCTTGATATCTCCTGGTACTTAACCAGGCCTGCACGAGCTTCACAGAATTAACACAGTGGTGGAAACTGCTTTCTAGATGTCTCCTCGTTCTTAACCAGGCCTGCACGAGCTTCATATCACTTCCACGGTGGAGAAAGATGCTTTGTTGATGTTTGCTGGCACATAAACAGGACTGCAGGAGCTTCACATGCAGCACCTCCTCAGTGGTGAAAACTGCTTTCTAGATGTCCCCTCGTTCTTAACTAGGCCTGAACGAGCTTCACAGAATCAACACAGTGGTGAAAATTGCTTTCTATATGTCTCCTCTTCTTAACCAGACCTGCACGAGCTTCATAGGACCTCCACAGTGGAGATAAATGCTTTGTCAATGTTTCTTGGCACATAAGCAGGAGTGCAGGAGCTTTACAAGACCTCCACAGTGGAGAAAACTGCTTTCTCGGCACTTAACCAGGCCGGTGTTACAGGAAATTTGATCGCTCGGAAATACTATCGCTACCTGCTATCCAGATGGTATCACCAAGCAGAACTATCCAGATGGTATCACCAAGAACCAGAAAGATGCCTAGCGCAACAAGGCCAAAAAGTTCGCGATTCGTGATGCTCTATTATATTACTGTGACAAGAAGCGTGGGGAAAGGCAGGTGGGTGCTGTGTGTGTGTTGTGTGTGTGTGTTGCGCAAGGCATCTTTCTGGTTCTTGGTGATACCATCTGGATAGTTCTGCTCTGCCACCATGTTGTAGATCTCGTCATATTCCTTCACTTCCATCACTGCAAAGTCAATAGACTGCGGAGACGTGCAATGATATCCATTTTTAAGCGCTATTTCTCGCCTCTACCGGACGGCTGTACCGTGAGCGATCGTATTTCCTGGCTGCGATGATATTTCCTAGGAAAAAGTTACGCTCGGCGATAAAATTTCCTAGGAAATATTATCGCAGCGATAGTATTTCCGAGCGATCAAATTTCCTGTAACACCGGCACGAGCTTCACAGCAACTCCGCAGAAGTGAAAACTGCTTTCTCGATACCTCCTGGCATTTAACGAGGCCTACACGAGCTTCACATGACTTCCACAGCGGTAAAAAGTGCTTTCTCGATCTTTTTGGCACTTAACCAGGCTTACACGAGCTTCACATGACTTCCACAGTGGAGAAAGATGCTTTGTTGATGTTTGATGGCACATAAACAGGACTGCAGGAGCTTCACAGTACCTCCTCAGTGGTGAAAACTGCTTTCTAGATGTCCCCTCGTTCTTAACTAGGCCTGAACGAGCTTCACAGAATCAACACAGTGGTGAAATCTGCTTTCTAGATGTCTCCTCGTTCTTAACCAGACCTGCACGGGCTTCACAGGACCTCCACAGTGGAGATAAATGCTTTGTCAATGTTTCTTGGCACATAAGCAGGACTGCAGGAGCTTTACAGGACCTCCACAGTGGAGAAACTGCTTTCTCGGCACTTAACCAGGCCTGCACGAGCTTCACATGACTTCCACAGTGGTGAAAACTGCTTTCTCGATCTTTTTGGTACTTAACCAGGCTTGCTCGAGCTTCACAGCAACTCCGCAGAGGTCAAAACTGCTTTCCCGATCAATTCTGGCACTTAACCATGCAGGCTTGAACGAGCTTCACAGCAACTCGGCAGAGTTGAAAACGGCCACTCGATGTCTCCTGGTACTTAACCAGGACTGCACGAGCTTCACAGAATTAACACAGTGATGAAAACTGCTTTCTAGATGTCTCCTCGTTCTTAACCAGTCATGCACGATCCTCACAGGACCTCCACAGTGGAGAAAAATGCTTTGTCGATGTTTCCTGGCACATAAACAGGACTGCAGGAGCTTCACAGCACCTCCTCAGTGGTGAAAACTGCTTTATAGATGTCCCCTCGTTCTTAACCAGGCCGGCACGAGCTTCACATGACTTCCACAGTGGAGTAAAATGCGTTGTCAATGTTTCCTGGCGCATAAACGGGACTGGAGGAGCTTCACAGGACGTCCTCAGTGGTTAAAACTGCTTTCTCAATCTTTCTTGGCACTTAACCAGGCCTGCACGAGCTTCGCAGCAACTCCATAGAGGTGAAAACTGCTCTCTCGATCTTTCCTGGCACTTAAAAAGGCTTGCACGAGCTTCACAGGACCTCCACAGTGGTGAAAACTGCATTCTAGATGTCTCCTGGCACATAACCAGGCCTCCACGAGATTCACAGGACTTTCACAGTGGTGAAAACTGCTTTCTCGATGTCTCATGGTACTTAACCAGGCCTACACGAGATTCACAGCACCTCCGTAGTGGTGAAACCTGATTTCTCGATATTTCCTGCAATTAAACAGGACTCAAAGTGCTTGACAGGATCACCACAGTGGTGAAAACTGCTTTCTCGAGCTTTCCTGGCACATAAACAGGGCTTCACAGGACCTCCACAGTGGTGAAAACTGCTTTCGAGATGTCACCTGGCACATAACCAGGCCTCAACGAGATTCACAGCACCTCCGCAGTGGTGAAAACTGCTTTCTCGATATCTTTGTCACTTAAACAGGCCTCCACGTGCTTGACAGGACACCACAGTGGTAAAAACTGCATTCTCGAGCTTTCCTGGCACATAAACAGGCTTGCACGAGCTTCACAGAACCTCCGCAGTGGTGAAAACTGCTTTCTAGATGTCTCTTGGCACTTAACCAGTCCAACACAAGATTCACAGCATCTCCGCAGTGGTGAAAACTGCTTTCTCGATATTTCCTGGCACTTAAACAGGCCTCCACGAGCTTGACATGACCACCATGCACAGTGGTGAAAACTGTTCTATCGATCTTTCCTGGCACATAAACAGGCTTGCACGAGCTTCTCAGAACCTCCACAGTGGTGTAAACTGCTTTCTAGATGTCTCTTGGCACTTAACCAGGCTTGCACGAGCTTTACTGCAACTCTGCAGAGGTGAAAACTACTTTCTCGATCCTTCCTGGCACTTATACAGGCCTACACGAGATTCACAGCACCCCCGCAGTGGTGAAAACTGCTTTCTCGATATTTTCTGGCACATAAACAGGCTTGGATGAGCTTCACAGGGCCTCCACAGTGGTGAAACCTGCTTTGTAGATGTCTCCTGGCACATAACCAGGCCAACAAGAGATTCACAGCACCTCCGCAGTGATGAAAACCGCTTTCACGACATTTCTTGGCACTTAAACAGGCCTCCGCGAGCGGGACAGGACCACCACAGTGGTTAAAACTGCTCTCTCGATCTTTCCTGGCACATAAACAGACTTGCGTGAGCTTCTCAGATCTTCTACAGTGGTGAAAACAGCTTTCTAGATTTCTCCTGGCAGTTAATCAGGTCTGCACGAGCTTCACAGGACCTCCACAGCGGTGAAAACTGCTTTCCCGATCTTTCTTGGCACTTAACCAGGTCTGCACGAGCTTCGCAGAACTAACACAGTCGTGAAAACTGCTTTCTATATGTCTCCTCATTCTTAACCAGGCCTGCACGAGCTTCACAGGGCCTCCACAGTGGAGAAAAATGCTTTGTCGATGGTTCCTCGCGCATAAACAGGACTGCATGCAGGAGCTTCAAAGGATCTCCACAGTGGACAAAAACTGCTTTCTCGATCTTTCTTGGCACTTAACCGGGCCTGCACGAGCTTCACAGTAACTCCGGAGAGGTGAAAACTGCTTTCTTGATCCTTCATGGCACTTAAAAAGTTCTGCAGGAGCTTCACAAGTCCCCACAAAACTTTATTGGACCTTTTCCGCACTTAAAAATGCTGGAACGACCATCATAGCACCACCCCGGTGGTGAAAACTGCTTTCTTGACGTCTCCTGGTACTTAACCAGGCCAGCACGAGCTTCGTAGAACTAACACAGTGGTTAAAACTGCTTTCTATATGTCTCCTCATTCTTAAACAGGCCTGCACGAGCTTCACAGGACCTCCACAGTGGAGAAAAATGCTTTGTCGATGTTTCCTGGCGCAGAAACAGGACTGCAAGAGCTTCAAAGGACCTCCCCAGTGGTTAAAACTGCTTTCTCGATTTTTCTTGGCACTTAACCAGGCCTGCACGAGCTTCACAGGAACTCCGTAGAGGTGAAAACTGCTGTCTTGATCATTCCTGTCACTTATACAGGCGTACATGAGCTTCACAGGTCTCCACGATACTATCTCGAGTATTTTCCTCACTTAAAAATGCCGGCACGAGCATCACAGCACCTCCTCAGTGGTGAAAACTGTTTTCTAGATGTCCCCTCGTTCTTAACCAGGCCTGCACGAGCTTCACATGACTTCCACAGTGGAGAAAAATGCGTTGTCGATGTTTCCCGGCACATAAACGGGACTGGAAGAGCTTCACGGGACTTCCACAGTGGTTAACACTTCTTTCTCGATCTTTCTTGGCATTTATCCAAGCCTGCACGAGCTTCACAGCAACTCCATAGAGGTGAAAATTGCTCTCTCGATCCTTCCTTGCACTTAAAAAGGCCCGCACGAGCTTCACAGGACTTCCACAGTGGTGAAAACTGCTTTCTAGATCTCTCCTGGCACATAACCAGGCCTCCACGAGCTTCACAGGGCTTCCACAGTGGTGAAAACTGCTTTCTCGATGTCTCGTGGTACTTAACCAGGCCTACATGAGATTCACAGCACCTCCGCAGTGGAGAAACCTGATTTCTCGATATTTCCTGCACTTAAACAGGCCTCCACGTTCTTGACAGGACAACCACAGTGGTGAAAACTGCTTTCTCGAGCATTCTTGGCACATAAACAGGCTTGCACGAGCTTCACAGAACCTCCACAGGTGTAAAAACTGCTTTCTAGGTGTCTCTTGGCACTTAACCAGGCTTGCACGAGCTTCACTGCAACTCTGCAGAGGTGAAAACTACTTTTTCCATCCTTCCTGGCACTTATACAGGCCTACACGAGATTCACAGCACCTCCGCAGTGGTGAAAACTGCTTTCTCGATATTTCCTGGCACTTGAACAGGCCTCCGCGAGCTTGACAGGACCACCACAGTGGTGAAAACTGCTTTCTCGATCATTCCTGGTACATAAACAGGCTAGCACGAGCTTCACAGAACCTCCACAATTGTGAAAACTGCTTTGTAGATGTCTCCTGCCACATAAACAGGACTGCAGAAGCTTCACAGGACAACCACAGTGGTGAAAACTGCTTTCCCGATCTTTCCTGGCACTTAGCCAGGCCTGCACGAGGTTCACAGCAACTCCGCAGAGGTGAAAAGCGCTTTCTCAATCCTTCCTGGTATTTAACCAGGCCTCCACAAACTTCTCATTACCTCCACAGTGGTGAAAACTGCTTTCCCGATCTTTCCTGGCACTTAGCCAGGCCTGCACGAGGTTCACAGCAACTCCGCAGAGGTGAAAAGCGCTTTCTCAATCCTTCCTGGTATTTAACCAGGCCTCCACGAACTTCTCATTACCTCCACAGTGGTGAAAACTGCTTTCCCGATGTCTCATGGTACTTAACCGGGCGTACACGAGATTCACAGCACCTCCGCAGTGGTGAAACCTGATTTTTCGATATTTTCTGCACTTAAACAGGCCTCCACTTGCTTGACAGGACTTCACAGTGGTGAAAACTGCTTTCTCGAGCTTTCCTGGCACATAAGCAGGCTTCCACGAGCTTCACAGAACCTCCACAGTGGTAAAAACTGCTTTCTAGATGTCTCTTGGCACTTAACCAGGCTTGCACGAGCTTCACTGCAACTCTGGAGAGGTGAAAACTACTTTCTCGATCCATCCTGGTACTTATACAGGCCAACACGAGATTCGCAGGTCTCCACGACAGTTAAAACTACTATCTAGGACCTTTCCCCGCCTCCACAAGCATCACAGGACCTCCACAGTGATGCTTTCTAGATCCTTCCCTGCACTTAAACAGGCCTCCACGAGTTTCACATTACATTGAAGGCAGTGAAAACTGCTTTCTCGATTATTCCTGGTTCTTATACAGGCCTCCACGAGCATCACAGCACCTCCCCAGTGCTGAAAACTGTATAGTCGATGTGTCCTAGCACATAAACAGGCCTGCACGAACTTTACAGAACCTTCACAGTGGTGAAAACTGCTTTTTCGATCTTTACTGATACTTATACCAGACTACACGAGCTTTACAGGTCACCATGATAGTTGAAACTACTATCTCGGACCTTTCTCGCACTGAAACAGGCCTCCACGAGCTTCACAGGACCTCCACAGTGGTGAAAACAGCTTTCTCGATCCTTCGTGGCGATTAAACAGGCCTCCACGAGTTTCACATTACATTCAAAGCTGCGAAAACTGCTATCTCGGACCTTTCCTGCACTTAAACAGTCCGTCACGAGCTTCACAGCACTTCCCCAGTGCTGAAAACTGCTTTCTCGATGTCTCCTGGTACTTAAACAGGCCTGCACGAGATTCAAAGCACCTCCCCAGTGATGAAAACTGCTATCTCGATCCTTCCTGGCTCTTAAACACGCCTCCACGAGCTTCGCAGGTCTTCACGATAGTGAAAACTACTATCTCGGACCTTTCACGCACTTAAAGAGGCCGGAACGAGCTTCACAGCACTACCCCAGTGGTGAAAACTGCTTTCTCGATGTCTCCTGGTACATAACCAGGCCAGCACGAGATTCACAGCTTCTCCGCAGTGGTGAAAACTGCTATCTCGATACTTCCTGGCACTAAAACAGGCCTCCACGAGCTTTACAGCACCTCCATAGTGGCGAAAACTTCTTTCTCGATCTTTCCTGGCACTTAAAGAGGATTGCACAACCTTCACAGCACCTCCCCAGTGGTGAAAGCTGACTTTCTCGATCCTTCCTGGCACTTAAACAGGCTTGAACGGGCTTTACAGGACCTCCACAGTGGTGAAAACTGCTTTCTCGATCTTTTCTGGCGCTTAAACAGGCCTCCACCAGCTTCACAGGTTCTCCACAGTGGAGAAAACTGCTTTCTCGATCTTTCCTAGTACTTATACAGGCCTACACGAGCTTCGCAGGTCTTCACGACCGCTAAAACTACTATCTCGGACCTTTCCCGCACTTAAACAAGCCTCCACGTGCTTCACAGGACCTCCACAGTGGTGAAAACAGCTTTCTCGATCCTTCCTGGCGCTTAAACAGGCCTCCACTAGCTTCACATTACATTGAAGGCAGTGAAAACTGCTTTCTCGATTATACCTGGCACTTATACAGGCCTCCACGAGCTTCACAGTACCTCCCCAGTGGTGAAAACTGGATAGTCGATGTGTCATAGCACATAAACAGGCCTGCACGAGCTTTACAGAACCTCCACAGTGGTGAAAACTGATTTTTCGATCTTTACTGATACTTATACTGGACTACACGAGCTTTACAGGTCACCATGATAGTTGAAACTACTATCTCGGACCTTTCCCACAATGAAACAGGCCGGCACGAGCTCCACAGCACCTCCCCAATGCTGAAAACTGCTTTCTCAATTTTTCCTGGTACTTAACCCGGCCTGCACGAGATTCACAGCACCTCCCCAGTGGTGAAAACTTCTATCTCGATCTTTCCTGGCTCTTAAACACGCCTACACGAGCTTCACAGGTCTTCACGATAGTTAAAACTACTATCTCGGACCTTTCACGCACTTAAAGAGGACGGAGCGAGCTTCACAGCACCACCCAAGTGGTGAAAACTACTTTCTCGATGTCTCCTGGTATTTAAACAGGCATGCACGAGATTCACAGCACCTCCGCAGTGATGAAAACTGCTATTTCGATAATTCCTGGCACTTAAACAGTCCTCCACGAGCTTTACAGCACCTATATAGTGGTAAAAACTTCCTTCTCGATCTTTCCTGACACTTAAACAGGATTGCACGACCTTCACAGCACCTCCACCGTGGTGAAAACTGCTTTCTCGATGTCTCCTGGTTCTTAACCAGCCCTGCACGAGATTCACAGCACTGATATCTCGATCCTTCCTGGCACTTAAATAAGCCTCCACGAGTTTTACAGCACCTTCATAGTGGTTAAAACGTCTTTCTCGATCTATCCTGGCACTTAAACAGGATTCCACGAGCTTCACAGCACCTCCGCAGTGGTGAAAACTGCTTTCTCGATCCTTTCTGCAAATTAAATAGGCCTGCACGAACTTCACAGCACCTTCCCAGTGGTGAAAACTGCTTTCTCGATCATTCTTGTCACTTAACCAGACCTGCACGAGATTCACAGCACCCCTACATTGGTGAAAACTACTCTCTCTATCCTTTGTGGAACATAAACAGGCCTGCAAGAGCTCCACAGGACCTCCACAGTGGTGAAAACTGCTTTCTTGATCCTTCCTAAGACCTAAACAGGCCTGAACGAGTTTCACAGGACTTCCACAATGGTGAAAAGTGCTTTCTCGATCCTTCCTAGCACTTAAACCGGCTTGCAGAAGCTTTACAGAACCTTCAACTTGGGGGAAACTGCTCTCACAATCCTTCCTGGCATTTAAACAGGCTTCCACGAGATTCACATGACCTTCACAGTGGTGAAAACTTCTTTCTCGATCTTTTCTGGCACTTAAACAGGCCTGCATGAGTTTGGCAGAGCCTCCACAGTGGTAAAACTG
Organism: Agelas oroides; assembly: GCA_949130485.1. Taxonomy (NCBI): domain Eukaryota; kingdom Metazoa; phylum Porifera; class Demospongiae; order Agelasida; family Agelasidae; genus Agelas; species Agelas oroides. Next base: position 4,466,081 of record OX422196.1, on the reverse strand, counting down.
CTTTTTCGACCTTAACTGATACTTATACTGGCCTACATGAGCTTCACAGGTCTCCACGATAATCAAAACTACCATCTCGGACCTTTCCCGCAATTAAACAGGCCGGTGTCATAGGGGATCCGGCACCCCCGAGTCAACCCCCCTAGGGATTTTGGAACCCCCTCAGTGTTTTTGGTATCCCACACCGAACAGGGAATTTGGCATCCCCATTCAAAATTCCCTAGAGAATTTGGCATCCCCATGCAAAATCCACTAGAGAATTTGGCATCCCCATGCAAATTTCCCTAGAGAATTTGGCATCTCCATGGAAAAATTCCCTATAGGATTCAAATCATGTATACAAGAATCACTTCTGTTATGGCACCCTTATGTAAGAATACACTACAACAATCACTCCATTGTTTGCCTTCTGCTGGAAGTTGCTCTATATAGACCCACACACTTGAGGTTATCACCAGCTCTCTGATAACCTGCAAAGTAGCACAGAAGTTCACAGCAGATCATATTGTGCACACACTGTAAGTAGTATGAACAATATGTTACCTGTCTAAGTCTCAGCTCTCCAGTCTTCAGAATCTCCTTGTAGTGAAGGACACCATCCACGAGTTGGACCTTTTTTTCCCTTTTCCTGACAACAGGTTTCACTGCTTTAGTCGCTCCTTTTGGGTAGGTACCGTTGGCTAGATAGTCCTGCAGTTCGTCGTAGTTCGTTATCTCTTCACGCTTCACCTCACCGTCCGACCGAACTTCGATCTCCGCTGCATAGTCCGCCATGATTCTGATTCTCGGTAAATAAATGTGACTGTAGCGCACCACACGCTCTTCAAATAGTCACGCAAGTTAACCATGACTAACACCAAGGTCAGCAATCCAATTCGTTTGAGCTGTACCGTCGCGGGATGCCTAATTCCCCAATGAGTGCACCGCAGGGTGCCAGAATCCCTCAGCGTATTTTACTCGGGGGTTCCAATATCGCTAGAGTATTTTGCGTGGGGGTGCCAAAAACCGGGGAAGCCAAATTCCCTATGACACCGGCACGAGCTTCACAGCACCTCCCCAGTGCTGAAAACTGCTGTCTCCTGGTACTTAATCCGGCCTGCAGGAGATTCACAGCACCTCCCCAGTGGTGAAAATTGCAATCTCGATCCTTCCTGGCTCTTAAACACGAGCTTCACAGGTCTTCACGATAGTTAAAACTGCTATCTCGGACCTTTCACGCACTTAAAGAGGCCAGAACGAGCTTCACAGCACCACCCCAGTGGTGAAAACTGCTTTCTCGATGTCTCCTGGTACTTAACCAGGCTTGCACGAGATTCACAGTACCTCCGCAGTGGTGAAAACCGCTTTCCCGATCATCCCTGGCACTTAAACAGCCCTCCACAAGCTTCGCAGGACCTCCAAAGTGGTGAATACTGCTTTCCCGGTATCTACTATAGTTCTCAACCAGGTCTGCACGAGATTCACAGCACCTCCGCAGTGGTGAAAACTGCTATCTCGATCCTTCCTGGCACTTAAACAGACCTCCACGAGTTTTACAGCAAACGTCTTTCTCGATCTTTCCTGGCACTTAAACAGGATTGCACGAGCTTCACAGCAACACCCCAGTGCTGAAAACTGCTTTTTCTATGTCTCCTGGTGCTTAACCAGGCCTGCACGAGATTCACAGCACCTCTGCAGTGGTGAACACTGCTTTCTCGATCCTTTCTGCCAATTAAATAGGCCTGCACGAACTTCACAGCACCTCGCCAGTGGTGAAAACTGCTTTCTCGATCGGTCTTGTCACTTAACCAGGCCTGCACGAGGTTCACAGCACCTCCCCAGTGGTGAAAACTGCTTTCTCGATCCTTCCTGGCTCTTAAACAGGCCTCCACGACCTTTACAGGTCTCCATGATAGTTAAAACTACTATCTCGGACATTTCACGCACTTAAACAGGCAGGAACGAGCTTCACAGCACCACCCCAGTGCTGAAAACCGCTTTCTCGATGTCTCCTGGTACTTATCCAGGCCAGCAGAAGATGCACAGCACCTCCACCGTAGTGAAAAATGCTTTTTCGATCCTTCCTGGCACATAAACAAGCCTGAATGAAATGCACAGCATCTCCGCCGTTGTGAAAATCGCTTTCCCGATCCTTCCTGGCACTTAAACAGCCCTCCACGAGCTTCGCAGGACCCCCAAAGTGGTGAAAACTGCTTTCTCGCGATGTCTACTGGTTCTCAACCAGGCCAGCATGAGATTCACAGCACCTCCGCAGTGGTGAAAACTGCTATCTCGATCCTTCCTGGCACTTAAATAGGCCTCCACGAGTTTTACAGAACCTTCATAGTGGTGGAAACTTCTTTCTCGATGTTTCCTGGCATTAAACAGGATTGCACGAGCTTCACAGCACCTCCGCAGTGGTGAAAACTGCTTTCTCGATCCTTTCAATAGGCCTGCACGAGCTTCACAGCATCTTCCCAGTGGTGAAAACTCCTTTCTCGATCCTTCCTGGCTCTTAAACAGGCCTCCACGAGCTTCACAGGTCTCCACGATAGTTAAAACTACAACCTCGGACATTTCACGCACTTAAAGAGGCAGGAACGAGCTTCACAGCACCACCCCAGTGCTGAAAACTGCTTTCTCGATGTCTCCTGGTACTTATCCAGGCCAGCAGAAGATGCACAGCACCTCCGCAGTGGTGGAAACTGCTATCTCGATCCTTCCTGGCTCAAAAACAGGCCTCCACGAGCTTCACAGGTCTTCACGATAGTTGAAACTACTATCTCGGACCTTTCACGCACTTAAAGAGGCTGGAACGAGCTTCACAGCACTACCCCAGTGCTGAAAACTGCTTTCTCGATGTCTCCTGGTACTTATCCAGGCCAGCAGAAGATGCACAGCACCTCCGCAGTGGTGGAAACTGCTATCTCGATCCTTCCTGGCTCAAAAACAGGCCTCCACGAGCTTCACAGGTCTTCACGATAGTTGAAACTACTATCTCGGACCTTTCACGCACTTAAAGAGGCTGGAACGAGCTTCACAGCACCACCCCAGTGCTGAAAACTGCTTTCTCGATCTCTCCTGGTACTTAACCAGGCCAGCACGAGATTCACAGCACCTTCCCAGTGGTGAAAACAGCTATCTCGATACTTCCTGCCACTTAAACAGGCCTCCAAGACCTTCACAGCACCTCCACAGTGGTGAAAACTGCCTTCTCGATCTTTTCTGGCACATAAACAGGCCTGCACGAGCTCCACAAGACCTCCACAGTGGTGAAAACTGCTTTCTCGATCCTTCCTAACACTCAAACAGGCCTGAACGAGTTTCACAGGACTTCCACAATGGTGAAAACTGTTTTCTCGATCCTTCCTAACACTCAAACAGGCCTGAACGAGTTTCACAGGACTTCCACAATGGTGAAAACTGTTTTCTCGACCCTTCCTAGCACTTAAACCGTCTTGCAGAAGCTTTACAGAACCTTCAATTTGGGGAAAACTGCTCTCACAATCCTTCCTGGCATTTAAACAGGCTTCCACGAGATTCACATCACCTTCACTGTGGTGAAAACTGCTTTTCCGATCTTTCCTGGTACTTCTACATGCCTCCACAAGCTTCACAGCTCTCCACGATAGTTGAAACTACTATCTCAGGCCTTTCCCGCACTTAAACAGGCCCCTACGAGCTTTACAGCACCTCCATAGTGGTGAAAACGTCTTTCTCGATCTTTTCTGGCACTTAAACAAGCTTGCATGGGCTTCACAGAGACCCCACAGTGGTGAAAACTGCTTTTTCGACCTTTACTGATACTTATACTGACCTACACGAGCTTCACAGGTCTCCATGATCGTTGAAACTACTATCTCGGACCTTTCACGCACTTAAAGAGGCCGGAACGAGCTTCACAGCACCACCCCAGTTGTGAAAACTGCTTTCTCGATGTCTCCTGGTACTTAACCAGGCCTGCACGAGATTCACAGCACCTCCGCAGTGGTGAAAACAGCTATCTCGATACTTCCTGGCACTTAAACAGGCCTCCACGACCTTCACAGCACCTCCCCAGTGGTGAAAACTGCTTTCTAGATCTTTCCTGGCACTTAAACAGGGCTCCACGAGCTTCACAGGTCTTCACGATAGTTAAAACTACCATTTCGGAGCTTTCACGCACTTAAAGAGGCCGGAACGAGCTTCACATCACCACCACAGTGATGAAAACTGCTTTCTCGATACCTCCTGGTACTTAACCAGGCCTGCACGAGATTCACAGCACCTCCGCAGGAGGTCAAACTGCTATCTCGAGCATTCCTGGCACTTAAACAGTCCTCCTAGAGCTTTCCTGCTCCAAAGTGTTGAAAACTTCTTTCTCAATCTCCACGAGCTTCACAGGACCACCACAGTGGTGAAAACAGCTTTCTCCATCATTCCTGGCACTTAAACAGGCCTCCACAAGCTTCACAGGACTTCCACAGTAGTGAAAACAGCTTTATCGATCCTTCCTGCCACTTAAAGAGGCCCGCACAAGCTTTACATTACATTCTAGGTAGTGAAAACTGCTTTCTTGATCATTCCTGAAACTTAAACAGGCCTCCACGAGCTTCATAGGACTTCCACAGTGGTGAAAACTGTTTCTCGACCTTTCCTGGAACATAAACAGGCCTGCACAAGATGCACAGAACCTCCGCTGTGGTGAAAACCGCTTTCTCGTTCATTCCTGGCACTTAAACAAGCCTCCACGAGCTTCACAGAACCTACACAGAGGTGAAAACTGCTTTCTCGATCATTCCTGGCAATTAAACAAGCCTCGACGAGTTTCACAGGACCTCCACAGTGGTGGAAACTGCTTTTCCGTTGTTTCCTGGTGTCACGAAATATTTGGACCCCCGAAATCTACGGACCGGACCCCCCAGTCCAAATATTTCGAAATATATAGACCGCGTGCGTAGCGCCTGTTGTTCACGTGTGGTTAATTGTAGAAAGAATGGAAGGCCAAGGTTTGTTCGTTCTTGGGATGGTACTTCATTCACCAGGTGTCATGAATCAGGCCTATAAATTGAGGCTCAGTCTGTCCGAACCTCATACCTGCCAGTCCAGAGGCGCCAGATGGAAGAGGACTCAGTGAAACACGACGATATTCTTGACTTCGCAATGTACTACTGTTTGCATGATGGCAGCTACCCTGATGGGCTTACCAAAGAGAAGAAGAGGGCTGTGCACAAGAGAGCAGAATCCCTCAGCGTATTTTACTCGGGGGCTCCAATATCGCTAGAGTATTTTGCGTGGGGGTGCCAAAAACCGGGGAAGCCAAATTCCCTATGACACAGGCACGAGCTTCACAGCACCTCCCCAGTGCTGAAAACTGCTGTCTCCTGGTACTTAACCAGCCCTGCACGAGATTCACAGCACCTCCGCAGTGGTGAAAACTGCTATCTCGATCCTTCCTGGAACTTAAATAGGCCTCCACGAGCATTACAGCACCTCCATAGTGGTGAAACTTCTTTTCCTAGCACTTAAACAGGATTGCACGACCTTCACAGCACCTCCCCACTGGTGAAAACTGCTTTCTTGATTCTTCCTGGCACTTAAACAAGCCTCCACGAGCTTCACAGGACCTCCGCAGTGGTGAAAACTGCTATCTCGATCCTTCCTGGCACTTAAATAGGCCTCCACGAGCTTTACAGCACCTTCATAGTGGTTAAAACGTCTTTCTCGATATTTCCTGGCACATAAACAGGATTGCATGAGCTTCACAGCACCTCCGCAGTGGTGAAAACTGCTTTCTCGATCCTTTACTGAAACTTATACTGGCCTACACAAGCTTCACAGGTCTCCACGATAATTAAAACTACTATCTCGGACCTTCCCGGCACATAAAGAGGCCAGCACGAGTTTCACAGCACCTCCCCAGTGCTGAAAAACTGCTTTCTCGATGTCTCTTGGTACTTAATCCGGCCTGCACGAGATTCACAGCACCTCCCCAGTGGTGAAAACTGCTATCTCAATCCTTCCTGGCTCTTAAACATGCCTCCACAAGCTTCACAGCTCTCCACGATAATTAAAACTACTATCTCGGACCTTTCCCGCGCTTAAACAGACCTCCACGAGCTCCACGGGTCCTCCCCAGTGGTGAAAACTGCTTTCTCAATGTCTCCTGTTACTTAACCAGGCCTGCACGAGATTCACAGCACCTCCGCAGTCGTGAAAACAGCTATCTCGATACTTCCTGGCACTTAAACCGGCCTCCACGACCTTCACAGCACCTCCGCAGTGGTGAGAACTGCTTTCTAGATCCTTCCTGGCACTTAAACAAGCCTCGACGAGTTTCACAGGACCTCCACAGTGGTGAAAACTGCCTTCTCGATCTTTTCTGGCACTTAAACAGGCCTCCACGAGCTTCACAGGATCTCCACAGTGGAGAAAACTGCTTTCTCGATCTGGTACTTCTACATGCCTCCACAAGCTTCACAGCTCTTCACGACAGTTAAAACTACTATTTCAGACCTTTCCCGCAATTAAACAGGCCCCCAAGAGCTTCACAGCACCTCCCCAGTGCTGAAAACTGCTTTCTCTATGTCTCCTGGTACTTAATCCGGCCTGCACGAGATTCACAGCACCTCCCCAGTGGTGAAAACTGCTATCTCGATCCTTCCTGGCCCTTAAGCACGCCTCTACGAGGTTCACAGGTCTTCACGATAGTTAAAACTACTATCTCGGACCTTTCCCGCACTTAAACAGGCCTCCACGAGCTTCACAGGACCTCCACAGTGGTGAAAACTGCTATCTGGATCCTTCCTGGCTCTTAAACACGCCTCCACGAGCTTCACAGGTCTTCACGATTGTTATAACTATATCTTGGACCTTTCCCGCACTTAAATAGGCCTCCACGAGTTTCACAGGACCTCCACAGTGGTGAAAACCGCCTTTTCGACCTTTACTGATACCGTAGTGTCCCGCAAATACAGACCCCCTTGAGCATATGCCCCCCCTGCAATTTTAGCGCAAAGTCTTGCGTGGTATTTTTATCCCGCGCATAAGCCCCCCCCCAAATATATGTGGATGTTACCAAAATTTACTGACAACTATGTGTGGCAGTCCTGTGTAGAAATCGAAGGTTCGATCGCATCGCTGTGTTTGAAGCGCCGTATCTACGAAGCACGTATGAGCGATATGGCGCAGCAATGCGATCGAAATACACGACGGAATAACCTCGATTTCTACACGGGACTGCCACATGTATAAATAACATCATTCTAGATAGCAACTACACAGTCGTCAAATGCGTTGTCTTCTACCGGTATCTGTACACGAAGTTGTAGGCGGGGCAACGGAAAGCAGGGCGTAATCGCGAGAGAAAATGTCGCATTCCGCGTATAAGCCCCACCTGCGCTTTGTACTAAGGCTAAGGTGGCAAAAGGGGGAGGCGTATTTGCGGGACACCACGGTACTTATACTGGCCTACACGAGCTTCACAGGTCTCCACCATAATTAAAACTATTATCTCGGACCTTCCCGGGCACTTAAACAAGCCAGAACGAGCTTCACAGCACCTCCCCAGTGCTGAAAACTGCTTTCTCGATGTCTCCTGGTACTTAATCCGGACTTCACGAGATTCACAGCGCCTCCCCAGTGATGAAAACTGCTTTCTAGATCCTTCCAGGCGCTTAAACAGGCCACCACGAGTTTCACATTACATTCAAGGCAGTGAAAACCGCTTTCTCGATCATTCCTGGCACTTATACAGGCCTGCACGAGCTTCACAGCATCTCCCCAGTGGTGAAAACTGTATAGTCGATGTGTCCTACCACATAAACAGGCCTGGACGAGCTTTACAGAACATCCACAGTGGTAAAAACTGCTTTTTCGACGTTTACTGATACTTATACTGGCCTACACGAGCTTCACAGGTCTCCACGATAATTAAAACTACTATCTCGGACCTCGATGTCTCCTGGTACTTAATCCGGCCTGCACTAGATTCACAGCACCTCCGCAGTGGTGAAAACTGCTATCTCAATACTTCCTGGCACTTAAACTGGCCTCCACGAGCTCTACAGCACCTCCATAGTGGTGAAAACTTCTTTCTTGATCTATCCTGGCACTTAAACAGGATTGCACGACCTTCACAGCACCTCCACACTGGTGAAAACTGCTTTCCCGATCCTTCCTGGCACTTAAACAAGCCTCAACGAGTTTCACAGGACCTCCACAGTGGTGAAAACTGCTTTTTCGATCGCTTCTGGCTCTTAAACACGCCTACACGAGCTTCACAGGTCTCCACGATAACTAAAACTACTATCTCGGACCTTCCCGGCACTTAAACAGGCCAGAACGAGCTTTACAGCATCACCCCAGTGCTGAAAACTGCTTTCTCGATGTCTCCTGGTACTTAATCCGGCCTGCACGAGATTCACAGCACCTCCGCAGTGGTGAAAACTGCTATCTCGATACATCTTGGCACTTAAACAGGCTTCCACGAGCTTTACAGCACCTCCGTAGTGGTGAAAACTTCTTTCTCGATCTTTCCTGGCACTTAAACTGGATTGCACGAGCTTCACAATACCTCCCAAGTGCTGAAAACTGCTTTCTCGATGTCTCCTGGTACTTAATCCGGCCTGCACGAGATTCACAGCACCTCCCCAGTGGTGAAAACTGCTATTTCGATCCTTCCTGGCCCTTAAACACGCCTCTACGAGCTTCACAGGTCTTCACGATAGTTAAAACTACTATCTCGGACCTTTCACGCACTTAAAGAGGCCGGAACGAGCTTCACAGCACCACCCCAGTGGTGAAAACTGCTTTCACGATGTCTCCTGGTACTTAACCAGGCCTGCACGACCTTCACAGCACCTCCCCACTGGTGAAAACTGCTTTCTCGATTCTTCCAGGCACTTAATCAAGCCTCGACTAGTTTCACAGGACCTTCACAGTGCTGAAAGCTGCTTTCTCGATCTTTTGTGGCACTTTAACAGGCTTGAACGGGATTTACAGAAACTAAACAGTGGTGAAAACTGCTTTTGCGATCTTTACTGATACTTATACTGGACTACACGAGATTTACAGGTCACCATGATAGTTGAAACTACTATCTCGGACCTTTCCCGCAATTAAACAGGCCGGCACGAGCTTCACAGCACCTCCCCAGTGCTGAAAACTGCTTTCTCGATGTCTCTTGGTACTTAATCCGGGTTGCACGACCTTCACAGCACCTCCCCACTGGTGAAAACTGCTTTCTCGATCCTTCCAGGCACTTAATCAAGCCTCGACTAGTTTCACAGGACCTTCACAGTGCTGAAAGCTGCTTTCTCGATCTTTTGTGGCACTTTAACAGGCTTGAACGGGATTTACAGAAACTAAACAGTGGTGAAAACTGCTTTTGCGATCTTTACTGATACTTATACTGGACTACACGAGATTTACAGGTCACCATGATAGTTGAAACTACTATCTCGGACCTTTCCCGCAATTAAACAGGCCGGCACGAGCTTCACAGCACCTCCCCAGTGTTGAAAACTGCTTTCTCGATGTCTCCTGGTACTTAACCAGGGCTGCACGAGATTCACAGCACCTCCCCAGTGTTGAAAACTGCTTTCTCGATCCTTCCTGGTACTTCTACATGCCTCCACAAGCTTCACAGCTCTCCACGATAGTTAAAACTACAATCTCAGACCTTTTCCGCACTTAAACAGGCCACCACGAGCTTTACAGCACCTCCGTGGTGGTGAAAACTTCTTTCTCCATCTTTTCTGGCACTTAAACAGGCTTGCATCGGCTTCGCAGAGACTCCACAGTGGTGAAAACTGCTTTCTCGACCTTTATACGGATACTTATACTGCTTCACAGGTCTCCACGATAATTAAAATTACTATCTCGGACCTTCCCGGTACTTAAACAAGCCAGTACGAGCTTCACAGCACCTCCCCAGTGCTTAAAGCTGCTTTCTCGATGTCTCCTGGTACTTAATCCGGCCTGCACGAGATTCACAGCACCTCCCCAGTGGTGAAAACTGCTATCTCGATCCTTCCTGGCTCTTAAACGCGCCTCTATACGAGCTTCACAGGTCTTCACGATAGTTTAAACTATTATCTCGGACCTTTCACGCACTTGAAGAGGCCGGAGCGAGCTTCACAGCACCACCCCAGTAGTGAAAACTGCTTTCTCGATGTCTCCTGTTACTTAACTAGGCCTGCACGAGATTCACAGCACCTCCGCAGTGGTGAAAACTGCTATCTCGATACTTCCTGGTACAGCACCTCCATAGTGGTGAAAACTTCTTTCTCGATCTTTCTTAGCACTTAAACAGGATTGCACGACCTTCACAGCACCTTCCAAGTGCTGAAAACTGCTTTCTCGATGTCTCCTGGTACTTAATCCGGCCTGCACGAGATTCACAGCACCACCCCAGTGGTGAAAACTGCTATCACGATCCTACCTGGCTCTTAAACACGCCTCTACGAGCTTCACAGGTCTTCACGATTGTTAAAACTACTATCTCAGACCTTTTCCGTACTTAAACAGGCCACCACGAGCTTTACAGCACCTCCATAGTGGTAAAAACTTCTTTCTCGATCTTTTCTGGCACTTAAACAGGCTTGCATCGGCTTCGCAGGGACTCCACAGTGGTGAAAACTGCTTTTTCTACCTTTATACGTATACTTATACTGCTTCACAGGTCTCCACGATAATTAAAACTACTATCTCGGACCTTCCTGGCACTTAAACAAGCCGGGACGAACTTCACAGCACCTCCCCAGTGCTGAAAACTGCTTTCTCAATGCCTCCTGGTACTTAAACCAGGCCTGTATGAGATTCACAGCACAACCCCAGTGGTGAAAACTGCTTTCTCGATGTCTCCTGGTACTTAACCAGGCCTGTATGAGATTCACAGCACCTCCGCAGTGGTGAAAACTGCTATCTCGATACTTCCTGGCAGTTAAACAGGCCTCCGCGAGCTTTACAGCACCTCCATAGTGGTGAAAACTTCTTTCTCGATCTTTTCTGGCACTTAAACGGGATTGCACGACCTTCACAGCACCTCCCCAGTGGTGAAAACTGCTTTCTCGCTCCTTGGCACTTAAACAAGCCTCGACGAGTTTCACAGCACCGCCCCAGTGCTGAAAACTGCCCTGCACGAGATTCACAGCACGTCCCCAGTGATGAAAACTGCTTTCTCGATCCTTCGTGGCACCTAAACAGGCCTCCACGAGCTTCACAAGTCTCCATGATAGTTAAAACTACTATCTCGGACCTTTGACGCACTTAAAAGAGGCCGGAACGAGCTTCACAGCACCACCCCAGTGGTGTAAACTGCTTTCTCGATGTCTCCTGGTAGTTAACCAGGCCTGTACGAGATTCACAGCACCTCCGCAGTGGTGAAAACTGCTATCTCGATACTTCCTGGCAGTTAAACAGGCCTCCACGAGCTTTACAGCACCTACATAGTGGTGAAAACCTCTTTCTCGATCTTTCCTGGCACTTAAACAGGATTCCACGACGTTCACAGCACCTCCCCAGTGGTGAAAACTGCTTTCTCGACCTTTCCTGGCACTTAAACAGGTTTGCACGAGCTTCACAGCACCTCCCAAGTGCTGAAAATTGCTTTCTCGATGTCTCCTGGTACTTAATCCGGTGTCATAAAATTTTGGGGCCCCCGTTAGAATGGGGCCCCATGGGGCCCCATTTTATTAACATTATGGGGCTCCCATCGGGATTTTGTGGCCCCCTTTGAACTTGCGCTTTTGGCGAGGTGGGAAGTAGCGTATGTCTATCCCATGCATGCAATCATGTCAGAATCTGCCAAGCATAGTATAGAAGGAAGAAGGGTAGAGCAGTGTTTCTACTCAGGAACTCACTATGGAAAGTGTTACCACGGACAAGCCAGATGCGTCACTCGCTTCCGACGACGAGCATCTAGGATCATCATCGACTGCAAACGGTTTCAGCGTTATCCACAGCTACCTTAGCAAGCGGAGCTATCCGAGGTGTCTGTGTGTGACAGCCTTTCAGTTTCAGATAGCCTATCATAGCAGCTGGTGAAGTTATATCGCCCAGCCATACGAAATGGGATGCTGATGGTGACCTTACTTCCAGTACAGCAACAGGAACTCGAGACTGCGGACTCTTCGGGATTGCAACTGCCTATAGTGTGGCAATGGGTCAGAACCCCCGCAACGTACATTGACTACAACCAAAGCGCAGTGTGAAGGCTGTAGCACTTGGTTCCATTTTAGTGTGTAGGTTTATGTAGTAGCTCTGACACTGATATAAACTGGAAGATGATGATGATGATGAAACTTTATTTTCACAGGGTAGCTCCTTCAGCATATTTTGCTGATCTACCAGGAGGCCCTGAGTACAGATAAAACACGGAGCAAACTATAACAGAATAAGAAGGAAGTGCAAAAGTCATACAAAACAGTAAAGAGAATGTGTTACATGTACTGAGTAATAAAATTCTTTGTTAGTTTTGAGAATTTATGATAGTCTTGAGTGGTCTTGATATGGTCTGGCAAAAGATTCCAGCTTCGGGCTCCACTGTGTTGGAATGATTTCCTATACAGCTCAGTATTGTGCACTTTTAAGGAGAGCTTGAGCCGGCCACGTGTACCAACTGTTCCAGGCTGCTGTTTGAACGTGACTGTAGGTACCTTGGAGCAGTTCCATGTACACATCGATGTACAGCTCTCAGCTGTTGTAGAGCTCTACGCTGCTCCAATGTCACCCACTTCAATTTAGCTCTAGAAATGCTGCTTTGTGATCTGGCAGGTACCTGTAGTATGACTCGCATACCATAGTTTTGGAGTATTTCCAGCCTCATTTGAAGCTTCTTAGTACAATTTGCCCACACTACCGAACAATAATCAAGATGAGGCAGCACAACTGCTTTGTATAGCACCATTCTTGTCTTCAACGTTAAATGTTTACTTACTCTTCTGAGTACAGCCAGGCTCCTGCTGACTTTCTTGCTTACAGAGTCAATGTGCTGTTCCCAGCAGAGCTTGTCATCAAGGAAGACACCAAGGTACTTTGCTGTTTGCTCGTTTCTTAGAGTCTGGCCGTCATGCTCAACACACAGATGTTCAATTTCAGAGTGCCTTTTCTTCCTCCCTAGAAACATACTGTGGGTCTTCTTAATATTGACCTTAAGCCGATTTCGTTGGAAGTTGTGTGTCGAGTGGGGGAGCACCAACACCGCTGGCACATCGATGTTCAAAATTTCACACATAAAGTGTGAAGTTAAAACATAAAGGGAGATGGGTATGGGGCATTTATGGCTTAAATGGATGGGGCATTTTATGGCTTAAATGGGTGGGGCATTTATGGCTTAAATGGGTGGGGCAATTATGACTTAAATGGGTGGGGCATTTATGGCTCAAATGGATGGGGCGGTTAGTTACTGTTTTTGGGAGATATGCTCAAAATGAATACTGGTCTTCAGGGGAGTACCCTTTCCGGTCCTCGCATGACCACGGGTTTCGGTCCCTTTGAACTCCCGACCCGTGGCCTACTACAGAAAGGGCGGGACCACTCCCATCCTAAGGTTTGTTTGAGGAGCCCAGCTTTTGGTTGGCACATAGTGCTATGGGCATTCACAGTGCTATAAATATTCAAATTACTAAACAAATTGGGGGTGGGGCTCAATGGGTGAGTTATCATATTCACTTATAATAACTAGGGGGATGGGCGAACGGTTAACGTACGGGATTCTGGCTTGCTATCGTGTCGTCTTGGTGGAACGTCTGGGAGGCTTGTTCTTCGCTGGTAGGCGCTCCTGTACCGAAGATTATTCGGGTCTGTACTGCGGCGACTATCCCACGGTGAGTATTATTAGTTGTTTGTGTGTGATACTCGGTCGGCGGGCTTTAAATGGGAGCGTGCTTCTCTTAGTAACGGCGTATCTATCCTAGTAACGGCATTGTTACGCTAGTTATGGCGTGTGCTTTACTATAGTAACGGTACGCCTAGGGGTGTAGTCGGTTCCATAAGGCTGAGCTAGGGCTAGGGCTGGGTTGGGGCTGCTCTGTGTTATCTGCGAGGCTCACTCACAGTGTGAAGCTCATGCATTCACATTAAAAAGTACGAGTGTGAGGCTCACTCACACTTGAGTTACTACTGTGAGGCTCACTCACAGTTACACTACGGGTGTGAAGCTCATTCACACTTGAGTTACTACTGTGAGGCTCACTCACAGTTACGCTATGGGTGTGAAGCTCATTCACCTTGAGTTACTGCTGTTACGTTATGGGTGTGAAGCTCATTCACATTTTAAATTACGGTTAGGATAAGGGCTTTATACTTTATACATGTATATCTATGTGGAGATGGATAAAGACGACTACAGCTGTCCTTCCTCTCGCAATTAAATACACTGTGGTAGCTAAGTGGAGATCCCCTGCGGACGGGGTTGCGGGCCTGGGTGGGTTGACTGTACAAGCACATTGCCTGAGCGGATACTCTCACTATCCACCACCTCAGCCTCCGGCTCAATTATCTCTTCACCAAGGGGGTATCCTATGGTTAACTTTGGAAAATGGGAATGGGGCTGGGGGTTGTAAAGATGTATTCTACTAAGCTGTGGAAGGCTTGCTTGTGACCTAGTCACAACAGTAAGCTCAGATACTAAAACCTCTCTGTGTGCATGCTGTAGGTTTCTCTACGGGCTGGGTCAGGGGCTGTCAGGCTGTGTTAGGATAAGGGCTTTATACTTTATACACATGTATCTATGTGGAGATGGATAAAGACGGGGTCTTTTTGACTACAGCTGTCCTTCCTCTCGCAATTAAATACACTGTGGTAGCTAGGTGGAGATCCCCTGCGGACGGGGTTGCGGGCCTGGGTGGGTTGACTGTACAAGCACATTGCCTGAGCGGATACTCTCACTATCCACCACCTCAGCCTCCGGCTCAATTATCTCTTCACCAAGGGGGTATCCTATGGTTAACTTTGGAAAATGGGAATGGGACTGGGACAAGGAATTATTATTGGAGAGATATTCCTTCATGCACAGTGAGAAGTCTAGCCTGGTGCCCACTGTTATGCTGTTTAGGTCTAGGGCATGCCTGAGGTATTATGGTTGTTAGAACACGTGCGTCTTCGGGTGGATCCATTGAAGGATGCTGCGGGTTCCCCATTTGGCAAGGCCGACAGACTTTATCTGTACCTGCATGTTCAGAAGTTGTGTGTTGAGTGGGGGAGCACCAACACCGCTGGCACATCGATGTTCAAAATTTCACACATAAAGTGTGAAGTTAAAACATAAAGGGAGATGGGTATGGGGCATTTATGGCTTAAATGGGTGGGGCATTTATGGCTTAAATGGGTGGGGCAATTATGACTTAAATGGGTGGGGCATTTATGGCTCAAATGGATGGGGCGGTTAGTTACTGTTTTTTGGGAGATATGCTCAAAATGAATACTGGTCTTCAGGGGAGTACCCTTTCCGGTCCTCGCATGACCATTGTACAACTGTCCTGAAGCCAACTGTTAGCTTTTGTTTCACTTCATCTGCTGTCTTATCATGACAGTACACGATGGTATCATCAGCATATAACTGGATATTGCAGGAACTGACAACAGCTGGCAGATTGTTCATAAAAATAATAAACAGCAAAGGACCAAGTATTGAGCCCTGAGGGACTCCACTGCTAATTGGTTTTACGGAGGACCTCGCCTTACCAATAGCGACACACTGCATGCGACCACAGAGGTAGTTTCGGAACCACGCAAGCTCAATACCATCAACACCCATATTCTGTAGCTTTAGCAACATCAGCTGGTGGTCAATTGAATCGAATGCTTTTGAAAGATCTATGAACAGTGAACCCACAATTTCATCATTGTTCTATGTACTGATGTCATAAGATTCTGTTTCTTGTTAGATGTAGCCATTTAATAGGTCAACACACTCTACATAACTTCTACTTACAATTAACCTCCATTAGAGTTACCGACTATAACATGATGTATGGGGGCCCCAATCTCACAAGGGGGGCCTCAAAATGTTAAAATATTAGGGCCGCATGGGGCCCCAAAATGTTAAAATTTTGTGGCCCCAGGGCCCTAGAATTTTAAAATTTTGGGGCCCCCAAAATGGGGGGGGGGGGGGGGGGGGGCTTATTTTCACATGACACCGGCCTGCACGAGATTCACAGCACCTCCCCAGTGGTGAAAACTGCTATCACGATCCTTCCTGGCTCTTAAACGCGCCTCTACGAGCTTCACAGGTCTTCACGATGGACCTTTCACGCACTTAAAGAGGCCGGAACGAGCTTCACAGCACCACCCCAGTGGTTAAAACTGCTTTCTCGATGTCTCCTGGTACTTAACCAGGCCTGTTTAGGTGGGAGGAAAGTTCGAGAAAGCAGTTTTCTCCACTGTAGAGGTCCTGTGAAGTTGATGCATGTAGTCCTGTTCAAGTGCCAGGAAGGATCGAGAAAGCAGTTTTCACCACTGGGGAGGTCCTGTGAAGCTCGTGGAGGCCAGTTTCAGTGATAGGAAAGTTTAAGGAAGCAGTTTTCAACACTGTGGAGGTCCTGTGAAGCTTGTGTAGTCCTGTTTAAGTGCCAGGAAGGATCAAGAAAGCAGTTTTCACCGCTGTGGAGGTCCTGTGAAGCTCGTGCAAGCCTGCTTTAATGCTGGGAACGTCAGACAAAGCCACTTTAAACACCGTGGAGGTCCTATGAAGCTCGTGGAGGCCAGTTTCGGCGATAGGAAAGATTAAGAAAGCAGTTTTCACCACTGTGGAGGTCTTGTGAAGCTGGTGTAGTCCCGTTCAAGTGACAGGAAGGATCGAGAAAGCAGTTTTCACCACTGTGAAGGTCCAAGATTGAGAAAGCAGTTTTCACCAGTGTGGAGGTCTTGTGAAGTTAGTGCAGTCCAGGCTGGATGAATTTGTTGGCAAACTCAAATGTGGTTGTTCCGCTGACCAGGTCAGAGCTCTGAGAGATTACTTGTTTGAGGATGCCCTGAAGCTGAATCTAGCCACTGATGGTGACTGTCTTGTCATGCGTAGGAAGTCGAATGCTATGTCGGTCAAAGATAAGCATGCGGAGGACATATGGCAGCCCTTCAAAACGGGGTTCCATGGAACCCATGGAACCCCCCTCTAGATCCGCCACTGGGTTAATGTACACTGACTCTACTCGAGTCGTACTACGGTAGCGAGTACTGACGTTGGATGCTGCAGTTGGCCATTCTATCGTTGGGGCGACTGCCCTACCTGCCCTAATGGTAGTTACGCCCCGCCTTCGCGTATAGTTAGTAAGTCTTCGCCAACGTAACTACGTACACTACGGCCCACACTGGAGACACACAGAAGCCACACTGAAGCTTCACAGTAGCAATAACGCACCGTGACGCGTTTTCTTTTCCCGCGCCTCACGGCTGCTTTGCAGCCTTTGCAGAGCGAAGCGGAGCCACGCCTCTAAATTCTGCGAGCGTTTAAAGGCTTCAAACACAATGACAGTAGGTGTACCAACTCTTGCTGTTTCACCCCAAAACGGCACCAGAAACTATCTAAGAAGGTCTGAAATCAAAAATTTTCCTGGGGGGGGCATGCCCCAGGGTCCCCTAGCAGGCGCGCTTCGCGCGATTTATTACACTTTGCCAAGTATAGCGACTAAATGCACACTGGAACCATAGATAATATAGCCACCCCGCTTTTGAAAATCCTAAATCTGCCACTGCTTACGGTCTTCAACTTATGACGTTAGCCTCGTTCCCAGGCCTTCCCCTCCGTTTTTATACTGCAAGCGATCAAAAACTGGAGGCGGTAACGGCCTGGGAACGAGGCTATTATGACGTAGCCTTATTATAGCGTACCCTCGTTCCCAGGCTTCCCAGTCTGGGAACGAGGCTAGTTATAGCCAGCTACACCTTCGCGATTTTCGAATTTGGACGCGGTTTTTACGGAAATACGTATACTTCCGTGTTATCAGGCTTGACTTTAACCCCTGGGACACTGCAGATCTTTTGTAACTGGAACGAAGGAAAGCTGGGCGGGCCTGGGAACGAGGCTGACTTACGTACTTGCAAATAAGTAGAGGTATATGAGAAAAGTCCTGTGTGGCTAGGATGGGTCATGATTGTAAATTACTCTAGCCAATGAAACATTTATTTTGATGATGGTAACGGTGTGGTTAGGATGATTCATGATTGTAAATTTCTTGATTACTCTAGCCAATGAAACGTAACTGCATCGTTACTGAAAATTTGTAAAATAACAGTTTCAGTAGCTGGAGTAATTTACAATCAAGTATAAGTATAACAGGATGTAAAATCTTTAAAGACTTTCAGTGTAAAATATATATATATCTATAAAAAGTTGCACTGTTCATGCTTGGACGTTCCGACTGGAGATCAATGGAGCTGCATTTCCAGGGATGTTTGCAAAAGATCTAGCCCCCTGATAGACATAATAGAGGTTCTTAGCAGGGCAAAGCTCAAGTGGCAACATATCCACCCCATCATTTTGCTGTATGGCTGTCTCTAGCTCTTCTCACTCAATATTGCAGCGAGTTTCTTACAGAAGATGTGGCAGTTCTTCCCATACCCCAGTTGATAGGGCTGGTGGTGTAAAAAGTGAATGACTTATACTTCTCTGATTCTCTGGTCATATGGAAATATCTTCTCTTGTTCGTGCAAGACACTACACACACACAAGGAAAACGCAAGCTACTGTGACTCGGACAGAAAGGAAGGGTACCTCTGCACACTTTGACCAGTAGTATATAGCACCCTGGTAGGGTGAACAACTGTTGCATGCTCTCTGCTGGATCTCTAACACAGCAGTACTGTCCTTCAGTGCCTGTTTATTAATCACTCCTCCCCATCTCAATCAACAGTTTTCCACTCATGACCACAATGTAGTCTTGGCAACTGCAAATTCATTAGAGAACACTACTGCAAGACTTACTATAAGTTGCAAAGTTTCATGATTATTATGCTAGTAAATTCTGCAGTGTTGCTATGTATACTCAGAGCACTGTAGAAGGGGCACAGTACTCCATCACTGGCAGTAGATACAAGTACAAATGTTTTCCGCATTCAATTCTTACTAGACATCTCACCAGCATTGAAGTGAGAAGTACAGTTTGATGTTACCTTGTTCTATTTTCAAGATAGGCTATAATACACAGTAAGCTATAGCTCTGTCCAGGTGTGTAGCACCAATTCAGAAGAGAATAAGGTAAGCAAGCTACTAAGGGCTGCATTCATTAATGTCGGGTACAATGGCCTGTATTCAATGTTGGGAAATATCACTTGTGAGCATTAATGAGCTGACTGTTGAGCTGCATGTTGGGGTAAGTGGGATCTATTATATCCTCAGCTCAGTTTTATCTTATCAGTTTTACATAATTGCCTACGCTAAAAATTAGCAACATTTTAGTCAATCTGCATGCTACTATGGCAGCGTGACACATCTTTTCCAATCCATTCATTAGTATTGTGTCCATACTGCATGCATCTACCTTTAGGAAATTTCCATTGAGATTGTGAATCAACGAAGTTAAAGCCTCATGCACTTATACATAGGTATGTACCACAACAAAATTCTGTGAAGGAAGGCAATCTGGTGAGCATTAATGTTGACAGTTTGCTGTCATGAAACCCCAAGATGGATCAAGATTGTTGTTTGGGGATCACCTGTTGATAGTGATAAGTAGACTATGTTCCAGTTATCCATTGTTACAGTAACGTTCATCGCTTGAAAATATTATTGCGGCGTTAATATTTCCTAGAAATTTTATCGCCATGCGTAACTTTTTTTAGCTTTGTTCCCAGAGGAATAATACACCGAATACACCGAAGAACATAAAACAGGGGAGGCCTGGCAACGAGGCAACCTTTTTTGTATTAAATATCACCACCAGAAAATTAGATTGCTCACAGTTTCAAGGAGTGAATGACTCCCCGTGTCAGTGACTCCCTTGTCACTAACTCCCCAGTCAATCACTCCAAGGAGCTCTGATTCCCCTGGATCAGTGGCTCTGTGTGAGTGACTTTTACCTACTGTAGGAAAATGTATAGATACAGGTAGATGCAAAAAAATTGGTACACAGCAAGAATGTTTAACTAATTTGCTCACACTGAATATTCGACTTACTACAAGGGTAAATCACTATATATCTCAATACTAGGTTATCAAATGGGAAGCTCTCAAAGAAGAACCTGTGGCTTCTGTAGCAGAATATATTTCGAGGTTGATGTGCTGAAACTTGGCCCTACTGCAGTTAAGGGGTACGTACACAATTTGGAAGAAATGAAAAATCATTGAATAGCTGTTGCACACCAAACCTGGAGAGAGCTACAGCTTACTGTGCATCAGCCTTGCTCATCAAACTAATGCAAGATGGAATGCATGAGCATCAAACTCTACTTCTTGCTTCAATGGTGGCAATTAAGACGTCGTAACAATCATACTTTCGCACATGTATGATCCCTCTATTATACCTTTCAAGACCACCAACAGTATAGTACTAGTGAAAGTTTGATGCCAGTGATTGAGTACTTGTACCCCTCCTACAGTGCTTTGAGTACAGCAACACTGCAGAATTTAGCTACCAGCATAATTATTATGAGAATTTGCAACTTACCACTTAGCTACAGTAGAGATCATCAACATGAGAATTCTAGTACAGTTGTCAGGACTACAATGCTGGGAATGACTGGAAAACATGTTGATCGCAGAGATGAGAAGGAGGGGTGATCCGGCATTTATCAAAACAGGCACTGGAGGACAGCACTGGCAGCACTGCTATGTTGGAGATCCAGTAGTGGGTAAATTTTTATGCCCAGTTGCTCACCTCTCCACGAGGCGCGGTCTGCTATTATTCAAAGCGTGTGGAGGTAGCTACCATAGTAGAGCTTTCCACGTTTCCGTGTGTGTGTGTGTGTGTGTGTGTGTGTGTGCAAGC
This sequence comes from Agelas oroides, assembly GCA_949130485.1. Lineage (NCBI taxonomy): Eukaryota > Metazoa > Porifera > Demospongiae > Agelasida > Agelasidae > Agelas > Agelas oroides. The sequence goes on along the minus strand of OX422196.1, from coordinate 4,445,196 downwards.
ACATCTGCGGTATAATCATGCAGCAGGCAAGCGTACAGTAGGGGTTAAAGTCAAGCCTGATAACACGGAAGTATACGTAGCTTATTTCCGTAAAAACCGCGTCCAAATTCGAAAATCGCAATAGTGAGTGCTAGCGGGCACGGTCTCTTCCTGTAGTAGTGGGCAAGGTTTATGAACACCACAAAGGTAAGGCGCTGCATTCAGGTAAATTTACAAAGCCCTATCCCTACATCATTTTACGGTAGTCTACAATCAGTGGACTGGACTGGTGGACGTCACTTTTGTGCTCTCTTATGAGACCTCACTCGAGTCTCGACCTCACTCTCCCGTAGGTTGAGACATGATGCATTTTAGTCTTATAAACCTGGACACACTATTCTGTCTGTATTCACTTAGTCGCGCGTAGCCAGACTCTCACGACCTTCTGGCGAGTTAGGCTACACTAGACTGATAGTCACTAGCTACATATGACACTTGCAGTTGGATAAATGACTTTCTTGCTAGAGTCTGTGAAGGAAAGTGGCTATGTCTCCAAATGCAACCCTACAGGTGAGTTTTCATTAGCGAGCATAAAAATGATTTTTAAACCAGTCCACCAGTCCACTAGTCCACCAGTCCAGTCCAGTGATTGTAGACTGTCTCTTTTTACATTACAGTTGCAAACTAGTGTGAAAACGATGCAGGGATGAGGCTTTGTATATTTACCTTCACTATTATATCATCCCTACCTTGTTCGCATACTTTATGGCATGCCATCCTTACATCTTTTCACATTTAAAATTTTTCTTGTTAGCAGCTTAGACAGGATATTTACTTGCTGACACTAGATTTAGTCGACAAATCCTGTACCCTCCTGGGGCACCCTTCAGAGTACTGTGTTCTTTAGGAGTCACATCTCATAGTTGTGGAGCCTGCATGCAGCTTATTTACGTTTGTGAAACGTGAACCCTCTGATGGATTACTTCAGCCATTCTCGGTGATCATCTCAAGGTTGTTCTTGTCTCCCTGCCTTCATATGTGTTTGACCCTGCATGATATTTTTCAGTGGAAGTAGAGGGCTTCACTGGATCATTTCATAAACTGTACTTTGATCTGCAACACTTTGCCAAGTCTTATGCCAGTCTCTAGTGTGGGTACCAAAAAAATGTGATTCACTGGTGGTGTCTTAAAATTGCTTTTTAAAGTAGACTGTGCCTATGAAGTTCAAATAAAGTTATGAAAGGTATGGTGCATACCCCATTCGAAAACATACTGTAAGAAGGTGACTATACCAATTTGACAAACGTGTTGTTACACCCAGTGCATTCAATGTGTATACAACTTAGTGTGGGATAGTGGTATTGTGTATGATGATATGATGGTAGCTAGGCCAGGATCACTTTGTAATGCCTTGACTTCTTAAGGAATCATACTTCTTGAGAGCTTATAGCCCAGACTCATGAAAAAAATGGCATTATATTGCCGACATAGTGTTCAGGAGCTTAGTATGTGAAAACATACAAGTGGATTACAAAGACTGAGTATGTTAACACTTGGTGTGTATCACTCGCATCCTATTAATGATTGTGTGGTCATATTTTCATTTAGCTTATGATTGTTGATACTGTTAGGCGTCATCATCATCAGGGTCATATGCTAGTACTGGGCTAAGCCATTTCTCAACCTCAGCAACAGACATCATCTTTCTTGCAGCATAGTCAACAACCTGGCAAGAAGAAGAAACACAAATAACTACAGAAATGCACAATATTGTGGAGGTGAGGTTATGAGGCAAATATTCCAGTGTACATTGTGGCATAAATACCACAAGTGTTCATGTCTGTTAAAACATTCCGCTGTTCTGCTTCACCTTACACATGGACAAATCTTTATGCTCATGAGCTCAATTAGAAACCATATGGCTGAATGCTCACAGATAATTAACAGCTTTAGAGAGATTCATAGGCAGCCCTGAGGTTGTTTTAGGTTGCCTATTAGGATTTTGGAAGAAAAGCAGAGGGTGGTGCATGCCTAGGGCAGGAACACACCAGGTCAGGAAAAGAGACCTGCCCTAAGTGTGTCCTAACCTGGTCTGGAATGCTTGGAGGGTAAGAAGTGGAAGGAAGATCTCGTATCCCATCCATACCCCCTCTGCTTTCATCACACTGAGGTATATGTAGCGATATACCCCAATGGAGATTAAGGGGTGGGAAGGGAGGGGAAGAGGTTTTTACCGAGTGCAGCAGTCTTTCACGCTCGCTTCTGCTTCAATATGTATGCATATGTAGGCCTATTGGTATAGGTAATAGCACAGTTTACTGTGGTATTTGGGATTAATAGCACGAGTAATGCCCTAAATAGCATGAGGCGAAGCCTCATGCTATTTAGGGCATTACAAGTGCTATTAATCCCAAATTCCACAGTAAACTGTGCTATCACATGCTAATAGTAATATTCTTGTATAGTATAAGCTATATTTGTATACTATAAACTATGCCATAATGTTTACAGGAAACAATATCAGTGTAGCTATAAACTATGCTATAATTTACAAGTAAACAATATCAGTGTACTGCTGTGCACATTGACCAATCAAATCACTATTACAACTTTTTCTCAGTAGACAGCCATGTGAGCAATCTCATTGGTTGTCCCAGATGCCTATTACAAAAATAATAGGTGTAATAGACATAGGCATTTTATACTGGGACTAAACTAAGTATACTATTATCACTTAAATTACTTCCAACCCCAAAGATATGAAGTATTTGCATTGTATATGAAGGCAAAGACGCTCTACAACTAGTTTACATAAGTCACTACCCGATGATATGCTGCCATTTGCGTACCTCACCACAATCAGCTGCTATACAAAACAACTCTCAATCAGACTGATAATGTGATGTGATACGAATTGCAAGATTACCAAGACGCCACCATGTCTACTTCCTAACTAGGTATGTACTTTATTATCCAGTTGATATTTCTACAACAGTATTTTCGTATTCCGTGCTGTGCAATATTGCATGGGCCCTGGGGCTATGTGATATCCTAGCAACCATGATGTAGAATCAACGCGTTCTAATCGTGAGTTGCTTGAAACTGTGTGAGAAGAGACACAACGCTGTTGTGGTAAATATTTTATTACACTCGTTAGCATGCAGATCGTGGTTATTGCACTCGTGGGCTGCATTTTCACTCGCCTTTGGCTTGTGAAAATACTACGTCCACTCTTGCAATAACTCGCTATATTGCACGCTAACTCGTGTAATAAAGGTATACATACATTCTGGACTTCTTCCCTGTGGGGTGAATACTACTACTACTACTACTACTACTACTACTACTACTACTACTAATCATCATCATCATCATACGCTACTGTGTTGGATATCAAGGTTTATTACTACCCGAGGAATGCAATATTCCACGAGACCGAGGGTAGTAACCTGATATCCAACACAGTAAAAGTGCAATATTATGCACAAAATCGTGTCAGGGCTTTGAGGTCAGAAACGATGCACTCTCCTAAGACAGCGCTAAGTTGCCATAAACAAAAGCCATCAAAATTGGCTAGCGCCTGCATGCATTCCAGAATGATGGCACGGCTTGCAAGTAAAGGGTTGGTGAGTCATGGCGACGTCAGACTTGTCGTGTGTTCATGTTTGCGAGTGAATGTTCGGGACCGGTTAGCACCTTCACTCTCGAACAACGACACTGGGTCGATATTTATGTTCATATCTACGCTCTGTTGATAGCATGCTAGCAGCAAAGCGGCACATTACAAGGCAAACTCCTCCTTCCGCTCCACCCAATAAATTTGCTGTAGCTGTCTTCTAGCTGTCTTTTAGCTTAACTAGGGCAATAATGGTTACTACACAATGACTTTTATAGTTGTTGTTAACTTGTAAAAGTCATGTTCAACTGTGGAATGTTGCTTGTAAAAATCATGTCAAGTGTGGAATATTCACAGGACCTGACCAATAGGATTGTAGAATGATACAACAGTGTATAATAATTTCAATAACTATTGATAGCTTGCTGCGCTGTGAAACGAAAAACAGCTATCTTGTGCCAAAAAAATAGCTAGCTGCATTGTGAAACCGTGTACGTGAATGTGCTGACAGTAATGATCATTCGTTGTTATTTTTGTGGTTTACGCAAACCACAAAATACTTTTATATCGAAAATTTCCCGACTACGGTAATAGAACAGTATATAATAATTGGGGCGAGCCTGAGCAAGCCCCATACTAGCGGGACTACATTGCGGAAGAGTGTTTGTAACGTGCTTGTTTGCTTGCGCCCGTATACTGTAAATTTTAAATGCGCGTTTAAATATTTCCTGAGAATTGAATGTCCTCGTGCACTTATTAGGTAGCCTCAGTAGGTGAAGGGCAATGCAGGGCTACTGCCACAGTGCAGTGTTGGCAACCGTAGCGGAGACGGCTCAAGTTTAAGCACGCATGGCACCTCACTTCTTGTTTGTCACAGCAGCTATGGACCGACCATCAACGGCAGGCTGTTCGCAGACCGTACAAATTATACATGCCGGGTTGAGATCGCTTCAGGTAAAGGTCATGCATAATGACACTCATAAATGCTAGTGATCCAGCTCATCATTTCAGCGTGGAGCTTAGTCTATTCATGTGTAGCCATAGTAGCTGTTTGCTCAGGCTCACCCCCACAATGTTCTACATTTTCTAGTAATAATAATAATTTTACCACATGGGCATGATACATAATTTCACAGAAATATGTGCAAGCAGTCACCGTTTTTCTCTTCCCACAATCTGAGAATGAGTCTACCATGTACTTTTCCTGTACCACTCTCATGGTTTACTGGTGCAGAGGTTGTATCCAAAGTGCATTGTGCATAGTAACAACATTAGATTGACCTTTGCCAACTTGAAGACATTAATAGTTAATAAATGGTTGCTAAATAGTTATATGCATACCAAGAGTGTTAAAAGAAAATGTAATGGATATTTGAAATATTCACTGTTCAACTTGCTAGTGTGGGGCATTCACCCTAGTAATACACAAGGGTTAACTGAAAACAGATACTTAAAGGGAGGGTGACATGAAAAATTTTTATTTTATTTTATTGGCTATTCTTGAACCTTGGGTTGAGTACTGTTCACATAATTGTTTGGAGATTTTTTGCTCAACAAGTTTCTGCAGAAAACGAGGTTAGTTTTCACTGCTAATTGCATGCGTTGTAGCTCCATCCGGTTTTGGTGTAAGGAGGGCGTGGTTACAACGTGACGTCAGAAAAGGAATGTGGAATGCATGCCTCGAGCGTTAAATAGAGAGTAGTCGGCTACCATGAGCGACAGCCGCAACGATTCTGGCGATCTTAGCCTGTCTTGTTCCGTTGAAAGCGAAGAATCAGAAGTGTCAGAGGTGGAAGGTGATCTAGAAACAGTCGAACCGTGTCAGTTTGAGCTCGTAGCTAGTGATTCATCAGCAGAGTCAGATACAGAGGTAGAAGATGATGACTCTGGAGACGAACAAAGACTCCGCAGCAGAGACTGGTAATAATTTGCATGCATGACTATTAAAGATAATCGTAGCATGTTCCAACAAGTACACAACGACATATTGTTATCGTAGGTGTGAGTGTGGAAATTATGCCCACCAGCCATGAGTGCATTTGCTGTTGTGAAGTGGAAAGGGTGGTCATGAAGAAAGAAGAGAGTGCTAGCGAGATCAGTTGCATAACCAACCTATGCTCAAGCTTTCTCCTGTATACCAATACCAAGTTGCTGTTGATTTGGGTGCAAAATGTATGACGACGTTGTGAAATGATTCCAAGGATGATGTCTGGTATACAGGAGAAAGCTTGGCAATGGTCGGTTATGCAACTAATCTCGCTAGCACTCTCTTCTTTCTTCATGAGCACACTTGTCATAGGATGGGATGTTCCCCCCCCCCCCCCCTTAAATTGTCCCCCCGGACACGTGGTCCTAGGACCAGCTGTCCCCCAGGACAACTTGTCCTAGGACCACTTGTCCCCCTAGGACAGCTGGTCCTAGCTAGGCCCATGTGTCCCCCTTAGGACGCGTTGTCCCCCATGAGTCAGAGGTTACAGATTAGCTATATTATCCTCTGTGGCCATTCTGGCCAACAAATTTATTGTGCTTTTAGTGGCTTCTCAGTTGGCTTCTGCATAAATGAAGAGAAGGTTTCGGAAAATGACTTGCCGACGTTTCAACTGAATGCTTCAGTCATCAGGGCGAAAGTCAAAAGTCGGCAAGTTATTTTCCGAGCTCAAGTTAATAACAGATAACAAATTTATTGTGAACTTTTCATATAGCTACGCTAGACTATGCCTGACTTTGCTCGGCACACCGGATACACTGCAAACGGAATGGTTTCATGTGCTGTACTTTTGAAACATTGGACCCAAAAGTAGCTTGGTGTTGAGAAGTTGTAAATGTTAACTCATATGCATCACAGCACTAGTGCAAAATGTTTTATTTTTGGGGGGGGGGGGATTGTAGACTCTTTATGGCAATTCAGGCAATTGAAGTGTACAGGTAGTCTCGTGCCCAGACCCCTTTTGGAAAAACTGAGAAGGGGTCTGGCAACACGGCCATACAATGCTTTGTCCCACATGGACCAGACCAGACCAGACCCCTTCTCGATTTTTCCGAAAGGGGTCTGGGCACAAGACTAGTGTACAGGTCGGTTGATTGGACTCCAACTTGATATCAGTAGAAGCACAACATGGCTGCATGTGCATAAGAGTTCTCAACAAAGCCTTGTTGAATGCTGCCAGCCTTGTTCTCAGGCCCTGCGCCCAGGTTACCATCGCTAGAAAGGCAGCATTGGTACTTAGCGGTGGGGATGGGGGGGGGGGGAGGGGGGACATCCTGTCCTGACAGGGGACATTTGGTCCTAGGACCATGCGTCCGGGGGGACAGCTAGTCCTAGGATCACTAGTCTCGTGACCAGCCAGAAAAACCTACGGAAAATCCGTCTGGTAACATTGGGCTCGTTTTTGGGGCTTTTCTAATTTCGATGGAGTTATTTGAACGTGCCAATCAGATTGCCGTATTTCTAATTACTTCTACTAAATTACGTAATGTGCTAGTATGATGGCAGCTCAGACAAAGAGAAGTTCAGTCCCTCGACTCGATTGTCGTTTTGATGAGCCGGTTATTGATGTAGCCATTTTAGAAGCGTTTCAGAAGCTAGGGTATGACCGCCCTACTCAAGAACAAGCACAAGCTATCAGAAGTTTTGTGTTGGGAAGTGATGTTTTTGTGATGCTACCAACTGGGAGCGGCAAGTCGCTCTGTTATGCTTCCCTTCCGTACATTTTTGACAGTTTGCGGCAATCTGCTGGAGGGAAGAATGCTCACCACTGCATTGCTGTTGTTGTCTGTCCTCTTAGCTCGATCATGCAAGACCAAACCCAAAAGTTCAGCGAACGAGGTCTGAAAGTAGGCTTTGTGGGAAAGGAACAGAAAGATGAAGACGTGAAGAATCGAGTTGAGTGCGGAGAGTACAGTTTGGTTTTCATGAGCCCTGAAGCGATGTTGACTGTACTGAGATGGCGTGAAATGTTTCATACTGATGTGTACCAAGAGTGCATGATTTGTCTTGCTGTGGACGAGGCTCACTGCATCAGAACTTGGTAAGTTGCTTGCCTGTAATTTATTTTAGTTTGGAGCTAAATGCTAGAATTGACTGTTAGCTTCCAGTTTAGCATTCTGATTCACTAAGGTGAACGCAGGGCATCATACCGGCTGTTGAGAAATTCCTTATTTTTATATAATAATGATCTGTTGGAATTTGCATGCTCTTATTTGTCACATAGGGGTCAGAAGTTTCGAAAGGAATTTGCAAATATTGCTGAGATTCGGTCACTAACCCCCAAGAATACAAACATTCTTGCACTCACAGCCACAGTGAACCGAGGCACACAAAAGAGCATTGTGGACAGTCTTGAAATGAGGAGATGTTTCATGCTTCGGAAGTTACCAAACAACCAAAATTGTTCATTTGTTGTCCTATCCAAGCCAAAGGATCAATTGGTCATTCTCCAACCATCATTGATGAGTTAGTACTCAAAATGAAGAGAGCTGATAAGCATCTTATTTTTTGTCGAACGTATGATGAAACATCATACTTTTTCAAAATCTAGCACTTGGTTTAGGTGAAAGGAATGCCTTGTATACCAAGGATCCACAAGCACTCAGCATCTCACAGCGATGTGAGCATCGTTTACGTGACAAATATGATGCTTGACAAATATGATGCTTGCACATCAGTTTCTATGAAGAAGAAGATCATTGCATCCTTCACAAAACCTGATGGAGAACTACGTACTGTAGTTGCTACAGTGGCCTTTTCGATGGGGCTAGATGCTCCAAATATTCGAAAGATCATCCATTGGGGTCCACCTGGAGATTTAGAAATGTATCTGCAGCAGACAGGACGTGGTGGACGTGATGGAGAACAGTGTTTTGCAGTATTGTACTTCTCATCAAAGGATCTAGATTCTGATATTGTGACACCAGATATGAAAGAGTATTGTCTAAACAAAACAATGTGTCGTCGAAAACTCCTCATGGCACATTTTGAGGACCCAATGAATTTTGCTCTGCCTGACATTAAACACCTGTGCTGTGATGTGTGTGCCCAAAGTTGCAAATGTGGAGATTGTTCTTCAATTGTCCCTGCATTACATCTTGAACAGGTTGACATAGAAGAGATACGAGATTTTGATCCGCCTTTGATAACTCCTCCACTTAAGCCAGTTCCCAGAGCACAAGATGCACTCAAGAGAGAACTCCAAGCATATAGACACAAACTCTGTGAGTCTGCTGATGTCCCAGTTGCATCAATGATGGTTGGAATAGACATTGCAACAGGATTGAGCGATGCACTCATTAACAGAATTGTCCAGTATGTACTGTGTTGTGATGTGACATGCATTGACTCCTCAAACTTACTTGCACTTGGTGTGTGCTCACACAAACAAGCTGAAGAAATTTTGTATATCATTCGTACGTATTCAAATATCATACACAAAATTATAAATATTCATAATACATTCATACACTTACAATTTGCAACTGTGAATATAAATAAAGTCATGTCAGTCCAAGTAGTTTCTTGAGTTTGATAGAGTCAGAAGCCTTTGACCGGTTTTTCTTGAGCCATTTAAACATCTTATCAGTGTCAAGACATTTTGCTATATGTGGTTGTATATTGGGAAAGGATGCATGTTTCCAGCCAGGGATGTAATCAAAGACGTGTGAGTGATCTGTTAGCTCTTTTATTACCAACTCTTCATCCTTCTTTGAGCTTTTCTTGGTATGATGGAGGGAGACAGGGTGTACATGGCATTCCTTATCAAAGTTGTTGCCAACACTCAGTATTCCTTTGAGTGACTTACTGATCTGTACAATTGTCTCCTCTTTCACATTTGCACCAAGCCCAACTATATAATCTTTAACACATCGATTTAGGTGTTCCATGTGCAGGTCGATGGGCAGATTGTGACCTTTGCCACCACGTGTACTTACAACTCGTCCCCAGCATAACTGATTGGCTACTCGGGGTGAAGCAGAACCATTCAGTAGCAATTGAATGTTTAGTGCTTCTTGGGCATACTTAGTGTGACCAGCGAAGCGAAAATACAAAAGGAGGAATTTCCAACACCTCATGATCCTTGGTCCGTCTCCTTCATGTATTCCATCTCGAAACTCTAATAGTAATAATCCATCATTAAGTACAGCAGAGGCATAGTTAAAAACACCATCTGGTGAGGCCTTGTGTACATCATGGGACGCATGTGGTTGATCTGCTGATGAAGTTATCCATGGTGGTAGGTGCCTATGAGGCTTCTGGGTAGGTTCTTGTTGTCTCTGAGATATGGATACAGGTCGTGTTTGGGTAGGCTCAGTGTTTGTGGAAGAACATGTTGCTAAAGAGTATGAATGCTCCACAGTGATTCTTGATACGTGTGGATTTTGCTCCAAGGAGCTTGATCTCTGGGATTCTGACCCAGCTGTGGATACCAGTTGTCGCTGGGTAGGCTCAGATCTTGTAGATGAACTTGTCGTTGAATAGTATGAGTGTTCTACAGTGATCCTTGAGACATCTGGATTTTGTTCCAAGGAGCTTGATTTCTGGGACTTTGATACAGCTGATTGTGGTTGAGCAGAAGGAAATTCATCCACTATGACGTACCTGTCGACAATTTGACCAATAACTTTACTGAAGGTCTTCCACTGCCTATCCACTGGCCATTTGGTAATGTCAGAGGGAAGGGCATTGTTTGCAGGATTGCTTGATATATCTTTCATGCCAAAGAAGTTCATGGCTGCTGCAACAATGTGGCAATTTGTGACTAACTCCACAAAGTCTACTGTAGAGTTGAATCGACCTGAGACATCTGCAGCAACATTTCGGCGATTCAGCATATTCCGTAGCTGTAGTAGTGTTCCACCTTCACAATTTGACCCTCCTTTGTAGAGACGTTTGAACAGTATCTGTTGATTTAATTAAGCCACAGTTACATTAATTAGTGGTTTCACATCAAAAGGAAAGATGTCGAATGGATGTGTAAAATGTGTTTTCAAAAGAAGGAGCTAAATACAACAGTGAATGATTGTTTATATACATGCAGACCTCAAGGTAGTTAGCTTCGGCATGCCAGTCTGCTGCAAATGGTTGGAGTCCTAGCAAGGCGTCTTCCTTACTGTCAGAGGTTACTCGAGACTCCTGACACTTTCTGCTCCTCTTCGATGTCAACTGGTCTCCGCCAAAGAGTAACTATATAGGCATCAATGACAGTAATCTAATTGATAACTGCTTTACTCAATGACTGCAAACCTTGACTGGATGTGGGCCATCATCAGATGGGATACTAGGACAATAGTTTTTCTGAAGTTCCTCCAGTATCTCAGCCATTTCATCTCTAGCTCTTGTTTTCATTTTTAGGGATCACACCAAGAGGAATCTGTATAGTGGAAGCATTAATAACAAAGAACATGTATATAATTTAGCAATGAGGTTTACTTAAGTGCAGTTTACTTACAATCTTTGACTTTCGTTCCATGGCTTTGGAATAGCGATGAGGGATGTGCTGCACAACACACTGACGCAAGCCAGAGAAGTAAGGGAGTCTGTCCACAATTACTCTCGCAACAAGAACAATGTAGTTTGATCTGAGAGCAATACAATCATCTACTGAAGGAACAAATGTGGTAACTGGAAGAGATTGAATGTCAACTTGGAGTTGATCATCGGATAGATCTGAAACATCAATGCGATCATGAACAGCATAAGAGTGGAAATAATGCAAACTCTTGACCTGATTCTCCACACGCATGTCACGCGGACTGATATTTTTGTCAAGGTTGTCTCCGACCAACAAGTAGTGAGGATAAGATGAAGATGACAGAACTTGTGAAAGATTACCCTCGGTCTGGGTGTCACTGCTTGGGTTAGAAACTTGGGGTTGTGCTGGTGGACAAGGCTCTTCTTGCTGGTCTTGCGATTCACAAGTCTGCAGTTGAAGCTGTGGAGCTAACAAACGATGAAGTAGTGATTCGGAATAACTGATCTCTCCACTGCAGAGCTTCGTGATTGTGATCAACTCCAAGTTTTCTGACTAAGCGAGTAGCTGTCATATGAGACACAGACACACCAAGCTTTGCTAGTCTTGTGTACTCCTAAAAAAAAACAATCAGAAGATACTGTAATCTGCAACTGGTTAGCACCAAGAGCTGCTGATAAGCAGAAATCAAAGCAGATTTTTAAATATTGCTGCATCCACTGTATGCACTCTCCAAGTGAAGTGGAAAAAAATTGATGGAGGCATCTCTCCATGCACTACAAAGTATTAGCTTTGAGCCTGAGGGACTTAAGACATTAATTAATACAGAATGGAAAGACAAAATACAAGTAAATGTACGAACCTTCTTTGATGCATGGCCTGCATACAGCAAGGTAGAAACAACTGATTGCAGGGCACACATGTGTTGTTGCGGCTCTTTAACAGTATTCCAGCAGCCATTCCAACAATGCTGACTGGAGGTGATAACTTTTTTGACCTCATCGGCTGTGCTGCTGCCTACAGGACAGCTAGCAAGGTTGGAGCTCTTGTTCTAAGCTCTGTATGAGATCCTCCCACTTGAAGTCAGTTATCCTTTTCAGTGAGGACACACGCAGCACGGAGGGCACTGGCTTGAGTAGGCAAAGTGAGCCACACTCAACTCTGATGATCTGCAGAATAAAATAAACAGTCACAGTATAGTGCAAAACATGTATATACTACCTACTTGGTAAATTTATCTTCACCTTTAAAAGTTCTTGTAGTGCAGCTTCTTTCAGGGCTGGTGTCCTCAGACACATACGGGCTGTATAACTCATTCTGTGGTATCTAGCTGACTTCACAATCTGCTTGTATGGTGGGCAGAGAACGTAGTTTCTTGGTTTCTGCCCAGCTTTCATGTATGTGACCTAAAAGATATTGTGACACTATATAAGCATCATTTAGCAGTGCTTCATACAAGTTATTCAGTATGCTAAATGCTCACCTTTAGGACACTTCGTGCTGTTACTTGGTGCTGTTGGCTTGTTCCTGTCTCTGGTGTCGCTGTCAAACTGTGAAAGCTTACAGGGTATGCAGCAGGGGAAGTAGCTGGCTGGAGCTCAAGTCTAGTTCTCTTAGGGTCTGGAGCTCCAATGTCAGATATCAGAAGAGATCTTTTGGATATTTTTCTGGCTGATAGACCGAACCTTGGACGTTTGGGTGTGCTACCAAGGTTTTCTGCCACTGTACCCCCAGGATTTGGCCCCTTTCCATTGATTATGCTTGTTACTGACCCACTTACAGCACTACTGCTTGTACGGCCTGCACCGGCTCCAGAATACATAGCTTTCAGCTCGGCAATAAATGTATTGGCCTTTGCTGTGTGCTTCATGGCCTGTTCCAGTTTGGCAAAACATGGCTGTCTACAGGCGAATTGCGGTTGCACGGTAGATGTATCCAACAAAGGATTTACATGTGCCGTGTAAAAGTCTCGAACCGCCCTAGAGCCATCAGAAGATGGTGGGTGAAGCAACCTTCGAAGGGTGGATTGGATGTTTTTGCCACAAACAACACAGACCGCTGCCATGCTTAGCAGAACTGCAGTTACCTACACTCAGCTGGCTTTGTTTACACTTCATGATTCACGGCGCGGCCACGTGGCTAGTTATGCAATAGTTACATTCCGCCGGCCCAAGAACCGAGCGCAATGTTGCCAGACGGATTTTCCGTAGGTTTTTCCGGCTGGTCACGAGACTATAGGATCACATGTCTGGGGGGACATCTGGTCCGGGGGGACACGTGGTCCTCCCACACCCTTTCCACTTCACAACAGCAAATGCACTCATGGCTGGTGGGCATAATTTCCACACTGACACCTACGATAACAATATGTCGTAGTGTACTTGTTGGAACATGCTAGGATTATCTTTAATAGTCATGCATGCAAATTATTACCAGTCTCTGCTGCGGAGTCTTTGTTCGTCTCCAGAGTCATCATCTTCTGCCTCTGTATCTGACTCTGCTGATGAATCACTAGCTACGAGCTCAAACTGACACGGTTCGACTGTTTCTAGATCACCTTCCACCTCTGACACCTCTGATTCTTCGCTTTCAACGGAACAAGACAGGCTAAGATCGCCAGAATCGTTGCGGCTGTCGCTCATGGTAGCCGACTACTCTCTATTTAACGCTCGAGGCATGCGTTCAACGTTCCTTTTCTGACGTCACGTTGTAACCACGCCCTCCTTACACCAAAACCGGATGGAGCTACAACGCATGCAATTAGCAGTGAAAACTAACCTCGTTATCTGCAGAAACTTGTTGAGCAAGAAATCTCCAAACAATTATGTGAACAGTACTCAACCCAAGGTTCAAGAATAGCCAATAAAATAATTTCATGTCACCCTCCCTTTTGTGTAGTAGAATACATGTAAACACATTCACAAACCCAAACAGTGCAAAGAAGTATACCTGGTCATATTTTATTGAACCGACGGCAAAGTATGAAGAGGAAGGGTGCGCAAAGTATAGGCCACAAACAGAAGCAGGTGGATCCATTGCAAGAGATTCTGTGAGAGTGATGCCAGTGTGCTTCTCAGTGTCCATCAGCTGCCACATGGTTATTTTCTCTGTATGGTCTGGCTGGGTGGGGTACCCAGGTGCTGGACGAATGCCCTAGATGAATTAAAGAACAGGAGCATGCTAGATAATCATGAACATGATTAAAGAAGTGCACTCATCATAGCAACTGCAAGCTGCTGAAGCATAGTTGGTGGTAGTGTCAGAGATAACCAGTAGTTTAATTTTACCAGGTAACTGGTAAGGTCTAGAAATGTAATTGTTGTCAGAGACAATAATTTTATTATACTAGCCCCAACTCTGGCTGTCAACCTTTTTGATATCATTCATTTTGGAGATTATAAGGTTGGGCTACTAATTGGCAAGATATTTCTGAAGAGTCTGGATGAAATTCACAGTGCAAAAGGTGGCAGCACACACATACGGGGGGTGGGGGGGATTGATGCAAAATTGAGCATAACAAAAGCTACTACATGGAACCTGTTGTGTTAGCCTCATTCCCAGGCTGCACCCAGCTTTCTATTGCTAGCACTTGCAGTATGGAAAAGCGGGAGAGGGCCTGGTATCTTTTCTTACGTAAGTGACGTCAGTATAGAGAAAGGATTTAATTGTGTCTGGACGCACAGAACAGCAAAAAGAGCCAAGGTATCAGGTAACATACCACTCGTATCTAGCTGGCGGGGGACGACTGTTGTATACACCGAGATTGAGTGTGTAGTTGGTAGGGCTGCGCTAATTATTCGGGAATAATTTTCTGAATAATAGGCAGCTTCTTACAAAACTTGAATAATAGGCTCCTCAGCTGCCCAAGAAAATACTGCGCATGCGCACGATGTGCTCTAAATAGAAATTGAGCGTGCCATGTGGTTTTACGTTGTTCCTGTTGTGGTCTGACAAGTCTAGGTGCTCTAGCCATTTTATGGAGGACACTGCTACCAGTCCTAGATCATTGTTAGATGTTCTTAGAGCTCCTCAAGCCTCAGAACTTACCAGGAAGAGAAAAATTGACTGTAACCCAGGAAAGAAGACGTCTAGGGGACAAGGATCTAGTGAACCAAAATCAGTTACTCCCAAACAAAGAGTGAATGAATTCCCTGATGAGTGCTTAACTGTCTCTAGAGGTGGAAAACTATTCTGTAGTGCCTGCAGGGAAGAGCTAAGTCTGAGAAAGAACATTATCACGAATCACATCAGTTGCAAGAAGCACAAGACCAGCAAGGAGAAGTTAAGCAGCACTACAGCTAGAGAGAGGGATATTATAGACAGTTTGAAGATTTACGATGCTGAACACCACCCTGTTGGAGAAACACTACCTATGGATCAGCGCGTTAGAAGAATCAAGGTCTTAAAGACCTTTTTACTTGCTGCCATCCCCCTGGCAAAGCTAGACACGTTCCGTGGTCTGCTAGAAGAAAGTGCCCTGCGACTGACTGACAGACGCCATATGAGTGACCTTATACCCTTTGTGCATTCTCAAGAGCAAAGCGATATCAAGACAGAGATCTGTGACCGGCCAATATCAGTGATCTTTGATGGCACTACGAGACTTGGTGAGGCTTTGGCTATTGTTGTCAGGTTTGTTGATGATTCTTTTGCAATACAGCAACGATTAGTACGCTTGCAATTGCTAGTCAAAAGTATGTCTGGAGAAGAGATTGCCCGAGAGCTGATTAATGTCATCTCAGCTCAATATGGTATCGGTTCACACCAGCTCATTGCTGCTATGCATGACCGTGCTGCCTGTAATGGTGTTGCTTTACGAACCATCAAGGTTGTTTACTCCTCTATTGTTGACATAGGATGCTTCTCCCACACCCTAGACCTTGTTGGCAGTAAATTTGTTACACCTTGTCTCTCTTCCTTTATGGTCTGGTGGGTTAGTCTCTTCAGTCACAGTCCGTCTCTCTTCCTTTATGGTCTGGTGGGTTAGTCTCTTCAGTCACAGTCCAAAGGCCATGCTGTTGTGGAAGGAGAGAACTGGTCTGTCCTACCAGGGATACTCGGCAACCAGATGGTGGAGCAAGTACGAGGTGATGAAGCAGCTAATGGACCTGTTTGGAGATGTCGAGCCTTTTCTTAAAGAGGCAAATGTCTCGCCTGCTACAATTGAGAAGCTACTCTCGGTTCTTCGAGACCCTTGTGAAAAGAAACATCTCCAGGTGGAGTTAGCAGCGACAATCGATGCAGGTATGCCATTTGTAAAGGCAACGTACAACCTAGAAGGGGACGGCCCATTAGCTCTTACTTGCTATGATGCCATAAGTGCCTTGAATATGTCAGCTCGACAAGCATACTACCCCAATTTGGATGCTATTGCTGCACACATTGCATCAAATGCCCAGGAAGAAAGCGATTTAGTACAGCATGCAAAGAGTTGTGTCCAGCCTGGGATAGCATACTATTTTGAGCAGGTATCGACCAACATGAAGCCCGCTCTGGAAGCTTTTAAAGCAGCAAGGCTTTTTTCTCCCTTTCGATTGATTGAAATCAATCCAAGTGTTACTGCCATTGATTCCTTTGGTGCTTTTCCTTTTCTGGGAACTGAAATACCTGCCCTAAAACAAGAGCTTCCTCTTTACCAAGCAGCAGCACAAGATGTCGATCCTTCGTATGATCCACTTGTTTTTTGGAAGAATCACCAAGCTGGCTTGCCAACGTGGGCTAAAGCAGCACGACAAGTGTTTCTTGTGCAGCCGTCATCAGCAGCATCCGAGCGTGTCTTTTCGCTTTTGAAAAGTTCATTTGGAGAGAGACAGAATTCTTCTTTACAAGACTACATCGAGACCTCTCTGATGTTCCAGTACAATAATTGTAAAGCATATTAAGCCTACAGACTAATCAACCTCTATCACATACAACACATGTATACTGGTCACATGATCACTTTATCACACCACATTGTGAACACTCACTCAGTTCTGTCAGTCACATCATATACTTTCGTCAGTTTTTTTTGGAATAATAGGGGAAGTCTCATGAATAATAGGGACCAAATGTTTGAATAAAAAATTTGAATAATAGGCAATTTTATTTGAACAATTAGCTCAGCCCTAGTAGTTGGTTGAACAATATGCAAAACACAGCCTGTTCATTCCTATTTTTCGATTACATCATGCTCATGTGGGAAAAGATACCAGGCTCTCCTCGCTTTTCCGTGCTGCAAGTGACAGAAGCTGGGTGGGGCCTGGGAACGAGACTATGTTATGCACCATTAACATGTAGGCCTCCAGACCTTCACTGGTAGTCATCTAATTATGACAGGGTTTGAGTGTTACTGTAATTCTAGAATGCAGGTGCCACGAGACAATATGTAGACAAGAAGTTCTTATGTAGACAGCTGAAAAATTAGTTGTTCAAAACAACGCTCACTCGCGCTGATTTTTGGCAATTGTAAGTGACACTAACTGCGAGACTGTCAAGATAATGGCGTAGCTACCCGCCCTACAACCAAATGGCTTTGTTGGTGGTCAAGCACGCAAATGGCAGCATCTCGTGTAATGACTTACCAAAACTAGTTGGTGAGCCCCAAGAAACCATCTTTGCCTTCACATGCATGGTTAATAGCTTCCACCTCCTTGGGTTTGAGGATTTCAACTGACAATAGACCATACAAGATGTCCATCTTTTGATGATACGGAAATACGCTGAATGTATATGTATTGGTTTTACTGAAATTTTACACATGTACATGTACACAGATTTTTCTGGGAATTGTCATTGATGCACAAGCAGTCGATAGCATACCATTTCTCTCCTGCCACATGGCCTGGGAATGAGGTTAGTGTACTACTTCCAGCCCTTATCCGTCATTGCACTGTGGCAAGTTTCCAAGAAGTAGAGTGCATGTCTATTATCGTGTGCCAATGTCTACCCTACGGCATCACAGCTCTATAGTGGGAGCTAGATGTATAGCGAGGTACAAAATGGGGACTTAGCCAGCTTGTTGATGCTTTCCAAAACATAGCCACTCCCTTGACATGAAAATGACCATGAAATAGAGTAAATAGGTACCTGTGAGCAATGCCTGTGGCACATAGGCAGACAGGGTTTTAGTACTGTACACTTGGAATGTGCTACATTCTCCCATTTTGTTACACTTTCCCCTTCATCAGCTCATGCTGAAGCTAGCCAGAGAGGCTTGTTGTGTGACAACTTCGCATAATAATCTTTGCTCACATATTACAGTATACCTAAAAAAGTATACCCAGTAGCTGCATTGTTTTTTTTGCTGCTTACATTGCTATATACGTATGTCAGTTGCTAATAGCTACCAACACTAACCTGATACTTTAACTTGTGCAAATCAGCTGCTCCAAATGCCTCATTATCAGCATACCCCCAAAGCTCCTTCCTTATCCTCTCATGCAACTCTTCTGCAAATGCCTAAATTTAGGATGCAAGATCAGTTAATTAAAGACTGAGCTATACAAGTGGGCTATGTCATAATTAAAGTGACTGGTGATAATTAGTATAAGATACACATGACAATCATACCTCAGCCAGTCTGTCTGCCAGGGCCTTTACCATGATTATGCTGTAGTCATCATTCTCATCCTCAAACCTGAGAGCAAAGGAAAAGTTAAATTGAATTGAAATAATTTAATCTGGACAAGGAAAGGGTTAAACAGAGGTAGTCCTATAGTAGTTCTCCCCTACACGAAGACACTTAATTTACAGTAGACCAGACAAAAATACGAATAGCAACAAGGAAATAAAAAAAATAAACAAAAAACTGGTAAAACCGGTACTATATATAACATATAAAATCTAGAAATACTAACCTACAAAAGACATATTTTACTGACTAGAGATGGTGATACAACCACCTTTTGAAGGAAGGGTAAGTTTTACAATTGAGAACATCAAGGGGAATTCTATTCCATAAATAGAGAGCATTTACAAAGAATGAATACCTAAAACTGTTTATACGACGCACACGCTAGGGGGGTCTGGGGGCATGCTCCCCCATAAAAACATTTGGTGCTCTGAGATCGCTTCTGAGGTCATATTTGTACCCAAATGCCACTAGTCCGACTAGAGTGCATGGCGGAAGTAATGCCACTAGTGACTGAAATGCCTCGTGACGACTGACGTTGTCACGAGGCATTTCAGTCACTATAGTCGACCTTGTACATGTCGGGCCTGATGAGGTGGGCATCTTACAGATGAATTGATGACCTGGACAAGAACAGTTTCTACTTTGTACTTCACTTTGAAACTAGAAGGGCGGAGACTTGCACTTGCAGTACGAATGTGTAATAGCATAGATATGGTAATAGTATTGAACGCATGAGTCCAAGACCCAAGGTGAGCATTACTGATTATAGTTACTACTCAGGCCTACCTCCAGGTTCCAGGTCAAGAAATGGGGGGGGCTAAAGCGCCCCTAGCCCCCTCCCGTTCCGCCGCCTATGACTGCCAATATGGTCCTAGCGATAGGATGACAGACCAGCGGTGAGACGCTGAGATGGCACATTGATCAGAGAAGGAACCGGAGGACACAATGTCCCTGAGAGCACTCTCCGACAAAGATCTGACATACATAGCCAACAACCCAGGCTATAGAGCGATGATACAGGACTTCCTCTCCCCCTGCCCTGCCCTGCATAGGTGGAATAAGTGTTAGCACTGACCATGCTAGCACTTCTTGTGATAGGTGCGGTACTGACCCTACCTGCCCTGCCCAGGAGGACGATGAGCACTTCACCATGGCAGAGGGCAGTGTTGACTACACTGCCTCAACAATATTACAGATGATTGCCCAAGTGCTGGGGAAGAGCGGGGAAGGCGCTGATCCCCCTACATCAAAGCGACAGAGCCTGGAAGATGCCAGTGACACAATCTCTGAGGTGCAGGAGCCACAGATCTTTGATCCTTCAGGGAGGATAAGGAGGAGTTTAGGTTTGAAGCCTATATAAGGCTAGTTCACATCTAGAGCAGCACTTTAGGAGAAGCTTGTCTAGGGAGGAGAGGACAGTCATCCAAGGTGATGGTACCACTGATCACTTTATCACAGACTTTGCTCCACAAAAGGTGGACAAAACAAGAGATTCAGCCTCGACGAGAATTCAAGGTAACATTTTTTTATGATGCAAACTCACTAGCCAATCTTTGGGGTAATCTGAGTGAGCAGGGCCTAGATGGTGATCAGCGGCTAGTTATGAAGTCTCAGATGTTCTTGATGTGGTCCAGAGAAGTCTGGTTCTTTATGGCAATGTGAATAACCTCTTGTCTAAGAAGAGGGGAGAGGTAGCATTGGAAGCAGTACAACCTTCCCTGAACAAGTATGCAAAGGGTGATTTTACAGAAGCTGGAAGTGACCTATTTGATGGTAATTCAAGGAGGAATTGGTCAATCAGAAAGTAGAAGCATTGTCAAAAGCAGTGAAAACTGTTTCAAGAGGCACAAAAGTGTACAAGAACCCTCAAGCTCAGTACAGGGGTAAGAACACTCTTTTCAGAGCTGGACAAGTGGGTACGGGGATGTGTTTGGCAGAATGTACAGCCCATACCAAGTACACAGCAGCTACACAAAAAAGAAAGTGCCTTCAAGCGTCTTGGCCAGCAACCAGACAAGAGTGCACCAGGTCAGATCTAAGTCCAACGAAACTGAGTAACTCATTGCCATTTCAACAGGGTCAGGCCAACCTTCAAGTTCACTGTGGAGTAGAAAGATGGAACACTCCGCTTCCTTGACACTCTACTCAGGAGAAGAAAGGATAGCAGTTTGGATATCTCTGTCTACAGGAAGCCCATGAACACGGACCCTGATATCTCCACTTCAAGTCTACTAGGGGAATGTAGAATATTGTCGGGTGAGTGTGAACGAGCAATGCAGTGAGTTGGCAAGTTAATGCTTCACCAGTGTATTAGGCCAGATCACAAGATGTGTCATGCTCTACAGTCTGTCACAAGCTTCTGAGAGTTTAGAGAAATTGTCATCAATGCAGGAATAGCTTGCCATGCATGGAGAGGTGACACACAATGGAGCCATTTGTCTTGCCTAAGCAGCTACTCTCGGTGGATACTAATGTTTACAAAATGACAGGCAGAGATTGGCTCCTGCTGATGGGTGTCTGTATTCACTGGACTTGCACCTACCAGTAGAGCTGCAAGCTACATTTTATTAGCCTGTAAAAAAAATGGCCTCTTGCTACCCAATGCCATTTTGACTGTACTACAGACGGTTTCCAATGGGCTGGGACAACCACTTCGGAGATAAAACGTAATTGAGAGGTAACAATACAGTTTATCTTTCTATTAAATGGAAGTTTCTACTTGTATTTCTCACTTGTCACTAATTTTAGAGACTTATGATAATGCTTCTTTGCCTGCATTTTGCATGTATTAGCAATGTCACTCTTGATACGGTCAACCACTGGGATACCGTGTTGACTGGACATATGCTGTGGACTCCAAGCACGTGTTTGTGTTCACCAGCCTCCTCGTTCCCAGGATTGCGAAAGGCTGGGTGGGGGCCTGGGAACGAGGCTACGCATTCACTTGATTAGACAAGCCTCATGGACGGCTGAGCACGAGACTACCATTTGACAGGTGAGTGAAATATCGCGTATTATTAGTGTCAAAAATCCGAATGCTCCTACGTGAGCTTGATGAGGTCTCTCAGTTACTTCACGAGGTCGGTCATTTACTTTACGAGGTCGGTCAGTTACTCTATGCTGACAGCCATCATGGGGTGTGGCAGGCTGGGCACAAGAGTAGACCTTCAGTTGGAAAGTATAAAAACCCCTTGATTTTCCATCCTTTTAATATTATAGCATGTAATATGATGCACACGGCACACCACAAACATTTAATCTGTGTAATATGCAATAGTTATGGACACGCATGGGTAACAAACAGTTCAGTTTGCTGACATTGAAATTGTGCGGGGTAAGTCTTCTCTGAAGACCTGTACTTTTGACATGCTTCTCTGTGCATTTCGAATGTAGCTTCGTTTGAATTTGTTCAGAGGTATCTAACTAGTTCTCCTTTGATGCCCATCCTGCTATCAGCCTTGGAAAGGAGTTGTACAACACAAACAGCCCTAGCACTAGCCTGTTGACCATTGTCTTAAATTCTTTGCATACATGTGCGTGTGCCATGTTTACTTTGCTCAGAGCATCTGATTGTACGGCTACTAATCAAGGGTGGTGTCTATTCGAAGAAATACGGTATGCATAAATTTAACTTGCTAGTTTGGGGTTCGCTCATGCTTGTCCCAATCATATGACCTATGTGAAGAGAGGTGTGGTGACATGTTTCCACGGCAGGGCCAGGGGGATCGTCAGTATGCTGGACAATCTTGGGAAGAAAGTTGACCACCTTACTATAGCAAAAACGGTTTTCCTGCCTGCTTCATTCGCAATGTTCCTGTCCCACTCACACAGGAAACAGCACACACCAGCAGCCATGATGGGGGATGGGAGGAGAATGGAGCACTGGTGGTGATACCCTACGTGGCCGGGAAGAGTGAGGACATTGCGTGTGTTTGCAGGAATTGGGTTGTTGGATGGGGGAGTGCCAACATTGCTACACACATCATAGCTCCCATTTGTTCAGGCAAGGCTCGCATAGTTATGCAAATTGTGTCTTCTCCTAATGCCTGGGTATCGTTAAGGGAGAGGTGGAGAGGGGGAGAGGGGGGGGTGGGGGGGGAGGGGGGGTGAAGGCCATTTATCCTTGGTTATGCTATATGTTGAGGTGGGGCTAAGCAGTTCCGGGAAGAGTGAGGATATTGGGCGTGTTTGCAGGAAGTTAAACATCAGAGTAGTCTTTAAATCTGGGTGGACTCTCTTCTCAAGTGTTGACCAAGGTCCAGGATACATTACCTCTGGGTAAACAATCCAATGTGGCATTTTGTATCCCCTGTAGCTGTGGCCAGGTATACATAGGGAGACCAAACAGAGACTGGAGATGAGACTGAAGAACCACCACCCGATCCACTTGGAGGAGACGGTGGTGCTGGACCATGGTAGAGGACAGGAGCTGTTGGTGAAGGAGGTCTTGCATATACAGATGACACCCTGGAGAGGCACTTCAACCGAGATGGAGGACTGGAAGTCTCTGGTTGCTGGACCATTGTGATGAGGAGGCAGAGAGGGAGGAGCAATCCTTACTGACCTCTGACCTCCAATGATGTGTATCCTCAGTAGTGCAAGGCTATAAATAGCATTGTTTATTCACACTTCCTCATTTTATGCCCTGATGAGGACTGACTATTCAGTTGAAATGTCAGCTCTGAACTCAAGTTGTTAACAGATAACTATCTTCATTTGTGCAGGAGCCGATAAGAAGCCACTGAAAGCCATTCTCTAATACTATATGTGGCAGTCCCGGGTAGAAATCGAACATTATTCCGTTGCGTATTTTGATCGCGTTACTGTGTTAAAAGAACTGTAGCGCAGAACTTCCATTAAGGTGGCGGGTAAATAATTTCACGATAAATTATCTGCCATACATAAAATGTCTCATCTTACTAGTTGTGCAATCATTTACAGCCAAACTTGATATTCAAATACTGTATGGCAAGTACTATCTGTGTAACAAATCTTGATACCATGCTACAGAAAATAACACGGAGAGCAGTGGTTGAGTTTTATAATTTTTCATCACGTTTCATTCGCACGGTACGAGTGCCACATACTCCATTCTTGGCGAGGAGAAAGTTCAACAGTCGCTAGAGGGGGCTACGTAGAGTTTTGGTCATAAGCTGTAAAGCTTAACGGATGGCGAGTTGAAACAGTTATTGGAAAGTCACTTTTTGTGGCGTTTCGTGGTACGAACTCTCCCCGGGGTATGTTAGTCACGAATACTTTATGTTACCCCCTCGACTAACCACTGGAGAAGCTGTTCATAGTAAAGAGAGTTGCTGAAGTCGTTTACCTGATTCACGAAGCGTCACGAAAAAAATGTATCCATGGCCTTCTTGGTGGGCATGGCCATTGATGTACGGCGATCGACGACGTAGAAACTTCTCAGGCCTTCCTTCATGCTTTTGTCGCTTGTAGTACGGCTGTACGGCTACGTAGCTCTTCGATAAGCTACTGAAGCAGCTGCTACAGTGATTGCTTCATTCAAGAAGAAAAACCAGCTGTACAATGGTGGGCGTAAACCGGAAACAATTATTGCGCTTGTGTGGATAGCTTACCCACCAGGGGCTCATAGTGCTACATAGACTTATCAGGTATTCATGCATCTTCGCTGCGCGTATGAGCCTCGCCCTTAATGGAAGTTTTGCGCTACAGTGCCTCGAACGCGGTAACGCGGTTGAATTGCGCAACGGAATAATGTTCGATTTCTACCAGGGACTGCCACATATGCATGTGCATATGTAGTCTCATTGCCAGATTCACAGACCATGGTCACTGGTATGGGAACAAGACTAGAATGCTTGTAAATTGCAACTGAGTATGCGCAGCTGGCACGGTTTTTCCCTTGGAAGTAGGCAAGGGTCATTGATACCATGTAGGTAAAGCGCTGCATTCAAATGCTTAATTATAGCTACATTATAAATTACTTCAAGCATTAGTATTAAAAGCTGTGTTTGCTCAGTGGTCATGCAGTGATCGAAAGTAAAAAAAATAGCTTCACAAAAGGCTCTTAACATAAAGTACAGAAACAAGAAAATTAAAATGTAAAAAGATATAGGGATGGCATGCCAAGAAGTGTAGAAACAAGGTAGGGATGATATTAAAAGTGAAGGTAAATATACAAATCCCCATCCCTGCATCTTTTCAACTAGAATGTAACTAGCATAAAGAGATGCAGGGATATGTCTTTCTTCATTTCTATATGATCCCTACCCATAGGCGGCAAAAGATATTTGAGATTGGGGGGCCTACGACTACAACCATGCAGCACCTAGGGGGGTCGGGTCTGGGGGCATGCCCCGCAAAGAAAATTTTCAGAATTACATGCCCCTCAGTTCTGCCACCTTTACTACTTTGTTTCCACGTATTTTGGCATGCAATCTCCACATCATGTTACATTTTTAGTTCCTTGTACTCCTTAAATGCTTAAGGGTGGCTTACTGCTTGCATAAGTCCTTAGTACCAAATCCTGTTGAGACAGCAAACATCCCAACATAGTCCTTCACTCCACTATCCTTTGGAGCAATGAAGTCTGATATACTCATGAAATGGTCGCTACCTTCTCTCTCAGACTGAAAAAAAACAAAACAAATGGAATGGTGTTATGTGATCAAAGTCAATGCTTTCTAGACAGAGAATCAGTTGGCAGGAACCAGAATTTGCTATTTCTGGTTGATGCTCCTTCTCAGGAACTATAGTACACTTCTCAAACTACTATTAATCTTTACACATCACAAAACAGTTATGTATCATGTAATCAGTGAAAACAGGCATGTGCAAGAGATCGGACTTGTTACATGATTGGTGAACGATTACTGTAGTTACTTGAGATTGTATGTGATATCTGTGATATTTTTGTGTTCCAGTTTAGGATATATTGCCTAGTGTAAATCTTTTCATTGGTGTATGATCTACTAGGAACTTGCATCATTTTTGTATAGCTTAGTTTGCACATTTATCTTGTAACATATCATCTTTGAGTTTTTGTATTTAAGTGGACTGAGTTGTGTGTATTTCATTTCATTGAAATCTGGCGAATTATAAGTTTGAGAATGTTCACATGCTACGATCCTGGCAGCGGTGGATACAAGTGGACAGTTTAGTGACAGGACCTACTGCTATTTATGACGAGATCTGAAAAGTTGTATAGCAAACCCTGAGAGATGGCATCGGATGGAGCCAAGAGTAGTGTAGCAGATATGTTGAGGATGTTGGTGGAAGACAGGAAAAGGAGGGAGGAAGAACTGGTGGAGGAGTTAAAAGGAGGAGATAGGGGCAGATGACTGAGGAGAGAAAGCATCGGGAGGAGACGGAGGAGAGGATGAGAATGATACAGCAGCAGATGGGGGCATTGCAAAAGTTGGTGGCAGAGAGTAGTAAGCGAGGGAGAAGAGTGGGATGGAACAATTGAAGTTGACTAAGTTGACAGCGCAAGATGACACAGAGGTTATACAACATTTGAGAGGATGGTGGTGGTGTTCGGAATAGAGAAGAGGAGGTGGGCATTTAAGCTGACGGGAAAAGCATTTGTGGCGATGGAGGAGGGACAGGCTAGTGACTATGACCAGTTGAAGAAGGCTATTCTGAGGTGTTACATCAGCAATGAGACATACAGGCAACGGTTGAGGACACGGTGAGGAAGAGTGAGGAATCTAATCGGGAGATGGCAATGAGGGCGATGGAGCTGGTGCAGAAGTGGATGGGAGAGTGTACGATGGTGCAGGGGTGTTGGAGGTGGTCAGAACAGAACAGCTGTTAAACTTCATGGGAGAGGACGTTTGCGTATGGGTCTGAGAGAGAAAGCCGAAGACGTGCATGGAAGCAGGAGAATTAGCAGACGACTATGAGCTGGCCAGAAAGACTGTGAAGGTGGACCTGAACAGGAAGAGTGGAGAGAAGAAGCAATCAAGCGGATCACCTGCTTGGTGGTTTTCATGTGGACAGGTTAGACGCAGGGTGTTTGAGTGCAAGAAAAATAGGCAGGTGGAGGATTGAGGTGCGGCGAGGCCAACAGGAGTACAGGAGAGGAGGCCGCTAACCAACCAAATGTGGAGAGAACCTCGGTGCGAGTGCAGGAAGCTGGGACATTTGTCAATGTGGTTCCAATCCAAAGCACTGTGTAGTGAAGGAAGAAGTGCAGGAAGGGAGACAACGAATGTGGGAAGCTGTTCTCTCTGCCGCCCAGGTGTGGTCAATGGGAGGACGGTCACAGACATTGTATTGGATGTCAGAGGACGCTGGTGCATGACAGGCTGGTTCCAGTTGGACAGAAGACCAAAGCAATATTCATTCGCTGTGCACATGGAGATGAGGTGACATACCCAGTAAGCGGAGGTGGAAATTACAGTGAGTGGCCATATGTTTAAGTACGTAGAAGTGGGGGTCCTCAGGACACTGCCGGCACATCATTGCTACTAAGGACAAACGTTCCAGAGCTGATGATGCTACTCCATGAAGTACAGGAAGAGGCAGTAGAGACAGGAGAGCCCAAGACAGACGAGGTGATGGCAGTGACAACCAAAGCACAGACAAGGAGGCAGAGAGAAGAGACATATGCAGGGGCAGAGAGAAGCAACTGCAGGGGTTCAGCCACGGGCAATCCTAGGAGAATTGGAGTGGAAGGTGGAGGTGGAAGCAGGGGAATCTGATTGAGAGCAAGTACTCGGGGCTGAGTTCGACCAGGAGCTGTTTGAAGGCAGTAGCCAAGACAGTCTAGGAGGCAGAAGCAGGCACAATGAAAGGAATAAGCTTGGCAAGGTGAAACAGATGAGATGGAAGGGGAACTGAACAGGCTACATGGAACCGAGCTGAAGGTGTGGCAGAAGGAGGATGAAACTTCACAGGAGGAGTGTAAGGCAGCTGATGGGGAGCAGTTTAGAGCTGGAGAAGGATTCTATCGGAGAGACAGAGTCATCTACAGGAGATGGACACCCCCAGGACAGGATGCAGAAGCAGGAGTAGTGTAGGAAGACAGTCAACAGTCTACCTATGTCCAGACATCTAGGGAAGAACAAGATGGCAGAACGACTGAGATGGCGTTCCTATTGGCCAACTCTTTACAAAGATGTGGTGGACTACTGTCAAGCGTGTGAGAAATGTCAGAAGTGTTTGCCGAGACAGAGTCCAAAAAACCCTCCTGGTGCCACTTCCAGTCATGGAGGAGCCCTTCCAGCGTATTGCCATTGACATTGTGGGGCCCCTCCCTCGCAGTCGGCTGGGCAACTATGCAACCTGTTACCCTGAGGCATTCACATCAAAGAGCATTGACGCAGATCATATGGCCCAAGCCTCGGGGACGATGTTTGTGTGAGTGGGAGTGCCGAAGGAAATACTTACCGATCAAGGTACTAATTTCACTTTGAGGCTGCTTGCAGAATTGGACAAGCTGTGTGGGGACGTCTGGATGTACTTGGAAGGTCAGTGAGAGTACTAGCGAGGAAAGTGTGGTATCTTACATTCTGTCAGTGCAGGAGAAGTTGGTGAAGGAAATTCTGCAAGGCAAAGGCCCAGCAGAAGACTTGGTATGAGTGGAATGTGCATGGAGTAAGGAGTTCCATTCCAGAGACCAAGTACTGGTGCTGATACCTACCTCGACCAGTAAGCTGCTGGCACAGTGGCAGGGGCCCTATCCAGTTGTTTGTCGTGTGGGCTCAGTCAACTACCAGATTGACATGGCTGGTAAAAAGAAGAGGAAGAGAGTATTCTATGAACATGCTCCGGACGTGGAACACTCAAACCAGCACGGCTTTCAGGGCTGAGGAGGAAGAAAGTTCAGAGACAGTACACAACAAGGAGGATGTGGTGCTGTGGAAAGATGGGGATGGCAAGGAAGAGGGCTCGGTTTTTCGGTCTGCTGCAACATCCGCCGCCACCCTTCAGGCTTAATGCAGTACACCAGACCATCCTCCATGTCCATCTGCCACTGTGTGCAAACTATTCGAGGGCAGGGTTAATATTCTTTAGCTCAAATGACTGTGTGGTGCTGGGTTAATTCAAGGGCGGGAAGAAATGAAGAAATACAGTATGCATGATTTACCTCAAAAACCCCTATGGTAACACCCATTGGGGCCTAACACCCCTGGGGTTGCTACTGGAGGGGTGCTAATCTGGAGCATGCATGTGAGTACCCCTAAAGGTGTTGGATACCCTGTATTTATACAAATAAATTTCTTGCATTACATTAGATCATGTGTGTTGCAATGGATTCAAACGAAAACTTTTTCAAAAACAGAAATGCAAAGAGTTCATGGCCTTCAGTTCTCAATCTTGTCCAGAAGTGAGTTTCTTGATAGTAGTAGCAGTTGCAGCAACAGAAAGTCTCAAACTCCAAAGTAAAACACATGTTATAGCTCTTTCACCTGGAAATTGATCTTGACCACATTTGTCGTTGCAAATAAACTGACTGGGGCAATGAGAGGCTTCATTCTGCTAAATTGGATCATACCAAATTAATTAGTGGCAGCTTGCACTAAGTTGGATGCACCCATAAATTCTCAGAATTCAATTTCTTGTGCTAGTTGGGATCATTTGAATAAATACAGTAGGCACCCTTATTTTAACAGTGTAACTACGTTATTGGTAATTGTATCACCAATCCTTCAACCACTGATGACGAGTGTACTCGTCATGCAACTTTGGCCTCATGTTATCAGTTGGTGCAATCTGTTTTGAAGATAGGTTTTGTGCTAGCAAAAAAGATGGGATAGGGGGAGGTGGGCTGGCATAGTCATGACATGCCATGCACATGGCGGTTGTCTTGGCTGGCTGTAGAAAAGCCTTGGTTGGCACTGGCTAGGCCATTTCTCACCTTTTTAGCACAAACAGGCATAGAAACCGCTCCTCTGCCTTTTCAGTCAGGAGAAGTGTTCATTGGTCGGAGAGCCTTGATCATTGTAAGCTCGCTGAGTAGGAATGGCAGAGGTCATGAACCCTGAGAGGCTTGATGGAAGAACCCTTAGCTCAAGTTTCCAGTGCTAGCTCGCAGCACAAGTGGAAATACAGGTCATACAAGGTATCAATAGCCTCAGAAAGACTTCTAGAAAATTAAACTCAGTGTACAATGGGTTTTAAATTAATTAATGTAATCACGTGAGTGAATAACCAGAGTTTTATGCTTGACACAGGTGAGCATGTTTCTGAGGCTTTCTAGGAATCCAAGGGCTTCGGTGTACAGAGAACAAGAAACATAATTGATCAATACAAAGAAGAACAGCAAATTGTTACCATGTGTTGTACCTCTGCACTATGGTGTTGTGCATTTCCACACAGCACTGAATGAGTTGAGAAAGGGCTGAACCTGTGAGAGCTGGCCAAGGTAAGGGGTTGTTGGAAGTCTGATTGGTAGTGGCCTCTAATGTCAAGTATAATTTCATTTACCTCACATGTAGTTTCACTTTAACCCATTAACCACCTTAGGCCATTCACTGAACTATGGATACCTTCTTTGATCCGTATTTCCACTTCTGTTTGGAGCTAGCATTGGAAACTTGAGCCATTCTCTGGGGGTTAGTCACATAAAAAATGGACCCACTAAAAATGGACCCCCTGGAACTAATTTTGCTGAAAAATTTGGACCCCCGGAACTGATTTTTCAGACACAAGGTTGAAATATATGGTTCCCCTGTGAAAAGATTGGACCCCGTGGAACATATTTTTCAAAGGACAGTTGAAAAATATGGACCCCGTGTAACGTATTTTTCAAAGGGCAGTTGAAAAATAAGGCCCACATCTTTAAGAGGACAATTGAAACCCCTTTGATACTTTGTGACTTGAAAACAAATTTTTACACAACTAAAAAGTAAAAGCAAACAGTATAAACAGGTTTAAATGCCTATAAATGCTATAAATATATTTAACATTTAGTACAATACCAATGATTTTTTGGATGTTCAAACTTTGTACGATCTACACCCTCGCAAACTTCATGATACCACTTCCTACAAATTTCACACTGGATTAGGTCACCAAGCTGGTTTTGTACTCGGTTCCAAGTGAGGTGGCACTTGCAAAACACATCCATCGGCTTAGTAGCCACAAATCGGTGCCGGCCAAGCCTCCTTCTTCTTCTTGATTCCGGAAAGCACTCTAGTCTGTTTCTAAGAAAGCACTTCTTGAGGTGTTCCCTCATCTTTGATTGTTCAAAGTTTTGTAGATGTGGATCTAGCCCACCACAAAGGGCTGTTGCATTAGCAATAGCAAACAAACCACAGTCTGACCCTCCACTCTGACACTGAACATCCACAAAGCGAATATGAAACTGTGGCTCCTGTGTTTGCAGGATGGCTGCTAACTGCAAACGAAGTGATTGCGATCCAGGGCAGACACTACTCCAGCAGCTTCCTTGGTAGGCAGAGCCTTTGCCCACGCAAACTTCGTGAAATAGTCAGAGACTGTAAGTATGTAGCGGTTGCCAGCTCCAGAGATTGGGCCAATAAAATCCATTCCCAAGTGGTGCCATGGTGACTTGACTGCTATTGGATGCAGCTCTGGCCTCCCCCTATCCAGCTTCTTGTTCATCTTTTGGCATTCTGGGCATGTTAGTACCCGTAAGCATCAGACTAGTGTGAAACAAGACGTTTGCAAAGAAGACTACATCACACTTACCAGTTGCCTAACGTCGCTGACTATCCCCTTCCAATAGAACCGTTCTGCGATCCTTTTCCACGTCTTGGTGAGTCAGAAGTGGCCAGATGTTGGCTCTGAGTGACAAGCCTTCAATATCCGTTCACGCTCATTTGCTGCGGTCACGACCTTCACTCTGCGCTGTTTTCTTTGCACGAACACCTCTCCCTTGTCACATACCACAGTCGTTGCTCTCTTTCTTATATCCCGCTTTTTATCCCTGCTAAGGCCAGGAGGGTAGGTGCCGTTCTGCACATAGCAGATAGCTAGTTCCAGAATTTTGTCTTCTTTCTCAACTATCTCTTCACAATCTTCTTTTCCATCCATACTGTCGGTAGTTTCAGCCATAGTTGTACAGTCGTAGGTATCACACCATCTCTAGAACACACATTTTATACAGTACCTTCTTGACAGCTTTTGACGGCCGCGCTCGGCGCCCGATTTGCGCGTGTGTGTGTATAACGTATACACGCAAACGACACGTGGAACTTTTTTTTCAGGGTAGGTCCAAATATTTCATGGTTAATTTGAAAAATTTGTTCTGGGCGGAACGTATTTTACGGGGGTCCAAATTTAACGTGACAACGATCCTGACCACACCCACTCATTAGAAACCTTTCAATGGTCAAAGCTCTCCGACCAGGGAACCCTCCCCCTGACAGAAAACTGCCTACAGCACCAGAAATTGTGCTCCTACAAGGGGAGAGGAGTTGTTTCAACAACCGTTTGTACTAACAAGGTGAGAAATGGTCCAGCCAGTGCTGACCAAGGTTGCCATGTGCACGGCACTTCGTGACTAAGGCCGTTCACCTCTCCCTATTCACACTTCTTGCAAGCGCAAAACCTATCTTCAAAACAAATTGCGCCAAATGATAACATGCAGACAAAGTCAGATGACGCCAAAAGGCATCATCAGTGGTGAAAGGGCTAAGTAGTTGTGTATGGTGAAGTGTGCAACTGGGGTGTAGCTTACAAATATACTTGCACAGTTGATGTTCATGGCCTTATTACTGGGCAAGCTTCATACTCCAAAGCCCCACCACCAGTTTCCATCGCTGTCTTATCTCCACTGGCGTCTGAAAGTTTCTTGCCTTCAAAGCAGGTTTAAACCTCCACACTCAAGTTGTGGTCATCAGACAGTGTATCTCAAACCCTTCTGTTCTCGTTACTACCCAGGGGGTAGATTATTGGATCCGCGAAATCTCAAAGAATAGAGTACTCAGTGCTTTTGATGTAGGGAATAAGCAAAAGAACTGCCAACCTTGGACTTCTCTGACGTGTTCTGGCATGCAAATTTTCACGTTTATTTCATTGATCAATTATGTATATTTGTGGGTAAGTACTGGTGAGGGGAGTGGCTGGTTTTCTAGACACTCGGCTACATTTGTTTGGCACTGCAATGCTATTTTTAGCTCAAACTCAATGACATCAGTATTTGCCGACTTGTGGAACTCTACTTTCATGGGTTCGCTAAAATCTGCTGCAAAAGGATTATTGGCACATTATTCAGTCAAATGTTGTGAATCCAGGCCTGTCTACTTTTCAGAGGGAGAACTCTTCTGCTGTAGTTTCATCCAGGAGGCAAAGCAGAGTCTCAAACTCAGTTCACATACTCTCAGAGCCTGTGAGGTCACTTTCTCTGCAGCTCGCCATTCCCGTGCACGAACTTAAGTTCTTGCATAAATTTATGAGAAAAATCAATAAAGTTTAACGAGGATGGACAAAGCTGTGATGCTCCGTGCTTGTGCTAAAAGCTAAATTACCTGTAAATTCAACTTATACCACCAGTAACTGAAGTTGCAGTTTAATATCATGAAGCACTACAAATATAGCAACTAGTTCAGCTTAGGGTGTGAACATCACAGCTGTTTATTTTTCAAGTGGCCCTACAGTATTCTCATACTTTAACTGAGACAAAAGTCTCTGTATACTTCATTACCTGTTGCCTTAGCCCATGCAGTGTTCCTATAGTTGTCAAATTGTCCTCACTGAGCACTCTGATATCATCTCCCTCAGAGTAGGCTGGCAGAAGAGCTACCACCCCATGGGCACTCAGTAGTCCATTCTCTATAATCTTCTGCAACATCCCCTGGGCTTCATCAAAGACACGCTTTGCTTCTTCACCTATGCATACATAGATATTACATTAACAAACCTTCACCAGTTAAGCACTTGTAACAGCTAGATGACTGTCCCTTTTGTAATACCAGGCTCGTAGGCAGGGGGGGTTCCAGGGGGTTCACTCAAACCCTCCTTTTGGCCTCCAAATAATTTTACACACCGTCTAGCTATACATTTTAAGTGCCCTACGTGGTCCACTAGCCTTGCTGCCAATGAGAATTATCGCTTCCAATTAACTTTGGTTGCAGCTATGCACCCCTGTTCGTTCATGAAGAACCAGTGGATGAATGCGGAATGCACACATTAGCTGTTTACACCGCTGCGATGAAAGGACACGCGTAAATACATGCGTAAAACAATTGCTATTTTAGGTGTTTGGGAGTTCCCAGTTTTTCTTCTAGTGAGTGACTGCTAACAATGAAGTGGCAACTGAACTGCCTGGAGTCATACCATCTTATTGAAATGGATGAAAATTAACATACGGTATATTACGGTAGTCTATAGACATCTTGCTATCGTATAAGCTTGATGCTCTTCTGACATATTTTCAGTATTCTATGCATGTATTTCAACAGCTGTCACCCCACCTGCTGCTCTGCCAACCGTAGTACCTTCTGTTGTAAAATTCAATGTCAGCTAGCTTGCAAACGCATATGTGGCAGTCCTGTGTAGAAATTGAAGATTATTCCGCTGCATATTTTGATCGCATCGCTGCGTTCAAAGTGCTGTATCACATTAAGGGTGGGGCTTACACATGCTTCGTAGAGTCATTAGATCTTCATGCATCCACAAAGCATGTATGAGCCCTGCCGTTCAGCGATGCGGCGCTTCAAACACAGTGACGCAATCAAAATACACAACGGAATAATCTTCGATTTCTACACGGGACTGTCACATACATGGACAGCCAAAAGTTGGATGCAATACTCCGTGAGCCATATAGCGACTATAGTATTACGGCTCTGCCTTTGTCTCAAAATGGCCTCAGAAGCAATTGGAGCATGCCTCCAGACCCTCCTACTGTGTTATGCATGCATACAAACACATCATGCAGACAACCATGTAACCCACCCTTCTGAAAATCCTGGCTACGGTACTGAATACCCCAACGTTTTGAATTCACAGTGACTAAATACAAATTGCAGTTACTCCATAACAACACTCTGGAAAAATGTCCTGGAAGCTAGGTATGCCTCGGAATTCATTAAGGGTTATTTTGTTGTTCCCGGGAACACGTTATTCTACACTAACCTCCAACCTATTTACGCTAAAGTAACCATGACACCACATAGCCAGGCTGGTTGTGGAGGGTGCCTAGCATGCAGTGATATACTGACAGCAACATGCTCTGCTTTAATAACTAGTGGAAATGTAGAATATCTTGGGGCAAGCCTAAGTGAGCAGTACACAGCAGGATCGTTTGGCTAGCAAGGCTTCACCAGTGCTTTATAGATCCCAGCATACATAGCATGCTTGTCTGTAGCTACCTACCAGGGATTGCCGTCTATTGTCTGTAAGCAACCCATGTACAAGTTCTTACATAAAGGAGCACTTGTCCTGTCTAGGCAGCTACTCTAGCTGAATATCTCCACACACACAGAAAATAAGGTTTAATTGGCCTCCTGCTGACTTTTGTTGTCTATGAGTGTGATCACACTGCATGGGTTGCCATGCATAGTTTATACTTACACAAATTGCAGAGGAGTCGAAAGTCATCAACTAAACAGCTATCAACAGACAATCAAACACTAGAAGAATTTGTCACCTGTACTGTTTAAGTAGCCCAGTTCGTCTACACAATGTAAAGACAATAAGTAAGTTTAGCCAAGTGATCCTGTTTTTGTACAATAGAGGCTCATGCTTGCTACCCCTCATGAACAATTATTTGTTTTCAGAAACATTCGACTTCTTGGCTAAACTGGTTCTATCTTGATGTTACGCAGATCAGAGTGAAAAACTTACTTATTGTCTGTACATTGCACATGCGCATGCTATTGTGCATGCTACTGTGTTAAATTAGACTGTAGCTGTATATACGTACAGAATGACGTATGCCAGATAATAAACAAGTCACAAAAAGTTTCTGAACGAAAAAAGCGCATGTAGGGATGGAACCCTAAAAAACCAGCCAAACAAGATGGGAATGACACCACAATACTTTCACACCATCTCTACATCTTGTCCCACTTTGCCAACTATGCCTTGTGTTTGTTGAGTGCATATAGGAGGGTTGTGGAAGGCAGTGGAGTGGGTAGTGCTGGGTGTGTAGTGCATGTTGATGTGCATGGAGAGTGAGTTGTGTTGGGAACTTAATCTACTAAAAATGGCAGACATGGTAGGTATATGCGGAAGGCTGTGGAGTGAGCAGTGTGGAGCGCCTTGTTGATGTGTACTTACGTATTTCTTTAGTGGGTGTGAATAGGCTAATGTGCCTGTAGAGAGTTTTGTGGTGTGCATAGTTGCATGGCAAAATAGCACAAGATGTAGGGATGGTAGCCTCGTTCCCAGGCCTACCCCGTTTTTTTGTTCTTCGGTTTGTGTTCAGTATAATACACGGAGGCAGAAGAGCGCGAAAAATGGGGAAGGCCTGGGAACACTTATCACGTGAATGACGTCAGGTGGACGCGAGGTGGACGTAGGGGGGCGGTGCCCGACTACAAATACGTGCGCAATAAACCTGAGAGCGGGTTTCTTACCGGTCAAGCGGAGTACTCGCGATCTTGTGAACGTCTGGGGTCTTGCCTAGCGACGGAGCGCTCGATGAAGAAGTCTAGTATGTTATTTCATGAATTTAAATGCGGACCCCTCCCCCCCTACGTCCACCTCGTGTCCACCTGACGTCATTCACGTGATAAGTGTTCCCAGGCCTTCCCCGTTTTTCGCGCTCTTCTGCCTCCGTGTATTATACTGAACGCAAACCGAAGAACAAAAAACGGGGTAGGCCTGGGAACGAGGCTATAGGGATGGTGTGAAAGTATTGCGGTGTCACTCCTATCTTGTTTGGCTGGTTGTAGAGCGTTCCATCCCCACATGGACTTATTTTCGTTCAGAAAACTTTTTGTGACTTGTTCCAGTTGTTTTTTTGTTCTGTTTTTTTGTAGAAATGGTAAGAGAGAAGAGAGGTGGGAGGGGAGGCGAAGGGAACAGTCGTAAATTCGATCGCTTTCAAGTGAAATTGCAAAACTAACTAACAAACCTCTCTACGGAAGTAGAAACTGCTGCCCTTGCAAACTACACATGTTGTGTGGAGTCCTCACATATATGTATCTAGCTACATACGCTTTCATTTACAGCAGCTCTAGCAATACATATATTACTTCTCCTGGAAGCACGCACATATCCCCTATGTTTTACGTTTATACCACCTGACCTTGCCTGTTGCAGTCTTCACGTACTTGGTGTCAGCTGCTGCCTTCTTCGTATCATGGTAAGCTATCTAAAAACGTGCTCAGTTGAGCTTCCAGGGGCGTACTTGCTATGAATAATTATAATCGAACAAAATGGTGCATAGCCTCAAGCATAAGCGTGGAGTTACCTGAAAATCGCTGACTAGTTCGAGTTCTTTCTTTGTGAATGATAAGTGGTGAGAGCAGTACCTGGTGATTTATGCTGTTTTTTCATGTTTGAATCGTAATAGCTTCAACTATTATCGTGCTATCCTGGTGGAACATAGAGAGAAGAAGAAGAAGTCAGAAGATAGACGCCTGTTTTAGTGACTTGCCATTCTGGTACTTTAGCAATGCTTTCCAGCAAAGCTAATGGTTCTGTTGCTCAGGGAAGCACTTGAGAATGACTGATATGGCTCATAGAGGCTGTTAACTTATCTAATGCAGACATTTCGAGCATGTTATTTGTGCACTTTTAATGTGGCCGCCATTATTTATTTGGGGCAATCCCTACATATGGTGTACGCCATGGTATACAAATATAGTATTAGGGTTCAACTCGCTAGTATGGGGGGCTTGTTCAGGCTCACCTCAATCATAGTTGTTGGCAAAATTCACATAGTCATTGGACAATACTATCAGTTGGTGTACAATACCAAACTTTCCGCAGTTGCATGTTTGTCATTTCATCTACAACAGCTTGTATTTTGGACCACAGTACAACTGACAGTGTCATTTGTCAAGCTGTTTGCAGTGAGCTTCAGCACAAAAAACAGTGTGAAACCTTCAATTCTTCAATCAATATTTTAATGTTGCTCGCTATGTTACATTGTGTATAGGCATCTGAAGTGCACAATGTCAGGAGTTCTTATGAGGGGTAAAGTGCTACAGCTACGTAGTTACAGAAACAATTGGCCAACTAAAGCGTTGTACTTTTGATTTCTACTCATGTAGTTATTTTGGCTACATATCTTTCCGGGAAGCTGAAACATAATTTCTTCCTTAGTGTTAATATACAATATCTGTACACAGATGTTCATCATCAACAAGTATCGCACCAGATCTTAAACTCTTTAGGGCCAGTATTTATTTGATAATTTTCTCAACGTGATATGGCTGCTTGCAACTGTACTCAAACTGTCTCTATCGTGCCCTATGGCAATAATCGTAGCTTGCCTAAACCATGGGGGTGTGTCCCGGTAGTTATTCATTATCCTATACAGGAAGGGGTGGGATGTAAGGGGTGGGGCGATCATCAAGATAGCCACATGGTAAGCGTACAAGTCACAGCTTGCTAGAACGATCTGTTTTCTTGTCTAACGCCACTATTATAGCCTTGCTGCTGAAGAGAACGAGGTTACAGTAACTCACATCGGAAGTGTTATTCCAGGTAAGCGTAAAACGAAGACAAGATAAGCCTTCCTACTTGTACCGTCTGATCGATATTCTTGTTGGAAACCTGTCTCTGTCAAAACAGCTGCTTGCTCTGATGCTCAGTACCTTAGCCCACCCTTATTAACCCTCGGTGCGCATGCGCAGCGAGGGTTACGGTACTTGGTCTGTGTGTCTGTCTGTCTGTCTGTCTGTATGTCTGTTACTCAACATCTCACTTTATATGTGATTATTCGTGCCACAAACGATACTAACCTTCTCAGCGGCGGATGAAGGTCGAAAATTTAAGCATTTTTTTCTGAAAATGCTTTGTTGCGAAGCTAGAGTGTTTCCTGTTGGTACGGCTACATGATAAGTTGGCCATTTTTTACTCCGCGGAAAAAACGCGCATGCGTATGAATCTGGACCACGTGGCTAGCAGCGATTTTGTTCTTGGGAGAGATGTTCTTTGCGAGTTCGATTTTTGGCCATTGGAAGTATGTATGCCTCCAACAAAGGTATGCCCGCAGTGTAAAGCTACTGTACCTGTAAGACAGAAGACATGTGAACGCTGTGATCATGTCTTTCGATCCAAACGAAAAGCAGAGTGTAATTTGCGAGAGAAAACTATGAAACGTATGAGATCAGTAGAATCAGATAGTGTGAAATCAGCTAGGAAAGCTAAAGATAAGTTGCACAAGGCCTGTGAAAGAGTGTCAGAGACTCGTGAGCGAACTTTGTATAGGCGGGAACAAAACAGAATGCGCATGGCAAGCATGAGAGACTCTGAAACCTTTGAGCAAACTGTGCAGAGGAAAGAGCGAGATAGAATGCACGAAGTAAACATGAGATAGTTATTATTGCTAAGTCATAACTTAGTCACTGTGCTGTGTCGTGTGTATAACAATGCTGTATTGCTGCTCTAATATAGTATAGATGTAATGACCACAATGCAATGTCATATTGCATAGCTGTGTTAATGTAGGTTGCATGATGTCGAATAACTGCAATGTACTGCACTGTATTAATATTAGGCCTAAGTGCCTAGCTGTCAGAACAGATTCGAGGGCAGACAGTTAGGAATGAATTAATATCAAAAAGCGTGCCATATCAACTCGAGAGCAAACGTCATGATACTATTGTTCACGAGACAGTGATCGATTCTAGTTAACACACAAGTACAATCACATGCACTGCTGCGCCAAGGGTTTGGCACTTCAGTGCCTTTCATTACAACAGTTTCAAGAGAGTGGAAGCACTAACAAATTTCCAGCAATAATTTCAGTTCTTTGTCGCACATGGCCGCCGAGTGAGAAGCCACAAAATGGTAGTTGCGCAGATAAAGACTTAATCAATTAAATTACTCACCGACATCTTTGTCTTTGAATATCCTGGGGTAACCTCTGTTTGGGTACTTGCCTCTCAGCTGCCAAACATCAAAAAAGGGCTTCCAGTCAATGTAAGGAATTAATTTGTTCAGGTCATAATCTCTGAGTGTTGTAACTCCAAGCTGCCTGGGCTGAACTGTGGTAATGTGGTAAAAAGGAAATGAATAATAATCTCTTAAGCAAACCAGATAGATATGGCTCAGTCAATGTCTGTGAAATTATCCCCCATGGTGTGGCAGTAAAATTTTAGATCATCGTTAATTAACCATGACAGTCGTGCATAATCAGTGTTACTACTCTGAGTTCAAAGTGTCAGTACTGTGAGAAACTACTGGGTAAGTAACTAGCTAGCATACCTCGTGGGCATACAGGCAGCAGAGCTTTTCATGAATGCCTTTTTGTGCCACTATTTCAGAAGAGTCACACCATACAAATAAGGCTGGAGGCCACTAGCCCAAAGTAGATCTCAGCATGACGAGAATCATTGTTTACTGTGCATGTGCAAAAATAAACTAATTGCATGCTCGGTTTTGCTCACATTTTGGTGATCTGGGTGATCCGGGTTATCTGGCAGTGTGGCTTTGAACTAGCTTATCTATGTAGCTGATCACTGTTAGGTAAGCTTTGTTCAAAGCCATTCAATGCTTGGCTATACTTGTAACTTAGCAGCACTTTGAAATGGTGCCAGTTTTCACACTTGTTACCTACAGCCCCGACAGCTTCAGGCAACCTCCAAGTTATGTGTAGGTTAGGAACCTAGATCGAGGAGTCTACACAATTTAGACTCCCGAATGTAGCAAGGGAGTCTAAGCGGGTGGATCCCTAGGGTGTGGTTACCAACCCCTTTAGACCATACGCTAATTGAATTTGTACTAATTTTACCGCCAAAAAAGTGCTGAATCACTGCATGTGCCAATCGGAGTATAAATAACCAACATAGCAACGTCGAGTCAGTTGTGGACAGTGCATAGTAAGTGTCGTAGCTGCTTTACCATCGTGGGGCGAGTCTGAGCATGGAGCACGCTGCTACGGAGATACATGACATGGCACGCAGTCAATAGGCTAGCACAAATGTCTTTGTTTTTGTGAGCACAAGCGATAGTACAAGACAGAAATATGGTGGGAAAGCACTTAACTATAAAGGAACAGGGAAGACTTCTACTCCTTGGCCCAGAACTGGACACGGTAATCCAAGAGTATGTCAAAACCATGAGAGCAGTAGGAGTTGCAAACAAGGCTATTGTCATGGCAGCAGCTGTGGGGAATTGTGTCGGCAAGAGATCTCACAAAGCTTAGCTCACATGGATGTCACATGTGCATCACTAAAATCTGGGCAAAGTCTCCATTAAAAAGGATGGGGTATGTGAAGAGTAAAGTTTGAAAGCAGGAATACTCAAATACTTTTGAAAACATGGTTGAATATAGCTTTCAACATAAAACGTTTCTATTCTCACTGACACAAATTCGCATGTTTCAGAAAGAGGACAGTGCGTCATAACTGTTGCCATTCAATTCTGGTTCAGTTGAAGAATAGTACAATTGGTTTATATAGCCATTGAATACAAGAGAAAGTTCTAGAATGTCAGCTGCAATTGTCTGGCATATAATAGTACAACAACGATAAGGGTAATATTCGATTAGTCACTGATAATTACGACATCTCCTCCTTAGGAGTCATAAGTTAGACGATCGGGTGGCCGTCTGTCTCTTGCTCGGTAATGCCTGGTTGTTGGAGCCTCTTCAACCACGGGAGCTTGTGGATGAAAATTG
Organism: Agelas oroides; assembly: GCA_949130485.1. Taxonomy (NCBI): domain Eukaryota; kingdom Metazoa; phylum Porifera; class Demospongiae; order Agelasida; family Agelasidae; genus Agelas; species Agelas oroides. Next base: position 4,403,833 of record OX422196.1, on the reverse strand, counting down.
TTCTGTGGAGTCATGCCTCTGTGGGCTGAGACTTGAATTCGGCATCTCTGGAAATGTTGCAGTGGCAGGAGGCACTGAGGTGTCCAGATCTGGTGGTTCTACCATTGTTGGCATGGAAGCTGTATCCACTGGATCATGCCGTCTGTGGATCTGATCCTGGTGTGTTTGACACACTGTTCCATCGTTCAGTTCCACCCGGAATGATACTGAACCCATTTGTTTCACAATTTGTCCAGGCACCCAGTTTTTTGCGCCCCTACCATATTGCCAAATGTAGATTTCTTCACCCACTGAAAAATTTCCTACTCGAACTTTGTCATCATGAGCTTGCTTCTGCTGCAACTGCTTGTGGTTAACTCTTAGACTAGTGCTCACACTAGGCCCTAATAGGTCTAGTCTAGTTCGGGGTCTTCGACCAAGAAGAAGTTCTGCTCCCGGTAGTGGTGTGTGAAGTTGTTCGGTAATGAGCCAAGAAACGTGATATCCGATCTCTCAAATCTCTGTTAATGAACTTCTTCATTCCTTGCTTGAATGTCTGGAAAGCCCATTCAGCAAGGCCATTGGTGGAGGAATGACAAGGGACCGACTTCAAGTGGAGAATACCTGATGAAGAGTGTAGGGACCATTATCCGCCACGATCGTCTGTGGTAGACCAAATTGGGCAAATAAGGCTCGTAGTTGTTACGTATATAGTTGCTCGTGAGATGGCTGCAGGCATCTAGAATACTTTTAACCACTTTCAATGTGCATCGATCCACCACTAGAAACAAGTCAGGATAATAGGCACCCACACAAAATAAGCACCCATGAATATAGGCACTTATTTTGATTACAACACGTTTATAAGCACCCATACAAAATAGGCACCCCACATAAAAAGGCACCTGTTACCGTGCAAACCTAAGTGAACGCAATGGCTAACTTTCGCTAGTATTTATCTCTGATTGGAAGCAAGCTATCAACATGGGATAAAGTATAGGCAATGCCTCTTGATAAACATATCCAGGATTTAGCAAATACTTCTCAGGAATTTGTTAGTTTCAAGCTCTATACTTTGGTGGGCGGGGTTGGCAATGATTGACCGAGTGCCGTCTGTGAATTACTACTGGTAGCATTTACTCCCATTGGTTTGCTTTGGAACTGTATAACCTAACGAAATATCTTAAACCCTCAAGAAGTGGGCCAACAGAAATTCACATCTGTGATAGATTGATGCGGATAGAAACTTAAGCTCTTCAATAGATCGCATTGTCAAATCTTATCGGTCTATATCAAGGTGGTATAGTTGTCCACATCCGAGAGGTGGTAGAGGTATAATGTGTGATACCACGTTGCAAGAGGTAGAAGTCACATCGACTGCTTTACTCACTCGAGAATTGGCCTTTTTCTGATGCGAATGTTGGACTTGGTGCATGTCTTCATCAGTTGCCAGTTAGCTGTGATAACGCTTCGCACGTTCCAGAAAGAGTTGACTTCTATATTGTACAGTTAGGCACCAATAAGCTGCCTAACAGACCAATAGTCGTCTACAAAATACAGACTTTAGTAAAGCATGCATGGAAAGCTTCGGCTATTCTACAAGATCAATGGAGAAAAAAGGTATAAAGACGACAATTATGTTGCACACTTTCCAGCTACAAGTGAATGGATTAAGTTGGAGCTACATATACGTAGGAATGTATAAGCACATTCTGGTAATACAAATCGATGATGCAGTCTCAATACATTCAGAAGCTATCCGGATGTTTTTCTGCATATTGTATGCAGCAGTCCATTATTTGATAGAGAATCCAATAACGAGTCGAGAGCTTTGTATATCACCAACTCGTTCTATTTCTTTGTCCAAAGGTCCTGAACCACAGGTGGAACCCTGTCATGTGTTTTGGAAAGGGGATCATATGTACAAACTGTATGACACTGAGGTAGATTCAACCAATTTTTTAAAGTATTAAACAAGTGGAAAATCAACTCACCAGCCTCTGCTTGTTCCATGGGAAGTTGAATTTCTTCATTTTTATGGATATTATCTAAAGTTTGTATATTTCTGCATTGGTGCACAAGTACCTTAGAGAGTGCATTATCATCGGTGGAGTAACTATGCTCTTCCACAACCAGGTAATGATGTGGTGTACTCATCTTCTTAGGTATAGGCTTCACTGTGCTTCTTTGTACTTTTTGTTCCTTGTGCTGCATTAGGTCTATCCAAGGAATTCCTTCCTGACTGACAGAGGTACTCCAACCAGCAGCAGTGGCGATGGCAATGGCAGTGGCAGTTCCAGAGGCAATGGCGGTGGAAATGGTAATGGTGGTGGCAGTGGAAGGGGGTACGTGTCTAATGTATTTGTTGGAGTTGCTGCACTTGTTAGTATAGGTTCGCTAGGATTTGGGTGCTACCAGTACGACTGTACGGAGAGTGTGGGAGCTGTGCAGAAGCAAGTTATGAAAAGCATAAAACATTTTCTTCCAACTCCTTCAAGAGCCATATATTGAAAGAAAGCAGCTAATGGAGGACCCGACCAAAGAACTTCATACAGATCGCAGTGTAGTTCGTTGCAGTACGTACATGCTCATTGTCAGTGGAGCATGTGGATCTGGTAAGTCAACAGCAGTTGAGAAGGCATTGGAGATGTGTGAAAACACTGCATGTCATGGAACCTAGGATGACTATCTGAGTCGTTTGCTCCAAAAATTAGGCGTGGAATACGTTCCACAAGTCACACCAGAACGTCGGATTTTTGAAGGAGCTTTAGCTAAATTGCGGGTCACCCCCACAATGGTTATCGAGATTGACTCAAGATGTACACCAGAACAGCTTGAAACTATACTCCTAGAGATAAAGTCATTAGGCTATGACAAGCACTTGGCAAAGTTTGTTGTTGTGGTGTCCTCATCGATGATCTCAACATCGGCATTCCAGAGCTAAGATGTAAGTGGGCGATCTTGGTAAGGATGAGGCTAAGCAGTTTCTAATTAATTTATCTCTCCTTTGTGATATTCTGCATACAGTTTGTAGCGATCACCGTTTATGGCAGCATTGTAGGTCCCATGGATGCTGAAAGCCCCTGAGATGGACTTATTTCTTGTTGATTTTTCACCATGGATGAAGGGCAATATAAGCACCCATTCGGTCTGCTAATTTCGAAAATAGGCATCGGTGTTTATCGTTATTGTATCATGGGAAGTCATACTATCAAAGGCGCCGACAACGGTTTATACGGTGAAGATCCCGTGCAAAACCCATATTCCACAGGAAATCCGGTGGAATATAGCAATCAAAATCAATAACCAAAAGTACACAAGAGCATTCCACTTTTGTACATCACAGCAATACAAAACTAAAGACGAACCAAAAACGACCAAACCAAAAATTTGTAGTCTCTCTTAGTACTGAGCCACGTCTATATATTTCACACTCGGGGTTACTGGTGCGCACAAACTGTGAGGGTCCCAGTTTTCTCTGTTCTTCTCTGCCCCTTACTGGTTTATACAGAACCGCTGCTTACCAACGTAGAAAAGAATAGCGATACAACTTTTCTTCTTCCGCTGTAAATACAGGTTTGGCAACTCCCTGAGAGTGGAGCTCTCGATACACACTATTGCATGTACGATGGATGTCGCTGAATATCGTCTCTTTGTGATTAAGGAATTTTCGAGCATTGGGGTGTTGCTCTACCATTTTCCTTTGCAAAGCTGACAAAACCTGATAGATGGGTTGTCCATCTTGCTTCCTCACTTCTGTGACAAATCGGGACAGCAAGAAACTCAGGGTCATCGACATTGTCTGAACATTGCTGCGCTTTGTCGGAAATGGCCCTATTTCACTGTTCCCTCCACTCCGAAAACACCTGCATCGCCCAGGCATTGTTCTATTGAGTGTTCGCTGGCACAAAGCCTTTCGACAACACCGCGATTTCCTCATCGCTAGTACGGCACTTGAATCGAGCCCCAGACTCACGAGTGGTCTTTGCCTTTTCTTGGGCGGCTGAAAATCTCTTAAATCGCGGTCTAGATTCTCCTTTCCAGCCATTCTTGAGACGAGCAACACAACAACTGGCAGCTGCTACCGTCGATTGCAGCAATTACGTCACAATGTTGTTTAGAGACGCTTGACAACCGCGTGTTGGGTCAACGAAGATCTTTGCCTCAAATCCCTATAGGTACCAAGCTCCTCACGAAACACATTCTTGTGTCGGTCAAGAATGCTGTTCACAGCTGATTGTCCTACATTTTGCACTTGACAGATGCTTGGCCAATCTTGGCCCGACAAACTGGATCCCTCTCCTTGTATATACCACACACTGTGGTAAAATTGCTCGCTGTGCCCTGTACTGCACCTCCACATCCAGTTGTCCTAAGACAGTCAACTGTTCCCCAGAATATTTGCGTAGATGAGTAGTGGTCTCTTGCAGAGGCTTGTTGGGGCAAGACGTCTGTATGTGTACTCAGAAACCAGTGAAACAGCTGCACCTGTGTCCAGCTCCATCACAAGGGGTTGGCCTTCAATTTGCAATGGTACTTCTATGGCCTAATTTGCTCACCCTGGAACTGGCACAGCTCGTACTCCTCATATTTTTCTACTTGGACTTGAGCCATTTCTGATTCCAACTGGTGTACTGCTCGCTGCCTCTTGTGCCCCTTTCCTGTTGCAACATATCCACTGCGGCAGACCTTTCACACGACCCTTTTCCCACAGTTGAAACATTTCATGTCCCTAAATGGACACTTCTACGGCAAGTATGACATCTTTCCATGATGGTAGTAGGGCTTTGCTGCCTCGCTGTCCTCAGAATCAGCCAGTTTGTTGACTCTGCCCGTTGAGGCAAACTCCCTCTCCAACGATTGCAACTCTCGAGCGTTCTTTACCGCTGTTTCCCATCCCACTGCAAGCTCCATGGCTTTCTTGAAGTCAAGTCTTGGCTCGGATAGTAGACAGCACTGAATATAGTCATCACTTATCCCACAAACCAGTCGGTCTCGGAGCATATCTCCCAAGGAATCTCCAAAGTTACATGTCTGTGCTGCAGTCCGTAGCTTGGGGACAAATGTCGCTACCGACTCCCATGGCTTTTCTGAATCGAGTGTGAAATTTGTAGTGCTCCACGATCTCTGATGGCTCAGGGTTGTATACCTTTCAGTGCTTATACCAGTTTTGTAAACGACTTGTCTCCTGGCTTGTTTGGCGACACACAGCTGCAAAGCAACTTGTAGGTTTTGGGTCCAATGACTGCTGCCATTCCTCTTGGCCCTCAACAAGTTCTCTAAACTGTCCAAAGAGAGCCATCCTTGTTGCCAATTTGTCATAATTGTTGCCATTCAATTCTGGTTCAGTTGAAGAATAGTACAACTGGTTTATATAGCCATTGAATACAAGAGAAAGTTCTAGAATGTCAGCTGCAATTGTCTGGCATATAATTGGGGCGAGCCTGAGCGAGCCCCACACTAGCGAGTTGAACGGTGGATTTTTCATATATATATTATTGGGGCGAGCGTGAGCGAGCCCCACACTAGTGAGTTCAATTGCAATTTTTCTATATGTGAGTGGTTCAAGTAAAATTCAAATATTAATGATATTCATAGAATCACGTGCCAATTGAGGTGGGTGTGGCTAACACCCACTGGGTAATATATAGAATAGTTAGTAATATACCTGCACATTTGTAGATGAAGAAAAGTAACTTTAATAACCTGTGAGTGTTTCCATTGCTGTAAACCTCAAGTTTAATAGAACTTGAGTCATGTGACATAAAGTTTGGATTTTACTTGAACCACTCACATATATTTTCTGTCGTACGTCGTTCCGTATATTCTTGATGCTGTAATTTAACGCGATAGCCGTGGGTTGCATGCAGGATGTAAGTAAGGTTTTCGTACAACTTGATGCTCTGGCAGTCAGCTAGGGTGAGCTTGAATGACGACAGTTATGAAAGATAGCCAGGAATCACAGCCGGAGTGTGTGCACCTACCGTATGACAGATAGCAATTGTGTTTCAGCTATGACATTCGGGATAGGCAGCTGGAGCGTAGCACATACTCAGTAAGTGTACAAGGGCAAACAGTTTTGTAGAAAGGTTCAGCTTACCAAACGCAGTAGGCGGCAGAGATTTCGCTCCATAGCTGATGCGTGGCGACTTCCCTCTACTCAAAGATGCCTCAAGTCTTGAAGGACTATGCATGCCAGACTGCATTCAAACTTAGCCTATAACTGCAACAGCCAGAGTAGCTGTGTGCCGGTAGGACAAATCGCTCTATTGTGTGGTACTACCCCATGAAAAGCTGTTCTCTGCAACCATGACAATTTTTCTATGCTATTGAGCACTTTTGTAGACAGTAGAGTTACAAACCTTGTTTTAGCTACATGCCATGCATGAATGGCCTGTGTGCTGTGATCTGACACTTCACTGGTAAAGCCTTAGCTACATAACAGTCAATGCTGTAGTGCATTGCTTGCTCACGCTTGCCCCACAATTTTCTACATTCCCCTAGTTATTATTATACATTAACTGTCGTACGTACTCCATATGTCTGCTTATAATTTAATCCAACTGTGTCATGTGCTGTCTATAAGTAACGTTTTCACTCTGCGAACTACTTTCCACAATGAGTTTTCCAATGGGCGAAGACAGTGAGGAGAGACGCTTGGGAGGAGTAGCTGGAGTGTGAAAGTTTACTGTAAGAGGGCTGCAAGTTGTGAAGACAAACCTGGCTACTTACAGAATGCAGATGGCGGCTGAGATTCTTTGGCAGTTGAATAGCTGATGGTGTATTCATCATGCGTAGCAACTTTTCAACACCTCTCTTATTTGTGTAAGAACTATGCATGACAGTGTGTTCAGAGCCAACAGAGGTCAGCAGGAGTCTGGACTTAACCCCTGCTCTATAGCTGCAGACATGCATGACCTGTATGCTGTAACCTGGTAATAAGACGAGTGGACTTGCGGTTAGCCAAAGAATGCTGCTCTGCTTTGCTCGCTCAGGCTCGCCCCACAATGTTCTACATTTACACTAGTAGTACAACAATGATAAGGGTAATTGTTCGATTAGTCACTGATAATTACTACACAGTGGATCATGGAACCGTCATAGAGGTGCAGCAGCGAAACTGGGCCCTACCTAAGCAGCAGTATGTGCGTAGGTGGAAAACTTTGTGGGTGCAAATTTTGTGACACCTGGCCTCATCACGAAAATAATGAAAATTAGCAGCCCACCCACTGTATGGTAAGTGGAGATTGGAAGCTAGTGAAGAATGGGACGTCAAAGGTAACAATTAGTGTTATGTCAATGATGTAATCTTGCAAACTATCATAGTGGTGTGGAGTGAAAGGTGAATTTGATTTACAAAAACAGCTTTCTTTGTTTTGAACAAAAACTTGTTCTGCGGAACCTGCCAGGTATGCAAGTTCTATGTGGACAGCTATGTATGGGTGATGTACAGAATCAACTGTGGGCAATCCCAAGGAACCATCCAAATATTTTATAAATAAGAAAGAACTAATAATGTCCATATAGAACTCATTTGGCGGATTCGAATGAACTTAAAGAAAAGTTCACAAATGATTTTGTAAGTCAATTCCATCATTCACTATGGGCTGCTTGTCATTAATTTTTATGAATCTTTAAGGTGGTACTCCACCCTGGATTTTCAAGGTCGACAAACCTGGAATCCAAGCTGATAGCCTGCTTTTGTCTTCTTAAACTTTTAACAAACAGTCAGTTCTGGGAGTCTTCAACCGTTCACTCTCCGTAATATTGGGGATTTTCCCCGTTTCCTGTCAGCATTGCCATCCAATAATCAGTTTATAATTAAGTTAGTTAAGATGTGGCCTGGCGGAACCCCTCATGTTGTGGTCGGAACTTTGAAGATAAGCTTAGATCGACTTACAAAAAAACAAACAAAAAAAAACACAAAAAAACACACAAAAAAAGGAGTTGAGTAGAGTGCTGTAGTGTCAGTAGCTGTGAGTATAGTTCGTAATGCCTGCTTGTGAAAGCAAGTGAGCTACTAAAACCCTTTTTAAAATGAACAGCACGGAAGTGCAGAACCCTCGGCGCAAGCTAGACAATAAGTGTTTATGCTTATCAAAATTGGTTTAGGTGATTGATGATAGGCTATAGAGTTGCACAAGTAGGTATGGTATTCTTAGAATAAGATGTTTCAGAAGCTCTCATGCTTGCCATATGTGTTTGGTTCTGCTCTTGCCTGTGCAAAGTCTGCTCACTTGTTTCAGAAGCTCTATTACTCGCTTTGCAGACTTTGTCTCTCTCTTTCCTCACTAGTAACTCTTCCTCAGACAGAAAGGCTTTTCTACGTTTCATTGCGTTCTCAGGTTCCTCAACAGCAGTACACCGTGCTTTCCTTTTCTTCGATGCAAAGGCATGGCCACAGTCTCAAACTGACCTCTTCACGTGCACTACGGTATTACACTGTGGGAATACCTTTCTCAGACGCATAGACCTATTGCACTCCATTGCATGCACTACGGTATTACACTGTGGGCATACCTTTCTGAACCTCTCGTAAAATACACCGTTAGACAGTCACAAATGTCCAAGTTCGACGGAAAAACCGCATGCTCCAAGTCACGTGATCACACATTACCGTTACGTACGTGTTACGGAGAGGTATACGGAAACATTGCACGTGAAAAAAATGGCTGACTTAGTCACCGTAAGTTTATAAGTTAACGCTTCTAAGTTTTGAACTAAGCAGTTTTAGAGAAAACGGCTTTTTATTTTTACTGCATTTTCCGCGCTGTAGCTGCTGATAGAGTAAGTTAGCAATCATCGGACGACAGGTATATTCGGACACTCAAACGCGAAGGGAAAACTGCGTAAACATTCGGTGATACCACAAGACTGTAGCTGAGGTACGTGGTACCTGGTGTACCAAAAATGACGCCCGCGCATTGTTTCCTGTTGGCGCTAGAAGCGTTAAAATGGCCGTCCGAAAAACATCAATATTCGGAAAAGTGTATGTATTTTCAGACACTGTTGTTTGTGCCTTCTCTGAAGCTGCTTTTGGAGAGATTTTAGCATCGATACGATGCCCCAAGACCTCCCCAATTCGCAATATATTTTGGTAGCGGTAGCTGCTTTGAACACTCAGAGGCGTAGCTGAACATGGACCAGTCCGATCGATCAATAATCGGACGGTGAAATTTGTCATTTCTTGCTGTGTTGTCTCCAAACAAGTTGAAGTCTCCACCATATTAGCATCAGTAGAATCTACAGGCTCTTGGCTACATGCTGGTATTTGTCCGGTGTTTGTGCGTTGAGTAGTTCTCGAGATATTGCACGATATCGTTTGAACTCACCTATTTATGCTGCACATAAATCAACCAGCGTATTTTATGGAAAGAAACATGAAATATATTTATATCTCGAGAACTACTCAACGCACAAACTCCGGACAAGTACCAGCATGTAGCCAAGAGCCTGTAGATTCTACTGATGCTAATATGGTGGAGACTTCAACTTGTTTGGAGACAACACAGCAAGAAATGACAAATTTCACCGTCCGATTATTGATCGATCGGACTGGTCCATGTTCAGCTACGCCTCTGAGTGTTCAAAGCAGCTACCGCTACCAAAATATATTGCGAATTGGGGAGGTCTTGGGGCATCGTATTGATGCTAAAATCTCTCCAAAAGCAGCTTCAGAGAAGGCACAAACAACAGTGTCTGAAAATACATACACTTTTCCGAATATTGATGTTTTTCGGACGGCCATTTTAACGCTTCTAGCGCCAACAGGAAACAATGCGCGGGCGTCATTTTTGGTATACCAGGTACCACGTACCTCAGCTACAGTCTTGTGGTATCGCCGAATGTTTACGCAGTTTTCCCTCCGCGTTTGAGTGTCCGAATATACCTGTCGTCCGATGATTGCTAACTTACTCTACCTCTTGTTGGACGCCTAAAAGCGCGAGAAGGCAGAATAGAGAAAACGGACACACACACACACACACACACACACACACACACACACACACACACACACAGACACACAGGACAACTACCGTAACCCTCGCTGCGCATGTGCGCCGAGGGTTAATTAGGCAAAGCAAGATTGCCCTAAAGCAAATCCTAACCCTGAAACTAGGAGTAACCCTGGTCCTGACTGTAACCCAGGTTTATGTTTTCATTAACCTCCGCCGAGTGATGGGCGTGCCACCTTAAGTTAATGGCATACTAAAATTGGTGTGGTCAGCAGTCCAGATGGAGCAACTTGTGGTGGCTGTGTGCTTTAGCTACAGCTGCAAAGCTTGCAAACTTTCCAGCCAAATTTTGCTTATGCAAACAACCAGAAGGAACGAACGACAACACAGATGGACAATTTTCAACATTTTTGAGTGCATGATGGGGGCTGTTTAGAAAGTACCTCTCACTTTTTGATAAAACAATCTGTTTCTGCTAAAAGTTCATATACCAGATCATTATTAACTTCTGTATACTTATGGCACTTGACGTTATCCAAAAATGCTTCCGTCAGGCACTTCATTGTCCATTTCATAGCATTTTCGACGTTAAACTGCTTCATATACCGTAGTGTCCCGTTAATACGCCCCCCCAATTTGTACACTACATCCCGCCTAAAGTGGGGGGGGGGCTTATATTCGAGGATGCAATTAGTCTCGACTATAAGCCCCCCCCCCTATGAAATCAATGCCTTTCACTATCAACTAACTATGGCGACGACTTTCAGGATCGAGAGTACTGTTCGCGGACATCACGTTTACAAAGCTGCGTGGTCTCCCTACATCGGAGAAGAGCTGCCAGTTCAACGCGAGGTCAATAACATTCACGACGACTTCGCTGTAGCTGTCCTCAAGAACGGCAACACTGTCGGTCATGTACCACGGGAAATTTCCAGAGTCTGCTGGTATTTCTTGCACAAGAGTGGCAGCGAGACGACTATAGTCTTACTGAACGCACTTGCAACGTATAGTAAGCACGTGTAGTTTTGATGTTCCAGAAGACGCTCACCGGGGGGGGGCGTTATAACGAGTCAAACTACCCTGTGCAGGAACTTTGGCGGAAAAGAGGGGGGGGGCGGCGTATTTTCGAAGGGGGCGTATTAGCGGGACACTACGGTACTTAACTGCTGAATTATATATTTGGCTGGAAAAAATACACCTCCGATTGTGGCTGTTTCAAGAGAATATGTAACATGCATACCGTATATCCTCGAATATAAGCCCGGGCTTTTATTTCCTTCCCAGACCTTGGAGACCCGGCGTCAAAATGAGACCGGCGTTTAATTGGGACTGGCGTTTATAAAACATCTGTCCATACTGACAGTCAGAATTTCCAGAAAATGCCTAGCTAAACTCACTACTAGCAGCTTCTTCCAACTCTTGAGCCATCTCTATAGCTTAGAAACCTCGAAAAACGACTAGTTCTGCACCAGAATGAGCGTACGACAGCACGAGTACAAATGGGCACGCCCCTTACATACATACGTTACGTAAACGTTAGCCGGCCATGCCCCCAGCTGGTACCTGGCATTTAATCAAGACCAGGCGTTTATTTGCTCCAGAGCTTAGCGTACCACCGGCGTATAAACGAGACCGGCGTTTATTCGAAGGAGGATTTTATTCGAGGATATACATACGGTATGTAAAAAGTAAATTTACGGAAAGTATGTGCGTGCAAGTGGTACTCCGTAACCTTAATTGCTACTTTCTGCGTACATTAATTACTTCCACCCTCCTCTCTGCTAACACAAGGCGACTGTAGAACATTATGGGGCAAGTGTGAGCAAGCAATACACTGTGGCATTGAACTGTTATATTACTAAGGCTTTACCAGTGAAGTATCAGATCCTAGAACACAGGCTGCTGTATTAAACAAGGTTTATCACTCTACTATCTCAAAACGTGCTTAATAGTTTAGAGAAAATTGTCATGATTGCAGAGAGTAGCTTGTCCTGGAGTGGTGGCATTTGTCCTACCTAAGCAGTTAGTCTGGCTACTGTAGCTACACAAGTCTGGCTTGTCATGCATAGACCTTACTTGAGGCATCTTAGAGAAATAGCAGATGGGAGTCGCTACACATCAGCCATGAAGCAGAATCTGCTGCCTTCTGTGTTCAGCCTGTCTACACAACTATTAGCCCTTGTATACATACTGTAGATACTCATGCTCCAGCTGCCTATCCAGAATGTCGCAGGTGCCAAAACAACTACTATCCAATAATAGGTGTACACACTCTGGTTGTCCTTCCTGGCTGTCTTTCTTAAGCATCATCTTTCAAGCTCACCTTGGAGCTAGCTGGCTGCCAGAGAAATCAAGTTGAACAAAAATCTTACTTATGGTCCACATGCGGTCTGTGGCTATCACATTAAATTACAGCATCAAAAACATATGGAACGATGTACGCTACATATGTGGCAGTTCCGGGTAGAAATCAAGCATTATTCCATTACGTAATTTGATTACGCTACCACGTTTGAAGCGCCTAGCACAGAACGTTCGCTAAGGGTGGGGCTCATACGCACTTTGTCGATGTGTCATGAGTTTATGTAGTGCGTATGAGCCCCACCATTAATGGAAGTTCTGTCATACAGTACTTCGAACGCACTAACGCGATTGAAATACGCAATAGAATAACGCTCAATTTCTACCTGGGACTGCCAAATACATATACGTATATCCATATATCCGCATTTCAATTCACTAATATGAGGCTCGCTCACGCTCACCCCAGTGATGGAAATGGCAGTTACAGAATTGTACACTGTGTATTATCATTGGCATTTTTACATGGATCGCATGGAACTACAAGTTGATTTCTTATATGACTCATCTAGGAGATAATATTCATCAAAAACAAAACTGGTAAACATCAAACAAACCTGGAGTATAGCTGTTCCAGTCAAAAGTAATTGCTTTAGCACGAACTTGTTCTAATGTTAGGTATTTTTTCTCCTGCAAAAACAGAACAAATATTTCTTCACTTCCAGAGTGGTCAAAAGCCAATAGTAACATGCAGTGGTGTATCAAAAGCAGGATACTGCTAATAGTGCTAAGTGCCCTGCTATTCAGGAGGCTACTATTGTAGTCTTGTGAAAGAGCTCCTTGGGATGGAGCACCTTACAAGTTTGCCAAAGTGGGAGGTGGGCACTCCTTTAAGTATTTTTGCATTTAAAATAAAAGTGTACCCACAGCAATGCTTACAGCGTATGCTTGTAATTGGCCTCATACCCAGGCGCAGAGGAGGGGGAGGAGAAAGAGCGCCTGGTATACACTGTTAGCACATGCGTTTAATTGCCACGGAATTCCGTGGTGACCATGTATGTACATGTATGTACATGTACGTACGTATACTGGTGATGTCATAAACTCGCCGTGTTGATGTGCCAGTTGGCGTTTTGTTCAAGTGAGTTAATGCCTTCTGGTAGCTGGGTACCCCAAGATAAAGCTCAAGAAAGAACACACTGCCTCCATTATGTGCGTTTAACAAGGAAACATACCTTTATGCGCTTATCCACCAATTTCCGTAAGTCGATTCCTACCAGACATTTTCTCTTCGTTTCTGACAGTATAAAACTAAGCCGGGCATGTAGCAGCAACTTTTACAGCGTCCTAAATACAAAAGCCGAGGTAATTTTTATGACGGTTTATGCTATTCACATGAACCGTTGATGTTCATGCCCCTAATTGTGCAACGTGGCCTTGCCATAATTAGGCGAATGCACGAACAGTGAAAAGCAGGCACTTTTTCTCCTCCTCCTCCTTTGTGCCTGGGAAAGTTGAAATGGCGCGCAACACTCTGAACTGTAACATGCCGCTGTGTGTGTACAAAACGAGCTCGGCCGCATTAACTATGGTCTGTCTACACAAAGTCACCTTGTAATAATTTTCAGTAAAGTAACACGAGGTTTCTTACCTTAGATACGTATGCATAGCGTTTGAGGTTAAAACTTCACAAGTGTGATGCAACAGCCATGCGAAGCTCACTCGAGGAAGGGTTCTCATTAAGTAAAACTTTGACCCTATACGGTAAATTGTAAAATTTCTTTACTGTTTTTGCATAATGTTAGTAGGCCTAATAAGTACCAAAACAGCTACGAAATTGATCTCAAAGTATATGAATGATCTTAAGGGCAAACCAAACCCTCTAGCATGCACTGTGAAAACTGACAACATACAGCAAATTTTGCTTTGTCCTGTACCTCTCCAACATTCCTAGTTACATCACTGTTGACATTGGCAGTAGTGTTATTTTATTGACCTTGATGGAGTCGTAGTGATCCTCTCTAATTTCCTCATACTCTTCCGCTATTTCCTCCACAAACTCATTCCGCAAATTCCCATCGAGCAGGGCAGATATCTTGTGTATATGCAAGGGAGTGAACCAAGAAGGGAGTGCAGGTGAGGTTATATATGTACTTGAATCACTAAATACTTGGAAGCAAGAGGTGCTTTAGCACTACCATTGCACATAACAAATGTGTGGGCTAAACAAAATTTAAGTACTTGTACAAAAATAGTGAGAGGTGTAGCTGCCCATGTACTACCCGCTACCATATACATTGACATTTTTGTGAAGATAATAATTTGTGAAAAACTGAAAAAACTCACTGCATAAAAATTAATGCTTGTAGTTTCAATTTTTGTGTTAAGTGATAATGTGGTTGGGCATTACACAAACACAAAGACCCCTTACTGACAGCAGATAGCTATCCTGGTACTATCAAGTGCAGTTGTACTATACCGTATAGTGGGAAATTTCGCTGGGTGCAAATTTTCGCGATTTTCGCGGACAGACCTGCTTCCGCAAAAATAAAAACTGCGAAAAAATGAATCGATGACGTCATTACGTGCGCACGTCGAGTACCGATGTGAACATGATGGTTCTCTACAGTCTGTCTGCCCTCTAAATGGTTGCTATAAAGAAGAATCAGCCTCCTATTGTACAAAATGCCAACAAAACCGTAAGAGACGCTCCGAAGATGTCGCATCAACCGGTAGGGGTGTGGTCAGAGTGTCCCGCGTTCCACGAAAATAAAAACCGCGAAAATTTCGTCTGAAGAGCCTGGACGCTTTTCCGCGAAAATTTGCACCAGTGAAAATTTCCCGCTATACGGTAATAGAATTGAAGAGTATAGAGCTTTTTCATGTGATGTCATCACTTCTAGAGAATACAAAAAAAGGTAGCTGCAATGTTGGTGTACAAAGAGATATTAGTTTCTACGGTGATCTTGGTAAATGGAAAGGAACACCTACAATGTTTTTGTTATGTGTTAAATCTGATGAAATTTACACTGCTATGTAAGTTATAAAGTACATATCTGTGGGGAGTTCAATGTATACTGTGGATGAAATACTGCACATGCTAACCACCAAGATGGCGGCTCAAGCTTAGACCTTCCAACTTTGGTCACCTGCAAATCTGGGGATTTTCAAATCAACAGGAAAAAACCTGGAGATTGGTACATAATACCACAGCAATTACATGCAATTACATAACGTTAACTGCCAAAAATAACTTAAACACTGCACAAGCATTGCAAACGACATAAATACGTAATACGTGAGATGTATTACTGGCGATTGAAACACCTAACACACTCAGTGGATACATATTTATTGATTTCACCTTCTGCTTCAATTGAATGCTTGGCTATTTTCCACTGAACTAGTGCTGCACGTAGTCTCATTCCCAGACCACAATTTTCACGCCCGCCAGAAAGTGAAATGTAGTCTTGCCATGCAGTACGAGACAACGCTGCACTTGTGTAAGCTGGAGGCTGGCCATAGTGCCAGACCCTAGACCCTCAGTCTGGGGTCGAGTCTACAGGCCTAGAGGCAAGAGTCAGGATCACTACGAGGTTAGTCCGGCATGACAATTGGATGCAATACCAGGGGACTGGGGGAAAATGTCTCATACTGGGGGTCTCATGGTCAAACTGTGAAAGTTGGAAGGTCTGCAAGCTTAGCAAATGGAATTATGATCAAGTGATGAAAAAGCTTTATACAAACTGTGACAAAGTTAGTGAACAAACAAAACATACTCAATGTACACTTCTCATCAATACGGGGCTTACTATCAATAAAATCGTAAACTCAGGATACTAAGCATCAGTGCATATTTTTGAAATTAGCAGACAAAATGGGTGCTTGTAATCGTGGGTATAGTGTGCTAATAAATGCATACAGTTGTATGGCACATTACATGTGATATATTTTAGGCTTAGGGTTTCTCTCCCAGCTAAATCTTGTCCCATGTTTGTAGCTCTTTCAGAACCAGATATACAGTCGGAAATGGATCGACTGTTGTCAACTCCTGCCCACCAAAGTAATTCACTTGAAACCAATAAATCTATGAGAGGTTTGTGCTAATTCTTGGTTATAACAAGAGGTCTGGCCAAAATGTTGGCTTTTATCGCATGTTGAAAGGTTGCTTACAATTGGAAATAGATACTGGCAAAGTTAGTTGCTACATTCGAAAAGCCGAATCAGCAACTCACTTCGTTTGTGGGGGTAACAGCTAGGTGCCTATTTATGTGGGGATTTTTTTGTATGGGCTTACAAATGGGATGTAGTGGTTGTAATTCAAATAGGTGCCTATATTCATAGGGTGCTTGATTTTCGTATGGGTGCCTAGTGCCTACAATCCCAATTTTATGAACAGATGCTGCCTGGCTAACTATGTTAAAATTCCTTACCACAACTACACTTTTGGAAGCATCCAGAACGTGGATGGTTGGATGGCTGTAACGAGGAGCTATTTTCACTGCAGTGTGAGTCCTGCAATGCAAAACAACAATCAACCAATGTAAGCACACGCATGCTTTTCATTTTAGAAGAAAGACACGCTCCAGTCTTACAAGCAGAAAAACCTTTATACAAATAAATTTGCACCCTGCAATTACTGGTATTGACAAAAACAAGTTTGAGCATCATTCATAGCAGCAAGTAACCTTGCAGTCCTGTGTTCATGGTCAGAAACATACCAATCCATTTGAGACATTTCAAATCATTGCAATGGTATTGGCACTTGAAATTGGGGAATGGGTGCAATACAAGGTTAAATAATGACTGGTTCCACTGTCAGAAGATGTAAAGCAGAACAGGTAAACCAAGTTTTAAATCAGATAAGCATTTTACTCTGATTAGGAATCCTTCATGGACAAGAGCAGACATGGACATGTCATTAAAAAATGAGACTGACACACTTTTTCCCATACTCCTATTTCACTTCTACAACCTATTAGTCAAGCTAATATTATCTCCACAATGATATTTTTGTTGATTATGTTTTATACCAACAGCAATGTAATACATCATTATTAGTATGGTTACCGGTATTCAGGAGTTCTGAAAGCATTCTGACAGTTTTAAAAATATAAGTGAGCAAATTGACAGAGCAGCTTTTGAATACACAAAACTTCATCATACTCTTGGCAAAATTGTAATTCTGAGGGACCTTCTTCAGACATACAGTGCTAGACACTCTACAAATACACAATGTATATACACACAGTGGCTACTTAAATTATAAAACAGGCAAACTAGCCCAGAATCTTGGTGTCACAATAATGTATCAATCTTATGCCACAATAGCATGCGCCATAATTGCATCACCAGACAGTGTGTCCCCATCTTCACTCATTTACAACTACTCTGTATGGGGACAGAGTTCTGAGTGTGAAAATCCAGTAACTCTCTCTCTCTCTTCTTGGTTGAGATGTTACTGCTGTGGATCTTTACAGTTTCTTCCACTTCCAGGTCTCTACCGTGTGGTCTGGTTGGCAGAAGTGGGCTTCTCTGTCTTCACTCTTTTCAGTGTCCTGATGCTGGACTGGAGTCTGTTCATTCCAATATGCAGGGCATTCTCTGTGTCCCCAACGTTTTGCAGGCCACAATTCTTGCATGGTATCAGATAGACTAGATTTTTTGTTTTGCAAGTGATATATTTGATGTTGTGCTGTCAGCTAGTTGTGTTGATGTATGCACTACATGTCTATAGTAGCATTTGCAGCATCTGTTATATAGTATTTGGTGCTGCCAGTGTTAGTGGGTGGAGCTCTTCTTCAGGTGGCTGAATGCTAAAGGTGCATTTGCAAATCAAAAGCCTTTGATAACTTTGATCAGGCCAGCCAGTCCTGGGCAGTGTGTGGTGGCTAAGAGCACTTGGCATGGCTGGTGTGGCTGTGCTGCTTGGTGGGGCTGCAGAACTTCTGTATGGAATGTACAAACTACTCTCTGGATCTGTTGTTGGATGGACGATGCCTGGTTGCCTTGAGCCAGTAGGTGGGTTTTCAGTTGTTTGATCATTACTTAGCTCTTCCTCTGCAGCTCTTCAGAGTCTCAGTCCCTAGCAGTATGGGATCAGGATGGTGAAGCGATTGGGGCAGCAGCTGTATGTTGACATGCACTGGTGTGTGTTGGTCTCGTGCTGGTTGAAGTTAATTGTTGAACACATGTGGTCTTCTTCAATGAACAGGTTTGCATATTGTGACAAGGACTCATTACCTGGACAATAAACATGAAATTATCTACCTATGTCATTCATAATTTTGTGTCAGTCTGTCAGCACCTGTCTGAATAGGGGGCTTTCCAAAACCCACCCACTTTTGGGGAGTACCTCTGATTGTCCTGCATTTTAGATATGACTTAGTGCTCATCAGGAAGAGACTAAGTTGAAAATTTGAGCTGGATAGCATGTTTAGTTTCTGAGATCTGCACACTCTAAATTTCAGTTTTCCCATACATTTAAATAGTTAGGACCCAATCTGGCCCCAATCTCCATCTAAATATACAGGAAAGTTTCAAACTTGAAGCCTGTATATCCAACGAATGAAACATGGTATAAAGCTGAAATTTGCAAGTCAGTCTGCAGCCATAGAGTACTAACTATGGTAGGTAGATCAAGATGCTGGGAGAAAATTTAATGGAGGGGGCGTGGTTTTGGAATGCCCCTATTAACCCTTGTTTCTGTGAACTAGCTCAGCTACATAGTTTCTTGGCTAGTATGCATTTCACAACTACCACTGTGTACATTATAAAAGGATGCAAATTTTGCTGGCTGAAAGAAGGCATGGGCATCCATCAAAGTGGAGATCATCACGAAATCTTTCCTGAGCTGTGACATAAGCAATGCTCTTGATGGATCAGAAGACAACTGTGTGAACAGTGACACCCCACCACTGGAGGTAGATGACACAACTGAAGATGAGAAAGCCCACAATTCAGATGGTGATGCTGATGACATGGACAATAAGGATGAAACTGACTCTGAAACTGAACTACACTGAATCTTGTTACATGACTTTATTACACTGCTATTGCTGTTATTCTTGTTACATGCACTTATTACATTACACATCCTGGTGTGATCAGGAGGGTGTCTACGGTGGGTGGGTGGGTGGGCGTATTTTCGAGAGAAATCTCCAAACTCTCTCGAAAATACACCAACTCCCCTCTTTGGGGTGCCACTTAAGTTCATTGCCCACGGGCGTATTTTGAGAGACTACAGTACTAGGCTGTGCCTCATACGATTACGTATTTCTGCGTTAAATACCAAATACCACAGCAAACATGCTATTATGTATATATATATATATGAATACAATTGTTGCATTTTGCATGGTAGATCAAGAAATCAGCCATGCAATAACTCCCGTATTATGAACAGGTGTGCACTAAATGTCAATTGATAATGGCAGTAAAACAGACGGTCAAAAACACCCAGCTTATGATAGCTTTTTGTCTCGGCTGTTTTAGATTGCCTATTTTTGTAGGTCTAACTTCATCCATGCCATCCAGCTCTCCCACATGCTGTGTTTGAACGACTTGTTCACATGCCTGTCCATTGGTTGCGCACTTGTGGTGCAACCTCCAGAAATGATAACTAAACTAAAGTTAGATTCACTAGTTACAATCTCCCTATTCTCTTCTGAGACATGAGGCTTGTAGCTGTCTACTACTAGTAATCGACACTCATCTTAGTCTTCAAGACATGGGTCAGCCAATGGTCTACTCCACACGTGTCATCCATTCGTTTGTTGATGCAAACATTATTGGGAATAGACAGCTTGCTCATGACTCTCCGCCCCAGAACCCCATTTTTCTCTTCGAAAAGTATGGTTGCTGCCAGGGCTACCGTGAATCTAGCCTGGTATCCGGCGCGGAGAAAGAGCACCTGGAACACACTGATGCGCTTCCAGTTAATTAAAAATGGCATTGCTCACGTTTATGACGTTTACACTGTTTAGGGGCGTGTGCTCTGACGAAATTTAAGTAGCAAACATCCCAACGTGGCCCAGTTAGCGAAAATGGCATCGGTGTGCTGCCTTTGCAGATCCTCTGTGGCTTATAGCCACCATAGAGAGCATTGTTTGGTAAAAAAGCTAGCCAGGAAAGACTAGCATCAAGGATAAGCGCTCGTTGGATATAACGTTGAACGATGACGGCTTACCGAGTCTCATGTGTGCGAAGTGCAAGTGGAGAGTTGAAAGTTCAGAGAAACATACTTCGGGTCGCAAGTCGCTGAAGGGCATGAGAAATCGCTTGCTGAAAATTCGAACTTTCATTACACGCCATTATATTATCCTGACAAGTTTACTACATTGAGTCCGAACTCTGACGTCACATGACACAGAAGAATCAGAAAATAGCCCGGACTCCCCACATCTTGGGGAGATTAAACGCATGCGCAAACAGTGTGTACCAGGTGCTCCTCCATTTTTCACGTGCGCCGGGGATGAGGCTACCGTGAATCCTTTCTTCTCAGCTTTTGTCATCTTGCCTCTGATAGTTTCTTGCCTATTTTGTCATTGGTCCCGCATAGCGGCATGTCAAAGTGGCACATCATCTGGTCCATGTTTATAATCTGTGTTGGTGGGATAGCCTATGCTTTTTGGATCATGATGATGTTCTTCCGAAAGTGTTGAAATTTTTCTGCGTAGTCTTTCGGCATTTTTGTGACGTGTTGGTAAAGCAGTGGTGTTTGACGCAGAATCTTTGCTTCCACCGACTGAGCCAGACATCACTCACACTAAAGGACTATTAGCCCCATTCCTCCTGCAATCTGCAAAGCTGTAGCTTTGAGCTGTTTGTTTGTTACGGGTCTCCCTTCTGACCTCTCATCCTTCAAGAACTCGAAGACCTTTTGATCAAGGTTGCCGGAAAGTGGACTCTTCCGCTGCCAAAGATGTCTTCGTTTCTCCTCTTTGCCAATGCTCCGCTGAAACAAGTTATTATACTGGCTCTCCCAGTCTCAGACTCACTTTCGATCAATGTGAAATTCCCTAGCTGTTTTCGACACGTTTCTTCCGTTGTTGTGATGTAACTCTACAATCATCAACTTGAATCCTACATTGTAGGAGTGTCTTCGCTCTGATGGTGGGGTCTTCAGAACTGATGATGGAGTTGATGTGAAGCTGGTCTTCTGACTACGTCCTGAGCAAAGTAGGTTGCTTTCAACCAAGCTAAGCCTAACTATCGTTGTCTGAACTCTGCTATTTTAAAAGATATACCGCATAGTGGGAAATTTTTGCTGGGTGCAAATTGTCGCGGTTTTTGCGGACAGACCTGCTTCCGCAAAAATAAGAACTGCAAAAAAATTAAGTAAGAACGGAAATTGTGATGTCATTATGTGCATACATTGATACGTATGAACTAGTGCCCGTGTGAACGAGACAAGTTTTCTACAGTCTGCCTGCCCTCTAAATGGTTGCTGTAGAGAACAATCAGCCTGCTACTATACAAAATGGCAACGAACCCATAAGAGATGCTCCAAAGTTGTCAAAGGCTTTTTTTCACAGCAAGGTTTGATATTTTTGTAATTGCGCAGACCTCCACATAAAGGAAGACTAGGCCGTTGTTGCACAAGCTTGCTTCTTCGCTTCATCGTTCAGTGTCGTTTATTCGGTTCGCATGTGGGGCGTGGGCATCAACTGGTATGGTCAGAGCATCATGCATTCGTTCCGCAAACATAAAAACCGCGAAAACTTCTTCTGAAGAGTCTGGACGCATTTCTGTGAAATTTTGCACCAGCAAAAATTTCCCGCTATACGGCAATGAATCAACATTACACAAAGTCGCTTAGTAGCTTCTTTCATAACCACGAGATGGATTTCTGCACATGCATATCGGTGAATGGGGTTAAAGGAGAACAGACTATGGGGCACATGGCTATGAAGATTTCGAGAATTTCGTGGTACTTTCTTGAGTGTGGGACAGCTGCATCAGCTGTAAAATCACCGATAAAAGAAAGCGTTCTGAGAAAGGCTTTGAAGTACCTTGTACCTACGTGTTTACCGAAAAGCTGTCTCATGTTCAAAAACTGACAGAATTGTTTCTGAGAAATTAGTTGTTTTATACTGTCTGATCATATA
Source organism: Agelas oroides (assembly GCA_949130485.1). Taxonomy (NCBI): domain Eukaryota; kingdom Metazoa; phylum Porifera; class Demospongiae; order Agelasida; family Agelasidae; genus Agelas; species Agelas oroides. Next base: position 4,381,488 of record OX422196.1, on the reverse strand, counting down.
TATTCAAACATTAATGATGGATTTAGCGTGCTGCTGGTTCTGAGGGGTGGGCATATCTTTGGGAGATAGCCACCCTACAAAACAACTTCTCTCCAAAAAGGGGGGTGGGTGTATTTTCGAGGGTGGGCGTATTCTCAAGAGATTACAGTACAATTTACTGCATTACAAGTGCTTTTAATCCCTGAATACCACAGCAAACCATATGTTATAATACTTATCTTGTTACTTATCACAGTGTCAACTGCCATCAAAAAAGTGCTTAGATGTCATGCACCATCACTGACCTTCTGTGACAAGACATGTGAAAGTTATTAGCTTTGTATCCAGGTTTTTTCACATAGTGCTTGCCACTTGTAGGACCTACTAACATTCACAGTACTGCAGGTGGCCAAAGTTTAAAACATGCAAGCTCAAGCCGAATAGAAACACAAAGCATGCCAACCTGTGATGAGTTTTCTCAGTTCTACAAGGCACTCATCAGCACCGTTTTTGCTTACCGCCTATACTTTGCATCCATGTAGCATTCATATTAAAGTTACTTTATAAAATGCCTATATCAAAATGTGGTATCATTTTGAATTACCACACTAATGACCAGTCAGATTAGTATTACACTTTTTTCCCAGTAAAGTATAAAAAAGTATAATACTGTAGCTATTAAGTATTAATGTTTTTTTTTTTAGCCGCAGTCTTGCAAAAGAATGTCCATGAGTAGAGCACCAGTCTTGGATGGGTGTTCTTTTAAGCATTTTTGCTTTTACCCACGAAAGAACGTCCATGTCATGCATGTCATGTTTTATACAGTTACCCAATGCCCTCAAAACAAATAATTGGACAAACATGAAGTACATTGGAGCCACCAGCCTTTGAAGTCTAGTCCTGACAGTACACATCACTCTGAATAGCAACATGTCACTGTGAGCATGGTGTAGCTAGCAAAGTGCAACCACATTAGCTACATCTATCTAAAAAGCCAGCTTGTAATAACCTTATGTGAAGTATATTTCTTGCCCCAGATATTTACATAGCGCTTAACTGCGATAGACGCCTATAGGCGTCACGGATACGCTTAAGCTTGCTAACAGCCGTGCACTGTGGTTAGAGTGGGGCCTCCCTTAGTAATATGTGAGGTTTCGTTCAGAAGCCTTTGAGGGGCGGAGTGAAGTAAGCGTGAGAAGCCAGTAGGTTGTCGATCAACTCGATTGCGAAAGTGACTTATTGGCCACGTTTTCTTCTCAACACCTATGAAGAGAGACACAACGCTAGCTACAGAGGTACAGCGGACCTCAGGCTTCATACCTATCAAGACAGTTCCGAGGCTACATCTCACTGTCAACGAGAAAAGCCAAAAATGGTACACACGGCAAGCAACAAACAAGCGCTCGGCAAAAACAGCTGCTGTGTGCTTCACAAACACTTACCTAGGTACAAATTAAGTGATAGGAAGCTTTTCAAATCCCTTTTTAAACTCTGTAGAGCTATGTTCAACTTCTCTGATGCTTATATTTTCAGATAAAGCTTTCATATTTGTTGACCTCACGTGGCATTAAAAAATTCCGCGTTTGGGGTAAATTAAATATTAAATTCCAATGAACTTAGCGTATAATCGGTTAAGGCTGTACTTCTCAAAAATCCACGAGCATACTCTATTAGTCACACAAAGCTTGCTTCAGGGTGGGTGCTCATTTGAGTAAACCATGCCCCAATACAGGAAATGGATCAAAAGTAGGAGGTGGGTACCCTTTTGTGAGACTATGGTACGTAGATACAATAAAGTGTTAGTACCTGCAAATTTTAGCAACACCAAGCTAGTATTTGTAGATAAGAATCACATACTTTGATGTAGTAGCACCTCCAATGAGCAGGGGGAGACTCATGCCAACTCTCTCCATCTCTTTGGCTACATGGATCATCTCATCAAGAGAAGGTGTGATCAGGCCTGACAAGCCCACTATATCTGAGGAGAGCAAATGAGTAAAATGGCAAGTCTGTGGGTAAAAATTGGGCTGTAGTCAATAAAAAAACAAACAGTGAAACGAAATGAAAAGGAAGTCACACCTGCAAAATTACAAATTCTATCTGTGTGCACACTGCAAAGTGTATATTTTCTCCTAGCTGTGATACAGCTCTATCCCAACATCAGTAAATTAGTGAGGTAAGACTAATTTGTTCCCTTGCTGTAGCAGTTACGTTCTTACATAGGTCTATAGTCATTTTGTTGCATGCTGACAGTTGACATCTTGAGTAGCTACCTAGTTCTCATCACTGGTGCTTTGTCTCTCTTTCTATACACTGAGTAGTTCACTACCCGCGGGTAGGAAACCTTCTCTTTTTTTCTATGAAACTTTATAAGCAACTTCTGCAATATATACATTAAATAGCAAAGTATAAGTTATAGTTAACAAACCTTTTGGTAAATGTACTAATTAATATTAAGAGATAAAGTAATGGAGTATGGTAAAGTGTTCCAGATTACTACAGCACGTGAGAAAAAGAAAGAGTTTGTGCGAGTCTGTGGCGGTATGAGTGTGAAAGGATGTGTGTATCTTGTGAAGTAATCAGTGTACATGTAATGGTGCATTAGGAAAGTCAACGAACTCATGAACAAGTTTATAAAGATGACACTTTTTGAGTAGTTTCCTCCTTTCAGCAAGTGGGGGTATTTTGATGACTGAGGGACACTTTAGTGATCCACAAAGTGGTATGTGCACTTACTATGTGAAGCTTTGAAGCCCAATGATACTTGTTCACCGTTTTGATATGGTCAACAACTTGGATACGTGAACTTTAAGCATGTGCTGGCATTTACAAATACATTATTGCAGTTCTGCATAAATTGGGAAATCCACACTGTTTAAAATTGCTAGTATATGCTATGAGAAATAGCTAGCAAAAAAAAGCTTACTTGATAGGGATCAGCTGTCTTATCAGCTCGTTACCTACACAAATCACACTGCTAGCTAGCACTGTCCAGAGCTAGTTAGCACACTTGTCACTTTGAACCTCAGAAACGAGAATGCTAACAAAGGAACAATTTCTGAACAGTGATGTATAAAGTTTTACGTGTGCAGTGACTTAAAACACTTTAACCACTGATATAACGCCTTTAGGCGTTGTCTGATTTTGGCTGCATGTTATCAGTCGCAATCCGTTTTGAAGATAGGTTTTGTGCTAGCAAAAGATAGAGGGAGGTGGGTGGGCATCTTCAAGACATGGCAGCTGCCTGGGTGGCTGTAGTGCTAGCTCCAAGCCAGAAGTGGAAATACAGACCAAAGAAGATATCCATAGCCTATAATAGGCTTCTAGTAAATAGCCTACAGTGGTTAAGTAGGTGCCACAAAATGAAGTTCTTTAGTGTTACCATATGGTGAACGAATGATGTCATGCTTGGGAAATTTTGTGTGTTAGTAGAACAGCCTTACTGCCAATGGTATGGTTTCTTTTCCAGACACAGATGGCTTTTCCAAATGAGTAAAAGGCTTTTCCTGAAGACTTGGAAGGTCTTGTATATATAGTAAAAAGTTTCTGAAGGTGTAGCCCTATCAGCGAGTCGGTACACTCTCTATATAAGGAAGGTGTGGACGTGCAATACATGCAAAAGAAAATAAAAGTGAAGGTAAATATACAAAGCCCCATCCCTGCATCTTTTTCACACTAGAGTACCTGCAGTGTAAGATGATGTGTGGATAGGGCTATAACTATTTACTTCAATTTTATATCTCCCCTGCATACTTTTTGGCGTGACATCCCTGCATCTTTTTACATTTCTTATTTTCCTGTTTCTGTACTTTTTTGATGTTAATCTCAGTTACAGTTAGACCTAAATAATAAGGATATTTTTTTCAAGTGTAACCACAACCCTCTCAGGGGACTTAAGGCCTGGGTCCAGTACTTTTGACCTGATCCATGCTTGTTGTTGGACATGAAGACACAGGTAAAAAAAAGTACAGAGAATTTACTTTATGTCAGCCCCACCCATCTACTTGTCCCTTGACCACACTTAGGCCACACCCCCTGCTCCTATACAGGAGGGGGCGTGTTCTTCCTAGCTTCCCTAAGTACACTTGGAAGTTCAAGGCGGAGGTCTTAGCGATGGTCTTAAGCTATCTGAACAGTATGTATGTGTTTTACGTGATGTATGCTGACATTCCATCGGGTGGCTTCTCAATACGACATACGACCTTCATAACTATATAAACCGGCAATTTCTGCAGGTGTGGAAGCCATAGTTAATCAGCTTGTAGATATTATTTTCAAAAGTCACCTGACAGAATAGTACATCTTTCCCAACCTCTATAGTGCTACAAGAATGGAACTTGCATACGGTGGCGTTTTGTGCTCCGCCTTTACACAACTCGCTACATCACCCCTTCGTGCGGCCATTTACCCAGCACGCCATTGTCACGCGCATGTGGCCATTTGATCACGTGCCTTATGCAGCTTTTGCTTCAAAGTAGCTTACAACTACTACATGGGTACCTAGCTAGTCTGTTTACCATTCTAAGAGCACTGAATAAACCATCTCGAGGTGTCAGCAAAATTACTACGGATAGACTAAGGTGGTTTCCAGAAGTCAGCAACATTTGTTCGGTATTGGTCATCTTTCTGTTTATACCACAGTCACCTAACATAGGATTCGACAATTTCGCTGTCAGTATAGCTTAACCAGTCGCTGCAAACTTGTGCAAAGGAGCAACTAAGCAGAAATAGGAAACAACGGCTAAAACACGGCCAAAACTAGTATTCTAAGTCATGTGATTATTACGGAAACCACAAAACCACATGCGGCGTGCGTACGCAATCTTGGTGTGCGCGCGAGAAAAACGGACCCAGGCCTTAAGTCCCTTGAGCTAGAACACAGTAGTGGTTCCAAGCATGTAATATGCCAGCTGGAATCTGATGAAGGGCCAAACACTCTCCACACCACATTTTGAGCCCTTTGTGAATGTGGTGCACACTTTTCATGCATGTGTGCTTGCAAATGTGAGTACTCATGGGTGAATCTGAAAACATGTGTGCTTGTAAATGTGAGTACTCATGGGTGAATCTGAAAACATGTGTGCTTGCAAATGTGAGTACTCATGGGTGAATCTGAAAACATGTGTGCTTGCAAATGTGAGTACTCATGGGTGAATCTGAAAACGTGTGCTTGCAAATGTGAGTACTCATGGGTGAATCTGAAAACATGTGTGCTTGCAAATGTGAGTACTCATGGGTGAATCTGAAAACATGTGTGCTTGTAAATGTGAGTACTCATGGGTGAATCTGAAAACATATGAAAGAGTGCTTACCCCTAGTCTGGTGAACATGCAAGGTGCACAGCTTGTGGGTGCAAGACTATAATATGTGTCTTAAAAATCACAAATACGTTTCTGTGGATAAAATGAAAAGTTTCTGGAGTTTCACTTTAGTCTTCTGAAGCTTCATTTCACTTTTTTATGTTATATTTTCGAGCATAACCGCACCCCAAGTGGAAAGAAAACGGTGACTGGGGTGCAGGTGGTAAATGCATCCCAAGCGCAAAATATTGGGTGTAGGTGGCAGTCCATTTCGTCTTGCCCGTAACAGACCATTAAGCAGATCCACTGAGGCACACACTTCCAGGTGGTGAGCAAGCAGCAACAAAGGTTGTGCCAACTGGTAAAATCAACTGCTGAGCTGGTATAGTATGTTAGCTGTTATCTAGTAACAAGTGGTTAAGTGCTAAATGTGGTTTTCACATCTGTTGTGATATACACTAGCTGGGTATTAAAACTGCACATGGAGCTTAGGTGTACACCGAGCATGTGACAGGTCCCATGCACAGTAGTATGTACACACACACACCAATGCTTGTCAATCCTGATGTATGAGAAAGAATCAAAGAAAAAGGTACTATATATTTAGTTTGGAGGTAAGCAATTATTCTGAGTAGCTATATAGTATGTATTAGTGCAGCAGTGTGTCTGTGCGAGGAAAGCTGGTGTGACCTAAGAGTCAGTGGCAGAAGATGGGCTATTCTAACAGTGACTTGAATGCAGGTGGCTTGGATGCAGGCAAACAAATCAGCTTGTTCTGGCATAAATGAGTCATTAAGCTAACTCACGAGGTACACATAATGTCGAAGCCTAGCTAAATTAGGCCAAAAGTGGAACAGGGGATCGGAGTTAGGTACACAATCCAGCTCCTAATAATAAGCATAGGTATTACATGTAGAGAGAAGCGAAGCTAACTTGGTTTGCTATTGGGAATTTAACCCAAGTTAAATGATGTTAACACATGAGGGGAGATGGCACGTGCAGGGGCGGAGCAGTGAAGTAGTGAGGTGCCAAAACAGCTCATAACGACTAGTCGAGAGTCACAGTTCCAAGTAAACATGTGCAGATGGCAACTCCCCGCAGCACCCCTAACAATGCCCCTAACAGGGAGGGACAGGCTCGACGCCGACGACGACCGGCCCCGCCAATCTCCCGACCAACTCAGCAGCCTAGACTCTCTCCTCCCTCTGCCGGCTCTGGTCACAGCCGTTGCTCAGTCGACAGTGAGCATCATGGAGCGAGCCCTTGACCAACATTTCACCTCTTTCCTACGTCAACAGCAGTAGTTGGTGTCGGCGGTGCAGGCGTCTCTTCCCTCATCGTCTTCTAGCCCGCCGACAGGTGAGGGTGGGATCAGGCATGGGATAAAAGTAACCAAAGGGATATGGCGTGTGGTGTAGGGACACAAAGGGTTGAGGGTCAGTACGGTGTGTGCATGAATCTGTGTCATATCCCTGGTGGGGAAGGAGGGCACAAGCAGTTTATGGTGAACACTGAATTAGTATGGAAGGGGTAGGGTGGCAGCCCCACGGGGAAAGTTATGTGAGCACATCCAACTATCACCTTCCCTAGGACCACCCAGCAACACACTGGCAGGGGGTCCCCCAGAGAGTGCCACCCCTCAACCACAGATTCCTCCAGCCGCTATTCTGAGGTCCATTCCCTTGATAACCAGCACATCCACAACCTGCTTGCAATCAGCACGGCAGAGAACAGCGGGACATTAGTTCCCTCAAGATCAATGGCCACCCCAATCCCGGCCATAGCTGAACTTCCCAAACAAACATCTCCAGTGGTATTGGCATCATCCACACCCCCAATACTACCGAAGGTAGCGGAGCGGATATGGAAGGGCGAATAGGTCGCAATGTCAGAGCTGCTTCCTGAGAGGCTCACGGAACCCCCAGAAGGGGAGACGAAGAAAGATGATAAGAGAAAGGCGACAAAGTGGCCAATTCAGTCAATAGCAACGTGGTCACTGGGATTCTCAGTGTACATGGGGGTGATGGCAGTGAAGCATCTCGAAAGAGTACCAGACTTGGCAGCGTACATGGCCCAGATCATCCAGGCAAGCTGGCAGTTTAAAGGAACACCATGGCAAGATTATGACACCCGGTTCCGGATGCAGGTAGCAGCAGCCAAGCGTCGCCACTTAGAGGTGGTGGACACCTCCCTGTGGGCAATCATGTTTGCAAAAGCAGAGCCAAGAGAGGAGTGTAGGCACTGTCATAGCCTGGACCATGAGTCAGGAGACTGCATACAGGAGCCCACAGCAGAGTCAAAAGGGAAGGAACCAGCAGCCAAGCGACACAAGACGTCACAGTGAAGAGTCAAAGTTGGACTGCTTCAACTACCAGACCGGTCGCTGCCGGAGAGGAGCCCAATGCAGATTTCGTCACTTGTGTGAGTGATGTGGAGCAAACCACCCTGGATATCGATGCACTCCCAGAAGAGCAGGACGTCCTTTTCCCATGAAGGGAAGAGGGGGCATTATTGAGTACAAATACCTTAATCCATGCACCTCTCAACGTGATTCATGCCATAGGAGTAAGACCCAAGTAAATCTATAGTGTTACAGCAACAGCCAACCCTGTCATCGTCGAATGCATATCATCAAACTGTTACACGTAGTAGTACGGCACATCTGGAAAAAAAACTCTGATTGGTACCATCATTTCATACCTCCATGCCAGCCTCCCAGCTTCCCAAATCCGGTGGACAGCTGGCAAGAGTCCCCGTGTTGTGGTGACGACGAGTGCAATGTTCCAGATGCTCAACCTCAGAGAGGTAGCACTGAGACCATGGAGGTCGACCGAAACTTACACATCACAAATGGGCTTCCTGATCCCCTTCCGGGTTCACTTTGGCTCAACCTAGTAATGAACTGCATCCAGCGGGTCAAGGCCCACCCACCAAAGGTCAAGCTACCGGTGACCCATCTTGTGTTGCATCGCTTGCGGAAAGTCTTCCTGTCGGCTAAACAAGGCCATGATGTGCACAGCATGTTGCGTACAATTCTATGGTTTCCTCCGGACAGCCGAATTCAGAGTTCCTAATGGAAAGTTTGATTCGTCCAGCCACCTTGCCATCAAGGACGTGGCAGTTGACTGCCACACTGCCTCCTCACTGCTGCAGATTCGGATAAAAATGTCTAAGACAGATCAATACAAACACGGAACCTTTGTCTACATGGCCACCACCCACAATGAGCTCTGCCCGGTAGCTGCAGTGCTGTCCTACCTATTCCACCACCCCTCTGGAGAGGGCCCCCTGTTTCCAGTTTAGCGATGGGTCTCCATTGACGAGGGTGACATTTGTGTCGGAGTTTCGCCAGGCCCTCTCATCCGCCAGAGTCCAAGCGGACGGATACACTGGACACTCATTTTGGATTGGCGCAGCCATGACTGCAGCGGCGAAGGGATCCCAGACAACTTGATAAAAGCCTTGGGTTGGTGGACCAGTGAGGCATACCAAGTCTACATCCGACTCCTGAGGGAGCAACTGGCCTCGGTTACAGCCATGCTTACTCTTGTGTGTGTCTAGGCTTTATATGTAGGTTGTGCCACACCTCTTTGTTTCTTTGTTTCATTTTGTTTTTATTTTTGTTCTGGCTGTTGCACTGGATGATCCCTATGTGTACTCTCCCTCGATTTTGTGAAACATGATAATGTGTAAACAGAAATCTTTTGCATGAAGACAGAGGCAGGTATTTACATCCAGTGTAGGGTAAAGTGGGAAGCCAGATATGCTACTGCTGTGGGTACGTAGGACTTAGGGAGTAGTTGAAATGGTCCTCATAAGTGGGCTGTAAGTAACCAAACAGTGGCCAAACCAGATAAGGGAACCCCTGGCACAGTCAAACACCCAAGTTGAAGCTAGCTTTTGACTATTAGACATTCTGGGAATGATTCGGCGACAGTTGGGTTTGTGGTGCAGTAGTGAAAATGGCTAACAAAGTATTTTAAAAACATGTATCAGCATTATGTTCTTAGATTGCCTACTCTGGAGGTTAAAGTGTGCTATTTGTTCAAATGCCAAATATCAAATACAGAAAGAGCAGCTAACCTGCATTTTCTTCAACTGCAGTTTTCAGGATTTTATCACAAGGCGTCATCACTCCCAGATCAACAACCCTGAAAGATAAAATCAAAAACATTCAATACTCCCTACATTGGTATCATATCAGTTATGGTGTCATGTGGGTCATAATGCACACGGGCTTGCTGCAGTTAAGAGTGATGCAAGTCACCCAAAAAGGTACACAGATGCCTATCAGAGAAAGTTTCTATACAGGGATGGTGCAGACATGCAACAAATGCCATACCACTTGACTACAAATACGCTAAAAGATTATTTAAGCATCCATACTTCCTCTTTGAGTGTGTTTTTATAATCAGCAAGATTCACAGAGTAGCTCAAAAGCCTTAGGAAGACAACAAAATGCAAAAGTGTGTGGTAGCAAAAGTCAGACCACTTTGTTCAACAATGATAACTAGAAAGTGGTTCAAGTAATTACCATCATTTTATCATGAAGCCGATGCTAATCACAGTGTGCAGCTCTACGACCACTAAGTATCTTCATAACTTCAAATTCACCTTGGTCAATAAAGTTATTCACAGCATTCTGCAGCTGCTTTCTGTTGTGTAGGATTCCATTTTCTAATTTTGTACGGATGTGCACGTTTCCCAGACCAGAAACTCACAATCGTCAGTCTGGAAACGAGACTAGTGCACACAGTTAGGTAACCGTTAAACTTGTGTTAAATTGCGAGTTTAGCATGTACACACAGTCAGTTCCCACAGTAATGGGTGAGGCTCACCGACACTACATACGTAAGGTGTTGCATTCTGTCTGTTGTTTGTGCTAACATCACTGTCAATAAACAGTGTACGTGAGTGTAAAAGATATGTAGCTAGGCAGTTGATCCAATGTCTGAATACAATATTCATTCTGCCTACTAAAAACCAATTATTGTCTACTTAACAAACAAAAAAATACCTAACATTACATCTCTTCACCAAGAAGCTTGAAAAGGGTGCTTGCTAAACAGGGAAAGCCACTTCTTTACTCCAAGACTCTGTATCCCAATGGAGTCTTGGGTTGTGGTTCAGACGTGCTGACAAAGAAAAAACCTACTTTTGTGACTGACATAAAAAGAAATTTGGTTAACCCATGGACTATTTACCTGAATCAAAGGGACTATGTCATGCGGACCACCAAATTCGAAGGAAATACTACAGAGACCGTTAACTTCCGAGCAGTGAGTCATCCAGGGATTGAATGATTGACAAACTGAAGCAACGGTTCACAATAATTTCAACTGTCTTTTTTTTCTAACAATCTCACCCCTACACAGTCCACATGCAAACCTCAGCCTTCACATACAGTTTATTCTACCTCCAAAATCAGATTAATAATTACAAGCAGACAACTAAAAGTACAGTTTGTGTAAACTATGATTACGCACCGGTTGCAATACAGCTGTAATTCAGTTTTGCGGCAACAAGTCCGCAAAATTCCCGGGAAAATCTTAGCACATTACTGAACAGTTTTACGAGTTTGCTCAGCCACAACTTGCTAGTAGCACTTAGTTATACAAATAGCATACAGTCAAAGTGATAACAAACGTGTAAAGAAATTCACGGAGTTTTTCGACGTACTGCCCATATTTGTACCAACAATTGAAAAACGCTCAACGCTGAAAATGGTCCCAGGGGCACTCGCAAAAGTGCTTGTATCTCGGAGAGTATAATAGGTATGAAAATCGGACTTTTTGTAAGCTATATTAAATGGCCAGGAGAGCTAGGCAGCGTTGCCTGTGTGTTCATAGCATGTTTTCTACCGTTTGTACGTTTGTTCCTGCGAGGCCATTTTTTTCCAAAATTGTACGCTTCATATTTCCCGTGGAATCTGAGCTTTTTTATTCTAGCTCGAGTATGTTACACTGCTGATTGTAATGTACTCACACTGTGACGATCGTCTTGTAGCTCCACTTTGCCCCTATTTGTACCACAAACCAAAGATGGCCCATATCTGAACCTGAATCTTGCGAGCAAGCACTACCTCTACCACCATACGAAGCAGCCAGCAGAAATAACAGCGCCATGAACTTACAGTAGACAGATCTCTCAACACGCCGCGTACGTATCGTCTTGTTAACTGGGAGATACAGTGTTTGAAAGTTCACCGTGCGATGAGCTCATTACTTATTCATACCTGATTTGATGACGTCATGCGGTTACGCGGGTGGAATAAATTTCGAGGTCTACGTGTAGACTGTACACGTGCTTTTTTGATTTTTAAAACTATTTATTAAGTGTTTGATCCTGCATATGCAAGACATACGTAAATGAGTCATAAAACCCATCAATTGGGAGCATTTTCCCTCAGCTAGAATTGAACATAAGTGTAACGTAGTCGGAGCGACAAGGCACAGGTTCGCCAATCTGCCACCCGAGCGATGGGTAGCCGGTAGACCAACAACAACTTAAAGGTTATTCTAATTCACAAGATCGAACTGAACTACAGATTTCTGGTGCTCCTTATATACTCAAAAACTAAAAATGATTTAAAGCTAAGAGTGATACAGAACTCAATCAGAATGAGATAATATCCTAACTGAAGTGCTGAATGTACAGGAAATTGTATACCTATTTGGATTGACAGAGATCAAAATATGAACTAGGTGAAAGAGGTGTAAGTGAAGCAATGAACTTTACAAAAGAAATGAGGTAGGAAATTGACCTATACAGGACTGACTAAATTAGGAATGGTACAGAAAATAACCAAATAAGTACATGTCAGCAAGGAGCACCAGCACTGCACATTACCTCTAATAACACCACAACATCCTAAGAAATGCAATAGATAAGAGATTAGTTCTACCAGTCAGTTAGATCACACACCACTTTGCTACAATAAGTTCAGTACTTTATGTGGTAGTCTCAAATTGAACATTACTCCATCATGTACTTGCGTACTGTGTTTGGAGTGCTGTAGCACAGAACTTCCACTAAACATGGGGCTCATATGCCCTTAACTCATTGCATGCAGAAATAATTTACACGTTACAGTTTAGCAATACGAAAATTGTCAGTCAGTTTGACAAGTGTGCTAGTAAGCCCTGGGCAGTGCCAGTGGCTTGATTTGTGTAGTCTGGACTAGTTTATCTAAGTGGCTTATCACTGCCAAGTAAGCTATTTCTACTTGTTTGAAGCCATTCTCTGCTTGCTAATACATTGTAGCTGACTAGCTCGGATATGTACAGCTCTTATAGCCAGTTTCCAAGTTGTTTGAAGGTAGAACTCCTATGTACCGCAAGTTAAAACTGGAGGCTGTTTGCTCTCTGTGTTTGGGTAAAAGCTTCATGTCCGACCACCTTGGCTAAACTCATGATCATCCGCAAACTAGTATTGCCCTCTTCCTGTATTTCCAAAGTGATGATGTTAGTCAAAAGGTGTGGTCTAGACTCATTACTACTTAGGGCCTACCCCAAGTCTAGTTAAGATTGAATTTAGTTCCATGGTAAATGGTGAGTTGTATTTGACAGGCTACACAAGTGGGCTACATAAGTGGCCTTCGTGTGGGCTAAGTGGCAATTATTGGACCACATACTTAGCAAAATTACATTGTTCGGTTATTACTAAACCAGTGGACAGTCCCGTTTCTCCTCAAAGCAGCTGTGTGCAATGAGTCACTGAATGTTCTGCACTACAACACTTTGAATGCGGTAACATGATCGGAATACACAATTGAATAATGTTCAACTTCTACCCAGGACTATCACATGTACAAGACAAGCAAAGTGAAATAGTGCTTTGACAGCTACAGTCACGAGGCAACTGTCACCTCTCATATCTCACAGTGGTACAAAACCTGCTCAGTGTGGACACATGAAAACCTATCTGATGATACATTCAAAAGTGTGTACTTCTGGTACCAGAGAAAATTCTGCTGCAGACCATGGTTTACTGCCACCCCGACTGACTACCAGTGTACATTGGTACCCAATACACTCTCTATACACAAGCAGAAGCTATTCAGGTGGCTACATAAATTAACGACACACAATACTAACTTGTAATTGTTGCAGCCAAGGACGACACCCACAATGTTTTTCCCAATGTCATGGACATCTCCCTTCACTGTTGCCAGGACAATAGTGCCCAGGTAGCGGGACTGAATAATGAAGAAAGAGGGCATAGAAAAGTTCAAAAATCCAGTAGGAATAAATTAATTTCATTCATGTGACTTATAACCACCAATCAGATTTCTCTTAATTTGGTATCAATTTTCCTATAATAAGGTCCTTCATGAGATTCTAGTGTCAAGCAAGACGTCATGTAATTTTTTCAGTGGACAGATAGTTGAAGAATGACTGTTGGGAATCCAGACTTGATGCTTTGACACACAATTGGGACATTGTTATACTGCATCATTTTACAGTGCTGCAGTGTAAATGGCTTCATTCTGCACATACATGGCTAGGTCTAGTCTGATTCCCACAACTGTTTGTCTGTCTATATACCTTGACCCTGAGTGTGAACCAAAAATTAAAAGAAAGGGGAAAGTGGCTTTCAAGCCACTATTAAATGGCAAGGTGGCCCTTTCCCAGGCTTTGCTCAAGCCTTCTCTGCGCTTATTGTTCGAAAAAAACCTGCCAGAACGAGCTCCTACTAAACACAGCTATGTGCACTGTCGATTTCGTAACTACGTACATGGGCATATCGATGATCCACCTACACTCAATTAAGTCCTCTCTACCTTCTCTCTACCCTCTTCGTCATTCACGTGATAAATTATTCTAGGCCCTCTATCGCTTTTCCATACTGCAAGCGACAGAATGCTGGGCAGGGCCTGGGAACGAGACTACTCAACAGGTCAGTGTAAACGAGATGATTGTCACATTTTTATAGGTGAATGTACTTAACTCATTGCATGTGGAAAGCCACTTTAGTGGTGTGTAAATGACTATATGCATTTACCATGTGAAGCTAAGAAGGCTAGTGAGATTTGAGGGGATGCCTCTCCATGTTGCTAGTAACAAGGCTAGGCCACATATTTTGAATGACATCAGCGTGCTAAAAAGGCAGAAGGAAGGGACTGTAAGGTTGTGAACTCTGAACTCTGAACCCTGACCTAGAGACTTAGTCACATGTATCATGTATCACTCTTATGTGTGAACCCAATCTCGTGGCATCTGTAACCTGCTGATCAGCTACCATTGTTTGCCTATTCATTCTGTTATTGCATCTGTCCTTGTTACTGTTCATCTGGGAATCGCTGGCCTCCCTACATGGTGCTGCGAGCAGCTGCTCTCTAATCATTGCAGCCCTGAAATGTCACATCAAAGGTCGAGTCAATGAGACCATCGAGAGACGAAGCCTTTGTCGACAGACACAGCAGGTCGGCGAATCATTTGATGACTACCTTGTATCCCTCCGCGAGCTCGCCAAGACATGCAACTTCTGCAATAATGACTGCAATAATGACTGCCTCCAAAAGGCTCTACGCGACCAGATCATCGAGGGCCTGCTTGACGGGGAAATCATCCAAGAACTGTTGCAGGTGAAAGACCTCCCACTTGACCAAGCCATCACCAAATGCCGTGGACTGGAAGCCGTTAAGAAATCCCGACAGGACATTCAAGGGACGCCAGAAGTCAACACATTCAAACACATCCTCCTGCTACCCGTTCTAGCACCTGCCCTGGATGTGGCAAGGCCTTTCACGAAGAAGGACACAAGAAATGCCCTGCCTTCAACCAAACCTGCTACAGCTGCGGTAAGTCAGGGCACTTTGCCAGGGTGTGCTCACGGAAACACTCCAGTGCAGGACAGTATCGCAAACCTGCCACCCCTCATGCACAAGCTCTCAGTATTAATGAGTTACCCGTTGTTGAGCTCTCTGAATTAGCCCACGGACCTGCCACCCCAGCCCCAGCTGTCAACATGCAAGTGCCATGGACAGGGTTCCCTCGACATCTTACCAGACTCAGGGGCAGAGATTAGTGCTGCAGGACCCCAATTCGTCCAAGCACTTGGGGAGTACATGGATAACCTGGCCCCTCCAGCATCTGTCCCAGGGCTGTCAATGGCTCCATCCTACACCCAGTTGGGAAGCTCCCACATGTTGCCTTCTGTGTCAGTGGCAGAACAGTTCATGATGATGTCCACATCTATGACTTGATCGCCAGTGCACTGATCTCTTGGGCCACAGCAAAACAGCTTAGCATCCTACCGGAGTGCTATCCTGAGCCAGCAAGGCAGATCCATGCCATGCATACCCGTCACAACACTAGCAACCCCCTTCCAACCGCTGATCAGATCATGGCAGAATTTCTATCAGTGTTCGATGGACAAGTTCGTACGATGCCAGGGGAGCAATTCCACATTTCTTTGACAGAGGATGCCCGCCCTTTCTGTGTGACCACCCCTCGTAGCATTCCATTTGCATACCGTGAGAAGTTGAAACAAGAAATTGACCTCCTCGTTGACCAAGGAATTATCACCCCTGTGACCGAGCCCACTGACTGGTGCGCTCCCATCGTCATAGCTCCCAACAAAGGCACAGATCGCGCTACCCTTCTGTGATGCCAGCTGAAGCAGTCACTGACATTCACCAGTCACAGGCCAAGTTATTCACTGTGTTTGATGCAGTGTTGTTTTAGTTAATCAAAACTATAACTAAATCTGTTTTAGTAGCGTAGAGGCTCCATTATCGCCACTGCACGTGAGGTGCGTATTATCGCCAACACATTATATTTGCAAATCGAGGGGACTTACTTTTGTTTGCGCACGCTCAGTAGATACTTTAGGCCACGTGCTTCATTTAGGTAGTTTCTCTCTCGCTGGAGCTGCTTCTGAAAACCAACAAGCCGATTTTTGCGCAACAGCCACCAAAATCCTCTTTGATACGTCCCAAGGCAACGGAGTAGAGCTACCTTTGAGGTTAGTTCTGACATGCAATTTTATTACTCGAACTCTCTAGTTTGCTGGATGTGTGTTTTGTGCGCAATTTACCCATGCTTTGGTAGTGTACGTGTTTGAGAGTTATATATTTCTTTTTGGACATTAGAAATGGCTCAGAGTAAGGAGAAGCGCAAGCAGTGGAAGGAGGAGGACATGGTTTCGGCTATGGAGGCAGTTTCCCAGGGAACATCGGTGTCAACAGCAGCAAAGGCCTTCGATGTACCTCGAAAGACACTCGATGATCGTATCAAAGGAAGGGTGAAACATGGAACGAAACCAGGCCCAGATACTGTTCTGACTGAGGAGGAGGAAGCTGCCCTCATGTCCTACCTGGTGTACGTATATGGCCCAAAGAGGATTTCCTCTCACAAGAACAATGACCATAGCGTTTGCGTGGGCAATTGCCAAACGTGCTGGCACCGCTGACAGATTTAATCCAGACTTAGGACCCGGTAAGCACTGGTGGAGTAACTTCTGCAAGCGGCACCCTTGGCTTACTTTGCGGAAAAGTGATAAATTAGATCGAAGCCGTGCAGAGTGTTTAAACCCGGAGGTAGTAGGGGAATATTTTGATCTCCTTGATAAGGTACTTACTGATAACAATCTAAAGGATGCCCCAAGGCAGATATATAATTGTGATGAAACTTTTCTACCCCTGGATGGCACAAGAGAGAAAGTAGTTACACTTAAGAATACAAAGAATGTGTATGCCCAATCACATGGCACGACCGAGCACATTTCGATGTTGTGCACTGCATCAGCTGCTGGCTTTCCCCTTCCACCAATGATAATATACCCTAAAGCATACCCAGGCGGGGCATACACTTTTGAGGGTCCAGACGATGCTCTTTATGGGAAAAGTGAGTCTGGGTATGTAGACAGTGAGCTGTTTATCAAATGGATGGAAAAGATTTAAAGTTTGCTGTGCCAGAACGACCTATAATTCTATTTGTTGATGGGCATAAGTCACACGTAAACCTTGATGTCGTAGATATGGCTAGAAATAATGATGTAATACTGTTCTGCCTACCGCCCCACACTACACATGCACTTCAACCTCTTGACGTTGCAGTTTTCAAGAGCTTCAAGAATCACTTCTCCAAAGCTGTGAAAGCTCTGTCATTTGCTAAGAAAAACTTTGTAGTGTCGAAACGTGACTTTGCTCGAGTAGTAAAAGATCCCTTTGAGCAAGCTTTTTCCATACCAAATGTAAAAGCTGGCTTTCGTAAATCTGGAATTTCCAGTAATGTAGTTGATCAGAGCAAAATGCTTCCATCCACTCTTCATGACTTGAGTGATGCAAGCTCCTCAAGTCAGACTGAACCGTGTGGGTCATCCAATGAACCATCACCCTCTTCAAGTAGAAGGTCGATGACACCTGCCCTTTTCTCATCTACTAGCTCAGACTCTGTTGCTCCTATGTCGACACCTGCCCTTTTCTCATCTCCTAGCTCAGACTCTGTTGCTCCTATGTCGACACCTGCCCTTTTCTCATCCCCTAGCTCAGACTCTGTTGCTCCTATGTCAACACCATCCTCTCTTCATTCCCCTGGCTCAGACAACTCAATTTCTATTCCATCTACAAATAGTAATAGTTCATACACCTTAACATGTGATCCCCCCACCACCAACTCTGGCTCAAATGATTGTTCAGATGCTGAATCGTCAGTGTTAGCACCCAATACTCCCTCCCCTATTGTTAGTTCATCTGGAATAGATTCCTCTCAAGAAGCTAATCCAACAACTGTAGCTAATACTCCACCAGATAGTGCACCATCTTCCACAGGTATTATGAATCCGTTGGTTCAAGCAGGATTGATTCCAGCCCATCTGGCTGATATCCTTGCAACCCCTCCTGCAAATGCTGCTACTCAAAGGCGGGTACGTAGAATAACCAAGGCAAGGGTATTGACAGCAAGAGAGTATGTGGAGATGATGGAGGAGAAGGAGAAGAAGGAAAAAGAAGCTGCGGAGTTGAAACAGAAGCGGAAAGAAGAAAGGGAGCAAAAGAAGCTAGAGAGAGAAAAGGAAAAAGAACGAAAGACGCAGGAAATGGAGCAAAGAAACAAGAGAGGGAGAAAAAAAAGTTAGAGAAAGAACAGGAAAAGGAAAGAAGGAAACAGGAAATGGATCAGAAGAAACGAGACAGGGAACAGAAGCAGCAGGAAAAGGAGAGAGCTGAAAGGAAGCGCAAGTGTGCTGAGAAACTGCAGCAAGCTCCAAAGTCCAAGTACAAGTGTACTACAGAATCAGATGACAGTCAGTCAGACTGTGAGTGCGTCCCAGAGTCTAGTCGACCATCCCGGAAGATACGACTTCCATCACGATTTCGTGATAGTAGTGATGCAGATTCAGATGATGATGCCGTTCTGTGTGATCTGTGCCAGGCTAGAGAGCCAGAGGGATGCAAGCAAGTTTTATAGTTCTGGATTGATTGTGATTCTTGTGGAAAGTGGGTGCATACGTATTGTGCCTTTGGACGGAATAATGTCACTCATCAGTATCTATGTGAGCATTGCATTCAATTTTGTTAAGTCATGGTGTATAAGACCTGCCTCTTACCTTCATAATTCTATGTGTTGTATACCTACCTGCCTCTTACCTTCATAATTCTATGTGTTGTATACCTACCTGCCTCCAGTGTACTGTTTGACCCAGATTTTGCCTCAGTTTAGCTTTGTCTGTCTTTGTTTTGTTCCTAGTATGCAGTTTTGTACAGTTTGATCAAGTGTTTGCCTTGGTTTGACTTTGTTTATGCCTAAGTTGTAGCTTTCTGTCAGTTTACGGGGGTGGTGGTAATTGGGGGCATTCCCTTATTATCGCCATCTGGGTTCAGAGGTGAATTCATTTCCGTAGTCTAGAGGGGGGTGGAGCTAGGTAACGGCAAGTCTGTAAGCGCGTAGGAGGGGGTTGTCCCTACCTTGCGTGGTTGCCACAGTTGCAAATTTGAGTACTATGTGTGCGTGTGTAGTGCCAAAGACTGCAGAGCGGCGATAATAGGAGTCTTTACGCTAAGCCTCAAAAAATTTTAGTTAACTGTAACTGTAACAAACTAGAGCTAAACTACAACTAACTAAAACTTTTAGACTTACCCTGTAACTACAACTAAACTACCATGTTTTTGCAATAGTGTTTTAGTTCCAGTATATAGTTGTAGTTGCAGTATTGTTTTAGTCTTATATAGACATGCTTGTAATCACAGCCTTGAGTGCACCTGTGGAAAGAGTTTTTTCTACGGCAGGGGTGGTAACTTCTGGTAGAAGGAATCACCTTCAAGACAAAAATCTGGAACGTGAAGTACTAATCAAGAAGAATAGAAACTATCTTTGATGCAACAATGGCTCTTTGTATTGCATTCATGACTTAGTTGCTGCGGCAATGGCTCTTGTACTCATGACTTAGTGCTGTGTTTTTGTATTGTACTCATGACTTAGTTGCTGCGGCAATGGCTCTTGTACTCATGACTTAGTGCTGTATCTTTGTATTGTACTCATGACTTAGTTGCTGCGGCAATGGCTCTTGTACTCATGACTTAGTGCTGTGTCTTTGTATTGCATTCATGACTTAGTTGCTGCGGCAATGGCTCTTGTACTCATGACTTAGTGCTGTATCTTTGTATTGCATTCATGACTTAGTTGCTGCGGCAATGGCTCTTGTACTCATGACTTAGTGCTGTATCTTTGTATTGCATTCATGACTTAGTTGCTGCGGCAATGGCTCTTGTACTCATGACTTAGTGCTGTATCTTTGTATTGCATTCATGACTTAGTTGCTGCGGCAATGGCTCTTGTACTCATGACTTAGTGCTGTGTTTTTGTATTGTACTCATGACTTAGTTGCTACGGCAATGGCTCTTGTACTCATGACTTAGTGCTGTATCTTTGTATTGCATTCATGACTTAGTTGCTGCGGCAATGGCTCTTGTACTCATGACTTAGTGCTGTGTCTTTGTATTGCATTCATGACTTAGTTGCTGCGGCAATGGCTCTTGTACTCATGACTTAGTGCTGTGTTTTTGTATTGTACTCATGACTTAGTTGCTACGGCAATGGCTCTTGTACTCATGACTTAGTGCTGTGTTTTTGTATTGTACTCATTGTCTTGTATATTGTGTGAGTAACTGTAACTGTAACTACAACTATAATCAAAACTACTAGTGAGATGATTCATCATTGTGGGGCGAGCCTGAGTAAGCAGCAAATTGCTAATTTGTCATGGCACACAGCAGGAATTGTCATTGTCTACTGTTAAATGAGCGTAATAAGCTAAACTTGATGATGCATAAGTAGATAAGTCTTCACCAGAGATAGCTAAGTATCGCATATGCCAGCCATTTCTACAGCCAGGGCAGCTAATGTGGCTACACATGCATGTACTAAGCTTTACACCAAAATGATGGGGAAATTTCTGGCGTTTATGAGTGGCGTTTATGCGTGGTCCTTACCTGAAGCGTCGGACCTCAACCACCGTCCGTATTAAATTGGTACTGCCTATGAGCGGCCTGCCGTTGATGGTAGGCAGAAGCACAAACCAGAAGTTGCCACGCGTGCTTCAACTTCAGTTGTCTTCGCTCCGGGTCGCCGAGGCTGCACTCTGACATTGTCCCCAGGTTCTCTCCTCGATCTTCGTGAAATATTTAAATGTGCCGCGCTCATTTAAAATTTACGGTAAGTGGTCGGTCCAAGCAAGCAAGCAAGCAAGCATAGATAGATACACACACACATGCGCAATGCAGTCACGCTAGTGTGGGGCTCGCTCAGGCTCGCCCCAATAACTTAAAGTGCATTATCACTTGGAAACTAAACTATAACTATCACTTACAGTTGTGTAACAACCATAACTAAACCAGAATTGGAAGTAAGGTGCCACAACTACCAAAACTAGAAGAAGTTTGCTATACTAAAACAACACTGGTTTGATGCCTTAAAGGGCTACCATCAATGCCCCTTAGCCAAAGGTTGACAACCTGCCGATTCAAATACCTGAGAGCACTGTACGGGATATCGTCCATTAGTGAGCACTACAACAGGCGAATGGATGAAGCCTTTGCTGGGATACAGGGTATCAGGAAGATAGTTGACGACGTAGTTGTCTTTGACGAGGATGAACAACAACACGTGGAACATGTCAGAGAGATTCTGCACCGCTGTGAAGAGAAAGGAATTTCTCTGAACCGTGACAAATTCAAAATTTGCTGACCCCAGGCCCGCTTTGCCGGCTTCATGCTAACCTCTGAAGGGTACTCCATCAGCAGTGACATCATTGATGCAATCGCCAATTTTCCAACACCCAGCAGCCGCACTGATCTCTGCTCCTTTATCAGCCTGACCAACCAGCTCACGACCTGCACCAACGAGCTTGCACCAGCCCTAACACCACTATGGCCGCTTCTGAGCACACACAATGATTTCCTCTGGACACCAGCCCACGACATAGCCTTCCAGCAGGCTAAGGAACTGCTGACGATCGCATCAGCATGTATTACTTTGAACAGGCTGTTTCCTACGCATGTAGCTTGGTGTGTAAATTTTGTCAACATTCGGCAGCTTTGATCGCAATGTTGATCGACTGCTATTTACTGACATTGTAATGTTGTTCATATACTCGGTTATGGAGGGATCTAAGCTGCAGTTAGACACCTGAGGGTGTGTAAGTTGCAGTTAGACATCTAGGAAGTCATAGAGTAGGTTATCTGCACAAATAAAGCACTTTCCGCCACCATGGACATCAGAGTTTCTGACTCATTAGATATTCATGTAAGGTCTAAGTACAACTTGTTGATAACTCATTCGTGGATGCTGTCGCTTGCAGCTCACCAAGTTTTAAAACTTCACCCTGCAAGCCTTACTCTCCCTTCTATGGTTTTCTTTGGGGTAGTGAGTTGCTGCCTCCTCTCCCATATGGTACTCCAACACCAAACAGTACAGATAGTGCTCAAGCACTCAAAACCATAGTCTGAGCATGAGATTAGGGAAAAGTTGCATCAGAAGGCGGGGCGAACGTGGGATGATGTCAGTATTGTAGGCAACACACAATACCAAATTAGACATGTGGTATAAGAAAGGCTGATCTCACACTCTCACTGATCATTTCGGGTATCCCAACATATTTTGAGAAAGTGGAAAATAACAGTCAGGGCCAGTGGTAGCTCTACTTGCCCACTACACGTCATGGAAAAATGCCTCACACAGAGAACCCAATGCCCTCATAGCCTTCTCTTCATTCTGTCCACGAGGCAGTACATGACAAGGACGTATCAAACACCACCAAAATGTTCCTCAGATGGACTGGCCTGCTGGCTTTCAACAGCCACAGGTATCAAATAGGGGCTGCTACTACTGCAGTTGCAGCAGGTCTCTCTGACCAACTACTCCTAAAACTAGGTCGCTGGCGTAGCAATGACAACCAGGTTTACATTCAACCTCTGACTCACCTGTCGAGAGAGGCTGTACACCAGATGGCATGTTCTCATGGAGGCTAACCACATGGGCGCATGTAATACCTCCCTCTCATCTCATAATGAGTTGTGTATGATATACGTTAATTCGAGAAGTTTTTGGTTGACTACTTGAAGTTTGCTCTGTCTGTAGATAATCATACACAGCTATGTACCGTGTTTACCTAGCTATTGGCTGAGAGTGGTGCCCATGTTTGGGATAGAGTGTGGACTCCTTACAGTGTTGTATGCTGTGTTTACCCAGCTACCGGTTGTAAACAGCCATACTGAGCTGTAAGCTGTGCTTACCCAGCTAATGGCTATAAGGGATTGAAGGTCATGGCCATTTGTGAGCTGTGCTTACTTAGCCACAGGCTGTGTCAGGCCCCAGTATAGTTCCTAGACAGATGCACATAGCAGAGCACCTCCAAACTTTGTCCCAAAATTAACAAACCGAAGTCAATAGAAAGGTGGGCTCACACATAAGCAGTGGTAGTTTGCTTCACAGGTGCATGTGATTATGTAACTAGCTGTTCTCTCATGTAGTCTGGCCCTTAGACCAACTGACAAAGTTGGAAACAATTTATTCTTCGGGGGGGAGGTTCCTGTTGGTTTGTCCTGTCTATAGATAACCATACCCAGGCTGCGAGTTGTGTTTACCCAGCCACTGGAGTGGTACCCATGCTCAAGAATAATGTGTGGACCCAGCCATACCCAGTTATGTGCTGTGTTTACCCAGCTATCAGCTGTAAGCACCCTTACCCAGCTGTGCACTATGTCTACCCAGCCACAGGCTGTGTGGGTGCTGCAGGCCATATCTAGCTGTGACAGTCATCCACTTTGCAGTCTTTGAAAATCAAATGACAGTCTATAAAGACTGACTTTCCAACGTTTATCTCAAGCATAAGGACAGAAGCAAGGCAGTAAAGTGGTGCCCAGGGTTAGAGTAGTGTGCAATGAAAGAACAATGGTCCATTTAAGTAGCTATAGCCCAATCTTGCTGGCCATGGAGTGCAATTAACCTTTCAAACACACTACCGCTTATCCCAGAGCATTTCAATGCTATTCTTATAGTGGTACTAGGTACTAGTACTTTTATGGCTACAGCAAGGAATGACAACTTTTGGGACAGTATTTGTTTTCAAATTATTGCTCAAATTGTAGAAAAAGCAATATTGTGATTGTCAGATCAGAAACATGCGTTGGTTAATTAAGCGTGCAATTTTGGGAGTATATAGGGTCACAATATCACGTAGCTTTTCAGGACAGAGTCTACTGAGAGAGCAAGAGAAAAGAAGCTACTGGTATCCAGGTAATCAAAAGGAGTAAGAGCTTGTTAACTCAGCCTTATGTCTATACAATCACTTTAGCAATGTTTTACCTCCTCAGTGATCTTAATTCCCTGTGCACTTAGTTTTGCCTCATTCTCCTCCCTCTCCTTTTCCATAAATGGTACCAGGTAAGCCACAGCCTTCTTCATTACACGGGCTGACTTGATCACCTTGGTATGAAAAGAAAGCACAAAGAACATGCATCAGAACTTTATCTGGTTCATAGCTCTTGATCTGAACACATATTGCAATACAAAAATTCATTTTATTAGCAAGATATAGGTGTACAGTAGATCCTCACCAATCCAAACCCCATTATCAGAACCGTCACTAATTTAACACCCAAAATAATGATACATTTATGACTATTTAAATTTGTTGAGCATTGAATAGAAAGTGCAACCATCCATTCAAAATGCACTATCTCAAACAAATTCACTGATTTAAACAACTTTTTGCACCTGTTGGTACAAGGCTATTAGGATTAGCGAGGTCTACTGCACAACTGTTTCCACAGTTTGAGTGGTGAACTGGACTTAATTGGGTTTGTAAACACATGTACGTAGGTCACTAGTTTATAAACTGATCATCCAGTTAATTGGTAAACTGGTTGGCCCACTTTTGAAAAAAAAAAAAAAACGAAGTGGTAAAAACTATAGGATCAACAGCTTAACTCTTTACCGACCAATGACGTCGTACGGTGTCATGAAATTAATGTTCCTGTATGACCAATGACGCCGAACGGCGTCATAAATACTTACCTGCCTTTGCGTGTTTCCCCTGGAAGATAGCGGTTTAGTACGCACTGGACACGCGTGTAACAGTATTCACTACACCCACCGGAAGCTAATCGTGCATATTTTAATTGAAACAAGCACTTCGATGAGGCGGAAGTTGAATGTAGCGTAGCGTATCGTGCTACCGCAATCGAGCGGGCCGTGTTTGTTGCGACCGATCTCGAGAAGTATACAAGCTACGAAGATGCGATAAAAAGCAATGTATAGCTAGCTCCAACTTTGCTTCAGATTTCAAAGGAAGCAGAACTGTAACATCCAAGTTACAGGCACCAGAACAGACCGAAGGTAGCAACTTCCGGTATAAAAAGTTCGGGCTTATCTCCAAGCTTGTTCTTTAGTGGTAAGCTTCAAAACTACAGTGAAGCTAGGCAAAGCCTAAGGCTCTCCAATGTTTTTGCCCACAAGTCTGTAGCTGGTTTGCAACTGGAGATATAACACGGAGTATACAACATGTTGTCTAGGCCACTTCCGGAATTCCTGTGTGGTCATTCACGTAATATTGCAATAATTTGCTACGGTCGGTAAAGAGTTAAAAGGTGGCTAAGCAAAAATGCAATAATTGCACAAAGTAATCCTTTCCTTAGTAATTTCTAGAATTTGCTGTGAATTAGCAATTGTGAGTTATATTGCCATATGTTTGCCTAGCAACTCTTGGAATTTCGATCTCCCACCATATCTTAAAGGATCCTTACCAGATCTGGTTAGTGCACAACACTAACCAGATCTTTATTAAATGTCACTCACCTGAGGTAGAAACATCTTTCCAGAACCAAACAGGTCACCAACAATACTCATACCCTAAAAGACAGATAATAAAATTGTACGTAATTGTCAGAAGGCACTTGACAGGTAAGCCAACAGTGATCTTACTTTCATCAGTGGCCCCTCGATGACATTCAGAGGTCTGGGATACTTCTCAGAGTTGCTCCTAGCCTCTTCTGTGTCCTCTACAACGTATTTGTCAATACCCTGTAAAAGGTATTGTGCACATAAACAGCATCTGTTGACATCATGAAGTGTACAACACTAACACTACAAATCATACAGACTGGGTATCTCATATATGTAATCAAGATGTGACTGTTGTAGACATGAATACTGTGGCTACATAAGTATACTGAGAAGAGTCCTGCGCTCATGTTAAACTTAATTACCTTGACTAGTGAGTACTCCAGCCTTTCTTCTACTGAGACATTTCTCCATTCATCCCCCATTACAGTCTTTTTTGTTCCCTTCTGAATTGACTACAAGAACAGATGAAAGGAAGATCAAGACCTCACAGACCTGGGATCTACCATGGTTGTAAACAGCCAACAATCAAACACAAGTCAAGTGTTTCTTGCGCAAGTACAAAGCCATTGGCATAAACAAAACCATGAACTTCTTCTGCAAGCAAATCACGGTGTTACTTCTAGCCATCTAAACTCCAGTTGAAGCCTGTTAGTGTGTCTGTCTTTGAAGGCTATTGCTTAAGTCAGAGTGCTAGAGTAGTGCAGAGGCAGGCCAACAAAACCGTATGAGAGGAGAAATGATCACCTCTATACTAGTCTTTTCCAGCCTATCACTTCACCCAGAAACAAAGACCAGAGGTGTCATCTCTTTCCATAGATAATACTATGCACGGCAAATCAGCCCCTGTCACTGCATTATCTCATATCCAAGGAATCAGCAAATCCTCCTGAGGATACATACATAGTTTCCAAGTGCCATAATTTGATAGGTGGGGTTTCGACAATAACTAAGTACCGTAGTCTTGCGAAAGAGCGCCCATGGGTGGAGCACCTTACTAGTCTGTCAAAGAGGGGGGTGGGTGCTCTTTCGAGTGTTCCAAATTTAACCACGAAAGAGCGCCCATGTCACGTTTACAGTGACTCAATGCCCTCTAAACAAATAATTGGACAATCAATAACATACAATGGAGCTGCTGGTGCGTTCAAAGTCAAGTCCTGATGGCACACAACACTCTGAATGGTAACCATGTCAACGTGAGCGTGCAGTGCAAGCCACATAAGCTATGTCCGTCTACGCAACGTAACCGTGTAATAACCTTCGGTGAAGTATAACACGAAGTTTCTTACCTCAGATATGCATAGCACTTGAAGTTTTGCTTCTCATACTCCACAAGTGCGCTCTGATCGCCACGTGAAGCTCGCTCCAGGGTGGGCGTTCATTTGAGTAAACTTCGACCCTTTGGCCTAAATTGGCCCAAAAGTAGGGGGTGGGCGCTCTTTTGCGGGTGGGTGCTCTTTCGCGAGACTACGGTAATAAAAACAAACAAACAAACAAAAAAACATGAAAAAAACATGGGAAATATTTTACTGCAATGCTATACCACTTTGGTGAAAATTGTCTTGGCAGTGTCAATGATTTCTCTAATTTGTATAAATATCCTATTGTGCATTGCAAACATGTAGTATATATGTAACTACCATGCTGCCTATACATACACGATACAACTCGCTCACGCTTGCCCCACAATGGACCGCATTCGCCTAGCATAGAAAGATATTGCACCCTCTACTAAAAAAGAAAGGATTCTTTATGTATTTCTTCATTCACTCACCATCTTTCAAACTTATAGCTGATCTCATCAGTATAAGACTGGTAACCTAAGTTCATCAGTGATGGCATATGAAGCTTCTATAAGAATTGAGTCCCACGATCAACTCTATATCAGAGAGTCGGTAGATTCCCTAGTCGGGATGGCGTGGATGCGCAATATATGCAATACTTAAGCAAAAACCGTATAACCCCTACAAAGGGAGAGGAGCAGCCTTTATGATAATCCATTTGTGCTAGAAAAAAAGAGAAATGGTCCAGCCAGTGCCAACCAAACCCAGCCAAGACAGTTATCATGTGCATGACGCCCCCTGTCTAAACCAGCCCACCTCCCCCTATCCCACTCCTTCTGCTAGTGTAAACCTATCTTCAAAATGGACTCCACAAACTGCCAAAGTTGGATGGTGGATACACTTGTTAATAATCATGCCTGCACCATCCCTACTTAGAGATAGACAAATTCAGCTGTTGTCATCTATGGGGGGTGATCAGTGTCAAAATAGGGGTTGTGATCTGGAGGGGGTAGTTTCCAAATGTGTAGGGGTATACATTTTAGAATAGGGGGTATAACTCAAGTTGGGAAGTGTATACAGTTTAAAATAGGGGGTATATATCTCAAAGGGGATATAATCTAAGTCGAGAGGGGGTGTACTTCATGTCGAAATCTACATTCGTCCATTGCAGAAAGACCTTGATGTATCTCCTTGCAGTATTGATGTAAGTGCAAGTTGCATGTCATACAATGTAGTTTCCCGATAATATGTCCCCTTTGAGCAAACATCCTTGCTCCTCTTTTAGTTGATTTTCGTTTGTTTAAATACCTCATAGCAAGCGTCTTCTGGGCATGCTGTTAGTGAGCGTCGTTCATCAAGTGTTTTGTAAATGTGAAATCACTAGCCTCATTTGGCGGCCACATGCAGCCTTTTATTTCATTGCCACAGTGTGTGGTACAAGTTATGACTATTACTTTGTTGTAGGACCTCGAGCTTGTACCTGAAGAGGTGTGCCTTGCGTGTGGAGCTCTAGTGCCTCTTTCCCTCCTCAGACAGCACATTTCAACATGTAAAAGGTATAAGGATTTGTGTTAGTTGGATACTAATTGCCCACGTTCAATGTTGATGGCTAAGTAATCTAACAACAGGTGTGTAGTACGATCATTATTATAGAGCAATGTAACACCTTGCAATAGTTTACATTGAACTACCTCCATTCAAAAAGGGATGTGGATAGAGTGGAAAGGAGCAGTAGGCAGCCACTGGAGGCATGTGAGAGGCAACCACTGGAAACAAGTGATAGGCAGCCACTGGAAAGGAGCAGGCAGCTGCTGGAAGCATGTGAGAGGCAACCACTGGAAGCAAGTGATAGGCAGCCAATGGAAAGGAGCAGGCAGCTGCTGGAAGCAAGTGAGAGGCAGCCACTGGAAAGGAGCAGTAGGCAGCCACTGGAAGCAAGTGATAGGCAGCCACTGGAAAGGAGCAGGCAGCTGCTGGAAGCAAGTGAGAGGCAGCCACTGGAAAGGAGCAGTAGGCAGCCACTGGAAGCAAGTGATAGGCAGCCACTGGAAAGGAGCAGTAGGCAGCCACTGGAAGCAAGTGAGAGGCAGCCACTGGAAAGGAGCAGTAGGCAGCCACTGGAAGCAAGTGATAGGCAGCCACTGGAAAGGAGCAGTAGGCAGCCACTGGAAGCAAGTGAGAGGCAGCCACTGGAAAGGAGCAGTAGGCAGCCACTGGAAGCAAGTGAGAGGCAGCCACTGGAAAGGAGCAGTAGGCAGCCGCTGGAAGCAAGTGAGAGGCAGCCACTGGAAAGGAGCAGTAGGCAGCCACTGGAAGCAAGTGAGAGGCAGTCACTGGAAAGGAGCAGTAGGCAGCCACTGGAAAGGAGCAGTAGGCAGCCGCTGGAAAGGAGCAGTAGGCAACCACTGGAACCAAGTGAGAGGCAGCCACTGGAAAGGAGCAGTAGGCAGCCGCTGGAAGCAAGTGAGAGGCAGCAAGTGAGAGGCAGCCACTGGAAAGGAGCAGTAGGCAGCCGCTGGAAGCAAGTGAGAGGCAGCCACTGGAAAGGAGCAGTAGGCAGCTGCTGGAAGCATGTGAGAGGCAACCACTGGAAACAAGTGAGAGGCAGCCACTGGAAAGGAGCAGTAGGCAGCCACTGGAAGCAAGTGAGAGGCAGCCACTGGAAAGGAGCAGTAGGCAGCCACTGGAAGCAAGTGAGAGGCAGCCACTGGAAAGGAGCAGTAGGCAGCCACTGGAAACAAGTGAGAGGCAGCCACTGGAAAGGAGCAGTAGGCAGCCACTGGAAGCAAGTGAGAGGCAGTCACTGGAAAGGAGCAGTAGGCAGCCACTGCAAGCAAGTGAGAGGCAGTCACTGGAAAGGAGCAGTAGGCAGCCGCTGGAAGCAAGTGATAGGCAGCCACTGGAAAGGAGCAGTAGGCAGCCGCTGGAAACAAGTGATAGGCAGCCACTGGAAAGGAGCAGTAGGCAGCCGCTGGAAACAAGTGATAGGCAGCCAATGGAAAGGAGCAGGCAGCCACTGGAAACAAGTGATAGGCAGCCACTGGAAAGGAGCAGTAGGCAGCCGCTGGAAACAAGTGATAGGCAGCCAATGGAAAGGAGCAGGCAGCCACTGGAAGCAAGTGAGAGGCAGCAGCAAGAGTCCAGAGTGGAAGAAGGGCAGCTGAGCCTTGTGTGGATTACTGATTCACCACCTGAACCACTTCCCCCAGGGGTGTGATAATGGTTGTGAACTCATGCAACCACTATTTTTTTAAAGAAACTCACCTAGGCAAAAAAAAAAAAATCAATGTTGGAATTAAGGTTATATACCTACAAACTGAATAACAGCATATACTCCACTGCAATTAAATGGATGGATATAATTATAGCTCCTGGATGTTGATGATGCTATGCTGCACTATGGCCTGCAGCTAAGCAGGTGCACAAAGAAGGTTGAGGCACAAGCAGGGTTAGTGTATACTACCAAATAGTGGGAAGTTTTTGTAAGTGAAAATTTCAAACAAACACCTACTAGCTATAGAAATACTGAGATGTTAGAAAACTTTGCTGATGCTTCAACTGAACTCAAATGGCCGACTTGCATGATGACGTCACGTATGAGGGCTGGGGTAAAAGTTTGGCAGCTGGCCATAGAGAATGTATGGGGAATTCCAAACGCGTGTTGAGAAGATTCATCAGTTTGCTACGCGGAAAGACTGATCGTCTCCATGTGCTAATATTTGCTACCCAAAGAGTTGGTGTATTCATAAGCGAGTCCGATGGCTGTATTGCCGTACGGTGAGTGGCGTTAATTGACTGGAAAGCTGCTGACGGTTCAGCTGATGATGTCTTCCATTGTACTATTTCTGGAAAACGGCTAAGACCTCTGTCTTGAAACTGTTTGTAAGCCACCTTTTTGTCTATATTGCGCATAATATTTCTGTTTTGTGCAATGGGGCGGGTGGGAAGGCATGAATAAGCCAGATTTACAGCTGAATTTGTATGATTTAAATTAGTTGCAGCTGCTGGGATGCTGTTGTACTTCATGTGGGTATGCAGCTTTTTCTTGGAGAGAGTAACCAGAGACTAGACTCTCTTCCCCTCTGTACACTTTCACAGGGCCAAAAATTGACTGCCGACTAAGGCGACCATGAACTGTGCTGTGTGCAGACCCAAGAGACAATCCTCGAAGAGCTCTTCTGTCCAAGAAAGAGCACAGCTGAACTTGCACAATCAGTGTTAAACTGTTGTTCTGTATGTACAATTTTAGTCATTATATCTCTAAAATATGGCATGGCAAAGTGTGGCTGAACCATGGCTAAATCATGGGGAGTGCATGTATATGTGGGCGAAGCAGCGGGTTCTGCTCCTTCTACAGGATCTATTCAAGCCAGGTAAGTTACTGCTGACGCTGACTCTAACTTGAGGTAACTGCAAGGGCAGTTGTAACGATTATAATTGGGACTCTTGAGCGCCTTGTATAGCTTTGCATGCTAGCCAAACGTTGCGCAACGTCTGAAGCGCCTAGAAACTATTGATAGATAGAACATTCTGCTGTGGTCAATGCATGCGAAAAGAGCGCGAACAGCTACTGTTGATCACAAGTTATAACGGTGTTTATCAGGAGGACTACAAAATCCCCGTACATTCTCTAAGGCGTTGAAGTCATCATGCAAGTTGGCCATTGGCATGTAACAATTAAATAATGTTTTTCATTTATGTAGGAACCTACTAAGAAGTCACTAAACTTTAGCTACCCTATTCACTCTAATTTATGGAACAGCAAAAAATTTGAGGGGTTTTGCACAAATCAAAAGCATAACTGAACTTCATTGCTCTTATGTATGCTTTATAAGCTCATTCAAATAAATGCACCATTTTTCTAAGGAACTTATAAATATTTGCTTATTCTGTACTTGCAGATCTATTGCTGATATTGTTCAAAGGCTAGCCGGCAGTTTATCCACGGAGACATAAAATTATGATATGGTTGTTTGAAGAGGTCATGTGCTTCAAGATGGACTAAAACGGGCAAGGAGAGACCAATTCAGTCCATCTAAGTGGATTAAGGTGACTGTTATTAAATTTTACATTCATGTAGTATTCATGTATGTTTGTTGTTGTTAGGTTGAGTTTGTCGGTGAGTCAGGTAGTGATACTGGAGGACTGACCCGAAAATTCTTCAGACTCTTTGGGAAGAGTGTGGTTTCCACTCACCTTGATGGGACTGTATGCTTCAAGCACACACAATGCTGTTGCACTTCAGGTACGTACGTATATACAGATATCTGTCACATCACAAATTCATCAGTCACTCTCTATTAAAATAGGCATATGTGTACCGCCAGATTGGTCAACTGGTCGCCATGTCTGTGGTACAGGGAGGTTTGGGAATACTGTATATGGTCTGAGCAATTCAGTATACAGCTACCTCAGTAGCATGCCAGTGTCTGACATTATTGCTGAAGTACCTGACCCAGACGTGAGAGAAATGCTGGAAAAGGTATGTCATTAGCTAGTCTCTATTACAAATTGAACATCTTGGTCCTGTAACTTGCTTTGTACCACAATTTCTGAAAATGCTCCCGCCTCACACACCCACTTAATCTACCCCTAGAGAGGTATGCATGCAGTAATTTTCAATGCCTCTTTTGTCATGTGCTTGCTTATGCATTAACAGCAAATGGTGTCTGCCGTAGTTCCTCCTCTTGTACAGTGCTTCTTCTTCAGTGCTTCTTGCAGAACTGCATGTATACTACAACATAAATGGGGTGGTGCACTACGAATTATTAGAAAGAACTCCATTCCAAACCTGGGTTGGGCTCATTTCAAGTGTGGGCTTTTTTCCTCCGGAGATTACAGTAAATGGATAATGTGCATCTTTCCCAGGTGTATTGGTGAACAAGATGTTAATTCACGAACTTCTATGTTGCATCTTAGGTTTAAAAACCTATACATCGTATACCCTCCAGATCGCAGCTACTAGTGATGACTCCTCCCTCAGAACCACTGTCATGGAATTTTGTACTGAAGTCACCGAATGTGGGTTCACAAAGGCAATTCCCTGCATCACAATGGATGAAAAGATTACGCTGATCCAAACAGTGACTCTTCATCATGTCCTACTACGAAGTAAAGCAGAAATGGATCAGTTCTGTGAAGGTCTAAAAGCATTAGGAGTGCTGGATGCTGTCAGAGAGTATCCTGACCTGATGAGTCCTTTCTTTACCAACACAGCAGTACAGAATCTAACAGCAGGTGACACCTAAACTTAAAAATACATACTTGGGGTATTGAACTTTAGGTTAATAGTCTTGTGCATAGCAGCAGATCTTTCTGCTTTTGTTTGTTAGTCGTACCTCTTTCTAAGTACTACTTCTTGTTTAGCATAAATATAGTGGGCATATTTAAAGCTGCCTTTGTAATTGCTTAACATGTGAGAATGGACCTATTTTGGAGATTACGATATACCCAATTATGTCATCAGATTACATTCATGTTTTAACCACTTTTTGCAGATGCCTTCCGAAAGTTGTTTGTGGATGTTCGCTTCTCAGAACGAGGTTCAAATGCTCGCGAAAAGGAAGAAAATGTTTACATGATGTTTCTGGATTACCTTGAGGAATGTGAGCAAGGTTCGATCACCTTCAGCACTCCCTCATATCTTCTGGAATTTATGTGATGCACATTTGTCCTATAAATGCAGCTGCAGCTGGTGGTTGCACTCAAGATGAAAGCGACAAGATAAGTATGTTAACGGTAGCACTAGTTCAAATCATGCCATTTGCATGCAATTTATTTTGTCAGCGTGAAACATGTTTGATCATAAAAATAGCAGCGGTGTTTCTATGTTCTGCATCTATGTATAAGCCAGATGCAGCTCTCTGCATTATGCTGGCCTTTCGTATAATCTGTTATTGAATTTAGTGTGGTTTCTCATATAGTACTTGTGATATAGCTAACTTGTTTGTTTGATATGTCAAGTTCAAGCTAGCATGAGGAACTAAAGTGATAAAATAAACAGTAGCATGTAACAACTGTAGCTAATACATAAACCTTAAATTTAGCTTCAAACTCTCCTGTATTATTTTGTTACCTTCTATACGCATTCCAGGTAAAGTCACCTTACCAATGATAATGGCGTTTTTTATTGGGGCAGAAGAGATGCCTCCTCTTGGATTTCCTCATGATCCAGTGCTCAACTGATGCTCTGTACCCAACAGCTTCAACATGTGCAATACAGTTGACCCTCCCAACCAAGTATACAGATTATCCTCCTTTCAAATCTGTCCTAGGCCTGGCTTTTATATGTCATGGTGGCTTTGGTCTGTCGTAGTGCAGTAGGTCTTGGGTCTGTTGTTTGTACATATGTAATAGTAACTGTTTGTATATCATCCTCCTTACGACAAGCTTACAGTATGGACAAATTATCTCTTGGGTTTTATAGCATGATTTTGATGGACAGTTTCAAACATCATATATAAGTTTCTAAGATTATTGCATGCAAATTAGCCGATATAATGTACAACATTAAACGCAGTTAATAGAGGAATGTGCCCAAGGTGCTGGGAGCTCTGGTCTAAGCACTAATGTGATGTGGTGGGTGGATACATAATGGGTATATGCGCATGTGTACGACAGGTGTGCAGTAAGGCATTGCACATGCCACGCCATTTCTGCTTGGCGCGTACAGCAGCAGACGGTTTTTGCTTCTCTTTACTCACGGCAAATTCCAGCATTGTGTGTAATTCGCGAATGATGTCCAGGCAAGATCAAGAAGAGACAGACCTTCCCTCGTTCACGGAGGCGCAGCAAGCGTGGATCAAGCGCCTGATTGCCACCAAGATTTCAGAAGCAGCCCCAACTTCCACCGTGACGACCACGTCTGACACCACAGTCAGCTCAGGCGCCTCCGTCGGCTCAACTTCATCGGGCACCACGGTCACGGCAGCTACAACAGCAGTTCATGGCGCCATTGGTGAGTATTCAGTTAAAATGGGAGGGGGAGTAAAGGGTGAGAAGCATAATAGTTAAAAAGACGGGGCCGGAAATGGAAGGATGCAAGTTACATTATGTCTAGCGTCAAGGGCTACGGCGGGGAGAAGGCTGAATGGACAGCCAGGAAACCATAACCCATATCCGGGTAGAATATTAATACAGGCTTTTAGGTCCTCCATGAGCATGAGACGTGTCAGCAAGTATGCCCCCCCAAGAATGCACAACCAAGCAAATTGACAAAAGTTAATGGGAGCTGAATATGCTTGTATAAGGGAGTGACCAGCATGCATCACTCAGGTTGGCAAGCATGCCTTTCAGATGGACCACTGGGAAAGGGGGGAAGCATATCATGGCCACATATATGGAGGCAAACATACTGAAGTGATGGTCCGCTGATTGAGCAAGCATGCTCAAGGGCAACAGGCAAGCATGCCTATGTGACTGGTTGTGGGTAAGCATGCCCAGACACATGCCCACATAGCAGATTGGGTAAGGATGCTCAAGGACAGGCAAGCATGCCTATGCAGTGGATGGTTGGGAAAGCATGCCCAAACGTCAGGCATTCACCAGTCAGGTAGAGGTGCCCTCACATAATAGGCGAGCATGCCTGTGTGTCCATCCACTCGTTGGGTTAGCTTGTTCATGGGTATCAGGCAAGCATGATTACAAGCCTGAGAGCAGGATGGGTAAGCGTGCCCACAGATCCGGCAAGCATGCCATGTGATGGAGTGCCAGGTGGGTAAGCATGCCCACAGATCAGGCAAGCATGCCATGTGGTGGAGTGCTGGTTGGGTAAGCATGCCCACAGAGCAGTAGCACCGTCCATTGCGAGCCTCATACCCCTGGCCACACCATCTACACCCACCTTCACAGCAAGGGCCTCCTTATTCCTTCCCCCTTCCAGAAAAATTGGTCAAGAGGATTCTTGACAGAGAGTATGTAGACATGGCAGAGCTTGTTTCGGACAGCTGGAGGTTTCAAGATGAGGAACAGAACAAATGCTGTCACCAGAATAGGCGCTTACGTAGGGGGCCGGTGACAGACATACTGTTCTGGAATTAATGCTATGCCTCTATGGTGGTGGTACTGTCCTCAGGCTTCCCACAAAAGACACCCGAGTTGATGGTATATCAGAAGACAATTGTGAGGGCTTACCGGTCCTTCTCAGGAGATGGATGGGTGACATATGACTCCTGTTACTGAAGGAAGGGAGCGATTACGAAGTCACTGGACTGGGGACAGGTGGATATAGCTAAACCCATAGCTCGATGTAAATTTTGTCTAAGCGAGCATCACATCTCATCAGAGTGTACATATGCCCCTGAGATGCCATACACCCCAATTTTCATCTCTTCAACAACAAGGCGGGCAATATATGCCGCTTTAACCCTTGCAGATTTGGTCATGTCTGCATTGTTTGCCGAGGCTCTCACCCAGCCTCACAGTGCAGGTCCAGGACACCACCACCCAAGTTGCTTCAATCGGACTCACCAGCAAGAAAGGGACGAAAGTAGATAACATCAGGGATAACACACTCAGGAACGATTTTGTTTTCCATTATGCATCTACAGTAACTGCTGATTGGTTTCTTTGGCTAATACTTCTGTGCTTGGGTTTTTGTTTTCTTTTAGTTCTGTAAAATCTCCGCCCATGTGGTGTGATCACCCATCCTCACAGGGGATGTGGTTTACCTCGTAGCAGGTTTATGGCTATTGCATTGTTGATTTATCACAGATTTCATACCAAATAAAATGATCATAGTCGTTACTGTATGTTCACAGGGCTGGACGGACGTTACCACTACGCTCAGGACTTCATGACATTGAATTCGCATGCACACTCAACAGCCTCATCAGTGGATCAGCAGATCTCAGTGTTGTTAACTCCGTTGTCCTTGCCAGCTTGGAAGAGGAAATTGGAGAAGCACCCAGACCAGGACTATGTAAAAGTATATTCTGAGTGGTATTGAGTACGGCTTCCGTATAGGGGTACACGATACCAGGGAGTTTAAATCAGCAACCCAGAACATGCTTTCAGCAAGACAAAACCCCCAGGTCATTGAAGAGTACCTGCACGCTGAAGTCGGGAAAGGGAATATGCTGGGACCATTTGCACCAGGATCAGCACCCCCAGTACATGTTAACCAATTGGGGTAATTCCTAAAAAAGTATCAACCAGGGAAATGGAGGATTATTACCGACCTTTCTTACCCCAAAGGTCGCAGTGTAAATGATGCTATCAATCCAGAGTTATGCTCCATGTCTTATATAACAGTGGACCAAGTTGCAGCTACAGCATTAGTTTTAGGAAGGGGAGCTATGATTGCCAAGACTGACATTAAGTCGGCATATCACCTTATTCCTGTCTACCCAGGGGATCGCAAATGGCTTGGCATGAAGTGGGACAACAAAATATATGTTGATGGGATGCTCCCCATTTGGCCTGAGATCAGCCCCAAAAATCTTTAATTCAGTGGCTGATGCCGTGGAATGGTGTGTTGCGAGAGAAGGGGGTGAACATATTTTTCAGTAGTAGGCCCTCCAGACTCAGATACCTGCATGCTGTATTTGCACAAATTGAAATCAATTTGCGTGGAGCTAGGGGTTGTGGCTTACTGTGACAATTCTGCAGTGGTAGCAGTCGTGAATCGGCGATACTGCCAAGATAAGATTATGATGCAACAGCTGTGCTGCTTGTTTTTTTTGTGGAGGCATACCTCCAGTTTCAAATATCAGCGTCACATGTTGCAGGCCTGCACAACAGATTGGCAGATGATCTCTCTAGAAATTGGTTGCCATCATTTTTAAAGAAGCCAGATGCAAACGTGGTGTCATCCGTTCTTCCAATTTCACTCTTGCAGTGGCTTCTCAGCAACCAGGAAGGGACCTCTCCAACCTGGATGCAACAGTTCACTGCTTTTGTTCTCAGGGAGTAGCTCCATCAACCCGGTCAACTTACCAGTCGGCACTGTGTAAATTTGCTGAGTTTTGTTCATTATATTCTATTATATCACCATTTCCAGTTTCAGAATCCATACTGTGTTATTTTTCATCTTATCTTGCATGCAAGACCTTATCACCACAGACTATTAAAACATATCTGGCAGGCATCCGCCACATGCAGATCACCTTAGGATTGCCAAAACCAAGAGCCTTTTCATCATTGCCTAGATGTAGTGGTAGATAATCCAACAATGCTGAGGGTAAAGCTGACGTGTTCTAAGACTGATCAGTTTCTGCCCTGTGGCTGCAACTCTAGCTTACGTGGCCTCCCGGGGCTCACAGGAGGGTGCCTTCTTCCAATTTAAGACTGGCCAACCATTGACAAAGGCAAAATTCACCCAACATGTCCGCACAGCACTACAAGCAGCAGGCCTTCCATATCTGAATTTCGCAGGTCACAGCTTCCGTATTGGAGCTGCCACGTCAGCTGCGAGAGCAGGCATTGAGGATTCAGTAATACGCACACTGGGAAGATGGAACAGTGCGGCCTTCCTTGTATACATCCGTACTCCAAGAGAACATCTAGCTCAATTCTCTGTTGCACTTGTACACCAGTAGACACTACTCTGTATGGTTGCTAATAGCTACTGTGTTTTACGTGGTACCATTTATGCACACACTAACATTATATGTAATTGTAATTATGTGATGTAATCCGGAAGTTAGTTTAAGTATGTGAGTTTTATACTCAGCAGTCAGTCCCTCAGAAATATTATGTTGAGTCGTATGTCTGTTGTTTTTGCCGATAATGTTTTGACTAAGAATAACAGTCAGTTAACCACGCTAGCCCACAGCGGCATTACAATTGGAGGTCGTTGCCGAGACTACAGCGAAGTGATTCCTGGCATACTCGGAACTTTGCCTCTCTATCCCGCCGCGAGTCGATGTAGCCAGGCCGGAAATCCCAGAGCGACTTGAACAAGATGCCGCAGAAGACAAAGACTCAGCTAAGAGACGAACTTGAACAGGCTAAGAAGGAGTTAGCAGAGGTTCAAGCAAAAACCCAAGCTGAGGTGACCTCAGCGAGAGAGTCCGAACGGAAGCTGCAAGAGTCGGAACGGTGTCTCAAGCAGGAGGTGGCGGAGCTGCGTCGACGCGCCACGGAGTCGGAAAGGGAGCTGAATGAGGCGACAGTCGAATTGTCTATTGCACAAGACAAGGTGGAGGATCTCGAAGCTTCTTTGCGTGAAGCCCAGTCGAGAAGCCGTGCAGGTACGACCGCGGAAGGCGGACCCGACGATTTAGAGGTGGGTTCATTGATAAGGGATCTAGAGGATGCCGGGACGATGCCTTAGAGTCCTTGGACCGTTCACAGTGGGAGATGGATAGAATGAAAAGGGACTTTGAGTATCAGTTGTTGAAGGTTCGGGAAAGCATGAGGGAAGAGCTTGAATTAAAGTATAAGAGGGATATTAAGACACGTGATGAGCTTATTGAGTTGTTGAAAGCTAAAGTGTCTGAGGGTTCCCTAAAACCACGCAGTGGTGAGCACACGGTCTCCGTCATAAATGGACGGGAATCGCACAGCTCAGGAGGCGGGTCAAATGAGCCAGAGGCTGTAGAGGACCTTAGCCGTGCTAATCGTTTGAAACTTCCTGCACTACCAAAGTTTAGTGGTGATGACAGGGATGATGTTGACTCGTTAAAGAGATGGTTGGCCAAGTTGGAGAAGCATGCTGAGCTGCAGTGTTGGACTGAGCGGGAAAAGTTGGTCCAGTTTGAGTTGCATTTGGCTGGACGTGCTGAGCGTGTGTATGAGGTTTTGCCAAGCCATGTCAAGGAGAGCTATGTTAAGGCAACAGAGGCTCTACAGGAGAGGCTGAATCCAGTAGAGAGAGAGGCCTTGGTGTCGGCTCAGCTGATGCGCCGCAAGCAGCAACCGAATAATCTGTGGACGAGTTTGCACAAGATTTGGAGAAGTTGTTTGAGCGTAGCTATGGACGCAGGAAGGGAATGGATGAGAGCAGCAAGGAGATGCTGAAAAGAGATTTTTTTTGTGCAAGGTTTGTGGTTGAAGTGGCAGGAGAAGGTGCTACCGTCACCCAAGACCTTCCATGATGCATTGCACCAAGCTCGTGCAGCTGAGCAGCAGGAAAAGCAGCTCTCGAGTCTCCATTGCTCAGGGTCAGGTACAAAGTTGAACCTGAGTGTGAAACCCATGGCCACTGCAAGGACACAGAAGACTCAAGTAACATTTCAGAGAGAGCCTAGGCTGGCTAGGCCAGATACTGCACCCAGAAAGAGCAAAGTGTCTGGCCTATGCTATGAGTGCCGTGGACCTGGTCACCATTGGCGTGACTGCCCAGAACGCAAGCCACCTAGCGAGACTCCGGGAAAGAACAGAGTAAGTCAGCGAGCAACCAGTTCAGCAGTTTCGGCCACCCACTCACATGAGACGTTGGAAGATCGATGCCAAAGGCTAAGGCAGGAGTGGGTTGATGCTGAGTTCTTGCTCCTTTCTCAGGGCTATGAAGGGAAGGCCAACGTTGACAAAGTTGCAGGGGCTGTTGGTCCTTTGTATTACTGCACGGTGAACATTGCAGGAGAGCCTGTCAAGGCCATGGTAGATACCGGTTCGTCGGCGACTATCCTCTCATGGGATGTATTTCAAGCCATTGGCAGAAAGGCCCAGGTTCCAGCGAGTGCTCTGTATAAGCCTGAAGTTACTTTGCGTGACTACAGTCAGAGGCCTATCTTGGTGGGAGCAATGGTAGACCTTGAGGTTGAGTTCTGTGGGAAGAGTGTTGTTGTCCCTATTTACTTGCGAGCTGCAAGACACGCTGGATCAGAACCCTGTCTGCTTGGGACAAATGTTGTTGGTCCTTTGGGTCTGATGTGCCCAGCTGTTGGAGTGGAACCATGTAGAGGGGATGACAGATCCAATTTCACTGCGATTGTTCAGTTGGTGCATTCACAGAGGGTGCCTAGCCAGAAAGGAACATTTCTGGAAGCACAAGTTGAGACATTACCGTCTAGCTCACTATTGTTTGAGCCTAACCGAGGCTGGATGGCTTCGATGGGAGTGGAAGTTGAGGACTCCGTGATTCACTCTGATGCTGAAGGTCGAATTTGGATACCTGTTAGCAACCACTCTACCGGGACAGTTGAGTTGCAACCGAACGTTCCCATTGGGAGTGTGGTGGCACTGTCAGAGAGCGAAGGTACTTTGTGTGAAGAGTCTGAGATAGACCTGCAGGTTTCACAGCTCGAGAGTGCCTGTGCAGCAAGCATTTATGCTACCTATTCAGAATCTGACAAACAACGAAAGAGGAAGTTGACGTCAATGTTGCAGACACCCCAGTGTAATCTCACTGAAGAGCGAGCTCAGAAACTGATTGATTGTGCTGTTGAGTTTCATGCTGCTTTTGCATTGGATGATGGTGAAAGAGGTGAGGCTAAAGGTGTTGAACATGTGATTGACACTGCAGATAGCCAGCCCATACGTCAGATACCTCGAAGAGTACCTTTCGCTTTGCGGAAGGAGATATCCAGGATGGTTCAGGAAATGTTGAAGGGGGAAGTGATCCAGGAGTCAGCGAGTCCATGGGCCAGTCCGGTGGTCCTTGTCAGAAAGAAAGATGGGGCACTACGCTTATGCGTAGATTACAGGCGACTCAATGCTGTGACCCGCAAGGATACTTTCCCACTCCCCAGAATTGATGACCTATTGGATCAGCTCAAGGGCAAGAGCATCTTTACCACTTTGGATGCCAAACGAGGTTACTGGCAAATCAGAGTGCAAGAAGAATCCCAGGAGAAGACGGCCTTCGTCACATTTGATGGGTTGTATGAATTTCGAGTTATGCCCTTCGGCCTCTGCAACGCACCAGCAACTTTTCAAAGATTGATGCAGAGAGCCCTGGTGGGGATGAGCAAGTTTTGCAGTGTTTACATTGATGATGTTTTGGTCTTCTCAGAGAATGTTGACGAGCACATTGGACATTTGCGCCAAGTGTTTTCCCGTCTATGTGAGGTGGGTTTAAAGTTGCATCCTCAGAAGTGTGTTCTTGGTTGTCCTGAAGTGCCTTACTTAGGCTATGTTATTTCTGCTGAGGGAATTCTTCCTAACCCGGACAAGATCTTGGCGGTCAAAGAGTTCCCTACCCCTACTAATGTCAGAGCTGTGAGGGAGTTTCTTGGTTTGGCAAGTTATTATCGGCGGTTTGTGCCTGATTTTGCCAAGGAAGCTGGACCACTGCACATGTTGACAAGAGCCAATGTTCCATTTGTGTGGTCAGAATCCTGTCAGGAGGCTTTTAGTCGGTTGAAGAAGCTCCTCACATCACCCCCAGTGCTTGCTTACCCTGATTTCTTGAAGCCATTTGTGTTGCACACAGACGCCAGTGGCAAGGGTCTGGGAGCAGTCCTAGAACAAGAGCAGGCTGATGGGAAGAATCATCCAATTGCCTATGCCAGCCGTACCTTGTCACCGCATGAGCAACGGTATGGAATTACGGAACTGGAAACTTTGGCTGTGGTGTGGAGCTTAAGACACTTTCGTGCTTACCTCTATGGACACCAGTGTATCGTCTACACGGATCATGCTCCAGTGAAATCTCTTTTGAAGACTAAGCACCCTTCTGGCAAACTGGCTCGCTGGGGAGAAGTGGTGTCGGAGTTTGATCTTGAAGTGAAGTACCGCCCCAGACGCAAAAATGCAAATGCTGATGCACTGTCTCGATCACCCATCAGTCAGTCTGAGTTGGAGGATGATGACGAAGCGTTTCATTCTGTGCAAGTGGGAGCAGTTGTTCCTGATGTAAGTGACAGTGAAGGGATTACAGAGGAGAATGAGGAACTGGTGAAACTCCAGCGTCAGGATAAAGAGCTAGGACCGGTAGTGACTTTCTTGGAACAAGGACTATTACCACCTGAGGAGAGTATTGCTAGACGATTAACTCTTGAGAAATGTCGGTATGTGGTTCTGGACAAAGTGCTGTATCGGATTGATGACTTGAGGAAGAACAGATTGCGTTTGTGTGTACCCGTGTGTATGAGAAGAGAACTCATGAAAGAAGCACATGGTGGGAGGTTTGCTGGACACTTTTCACCCAAAGGAGTGTACTCCATGTTAGCCCAGAGGTACTGGTGGGACGGCATGTATAAGGATGTTCATGCGTACTGTCGAAGCTGTTTGACTTGTGCCAGCTATCGAGGTACAGGGAGGAGAGTGAGGCCACCACTGATGCCTATTCCAGTGGGAGGACCGTTCTATCGTGTCGGCGTGGACATCATGGAGCTTCCACAAACAGTGAATGGCAACCGTTATGTCATATCGTTTGTCGATTATCTCACCAAGTGGGTTGAGTCATTTCCCACAGATAACCAAACAAGTGAGACCATTGTGAGGCTGCTGATTGATCATGTGATATGTCGGCATGGGGTGCCTGAAGCTCTGATATCTGATCGTGGCCCCAATCTGCTGTCAATTCTAATGCAGGAGGTATGTGAGATGACCGGTATGCAGAAGTTGAATACCATGGCTTATCACCCCCAAGCTGATGGGTTAGTGGAGAATTTCAATAGAACTTTGAGGGCCATGCTTGCCAAATATGCTGCAAAGTTTGGTGTGAACTGGGATGAACACCTCCATCATTTGCTATTTGCATATCGAACTAAACCCCATGAATCCACTGGTGAGTCACCGTTTTTCCTGTTATATGGCCGTGATGCTAGAATTCCCTGTGAGACCACGTTATCCACAACTCGCACTGCATATCAAGTCGATATTGATGACTATAAGTCAGAGTTGGTGTTTGGGCTATCTGAGGCCTGGCAATTGGCCAGGAAAGAGATTCAAAGGTCTCAAAAGAAGCAGAAGTACCAATATGATCGCCACGCTAAGCAGAGAGATTTCTGAGCTGGTGACAGGGTAATGGTGTATATGCCCTATGAGCAAACGGGCAAGAATCGAAAGCTTTCCAGGCCATATTTTGGCCCTTATCGGGTGTTGGAAGTACATCCAAATGGCGTCACGGTTCGACCAGTTGACCGTCCCAATGATAAATCTATCCGAGTTAATTTGGATCGAGTGACCCTGTGTCCAGTGGAGTTACCTGATAAGTCTTGGCTGGGACGAAAACGCCAGACTAAGAAAACTCGTAAAACTTGAACCGTGAGTGACTGACTTAGTTGTTATTGTTATCCTGGTTTGTACACGTAAGCTAGCTAATGTCAAGTTTTGTAACTTTTTTTGATTATGCTTCATGTTTCTTTTCTTTGTTTGTAATATACGAAGTACGAGGCCGTCCTTCTGATTAGGAGGCGGGTGTTGTAATTATGTGATGTAATCCGGAAGTTAGTTTAAGTATGTGAGTTTTATACTCAGCAGTCAGTCCCTCAGAAATATTATGTTGAGTCGTATGTCTGTTGTTTTGCCGATAATGTTTTGACTAAGAATAACAGTCAGTTAACCACGCTAGCCCACAGCGGCGTTACATAATATATAAACCATGGTAAGGAGGTGTATATGGCGAATATACTACCCGAGACCGAGGTCAGAGGATGTTTGCAGTAGATACACCCCGAGCCGCAGGCGAGGGGTATATCTAACTGCAAACTTCCGATGACCGAGGTCGAGGGTAGTATGATTCGCGATATACACCGCCTTACCATGGTTCATATAATATATACTATGGTGCGTGGGCGGATTACGTAAGCGGTTCCGTTTCCGGTATTGCATTTTTGAATTTGAATGTCGTTT
The DNA here is from genome assembly GCA_949130485.1 of Agelas oroides. Taxonomy (NCBI): domain Eukaryota; kingdom Metazoa; phylum Porifera; class Demospongiae; order Agelasida; family Agelasidae; genus Agelas; species Agelas oroides. The sequence continues at coordinate 4,336,902 of OX422196.1, read as the reverse complement.
CGTTGTGTGTTGCTGCTGCTTTTTGACTGGAAAAGGATGAGTTTTAGTACGCTTAGGCGACCAAAAGACCCCCCCCCCCCCCCCCCCCCGAAACATCTCTGCAGTCAAGGCAGAGTCTGAGCCATGACGAAGGGCCTTTCGCTCGTGTCGACTTGAAACCGAGATGCTACTGGCGCTCGGCCATGATGCCGATGGGCAGCTAGGTTGCTACCTAGCCGCTCTCGGAAGCTGGCGATCATGAAACAATGGTTCGAGCTGGCAGTAGAACGCCCAGCCTCACAGTTCAGCTAGCAGTTGTCCTAGCGCTATCCCTGGATCAACCGCCTGGCGAGTGAAATTCATGATTATCGTCAGCATCCGTCAGGGTAGTGCCAGCTAGCTGCCGGAGAGCAGTAGCGTCTGTCCAGCCGTGCGTGGTTCAACACACCAAGTAAGCACTATCGCTGCACGAATAACCTGGCAAGTTTGTGCGACGCTTTGGCTGTTGTGCTAGTACTGAGTACGGGGGCTCTATAGTGCTGGCAATGGCTCTCCTATAGACTATAGTGAGGACTGGGGGGAATTGGCCATTCCATTGCGAAACAAAAAGTTTTCCGTTTCTTTGTGCTGCAGTTATGACTGATTGCCAAATATACACCCCTGACTCAGCAATATACTCCCTTGCGGTTGAAAATATACACCCCTGACTCAGCAATATACTCCCTTGCGGTTGAAATATACACCCCTGACTCAGCAATATACTCCCTGCGGTCGCAGCTGCGCGGTCTATATGCCATATATGACCCCATGCGGCGCCTTTCATCCGCCCACGCACCATAGTATATATATATATATTATATAAAAGAAGGAAGGATAAGAGTACGTTTTGGGGGAGAGGAACAAGTTCCTCCCTGGACCGGATGGGACTCCTATTTGGGCCCCCATTAACCTTCCCCCCAAAATGGAGGGCATACAAATGGTTTGATATCCTTGGTAATAAGTTAATTGCAGGTAAGTGATGATGTACTCATCATGATTAACTGACGGGCAGAGCTCTGGTCCAGGGCCTCCCTCCAAATACATGACTAATGTCTCCATCACATTGCTGGGATGTGCGTGTGAATAGATGACGAGATTAACTGTCTATATATATATACTGAGTCATCTTTGCTTCCACAAATGCAACAGCAGAGGTATACAAGTCTATTCCATAGTTTGAACTAGCAGCTGAAGGAGAGATACTACACTCAAGGTCGTCATAGTCTTCCGGAGAAAGTGGGCAATCACACTCTGGAACTACTACCTGGTCTACCTCTTCTTCACAATCAGGCATGGGACCATTCCAGTTGATTCCATAATGTTGCATCTCTCCCTAAACAAAGTGATCAACTGCAATGATTTTTTTGACATGGTTGTATGAAAGTGGCCAGTACCAACTTTACCTGTGTCAGTTGTATGTCCTGCTCGGTGTTTCCAGCAAGACCGATGATCCATAGTTGCATTGGTGAGAGGTTTCCCTCAGATGACAAAGTGTGATTATTCCAGGCATCAGTAAACATACGCAAACAATTGCTTATTCGCTGCATAAACACATAATGAAGACAAAACATGTGCACTTCATTGTCCACATCAAGAAGAACCTGGCTTTCCATGAAGTAGAAAAGGTTGTAGAATGAGATTGTACAACTGCAGAAAACATCACGTCATAACCTCTCAATCCTCTGATTGTGAACACTACGTCCAGTGATGAAACTTTCCCTTCCGAGCCCTCGATGATCAAGCATATACGCAGCAACATCCACATTTTCTCCACCTCTGTCTGAACGGACTCGACTTGGCAAACCAAACTGATCAATGCCATGCAAGAAAAGGCTCAACACTGTGCTGGCTCGATTATTACTGCAACATTTGAGATACATAATTCGCCTGCTATAGCCATCAATACAACCATGGACTATGAATCGCCACCTGTTGCAAATAAAGCCAGCAATAATAAAACAAAATTACCCTTCAATAAATAATGCAACCTTCAGATATGCCTTTCCTTCATGGCTACCCTGCTTATGCACATTGTATACCTATTATAGTAATGACATGAACATACATACCTTATCAATTTGTGGTTACCATCAATATGCCACAGGGAAAGTGGTACAGGCACTTGGTACTGCCGCCGATTCACAACACGCAGACGCCTCATTAGACTACCCTCTGGATCAACTCTCCGTTGAGCTTCCCTGACCCTTTGCTGCTGAACTTTATAACCACGAGACAGCAAATGGCCCTGCATTTGTCTATTTGTACACATGGGAAAATCATGATGAATCTCTCCTACCACACTATCAAGTTCTTCATCTGTTAATGTTGCATATTCAGCTGTTATTGACAGTCCATATTCAGCCATTCTTCTCCTGATAGTGCTGAGGGATATGCTATTTGAGGAGCACTGAATCTGCTCTCAATCAGGAATGTCAGCTGCCCACATGAAATCTCAAATTTTAGACGACCAACATACCCTGTGTGCAGCAATGGAGGTGTGTGGTTTTCATGTGTGGGGCATGGCTCATCTTGAAGCTTCCTTAAGAATCTAAGAGCTTGTCTTACCACTTCATATTCTTGATCTCCAGTTATTAGATATACCAGCTCCAAAGAGATGGTAAAGGCATCAACCACACCCAAGGGTATTCTTCTTCCATCTTGATAACTTCTCAAATCTGTAGCCACTCTTCTCAAGGTTCTTATTGCCCAGGAACTCATTATTCAGTGTGATTTTGACTGCCATGAAAGCCACACCTTTAACCACACCCACATTTGCAATATTGTGAAATCACATGCTATGTTGCCACGCCCTCTCTCAACGTGAAGTGCACCCCCTCTCGATGTGAAGCGCATCCCCTCTCGACGTGAAGTGCACCCCCTCTCGACGTGAAGCGCACCCCCTCTCGACGTGAAGTGTATCCCTCTCGACGTGAAGTGCACCCCCTTTCGACGTGAAGAGTACCCCCTCTCGACGTGAAGTGCACCCCCTCTCGACGTGAAGTGCACCCCCTCTCGATGTGAAGCGCACCCCCTCTCGACGTGAAGCGCACCCCCTCTTGACGTAAAGAGTACCCCCTCTCAACATGAAGTGCACCCCCTCTCAACATGAAGTGTAGCTACCCCCTCTCAACGTAATACTCCTACACTTTTGGAAACTACCCCCTCCAGATTACACCCCCCTATTTTGACACTGATCCCCCCCCCCATAGTCATCATCAGTATGGAGCTCGCTTAGGCTAGGCCCATCAAGTAGAAAACCCTAAAAATGAGACTAATGCCTATAATAACATATAATGCTCAATGGTATTTATGCAGCAACAGATAATAGTGCTTCTCTTCCACACCTACCTGAGCATATTCAAGGAGTTTCTCTGTACCACTAGGATCTCTATTCCACAGCAGGTTTTCACACAACGAGAGGAGGTCCTTTGGAATGTCATCATACACTGGAAGATTACCTGCATTCACAATTCCCATGTCCATTCCAACCTAGAAGAAGAAAGAATTGTGTACATGGTATTAGAAACAGTGGAAAGCCATCCAAATGTGGCACTAAAAGTCCCTTGCAGCTATATCTACATCTACACTAGCTACAGCACTTAGTATCCTAGCAGGTATCACAGAAGATCTCTACCGAGCTTTCTCTAATGCTGAATGGAGATGCACTTGCTTCATTAGGAGGTTCAGTCAATGGAGAAGAAAGGACTGGTGGGACTGGTAATGTGTGCTTGGGCTGGTGAGTACAACGAGGTCGCATTTTCGGACCTTTCCGTTGCCGTACAATGTTGAGAAAGTTTAGCACGATGAGCGACAATGTTAATATAAAATGCCCGGCCTTTGAATCCACTGAATGTGGCGCACAATTTTACAAAAGAGGTACATGAGTGTCTGGATTATCGAGTGAATTTTGTACAGTTCAGGTACTTTTGGGATTGGAGAACCTGTCTGGTTTACGGAATACGGGGGGGTTCTGCATTTCAGGGGTTTCGATTGTACACAAACATGCATTCGGGACCAAACGAAGTGTCGCAATGAACAAGAAAGAAGCAAGCCAGTGGCACTTTGTTACTGTACATTTTTGTGTCACATGGATCTCATGCCAACTCCTAACAGACTGAAAACCAACTGGGAGCATCAATATGATGGGAAAGTTCACTCTCTCTCTGCTGCCAAGCGTACTCACTACACTGTATGCAGTAGCGTGTGATGTTACATGAAGAGTATATGCAAGCTGTGTGTATTTCTGCACACGATGAGGCTTGTTTACACTGGAATTATGGTCATGCAGTCAAACATCTTCCACCTGTTAACCTGACTTGGCATGGTTTTGTAGTTCTACTATAAGAACCATATCGATTGAATGTGGTATGCACACTGACAATTCCTCCTTCAGGCTGTCATGTTACCAGACAGATATGGTTGGGCATAAGACGATGGTACACACAAAACTTATGAGCTTGTGGTAAATCTACATGTAAAGATATATGTATGTGTTATCTGTAATATAAAGAGGCCCCAGTTTCTAACAAAAGTATCCAAATCAAATTTGCAAGGGTCTTTGTTGATCTAGCAGTGACTCTTGCTTTTAGTCACACTTAATGTTTCTTGCTCAAGGGCACCTAATGGGTACTTGTTGGAGTGAGCCTGGGCAGGCCCCACACTAGCGAGACCACATTGTGCATGCTTGTGTGTATGTTTGCTTACTTGCTTGGGGCCACTTACCAAAAATCTTAATTGAGCACATTTAACAAAAGATTGAACACCGAAAGATTGAACATCCATGTGCACTTTAGCGCAGTCAAGAGAGACAGTGAAGGGCTACTGTCAGGGTGTGTGAAAGAAGCTCAGAGTAAAGACAACTCAAGTTGAAGCACGCATGGCAACTTATGTATGGTTTATTGTAAGCTATCTCAAGTACGGACTATGACAAGTATGCAAGTACGGACTATGACAGACAAACTTCACAGCAGACTACTCACAGACGGTATGCACGGTGGCTGAAGTTGCTTCAGGTAAGGGCCATGCACAAAGTATGTTCCAGAGATTCAGCCCATGATTTGGGTGTGAAGGTTAGTCCATGCATGTGTAGTCATAGTAGCTGCCCTGACTGACAGTCGCAAACCCTCCTGCTATTCATGGTTTGTGTGCCATGACACAAATCAGCACAATGTGCTGCTCGCTCAGGCTTGCCCCACAATGCTGAAGCATCTTCTAGAGGTATTGTATCCAGCAGACATCTCTTGTGATTTCTAACATGTAGCCAGTAGAGACAGGTTTCGCTATTCTATAGAAGTACGTATGCACAATTGTACTAACCTGAATTGCATGGTAAAGGAAGACACTATGCATAGCCTCCCGAATGACATCCATTCCTCGAAAGGAGAAGGAAAGGTTGGAGAGGCCTCCACTCACACGAGCACCTGCAAGTATATCCTATACAAAAGAGAGCACAATACATATGTTTAGTATATAAGGACCTAGTATACATAATATCAGGAGTGCATAATGACATAAAACAGAAGAGAGAATTGGAGCGAAACAACCACGCAAAATATGAAGCCTTAATTACCCACAGTAGGTTTGTCAATATTTTTATTGCTCATGTGCACATGCACAAACACATGAATTACAAACTTCATGAAGAATGGGATCTACAAGAATACCAAAGCTTGAGCCTCAAAAACAGGAGTATCTATGCTTGGGGCTGGGATGCAGGCACTAGGTGGATTCAGCTGCTTCACAGCCAAGTGAGGAGACTTCTGAGGCGTCAGCAGTAGCTATAAAAAATGTTCCCTTGACTTTCTAGGGTTGATGACTGTAGGGAAATACATCCTGTGGCACCAACGGACACTGTCTTGTCTCCTGCAGCCATTATTTGCATCAATGCAATCATGGACGACTGTATGCCATACATGTGTGAGCAATTTGCATGCTGTTTCATGCTCCAACTCTTCCTTCCGCTTTTTTATGTTATTATTATGCGCTACTGGCACTATTCGTGATCTTTAGCCAATCAGGTGGCAGGTTTATTGTCGCTGAGTCCTTTAATAACCTTTCAAACATTCAAGCAGTCAAGAGGGTCGTTGTTGTACATGTTGCTCGACAAGGCAGATGTACATAGTGTTATTTAGGTGAGCAAATAGGTAGGTACGTGTGACATCAACATGGTGGCCTAACGACTGGTGAATTTGTGTCTGGAACTACACTCAAATTGATGTCCTTCACCACAACATTTTGTTGGTGCAAGTAGACTTGCTTTACAGTTGGGGGAGCTCGTTGACATGTGACAGAAGTTTGAAAAGATAATATCAAGTAAGCTAAACCTTGTTCAGTACTTCTTGTGTTTGTGTTTGTGTACATGCTTTCAGTGCAGTATTGAGCATTTTGAAGTGAATAGTAGACTTGGCATTCATCTGTCAAGTGCAAACAAAACTATTGAAGGCTTTCCGTTGTGTGTGATCACATATGCGCACAAAAGAAGCTGGCTTTAGCACTTTTCTTGGCTGCATGTATTTCATGCCTAAAAATCACTCCATGTTGTAGTCAAAAAACATGTGCATTAATGATTTAATGCACACTTAGTGTGCAATAAGCAATTTAAAGTGCAGTTACCTGATCAAATTCTAAACACCCGAGTGGCTGAAAGTCAAAATTGCTTGATATACTATTGATAATTGGAAGGCGATGTTGTACACGCAACGCAAACGGTTAACACCATACGGAAGGCGGTCTAGATCGTTAGGGGGCGGTCTCCATCGTTCGGAAGGCGGTCTCTGTTATGTTATGATTCAAGCAATGAATCTACTCATTGCTTGAAACACAAGCTATTGTTTTCTACTAAAAACAAGATAGGCAAGTGTGCTACTGCTTCAGCAAATGCTGAAGTTGCCTAGTAACCAATCGTTGCAGACTTATCCAATTGCCTGTGCACTGCCTTTACAGTATGCACTATAGACTAGCCTTGTTCCCAGGCCTTCCCCGCCTCCAGTTTTTGATCACTTGCAGTATGCAAAAACGGAGGGAGAAGGCCTGGTGAATCTTACCAGCACAAGCGTCACATGTTGTCACGCTTATATACAAGCCATGCTAGCGAGAATACATATCTTGCGTTCTGTACTAGCTACGAAGACGAGACAAGTTCAGACGGAGAACAACATCAATCGTACAAAATATATCTGAGCTAGAAGGAATAACTTTGAAGGGTTGCTGAACGTCATGTGTGAAATCTCCACAGTGACACAATTTAGCTAGCGTAGCAAAAAAGAAGCTGTTTTTGGATTTGCAGCACTTGCAGCGGAACCATCCTTCAGTGGTTCTGCTTCAGACTCGGTTATGTTCTAGAGGCACGACTTGTCTCTCAGCTGGATCTTGTCTTGATTCTCTAGTTTCTCCGTAGCTGGAGATATAAATGTGTATATGTCTCCGTGTCTAGATCCTGTGACGTCATGTGTGCCACGGATCATGCGGTAAGATTCACCAGGCCTTCTCCCTCGGTTTTTTTTTTTTGCATACTGTGAGCGATCAAAAACTGGAGGTGGGGAAGGCCAGGGAACGAGGCTACCATAGACCCCTTTCTGAGTATCCAGTTTCCATGGTATTATGTCTGTATTGCATCATATTGCAGGTCAAGTGCTGTGCTAAGTGTGAAAGTCAATATTGCTCTGCTAGCTTTGTGACAGGAACACATTGCAGAGCGACTCAATGAAGAAGGGCCAGACAGACAAACGTCCGCTGATTTTCGTACAATCACTGTGGCCTGGTTGCACCATGTTTCTTGACTTCCAGGAATGTTGACAATTGCAGTTATTGTGTGAAAATTTGTGAGAGGTTTATTGAGAAATGCATGTGTTTGTCACTACACTAAGCATGGCTAAGTGACCAGTACTGACCTCCATGGTCAGCACTTAACTTCCAATGTGATACAATATGGGCATACCATAGTCTCGTGAAAGAGTGCCCATGCCCTACTTTTGGCCCAATTTCCTGTATAGGGTCAAAGTTTATTCGAAATAGCGTCCACCCTGGAGCGAGCTTCGTATAACTAATGAAGTGTATTCGTGGAGTTTGAGAAGCACAGCCCAGAGCGCTATGCATATTTGAGGTAAGAATGTTATACTTAATCGAAGGTTACTATAAGGTTGCTTTGCGTAGACAGATGTAGCTAATGCGGCGCACTCCGCGAGCTACAGCATGCTCCTGGTGACTTGGTGCCATTCAGAGTGTTGATTGCTATCAAACTTGACTTGGCTGGACGAAACCACTGGCGGCTCTGTTAGACGTTATCGTTTGCCCAATTGTTTGCCTCAGGGGCATCAAGTCGCTGTAAACATGACATGGGCGCTCTTTCGTGGTTAAATTCAGAAACACTTGAAAGAGTGCCCACCCCCCTCTTTACCAGATTTGTAAGGTGCTCTGGCCATGGGCGCTCTTTCACGAGACTATGGCAATACCATGGAAATTGGATGCTTAAAAAGAAAGGGGTCTAAACTTTAATCCAATCTTCACTCCCCATGTACTTTGTTCATTCTGTATACAAAGCCAGAAGTATGTAATTCAGTGTACTCAGAATCCTGTAGAGCAACAACCCACCTTGATCTTCCTGATGGCCTCCATGTACGCCATGCCATAGGTGTTGTGCTCTTCAATACCAGTTGCAATCGTGAGGATGTTAGGATCAAAGATGATGTCATTAGGGTTGAACCCCATCTTCTCCACCAGGAGCCAGTAGGCCCGCTCACACACCTTCACCTTGTGCTCAACAGAGGTGGCCTGGAAGGATGAGAGATACATAGGCCTAATGGAGGGGAAAAGTGTTCTGATGGCATGCATAGCTAGGAACAGTTCAGCTTTGTTCCTAAGCTCTTCTACGTGATCGGAGAAAGAGAGCCTGGCACAACACTAGTTCTCCGAGAATTTCTGAAAGTTATGTAAAATCTACAGACCTTATGCAATTGACGTCACTACCTCACGTAACTAAACGTGAAACGGATAGTGGATGGAAAGCCAGATACTACACCATCATTTTGAGTGGCAAAAAAACGACCGCAGTCTGTGAGCTCCTTTCTCATGAGTGCAAGAAGTGATTTTACACTTCTACCCAGAACCCTCATCACCATGTAAGCTGCCTCATCACATGTAAGGAGTTACACATGATGCAGTTCAGCAATAACAGCATACAGTGACAAAGCATGTTGCTTAAGTGACATGTACTGCACGTCTGTGTGCCAAGACAAGCTACATATGAAACTATCCGTGTAGTGCTCACTCAGGCTCACTTCATAATGACAAGCACCTGCCTGTTTTTAGTGTAAGCTGGTTAACAAGGAAACTTTACGCTTGCATGAACAGTGTGTACTAGGCTCCTTTGTCCTCCTTCCGAGGTTCCTCACACAAGAACATCAGAACAGGACTAAAACAGCTGTACCAAACTAAATAGACTATAAACACGTGCTATACACATGGTGTGCTAAACTTGCACACATGCCTAGTAACCCAGATGTATCTTGTGATTTGTCACTCTGCTCACCTGCCCAACTTCATCAAATGCCATGATCACAACCGCAGCTCCAAATCTTTTGACCAACTTGGCCTTCTCTAGGAAGTCCTCTTCTCCCTCCTTCAAACTAATGGAGTTTACAATGCACTTGCCCTGCGTACACTTCAAGCCAGCCACAATCACTTCAAAGTTGGAGGAGTCAATACAAAGCGGGAGCTACAGAGGAAAAGCAAATTCCATGCTGTATATGACCTAAGAAGTTACTACAAAAAAAAAAGAAGGGAACTGCTTCCCTAAAATTGAAACAAGTAGTGTTAAAGTGGCTAAAGGAGGTATTTGTCACATTACTGTACCAGATGATTATTGTAACAACCATCGTAGGTTCGAACCAGGCTAGCACTCACTTGTATACTCACTTGTATGCAATGATACACTCGCTTTACACAAATCCAACATTCGTTTAGCATCAGGTAAAGCTACGAAGCATACGAGTGGTTTCTTGTCAACACTGTTGCTATAGATATACATAGCTAATACATAGAAATCATCATTACCTATATAGCACGAGTTATGCTGTTACCTATATAGCCTGGTTCCCGGCACCAGGAACCAAGCTATTACTTTTACCAATATAGTAACTTGTTACCCACGCATGTACGTACGTACGTAACTCTGTAAAGGGCAAAACACAAATATTTTCCATTTATAGTAACTCCAATTTCAAACTATGCGGTGCGTGCTAGTGCACTTTGTTGAAAATTGGTGAGTTTTTTGTTTGAACTCACAGTTAGCATTTACCACTCCTGTCTACCGCCATATGTTTGGCTAGCAAACTCCTACAAATGTTGCACTGAGTGTAAGTGTCTGTAAGTGAAACCTACAGTAAGTACGTATGTAGCTGTGAGCAATACCCGCAGCACGTAGGACAAACACAGTGTTACTATGACCAGCCGTTTATGCTTGGATGGCATGCTACACTCTCTCCTGCAAAGGCATCTAGTTAGTGCGGTGGGGCCTGTTCTGCAATGTTTGCATGAATGTGTCATTTCACATAATATGGTACACCTAAGTAAAAATACATAGTACATCTAGCAACCGCATTTGTATTTTGCCATTTACATTTGATGTCACATTGAGCTGTTGTACCAGTCACCTAATAAATATAGCTGCATGACCAGAATTCAAGACTTACAGAGAAGCAAGAGTCTCAAAGTTGAATGCAGTCTAAGCAGGTGTACAGGTCTCAGTTTCTATCTACAACATGCTCACTTATGTAGAATTGGCTATGTACATATGTAGAATCGGCAATCACTATTTTTTATATGATGATTGGGACGAGTCAATCATGTGGGGCATACCTCCACACCCAGTAATCATTCAGCACCGCCTAATCTGCAGTGTCTTCCGCCACCACTGTACCCAACCACAAACATCTCTCTAGATTTAGTTTCACATCTGGATGGAAATCATCAATGACTAGCTTCTTTTCTACATGTAAGTCTTTGTCCCCTACAGTATCTGAACACTTCCAGTACGCAAATACAGAGGGAGCATAAGGTATAGGAGATCTTTTCATACGTGTTGATGTCACGTAACGTCTGGTAGACAGTGCCCAACTGCTATAATTTACAAACTCTGCATTGATCAGTCAGAGTATGCCAAACAATGAGAATGTTCCAACCTTCAGTTCGTGGACAAGACGTTACAAGGAAGGATATCAAAATTCTTTATTAGGCACCGCCCATCGTGTGTTTTCCTGGCATTACATCACCACACGACAAACTCTCCCAGGCCTACCTCCTCTGTATTTGCTCTCCAAACTCTGGAGGTGGTTAAGACTCTGGAACAAGGTTATCAAATGGCCATGTCTGTCTGTCTGTCTGTCTGTCTGTCTGTCTGTTTGCCAGTCAGTTTGTCTGTTTGCCAGTCAGTTTGTCTGTAGTCAGTCTGTCAGTCTGTCAGTCAGTAAGCTACCAAACAACCCAAAATACAAAGCAGCTGATGAGGACTTCTTGATACAAAAATCTCTTATAGAGATCAAAGTGTCAGAAGATCCCAATGATGAGAGAAACACCTGTGAAAACCCATGTCTTGTTTTACCTAAATCTGACTACGTGGCTAGACAAACAACTACACACACACACACACACACACACACACACACACACACACACACACACACACACACACACACACACACACACACACACTTGCCTTTGCCACATCAGGTTCTGATGCAATGAGATTAAGGAACCGAGTCATAGCTGCCTTTCCATCCAGCATGCCCTCATCCATGTTGATGTCCAGCACCTGGGCTCCCAGCTCTACTTGTTGTCTTGCCACTGACAGTGCCTCCTAAACAGTGAGACAAGTACAAGTAGATAGTAAATTTACAGGAGTGATGCAGTATAGTAACGCAATGCTAACCTCGTTCCTAGGCCTTCCCATTGTCCAGTTATTGATCACTTGCAGTATTCAAAAACGAAGAAGGAAGGCCTGGACAACTTGATAACACATTAATGATGTCAATGTCTACATAGGTAGACCAAGGGGAGAGGGGTTCCCAACTCAAAGAACAAGCGTTAAGGCCTTTCCTTCTAGTGTCTGTCTAAGTGCTATATAGAGTTCCGAAGAGAAAACTTCTCACGTATTGTTCAGGATGAAGAATGTGTGTGCAAAAGGTGTTCTTTCAGTTGGGATCCCCCCCCTCCCCCCCTTCCCCCCAAGCCCCGTCAACCCCTCTATCTAGGAAGACATTCATGTGATAAAATCAACCAAGCCTTTCCCCTCCATTTTTACAGACTAAAAGTGATCAAAAACTGGATGGTTGGAAAGCCTGGGAATGATCGAGGTTAGGCAGTGCAGGCACTCTCTCTTATAATGAGGTGAAAAGTAACAAAAACCACTTATAAGTATTGATCTGTGTACTCCTAGTATTTCTGTGATTTATTGTTTATTCACACTTGTAATGTCCTGACGGTTTTCAATCTCACCTCATATTTCCCAGAGGTAATGAGTCTGCAGAATCGTTTGGACCCAGCTACATTACACCGCTCTCCAATGTTCACAAAATTGGTGTATTGATTCATCTTCATGGGCTCAAAGCCTGTAGAGGAGAGTAACAAAATGCATGTTCTTGATGTCATGGAATTTGCCTCTATGTGATTCTCGTACACACATAACAAATAATTTTCGTAGGCCCATGCGACTACGAAAATAAAACACACGAAATATTTCCTACAACGAATGTTTAGAACACATATTATACTATAGTATACCGATAGTATACGTATATACGGTTGTCACTCTATCTTGCTCGCTAGCCATTTTGATCAAGAGCAAGAGCGTTTCAGCTGTTCAACGATGTCAACACGACAGTACTTCAAACCTCGAGATGGTCAGCTGGATCCAAGGGGGCCCTTGTGCAACTCTGTAGCCTCGAACGCTATAGCCATGGCTAATAAGGAAGTGGAGAAGGAGATCGCTAAGAAGAAGAAACGTGGCCAGTATAGAAGGTGCGAAGCTAGTCACAAATTTTGATATCTTTGTTCTATAAAATTGAAGAACTACAGTACTGGTATATAGATCTAGTGCTTGTACATGTACACATTTGCAGACCAGTATCAGGTGAATAAATGAATTTACTATTTGCAGGTACACTCCGAGTGAACGTGCTGAGATGGGGAAATATGCAAGTCAGTATGGGGTTGCAGCAGCTGCCAAATTCTTCACAAGGAAGCTTGACCATCAAGTGAGCGAGACTACCCTTCACTCCATGAAGAAAGCCTGCCTGCAGGAAGTGACGAGAAAGTGAGCGAATGAAGACAGTGATGAGAACGTTGATCTGCTGCCTCACCAAAAGCGAGGAAGACCCGTCCTTCTAGGAAAGAGTTTGGATGTCAAGGTACAGATGTACCTCAGAAGAGTTCGGGATGGGGGTGGAGTGGTAACAGCATGGATTGCTGTAGCTGCTGCTTGAGGTATTCTCCTGTCGTGCGACAGTTCAAGGCTGGCCGAGTTTGGTGGGCATGTAATATTGAACATGGGCCTACTCGCTGCTAAAGAGGATGAACTTTGTTAAGCGGAATGTGACGTCTGCTAAGAGCATGCATGCAGTGGCTGAGGTCCAACGTCTGAAGGAGTAATTTTTGCAGGATGTAGTGACGACAGTAGAAATGGAGGAGATCCCATCCAAGCTGATTCTAAACTGGGATCAGACGGGGATAAAGATCGTGCCATCCAAAACGTGGACCATGGAGGAGCAAGGTTCCAAATGAGTGGATGTCGCCGGAGCAAACGACAAACGGCAGATTACAGCTGTTGTACTTTGTGGCTCTCTTGTAGGAGATTTTCTACCAATCCAGGTCATCTACCAGGGAAAACCCCCATGCTGCCATCCCAACTACCAGTTTCCGCCTGACTGGGACATCACACACTCTCCCAAACACTGCTCAATTGAGGAGACCAGTGTTTGGAGAAGATAGCCATCCCCTACATCAAGTCTGCAAGAGCTTCCTTCAGTGACAACACCACTGCGCTAGTGATCACGGACAATTTCAAGGGCCAGATTACCTATTCTGTGACAGAGCTCTTGGAGCCCAATAACATCCATGTGTGCCTGCTTCCACCAAACACAGCGGACCAGCTTCAGCCCATGGACCTCTCTGTGAACAAGCCAGCAAAAGACTTTTTGAAGAGGTGTTTTGAAGATTGGTATGCAGAGCAAGTGACCGCCCAGCTTGATGGAAGAGAGATTGGAGTCTACAGACCTTGAGCCCATCAATTTGAGTCTACCAGTACTGAAGGAGCTGGGGGCTAAGTGGCTGGTACAGATGGCCGAGTATTTTGCAGACAACCCACAGATTATCGTAAATGGGTTTGTCAAGGCAGGGATCACAGCAGCCCTTGATGGTCAAGAGGATCAACAGGAAGAACTGCATGAAATGGAGGATGACTTTGAAATTACATCTAGTGGTGATGACTTATTAATATGTACACTAAAGATGCTTGTATTAAATTTTAATATGTGAAAATATTTTGGGCTAAAAATTTGTCGTAGGAACAACCGAGCTATGAAAAGTTTTAATGCAAATTTTTTCTAACATTATTATCGCTAAAGTACAAAGGACATGCCCGTTTGTGCACGCGGTCAAGGCCAAAGCGTTAAAAATGGAGGAGTTGTCGAGAGTCAGCTGTATTCGAGGCTACCATGTATACAAAGACATACGAGACGCAGCCATTGGAGAAGTGCTAGTGTGTGAAAGAGGGCCCATAACGTCGAGGATCATTACGCTATAGCCGTCAAAAAGGATGAAACAGTCATTGGACACTTGCCACAAAATTTGTCAAGAGTGTGTTCGCTTTTATACGACGAGAAGGGATGATAGAGTGTACTGTAACTGGAGCAAAAAGATATTCGGCTGATCTACCACAAGGTGGACTTGAAGTACCTTGCTTCCTTTTGTTCAAGGCTTCACCAAAAGAGATACAGAAGCTCAAGAAAATATGGAAAATATAGAAGAACTAGCTAGCTATTTTGGCATGGTATGTACTATAGTTGTCAAAATATTATTTTTAACATGAAAATTTCCCGATTGGGGTGCAAATAAACGCATGTAATTGGGGTGAGCCCCACACTAGCAAGACTGCATTGTGCATGCACAAGTGTATGCTTGCTTACTTGCTTGGTTGCTTTCACTTGCTTGTTTGCAGCCATTAATTTTTGCAAACATAGAACTCCTGCAGCCTAGATGGCCACAGCGAGAGCAACAGTGAAGGGCTACCACCAAATTCAGTGAAGGGTTACTGCCAGATTTCAGCGTCAGTGTAATGCCCACAGACGGCAGAAATTATGCACGGTAGTTGAGGTCACTTTTGGTAAGGGCCACGCATAAATAGCAAACATGATTGTCAATTGTGGGAGAATTAACATTGCACATTTATATAGCTTGGCGATGAAGAACCCAACACAAACAGTTTAAGTTCAGAGTTTAGGTTTCATCGTTGCAGTTTGTCACTCCTCGTGGTAGCTTTACTGCACCGTGTTTCAGCTTTGTGTGTGATGTTGGTGGTCACATCCCTCCCTGAATGTTAGGTTGAATGTTTCAGCAGTAAGCAGTGCCTCCAATGCCACTACACTACCTTGACATATCTCCTGAAGAATAAGTGAGAAAGTAGTCAAAGTCTTTGTGACTCCCTCTGTCTGTACAACTACGTAGCTTGGCTGATGTTTGTTTTTGCATCTGTCAAGTTGCTGCACTCTGTTAAATTTGTTGAATTCCCCAAGTGTAGCGAATGTCACCTGGACTTTGTTCTTACAAATACAGCAGCGTGTACGTGTCCAGGAGCAATATGCTGACTAATGCTCACCAGCCACTGCAGACTCTTCTTCCACGACAGCTCCAATATCAGGAATGTTTGTTATTTCACAGTCATGCCTTTGAGTGGAGTTTCTTCCATCAAAACCCTCTCACCATCATCCTAGAAAGCTTATAGGGAGCCCCCACCTTGAGTGCTCCAATGTTGTGCTCCTACAGTGTCACTGTCGCATCACTAACTATGTAATTGTGTTTCCTCAGGCCACTCTTCACCTCTTTCCCTCACGACCTTCATTGTGACTACTACTAGCTGGTAGCTGTGTAAGTTCTGTAACTGATCGAGTGTTAGTTCATTACTTGCATTGCACACCAAGCTGGCAACATCAAACTTTGTAGGAAACTTCTGTAGCTTAGTATTCCTCTGCATGAGTATCTCAAGCGGCGACCCCCACTTGCTTAGTTTGCATTCACAGTTCAGAAGAGCCACAAACAGTTCTGCCACTGTGTGTGCCTCCATATTTGACATAGGGAAGGAATCTGTCCACTTTGTAAAGTAGTCTGTGATGACTAGAACATACTGATTACCTCTTTCCGTCTCTGGCAGTGGTCCAAGAATGTCCATGGCCACTTGTTGAAGTGGAACTCCTGGTTGGTGAAGCTGCAAAGGGGCATGATGAGATTTTAGTAACATCTTCCGGGAAGCACAGCTATTACAGGCTCGACACCAATCTTCAACATCTCTACATTGTCCTGTCCAATAGAATCTGCTTCGCACTTTCTGCAAAGTCTTTGTGACACCCAAGTGCCCAGCTGTGGGATGGTTATGTAGTGCATCCAAAACAGTAGGTACTAGCTCTTGGGGTAGAATCAATTGCAAATGCTGGTGATGGCCTCTTCCAGGAGCATCTTCCCATTTGCGATAAAAGATACCGTCTTTTAGTAGAAGCTGCTGTTGCTGGGTCCATAGCGTTTGTAGGGCATGGCTACCCTCGTGAGGGAACGTAACTGGTATCGTATCATTTGGTAAACCACTGGATAACAGGGTGTAGACTAGGGTCTGCTTGTTGCAATGTGCGCAGTTCCTCCGATGACCATGCAGGTGCCCAGCTCCAGATTTCAGGGCTATTGTTTTTCGGGAGAATTTCAGTAGCCATGATAACTGCTTCCACTGGAGTTTCTTCCAGCTTTTCCTGTAGGCCACATTGTTTACATGGAATACGGGAAAGAGCATCAGCATTGACATGCTTGCTGCCGGGACGGTGCTCTACAGTGAATTGGTATTCCGCAAGTATTTCGAGCCACCGTGCTAACTGGCCTTCGGGATCCCTGAAACTCTGTAACCATTTGAGAGAGTTGTGATTGGTACGTACCGTGAACATTTTACCATATAGATAGGGACGAAAGTGATGAATTGCCCAGACCAAGGCAAGCATTTCATGTCTGGTTGCACAGTAACGACGCTCAGCTTTCGTGAGTGTCCTGCTAGCGAATGTCACAACTTGCTCTTTTACTCCAATAGTTTGGGCAAGCACTGCTCCATGTCCATAACTACTGGCATCAGCATCCAGAATAAACGGCTCCATGAAATCTGGAAAGGCTAGGATAGGGGCAGCAGTTAGCTTTTTCTTGAGAGTATCAAAGGCCACCTCAGATTCTTCATTCCATATCCATGTCTTCTTTTTCTCTGATAGGCGATAGAGAGGTGCTGCAATCTGAGCAAAGTTCTTCACGAACTTGCGGTAGTAGGTGGCTAAACCCAAGAATTGTTGCATTTCCTCAGTGCAAGTTGAATTGGCCACTCGTTGACACACTGTATCTTCTGAGGATCGTTTTCCACGCCATGTTTGGAGATGATGTGGCCAAGATAGTGTACACTCTTTTGAAACAGGTAGCACTTGCTTGGTTTCAGCTTCAGTCCAGCTGTGTGGAGCCGCTCCATTACTTCTTGCAGGCGTTTGAAGTGCTCCTCTGGGTTTCGGCTGTAGATGATGAGGTCATCCAAATATACTAGGCACGTACTCCAGTGTACAGCCGTTTCGCAACCGGAAGTGCAATAGGAGTGGTCATTTTTTAATTTTTGGTGTAAACACGAATACGTCATGAATTCACCGACCACGTGGCAGACTCCATTTGGAGCACTTCGTTTGAGGGCAGCTGGAGTCGTTCGCGTATGAGCACGCAGCAGTTGATTGGGTCTTGGAGGAAGAGCAAGGACAGTACTATGTAAATGAACAAGTCCGGTATTCTTACGCCTTGGGACAGTAGAGAAATAGCGTTGTCTTCGAAGTATCCTCCATTTTGCTGGTCCTGAATGAGGGACATGATCGCCTCCCGAACAGTGTTTGCCATTAGCAGAGATGACGATTTTTGCTGTGGATGTTGTCCTTTGGTGCAACTTTCTACCAAGTAAATAGTGCCCATACATACTTTCTGTGTATTTGACTCAAAAAACTTGTAATATTGAAGCAGTTTCACCTGGCTATGTTGTGCAGCACTCACCTTGCACCCCCCTATTTTATTAGACTATGAATGGTGGATGCCTCAAACCTTCTGTAGGCCTCATGTCCAGACTTTCACCCCAGCTTTAAGATACACCAGAAAGGCCTGTTAATACTGGCTATGTGCAGTGACATACCATATTTCCTTGATTATTTCCCGCGGGTACTATTAATTTCAGACCATACGTATCCGCAGTTACAATACGAGGGCGGGTTCAATTAACTTCAGTCTAGTCCAGCGTGCGCTCCGATCACGCATGTGCACCATCAATTATTTGCACGTGCACGCCCAAGAAATGCACGTGACTGACCTCAGTCATGGTACGGTACAAGTAGTAGGTATGTTACAGTGCAGTACAGTGTGTGAGTACAGACCTTCGGCTAGCTTTGGTGATTCAGCAAGTGACAAATACTATTGTGACAGTTTAAAATAGCGTTAGTTACACAACCTAGCTAGTTATCGTCAGTGACAGTTTCGTCATCCTCAAAGTCTTCATCATTAGCAAAGGGATCTGACCCGTCCAAGTCGTCCTTGTTGCCAGCAATGAGCGTGGCTGCCTCAGCTGAGATCGCTGCTACAGCATCCGCCACCACCCCTCCAGTCTTATGAATTTCATTACTGTGCGGGAACTATTCAAAAGCAGGGTTAATTCTCTTTAGCTCAAGCAGGCACGTGCATGCGAGGTAATTCAAGGGCAGGAATAAATCATGGAAATACGGCAACTTGATGTCAGGTGAAAATCGGTAGGGTTGACACGAAAATCATCGTGGGTTCACATGTGTATCTAGGCCCTCTCTGCATAGTTTTGCAAAGCTATTCTAACCATTTGCTATGTAGTTGCCAGTGCACTTTACTTTGAGTATGTAATTTTTACCTCTGTTACGCAGCAGATTTTATATCATTACTTTAGCATTAATTTTATACTAACTCTGGATTTCTAGTTTCATGGTGTAGACAGGCACATCTTGTGAAATTCCGGTGGTAGCCTGCATGTTACTCCGTTAGGCTAAATACAGCCAATTTCAGTTCATCTGCTGAAAGACCATAGTGCAGGGTTGTACGTTATGCTACCTGTGAGACACATTCAGACAGACGGAGAGGGGTGGTTGTTGAGCGGATTATTGAATGTAGTTGATGAATGTTTCAGACTGAGGTCCTTCATCAGCTGTACAAAATGCACTAACACTGGCTACACTGAACTGATTATCCACCCCACCTCAGCAGGATTACTTTGAAGTTTTAAGGTAGCTTTGAAGTTTACCGTTAGCCTTGAACAAGATGATGCAGTCAATGTGATGACAGTTCTGCCCCCCTGAATGTGTCTTATAGAGAGCACAATCCTGCTGTGTGGTCTTTTAATAGGTAAACTGAACCTCGCAGTGTGCTGACTTTACCGAAACTAGTCGCAAGAAAGCATCTTCACCTTTGTATGTATGGGGAATAGCCTTCACTTTCTTGGGTTTGAAGGTAATTCTAACTGGCAATAGATGGCTGCAAGTCAATGATACAGAAATATATCGGACGTACATGTATTGATTTTACTGACAATTTCAAAACGTTAACGGATTCTGGGAATGATTGTGTATGCACAAACAGTCATTGACAATACTGGGCCGTTTCTCTCCTCCCACACAGCCTGGGAATGAGGCTAAGGTACAATACTAATAAAGAGGTTATTTCACATATTAGGATAATTATGCCAGTTGCATGCCCTCTTGCCACCATTGGTGGCTTGGCAAGCCTTTTATAAAGCCTTTGCGGGAAAGTCATCTAGCCAAAACTGGACCAGCCAGAGTGGCAACACTACCACTGATGCTATGCAATACTATAATGATGTGCTTTAACCTTGCTTCTGTTAACTTATTTCTCTCTGTAGGGAGACTGTCTCCATCTTTGATGAATAACCAGTGTGCACCAGCTTTGCATTGAACTTTAGTGGACTAGTTTGCATTACTGCTGAACTTTTGATACCCACAAGAGAACACCATCTTGTACAAATAAGTGGAGTTTTTGTTTAACTGGTGTATGCATAGCATTGTAGTGATGTAGTGGCCCAAGGTCTGTAAACATTATGCGACTGAAAAGCTGGGGGAGGAGCCTGGGAACGGGCTATTTATGTGGTACATATGTGATAATTTTTGGGTCAACTTTGAGCGGACACAGCGACCCGAAGAATGGTCAGAACAAGTTCTTTCCCAGGGTGAGAATTGAACTAACAATCTGCTGTCAGTATGCAAATTTTTGACTTGAATGCAGCTGGCGAAACGCTGTTGGAGAGGACAGTTTACACTAGGGTTTTTAGCTGTGATTCAGAGGAGCTGTACGAGATCGGCGGTGGTATCAACTATGAGGTGGGTAGCAAAATTGTACCTGGTTTGTTTGACTGTAGAAAACCGCCTTCATATGCCCTGCGTGTAAAGCAGCAACAAGTAGCGCCACCACTGAGATATAGTATGTCCAAGTCGCATGAAGAATCTCGCTCATTTCAGGCGTCCATTTGCTGACTCAAAATGAGTGGGCGTGGCTAAATTAAAATTGGCGGAAGTTGTACGCTGGCGAAATGGCTGTGTAGCTCAGCCAACACCAACTCCACATCAAATGCTGAAAAGTACTGGGAGCATTATACAATACAAATGGCATAACTCGTAATTGATGTAAACTGAATGGGGTGGCGAATGCTGTCTTCTCCCGATCAGCTGGCTTCATCTCTACTTGCCAGTAGCCACTTGCCAGATCAATGGTGGAAAACCACTTTGCTCCTGATAAGGTATCCAATGTGTCATCAATACGTGGGAGAGGATGGGCATCCTTTCTTGTGAGACTGTTCACTTGGCGATAGTCCACACAAAAGTGTGGTGTATCATCTTCTTTTTGTCACCAGTACAATGGGTGATGACCAAGGCCCAGTTGCTAGCTCGACAATCTTCCGCTCTAACATATCATCCAGCAGCTTCTTCACTAGCTCTCGCTGATGAAATGGCAGTCGCTGTGGTGGTTGCCTGATAGGGGTAGCTCCCTGGGTGCCAATTTTGTGGCGCACAACATTGGTCCTTCCCAGGTCACTACTGTTGAGAGAGATAACATCAGAAAAGTTAAACATCAAAGTTTCCAAGGAAGACAGTACTTTCTGCTTTGTAGAGCCCTTGGGCTCTAGACTGAAGCTGTATAACAGCTTCTTCCAGGGCTGCAGATTCCAGTGGCGTACTCAATGGCTGTAACACACCAAGTTTTTCATCCTGGTACACAGTGATGGGAGCACTAGAAGGATTAAGTACCCTCACCAGGGACCTCCCACTGCCAGCTGAAACAGAATGAACAGATTGAGCTATCAGTACACCCCGACGCTCCATAAACTTCATTTCAGGTTCCAATGTCCCCTCAAACTCACCAATTGTTCTGGTTCGGCACAGCTGTACAGAAGTGGGCTTGGACCCCTGCCTGTGCGTCAGCTTCCAAGCGGCTAAGGATGCCCTCACCACCTCCCAAGTCCTGGTACATTATGACCCTTCTCTGCCCCTGAAGCTGGCTGCTGATGCTTCTGCATATGGTGTAGGAGCAGTGATCTCCCATGTATTCCCAGATTGATGGGAGCGCTCAATTGCTTTTGCCTCTAGGACTCTTTCTCGCAGTGAGAAGGGGTATGTACAAATTGAGAAGGAGACATTGGCACCTGTGTTTGGGATTAAGAGGTTCCATCAGTTCTTGTACAGTCGGCATTCCACTCTCTCCACAGATCACAAACCACTCATGACCATCTTGGGCCCAAAGAAGGGGGTGTCTTCTCTGGCTGCAGCCAGACTACAGCGCTGAGCGTTACTGCTCTCACCCTACACATACCAAATTGAATTCAAACGCACACAGAATCACGGCAATACTGATAGACTGTCCCGTCTACCACTGAAGTCAGAAGCGATCGTGGAGACTCCAGCGGAGATAAGTGTGTTCAATGTGGTGCAGATCAATGCGCTCCCAGTGACCCATAGTCAAATCCAGAAAGCCACACGGAGAGATCCACCCTCTAAAGTGCTGCAGTATACGAAGAGAGGGTAGCCTTTAGTGGTGCCACAAGCCTTGAAGCACTTCAGCTCAAGACGTTTGGAGCTGACAATTGAAGGGGACTGTCTGCTGTGGGGGATGCAGGTTGTGATATCCAGGAAGCTGGAGCACTGCTCACTGAACTTCACCAAGACCATTCTGGCATTGCCCGAATGAAGGCAGTTGTTCGCAGTGTGGTGGCCAGACTTGGACAAAGATTTAGAAATTTTAGCCAAGTCATGCGTTCGGTGTCAATCGGTCAAACAGGCCCCACCTGTGGCCCCTCTACACCCGTGGGTGTGGTCCACCAAAACTTGGGAGGACTCTATGTTGATTTCGCGGGTTCCTTCCTGAGCAGAATGTTTTTCATTGTTATCGACGCACATTCAAAGTGGCCAGAAGTATTTGAAATGGCAGAGACAACATCAGCTATGACCGTGGCAGTTCTCCGACACTTGTTTTGCTTCCTATGGACTACCTCAACAGCTGGTCTACGATGACGGGCCGCAGTTTGTTGCAGGGGAGTTTGCTCAGTTTCTGAAGCGAAATGGAGTGAAACACATTAAGTGTGCACCTGCCTCCAACAGCATAGCTGAGCGCTGCTTTGTAAGGACCTTCAAACAGGTGATGAAGGCTGGAAAGGGAGATGGTCTAAGCCTCTCACATCAGTTGGAGAACTTTCTTCTGTCGTATCGAACTACTCCCACATGCAACACCCAACATTGCTCCTGCTGAGCTATTCCTGAGGCGGCATGTTCGCACCCATTTTGACCTGCTCAGGCATGATGTTCAGCAGACAGTGCCAAACCAACAAGCCTCCCAGAAAGCTCCGCAAGACCAACATGTACGCCATCGTGAATTCCAAATTGGACATCCGGTTATGGCTAGGAACTTTCGACCGGGATCACAGTGGGTTCCTGGAACCCACTGTCCAGCAACAAGGGCCTGTTTCTTTCCTTGTGGATGTAGGTCAGGGACATATTTGGAGGCGTCACATTGACCACATTCGCTCTCGAGAAGAAGTCTCACCTGTGGTGGACAAAACTCCAGAGCACAGCCCTCTAGAAACTGACTTTGAGGGTCCTGTACTTCTTGCCAGTGAATCTGAGGCAGAAGCACCTGCACAGGACGTGACCACTACCGATGTTGCCGTTACGAACTCTCAACCCACTCCTCGTTATCCAGCATGAGAGTGTCGAACCCCAGACAGGTTGACATAACTAAAATGGATTTGTTACTTATGATTTTTGCAAATTAGCGGGGAGGAGTCTAGTGTAACAGATATTCCTTCCTGAGTTGCTGTGATTAGCACTTACGGTTTCCTGTATGAGTCCTTAGTGCCATGTGCCTATACCCTTTGTGTTCTACTATTGTCTGGATTTCTTTGTAAGGCTGTTACTTTTGTTATTTGCCAGCTGAGATATAATTGAGTTGCATGAAACAAGTGTTACACCACTACACCCTCTCACAGTAAACGCTCACGCTCCAGCTACTCCTCCCAAGCTTCTCTCGCAGTCTTCGTCCACACTGCTAGTGTTGTTCGCAGAGCGAAAATGTTACTTTATAGACAGCATGCAGTGCACAGTTGCGTTAAATTACAGTGTAAACAGAAATACGGAATACATACGACAGATAATATATGATAATATACATATGAAAAATCCACCACTCAACTTGCTAGTGTGGGGCGAGCCCGACAAATCCACCGTTCAACTCGCTAGTGTGGGACGAGCCCGACAAATCCACCGTTCAACTTGCTAGTGTGGGGCGAGCCCGACAAATCCACCGTTCAACTCGCTAGTGTGGGGCGAGCCCGACAAATCCACCGTTCAACTCGCTAGTGTGGGGCGAGCCCGACAAATCCACCGTTCAACTCGCTAGTGTGGGGCGAGCCCGACAAATCCACCGTTCAACTTGCTAGTGTGGGGCGAGCCCGACAAATCCACCGTTCAACTCGCTAGTGTGGGGCGAGCCCGACAAATCCACCGTTCAACTCGCTAGTGTGGGGCGAGCCCGACAAATCCACCGTTCAACTTGCTAGTGTGGGGCGAGCCCGACAAATCCACCGTTCAACTCGCTAGTGTGGGGCGAGCCCGACAAATCCACCGTTCAACTCGCTAGTGTGGGGCGAGCCCGACAAATCCACCGTTCAACTCGCTAGTGTGGGGCAAGCCCGACAAATCCACTGTTCAACTCGCTAGTGTGGGGCGAGCCCGACAAATCCACCGTTCAACTCGCTAGTGTGGGGCGAGCCCAACAAATCCACCGTTCAATTCGCTAGTGTGGGGCGAGCCTGACAAATCCACCGTTCAACTCGCTAGTGTGGGGCAAGCCTGACAAATCCACCGTTCAACTCGCTAGTGTGGGGCGAGCCAGACAAATCCACCGTTCAACTCACTAGTGTGGGGCTCGCTCAGGCTCGCCCCAATTATGTGTATGCAAATGGTGTTACCTTTCTGGGTCTGCATGATCTCTTCTGTTTCTGGTAAATCTTTGCATGGGTGATGCCTTTAAAAATTATTCTACGTAGCTAGCAGGCAGTCTTGAAATGCCTCAGTATTGCCCTCATAGGTCTAAATTTTCAAATTTTCATGTCCCCAGACCCTCCTAATTGTTGTGGCCAATTTGTGTAGCCCTTTGTCATACGTATTTCATCCTGAATCCGCCCCTGAGACTAGCCTCATACCCAGGCCTCCCCTGTTTTATGTTTTGTGTTTGTCCACCTGACGTCATCCATGTGACGAATGAACCCACATTTCCCCTGTTTTCCCCTGCTCTTCCACTTCTGTGTATTATTGCAAATGCAAACTGAAGGTAGAAATGGGGGAGGTCTGGGAATGAGGCTAGAACTAGACCACACACTGTCAAAAATGGAATCATGCATAATCGAAATCACGAGGTTATTCGGTGAGGAATGTTTCTGTGCCATGCATGGAATTATCATGTAGTGGCCTGAAAGACAGTAAACTTGACGGATCATTTCGGCAGCTGTTCAGGAATTCCTACAGAAGAACCCTACAATAATCATGTTACTGGAGTACCTTCAAATTTAAACCTATTAACCAATACCTTCCCTTCTATACCCTACTACATATGGAGATCTTCAGTTGCAGTGGTGTGTACATATACTGGACCTACCACATTTTTCAGATGTGATGATGGGTGAAAATAGGTGCAATAAAGTATTTGACTGATTGTCAAAATATCATCCCATCAGAATGAAGGACACTTTCTAGCATGGATTCCATTGATGGATATCTTGACCAGAGTTTCTGTCACAAAGTTCAAGTGTTGATAAGCACCAATGGGGTCTTCTCCAAAAGAAGATTCTGGTGTGAGGTGGCTACCAGTACTAGTAAAGGGATGAATCACTTAATCAGTGGTAGGTATACTCAGCTGTCCAAGCTCTGACTCCAAAACTGAACCTAAGTCCACTTCCAGCCTTAGCAAGCAGACTCGTGACCTTGACCACACCCACTCATTAACGAGCATGCAATAGTCAGCACTCTCGGTTGTCATACACCCGCTCAGAGCCCAAGCAGCCTTCCCTGCCAGAAATGAACCCCTACAAGGTGAGAGTAGCGTTTTCTAAGCCTGTCCATGCAGCCAGGGCAAGAATTGGCCCACCCAGTCCCAACCATGGCACTATGAATCACTTAATCAGTCAGTGGTAACAATTATTGCTTATTCGTAGCCTTTTCCTTGTGTGTACCATCACATTTCCAAGACTCCTATTAATTGTGCTGGAACTATGTATTCAGAAGACTACACGATACTGTACACTGGATAGAGTGAACATTAATTACATATGAACCTGACAGTAGTAGAGTATCACTGAACAGACCATCAGGAGGTACCCTGGGCCGTATGCTCCTCACTGCTTCCACAATTGCCCTAGGTGAGAGGTAATTGTACATCAAGAAAAGTCCATACAAAGGTATACTTAGCATTGCTGACTCTCTAGAAGCCATTTTTAGGCCATGGGTCTCTTCAGCCTATATATTTTGATCTCCCGAAAATAAGCCCACCCTCGAAAATATGCCCACCCCCCTTTTTTGAATGAAGTTGCTGCAAAGGGTGCTTTTCTCTCGAAAGTACGCCCACCTATTTATGCCACAGTACATGCTGTTATGTTAAGCAAGAAGCACCAAAGAAGCAGCACTGTAAAAAAAAAAAAACGTAAGATGTGCTCCCATCAGGGTCTGTTATGGAGGGCCTCTATGCTCAACTGTTGTGAGCTAACTTCCTGTTATCACTTGCAGTTGAGCTCCAAACCCGTGGCCTTCGTGTAGACTCTGCCAAGTGGTCGATGCGCTACACCGATGGTGGTTTTTCGGTGGCTTTCTTCTGGCCTACTCTCGAAAATACGCTCACTCCCCTCTGTTAGGAACCACTTACATTCATCGCCCATGGGCATATTTTCAAGAGATTACGGTATTTTGATTTCTGATTTACCATTTGAAACCTGTTGGTATATTCTGCCATTCCGTGCAAATTTGTAAACTCCACTCACTAGTGAGTATTCAGTGGTAAAAGACTCTCATCAACAAATTACCTGTCCAGATTGAAAATTGCCTACATGCTAGAAATGGAGATGTTATGTATTGCATTATGTCATTGGTATGCACAATATAAATGCACGTTTGCGCACTTTTTATCAGCTAGTCTGTCAGATCTGTCCGTCTTGTCAGTTAAAGTCATATTGAAAGTATTTCTGCCAGCCTCGAACTAAACAGTAAGTATACTGCTACACGGTGGGAGTGGTGGGATGCCATGGTTAGCATCCAACTGAAACCTCCTGGGCAGTTCAACAAGTGGCCCAAGAGGAAAAAGTGCTTTTGAACAGTGATGAAGTTCCTCAGGTCTCACTGCTGAGGCAGACCCTCCGACAAGTAGACATGCTAGTTCACTGCATGGGTGAGAGAGCATTCTAGCTCAACTCATATCAACACAGAGGATCGGAAAAGTACAATGCTATAGTGGGAAGGTTTGATGCGTACTTCAAAGTAAGAAGGAACACTATTTCTGAAAGTGCCAAGTTCAACGCTGGTCTCAGTGAGAAGGTGAATCCACTGAGCAATGCATTACTAACTCTACGAGTTGATCAAATTTTGTGGGTATGGTGAGTTGAAGGAGGAAATGTTCCACTGTCAATGTGCAACTGTCTCTACCACTTCAGAGAAGACAGATCAGCCAGGTTTTCTTGGTGCCACAACAATAAACGAGCAAGCTTCCTGAACATAACGAATCAAGAAATAGATCATCATCTTCAAGATGGATACTGGAGCAGAGGTAACTGCTATTAACAAGGGTACCTATTGTTCAGTAGGGGAGCCAAGAAAAAGGGAGCCTAAAAGATCCTCTGGGGTGCAGCCCACAAGGCATTAGATGTCACTGGCCAGTTTGTGGGGTGTCTTAAACATGGCAACCAATCAGAATATTAATATTTATGCTGTGAAAAGGCAACCATCACCCTACAGTTGGCGATCAATGTTGTAGACACTGGAGAACCAGAAGTGGTGAAGCAATTCCCCCGTGTCCTCAAAAGCCTCCAGACCATAGTGGAGGAGATATGGGAAGGAGTAACAGATCAAGCTCAAGGATGTGCAGCTCCCTATTCATTGTATGTGCCTCGAAATGTCCTGATATCCCCTTCACCTGAAAGTGGAACAGGAGTTAAATTGGATGGAACAGCTGGGAGTCATTTTCAGAGTCAACACACCAGTCGTGTGGTGTATGGGGACGGTAGTGGTGCCTAAGAATTCAGGGGAAGTGAGAATCTGCATGGACCTCAAGCCACTAAATGAATGCGTCCTGAAGAAGCCCATCACAATTCTGAAGGTGAGTGATACATCAGTGTTACTGTCGAGAGCCATCCTTTTCAGTACACTCGATGTAAATAGTGGTTTCTGCCCTGCCAAAGATAGCCGTCCACTCACCACATTGATCACTCCTTTTGGGAGATACCACCTCAACAAACTCTCTTTTGGGTCTCTTGTGCTCCGGAACTCTGCCAGAAAAAGATGAATCAGGATGCCGGACATGATCGTCAAAAATTGGGCTCAGATGAGCTGATCTTGCATTTTGTAACTACCATGAAGGCGGGACAGGCACGAGCTGACAGTAGAGAGCCACAACAAGCATATAAACTTTGTAGCTAGGCTTGTCTATTACCTATGGCGTCACTGACCATTCGCTTACTTCCTGCAAGTGAAGGGTCAGCATTTATCACACTACACACTACTACTCTTCAGTATGGGCTTATAGCCATGAGGAATCTAGGCTCATGTTGCAAGTAGTTAGGACAGGAGGAGACTGATTCTGCGTTCCCGCAACGAAAGTGGGATAAACATTAGCAGCTGACTATGTCCTAGCTCAGATGTTTCATACGCTTGATGTGGCTCTCTGGTGGTACTTGTCCCGTCTTTGTGGTAGTTACAGAATGTGAGATTAGCGCCTCTGTGCCTTGGTGAGCCCAATTTTTGACCATCGTGTCTGGCATCCACGTCAGTATACTGCGAATCAATTAGTTCCGGTTGTGTTCCATTCTGTTCCATTCCTGAGCGTTCCGGGTTTTCCAGCATCCTGTGGTAGATCTAATTTAGCTTGAAGAAATTGGGTTCATAAAGTTTTTGTGAATCTAATCTAGTGGAAGCCAGATTCAAAGATGCTTAATTCCCTACCGTTGTATTAGAATAATGAGGGCAATTTGATTGAACGGTTTAAATAACTGTAAACTGGTCATAGACAATTCTCTGTTTTCACAACAAGTGTGAGGTTCACTCACACTTGCCCAAGAAATTCACCTATATCCTGAACCATGGCACAAAGTTAGAAATAATACACATAATTTGAAAATGGCTTTTCATGGTACCGTATTTGCTCTAATTTATGGAATGTTCTAATTATTGGAATGCAAAATTATTTAATTTGCTCTAATTCATGGAATGAATGAAATAAAAACCATTGTAGTCTCTCGCTCGTACTACCAATTTCTTCTTCCCATGGAGCGTTACGTGGCAGGGAATCTTCAATCTGCCTTGAAGGAAAGGAGAGCGCCGTCGCCTTCCAGTCACTTCGCATTCATTTTGCCTCCGTGAGTCAGAAAACGCCAGAGTAAGCGGCTCAATTCCCTAGATAGATGGCCAACAGTGGTATTGCTGCTATCAACAACGGCCACGGTGAATCTGTCAGTTGACCAGGGCCACGGTTCACAGCTGGCGATGATCTCTTCGATTGCAGCGAAGGATGGTAAGTGAAAGTACCCCTGGGAGTCTCCACAGTGTAAGTTAGGAGGGATTTCTGTGTTATCCGTGGGGTTGACATTGTTACAAATTGCTTTTTTCAGTAGCTGTTCAGCTGCTTTTGACACGTGCAAAACTGCTCTAATTTATTCAAATGCAAAGGGAAATGATTTTTAACACATTCTAATTAATGCGGAATGGTCGCCAATGCAATTATTTTTGGCCGTTCCATAAATTAGAGTGAATATGGTACATCATGACTTTTAAATAGCTACTTAATTGCATGATAAGTTATCCCTTTGGCACTAGCTCTCTGCACCAGCAAGGCACATGAGGTGCATGAGGTACTAACATGCATGTGGAGTTGATACGGTGTTATGTTAATACATAGACTGTGGTTTTCATATGTGGCAGTCCCGTGTAGAAATCGAAGGTTATTCCGTCGTGTATTTTGATTGCATCACTGCCTTTGAAGCACCGTATCGCTGAACTTCCGTTAAGGGTGGGGCTCATGTGCGCTTTGTAGATTCATTAGATATTCATGCATCTACGAAGCACGTATGAGCCCCACCTTTAACACAGGACTGCCACATATATAACATCTTCTTGTAAGGTATGAGTGACTAACTTGATGTGTTCTGGTGTGCTCCCACAGCATCCACCAACAATGTTCACAAGACCATCCTGGGCGAATGACTACAGGTAGAAAGAGAGAAAACATGGTTTTACATGCAGCAAAAAGAGTCTTAAGCTAATAATTATCCCTTTAATCATTTTTCACTTGAGACTACTTTTAGCATTACCATTAAATGAAGTTCAAACTCAAGTTTAATGGAGGAGGGTATGGTGCCATGGGCCAGCTGGTCTTGGGTAACGAAATGTAGACATGCACAGTTTGGGTTACTGTGTTTGCACGCCACCAAACGCATGCCACGAGTTACATGAGTCCAAGAGCTGGACAAGGCAATGGTAGCTGTATTATCCAGAGGAATCGCCTGCAATGGACACTGAAAACGGCCAATCCACGGACGAAGAGTGTCCTCAAGCTCCAGTTTTTACCCCAGAGCAACAGCAATGGATCAAACAACTGGTGTCATCTCGACTTCCCGCATCGGTCAGTGCTACTACTTCAACTGGCAGTTCAGGGACAGTGAGCGCCAGAGCCCCCAACACTGCCTCCCCCCGATCGGGCTACAGCCCCAAACCCGGGCAATATTGGGGGCCTAAGATACTGGGAGGAGTATGCAAATAGGGCAACAGGTCTGAGATACTCTAACTAAGGGGTAAAATGATGCATGTTATGCGCGTTCAGGCACACCAAGTAGGGCATACAGCCTGAGCACACGTTTTAGAATGACATGGTTATAAGGGGCCCCTACTCCACGGGGTAAGATACTAGGTACAAGTGGCATACTGCCTGAGCTGTCCGGTGTCTGGAAAACGCGGATCAACGGATCGGCGGATCACGGACTACAATGCGAAAGTGGGCTGGATCACGCCCGCTACTAATTAACTAACTGCATGTAGCTGAAATAGACACCGCCCATTAGCACGTGGCGCAATGTGCATGGCCGTGTGGCTCATGCGGCATTGACAGCTACTTAGTCTAGCTTAGCTACCTACTGACCCAGGCTAGTTTCGTTTACGTATCTACAACTTACACTCGTTTAAATGGCAACTTCGGAGACAGCCATTATGATTTCAGACGAGGACAGTGACTCCACGAGCGAATGTGGATCAGTTGGCAGTGCTCCTAAGGACGACAGCGATGGTCGGGAGGAAGAGTAAGTTGAATATCCGTTATTATGGTTGTTATGTTTGTGTTCTAGGAGTGTACGTTTATAATGGATAGGCTTAATCAGTGACTCATTAGGCTGTGGAGTGTGCATCTTTTATGTCTTTTAGATCTTAGCACCTCTAGCACGTAATTACATGTAAAACGGGTAGTGGACGGACATTCGGATACTACGCCGCCATTTTGGGTGGTAGTGGAGTGGCATCTCCTTTCACGTAAGCACAAGAACTAGTTTACATTTTAACCTTGAATGTACAATGTCTCAAAAGGCCTACAGCTTACTGAAACAAATAAACTTGCAAACTACCCCATTGTACTCAAAGGTCCATTCGGAGCGCGATTTTGCAAATGGCAGCAGTCTGTCTAGTTTCACTTCATGTGTAGACAAATGCAAAAAGTCTAGATAACTTGCTAGCTAACACCCCTTGGACAGTGATTTCCAAATTATCAGTTTTATGGTAACACTGGTTGAGGGCCCAAGTAATCTTATTGCGTGTATGCGTGTGTGTGTGTGTGCGTGTGTGTGTGTGTGTGTGTTCATGTATGTGTGTGCATGTGTGTGTGTGCTGGGAGAGAGGGAAGGTTTAAAGTTACCACCAATATTTTGGCCTATGCAGTATGTTGTAATAAATGATGTTTCCTTTTAGGGTGACGTATTATGATGATAACCATGCACTGCCTGTGTTTGAGTGGACAAAAGGAGTTTGTAACTACAGCCTTTCTGAGCTGTGTGAGACATGCACTGGAGACAATCTGCATAAGGAACACATCTGCAAAAGAGTTCCCTATGGAACCACAAAGAATTGCACATTTCTAGTTGACCTTCAGGCACTATCAAGTCCCCGTGACATTTTTGCCGATGACAATGGAGTGTGGCACAATAATGGAGTGCGAACAATTTTCGTGGATTGTTCAAAATCTGGCGCAAGTGTTTTACATCGAGGTAACCGATTACCTTATCCTATGAAGACCGGTCAATTCAAGCTGGTTTGAACATACTAACGTAACAAAGCTGCTGGTGATTTCCATAAGATGATTGCTCAGCTTTATGGCATGTTAACTTGTGGTCTCATCTTAATCGTGCCTCTAAATAGCTACCCTGTTTTATACTTAATAAATGGATTTGCAGATGTGCACTTTACATGCATGGTTTCCCAATTGCTTGTCATCATTTCATTTAGTCTCGCGAAAGTGTGCCCACTCCCAACTTTGGCTCCATTTCTAGCTGGAGGCTACCATTGTTGGTGATTAGAACACACGAACTTTTAAAGTCGTAGCAGTTTGCCCCCAAATCCTCCCACTCATATATACATACCATCTTGATTTTTAAAGAAGGTGTATATACCACCTGCTATTACCATAGCAACCTGGTGCACATCACTAATGCACTTTAACATGCTCTCCTTAGATCACAATGGCCAACTCCAGCAATTTGCACTTGTCCAGTACTTCTTTACTGGTGAAGAACACGATATTCATGTTCATGCTCATGGCAACAGCAAGGGATCAACCCCTTACAAGTGAAAAAGAGAAAGCACCATGAAGTGCATAAAATAACTCTCCCAACAGCTAGGACCAAGACAAGCAGCTGATAAAGTGCGTGAAGAAGTTGGTGGCATGATGACTGCCTCAAATGCTGCTTCAATGCCAAGAGGACAACAGCAGGTGTCTGATGCACGAAGACATCTCCGGTTCACCACACAAAGTGGAGGCACTTCTGAACTTGCGATGATGATGATGAAGTGCAAGGCTGCTAATGGTGATGCATTTGTCAGGTGTGTTCAAGCAGCTCCAGAGCCACTCTGTATCCTAGCCACAGACTATCAGCTACAAGAACTGGAGAAGAACTGCACTAACTCTCACAACTTTGGTGTACTGAGTCTGGACCCAAAGTTTGACCTTGGAAAGTTTTATGTGACACCAATGGTATTCCCCTCCGGATGTTAGTTTATCTTCATTGGTACAAACTTCCTTCTGGGAAAAATAACTGCACTTTTTCAATGATGAAGCAACGGTTGGGTAGCGCGTCCTAGACCAGGCAATCGGGGTCTGGGAATGAAGTTAGCTTGTCATGGCGTGGCATGCCTAGTCTCGTCCGCTACAAACTGCATTCAACTGTAATCTCACTCATCCTTTCGTCGCTTGGAGGACATAAACTGGTGCAACAGATTCGCCTCAGTTCCACGTCGCATCGTTCGTCCGTAGGTCAAAAGCTGGGGCGTGGCACTGGCATGGCATAGTCTCATGCCCAGACCCTCTCGCACGCTTTTCGGTGGGGGGGGTCTGGGGGTGATTCCAGCCCACTTTCGCATTGTAGTCCATGATCCGCCGATCCGTTGATCCGCGTTTTCCAGACACCGGCCTGAGCTGTCTTTTCCATGGTGAAAGATTTCACCAAACACTGGCTATCCCCATTGCTTATATCTATGCTTATACCATTATATGTGGTAGTAGCATAAATAATTGCATTCCTTCGGTTCCTACAACGCGCATGCGTGGATAAACATCTGCCATGTGTCAGTTCTCTTCAGCTGTAAAATGGCGTTGTCCAAGAAGTCTGTGTCTTTTGCCCGAGAAACGGAAGAAATAACTGTTGAAAGTGGCGAGAGCGAAAGCAGTGATGAAAGCAACACACCTGACTACGTGGAATCACTTAGCGAGGGAGAATTCTGGTCATCTAGCGATGAAGAGCATGCTGAGTTCTTCGAGCAGGTGCTTGAAGGCGCTTATCTGGGTCGTTTGTTATCAAAGTCGAGACTAGATCCGGCTGAAAGAACGTCCCTCTTACTGCTGGACAAAGACCTACAGCACGAAGAAGAAGGTGAGATCCTTCATCCCAACTCTAGTCAATGAATATTTATACAGCTATAAAATTTGGCCATACATAAGGTATAAGCATGTAAAAAGTTTGGTCTCAGCATTCCAAAATTATAATCACTGGCCCACACTTCGTGCACTTTCTAGCCAAATTTGACCAACACCCTTGTAGATGTGGTCATGCTAAACCAGCAGCTACTACGAGCTAGGTACACACTGTAGTAGTTTGGTACCCAGACTCTTTGATGTATGCCACACCCACTATTTTTTCCTTGATCCATGAAAAACTGACCCACTGGATCTAAGAAACAATTTGGCATTGTCTAACTCACCTCACACACTCATTCATGCACACATAAACAGAGTTTGAAGATAGCAGTGTATACTCTGAAGTTGGTTCATCATGCTCAGGCATATTTTGCGGAACTAGTTCTACAAATGAGGAAGAAAATGACAGTGATGAAGAAACAGAGATTAGTGTATCACCAAGAAAACGGCAAAGGCAAGAGAGTGACTCAGAAGATGATCAGGCTGAATCAAGTAGTAGTTCAGGTGGACAAGAATGAGGTAGAGGCCGTGGCCGGGGTGGACACCGAGGACGAGGTAGAGGCCGTGGCCGGGCTGGACGCCGAGGACGAGGTAGAGGCCGTGCCGGGGGTAGAGGCCGTGCCGGGGGTAGAGGCCATGGACAGGTTAGAGAAAGAAGAGGGAAGAGTCAAGGAAGGGGAAGCAGAAGATCTTGAAGACGCTCATTTTAGGACTTCTTTCTCGAACAAGAGAATATAAATGACAGCAAATCAACGAAGGGTAAGCCTAGTAACTCTCAATACACTTGGGGAAGTCTCAAACAAAACTAAGCTGTTGTAGTGACAAGCCGAGTCAGCCACGCTATCGGTCTAATTAAAGCACACCAGCCGGTATTTGCATGAATTTAGCAGCTTCAGCAACTTATTTTGCTTACCAAACGATTTCTTCAGGCTTTTTGATACTATACAGATACTTTGACACAAACATGTGTCATTGAAGTGCTTACACCGAAGTATTTGGGCTTGGACCATCGCGGACCAATATTTGCTGAAAATAATAGTCCGGTGGACCAAATTTTCCAGGAATTTTGGTCCCCCGGACCAAACTTTTCACTGGACCAAACTTTCCGTGACAGTACCTTGTAATGCATGCACCCTTGGTTTCTAGACATTGGCTCTACCTACATGTAGCTAATACTGATCCTGTTGTTTCCACTTCCTCTTCACTGTAGTGCTAAGTGGACTGTCTTTGATGTCCAAACCTCTGCTGTTGGTCATCCGTCACCACGTATTCTTCCTCCTTTCAGCTCCACAATAGGTCCCACACCCCGCACTAAGCAAGCTAAAACACCCCTTGAAGTATTCCTTCTATTTGTGACTGAGGTGATTTTGGAGAGTATTGTCAAGCAGACTCTCTTGTTTGCAGCAATGAAAGGAGCATCGATCCTTCAATGAATTCTATGTAGAAGAATTGCAGGCTTTCGTTGGTCTACACATAGCAATGGGTTTGCTAAAATTAGCTCAGATCAAAGACTATTGGTGTAAGAACGAAATCATCTCAACACCTTGGTTTCCAGCCATTATGCCCAGGGATAGGTTCTTTACAATTATGTGTTACCTTCACTTAGTGGACTCTTCACTACAGAAGAAAACAGGTGAAGTTGGTTATGACCCCCTATTCAATTAAAGTACGTCCTCTCTTGGACCATTTGGCTGCTGTATTTCCAAGGTATTACCAACCTATGCGAGAAGTATCTATCGATGAAATGATGATAGGCACCAGGTGCCGTGTTTCATTCCTTCAATACATGCCAAAGAAGCCCTGCAAGTTTGGTGTAAAGGTATGGGTTCTGGCAGAAGCGAAGACAGGCTATGTTCTAGGCTTTCAAATCTATACTGGTGCAGCATCACCTGGTGATGAGAATTCATCTAAGGGTCTTGCATATCGAGTGGTCATGAACCTGGTATATGATCTTCTAAAGAAAGGAATATTCGCAGCTGGAACTATCCGGTCTAACTGAAAGAACTTCCCAGAAGCTCTCAAAGTGGACAAATAAAACAAAGACAAATGTACTTGAGATTGGGAACTTTCATTTTGCTAAGTTTGAGGATCTGACGGCTGTGTTGTGGCGAGATAGACGTGATGTCTATGTACTAAGCTCAATGCACAATAGATCAGAACAAGAGAGAAAATGAAATTCCAACACTTAATCTTTATCCAAGCCTGTTGTCCACATTAATCAGTTGGCACGAAAGTCACCCACACAGTGTCAGCCATACATAGAGCAGTCAAAGAAAGTACTTGTTAGTGTCAACACTGATGACAATTTGGATGAAAGAGTACTGGAACTTGAGGGCAAAGTTAACTGTCTAGAGAACCAGCTTAAACAAGCCACCCTTTTTTTAGCCGTATCATAAATGATGATGATAAAGCTCACTTCTACACTGGTTTTCCTTCAAGGAAACAATTTGAGTCCTGTTTTAAGTATCTTGGTCCATGTTTGAATTCATTGCATTACTGGGGATCACGCTATGCTGCAGACTGTCAGCGAGAATTGAAGTGTGGGCCACAGCGAAAACTGTCTCCAGTAGAGGACTTTTTTTAGGACACTTTGTCGCCTAAGGGTAGGGTTATTTGAAGAAGAATTAGCAGATTGATTAGGAGTACATCCCTCAACTTTTTATTACATTGGCGAATTTCTTGTATTCTAAATTTAAAGATATCCCATTGTGGCCAACTCGTGCTACGTATAACAGCATATGCCAGAATGTTTTAGGAAAAAGTATCCTACAACAAGAGTAATCATTGATGCCACTGAAGTTAAAGTTGTGCAGCCTTCTGACCCTGCAGAGCAGCAGATGACATTTTCTAGTTATAAAAACACTAACACTTTTAAGTCATTGATAGGAATCGCACCCTCTGGAGCAATTTGTTTTGTGTCTTCCCTCTACTCTGGCAGTATTTCTGATAAGGAACTGACCAGACAATCAGGTCTCCTGCCTTTGCTAGAGAAGGGTGATAGTGTAATGGCAGACAAAGGGTTTGACATCAGTGACTTGCTTCTACCCCTTGATGTATCATTGAACATTCCTCCCTTTCTCCGTGGGAAGCCCCAGTTAGATGAACATGAACTAATTGAGACCAGGAGAATAGCGTCTCTTAGAATTCATGTGGAGAGAGCCATTGAGCATATCAACTTTATCGATCAGTCTATACAAGCAAGTCTTGCATGTGTAGCAGATCAAGCATGTTTGTGCAGTGATAACTAACTTTTACCCTCCACTTGTTGAGTAATCTATTGATGATAAACATTGTTTACATCTTGTTGTAATACTGTACAATACAAATTACAAAACATAGCTTGGTTTCATCATGGATTATAGAGCGCAGGGAGTTGGATAGCCTCGTACCCAGGCCACTTTCGCTCCTCCCACATGGCCTGGGTACGAGGCTAGGAGTTGGATAGGAAATGTGCACGCCTCGCTATTCCTAATGTATTGCGTGTCGGCAACCCTTTGAAGCAAATTGGGTTACGTGCGGCACCGGAAGTGTAGAAATCTCATGCGGGCAACTTTTCAGCTCTACTGCGCCTTTCTAAGCACACACACGAAGCTAACGAGGCATTAATTTATCTCCCAGTGAAGTGTGAAGACATGTTCGAAGGAGTTACAGCGTCTACTCAGTCAAAACCATCAAAATTAGTGATTTCAGAGCTATAGTACGGCACTGTTGTACCAATATCAGCGACTGCTATACCACTGGAGCCAGAATTCCAGCGCCATCTGTTAGAGGTTGAAATTGCCTAAGGCCATCGGGGTAAGTTGGATTGTCAGTATCATTCATGCTGGGATGAAGTGAGAATAAACATGCGGGGAGCTAGCGTTTTATTGTAAGTATTGCAGCATTAACCCCTCTCTCTACAAAGGCGTGCATGGTAGAACCACCCTATTTATGTTACAAGTACTCAATGTGTTGCTGTAGGGCCATGTAGCCTCAGAAAGCTGCAGATACAAACACAAGTAGGGTAAACTCAGACAGATTGCAGGCATATGGAATAAAACGCTTTCCCTTTGTTGATACTAGTGTAAGTGCAATTAAGGACACTGTTATACAGCCACAACTTCACTTTAGGTGAGCCATTATGCCTAGGAAGAGGCGCTTCATAGATCGTAAACAAGAAAGTAGGGTCAAGCGGCTGCAGCAGGAGAAGAATAAGGACAAAGGCAAAGTAAGGACCAGAGTTATCCAGTCTCCCTGTATTTACTGTAAACATTAACCGGTGTTGCCCTCTAGATGAAAGACGACCTCCCCTCACCTGGCGAGCATGACTTTATTCCGGACCCCGCCTCACCTGGCAAGCATGACATTGTTCCAGACCCCGCCTCACCTGGAGAGCATGACTTTGTTCCAGACTCCGCCTCAAGTTCTGAGGTACATGTATGAGTATGAAGACTATTACTTCTGCACTTTTCATGTTTTGATAGAGTGAAGATATGGAAATCCTTGATGTTACCACTCCATATGACATCCAGGTTAGTATACGTACATGTATATGAATGAACCATGAGATATGCATGCTTAAATAATGTGCTCGCTATATCCATGCAGGCACCTTCTGTTGATGTACTTTCTCCATAGAGGCTTAGCCTACCCATCCATGGCCTACCTGAAGGATGGATAGATTGGACATCTGAGTGCGATCAATGTGTCCGACTTCGAAAGCTCAAAAACCTGTCCTTTGAGCATGGTCGGAGTAAAAGCATGCTTAATCACAAGACTCACTCAGCCGTTCCGCTGACGGTCAAAAATTGCAAATTTTATTTGCAGAGCGGAAATGACGTAACGACCTAAAATGCAGCAAGATGGCGACTTTTCAGCTGCTTGTGTACCGGTTGTGTTTTCGTCTCTGGAGTTGATAGTTGTTGCCTATTTCGAGTAAATGAGGCTTTTTCGGATACTGTATGAACGTACAAAAAAATGCAACTAGGTGCTACCTGTCAATATCAAAGCTGTAACGAAGGATTTTGTGAAGAGTTCATGGAAAGGTGATTTGTATTGCCCGAGGGTGGCGCACTTGAGGAGCTCTCATTCCGCGCAGGAGGCTTTAACAGAAAGTTTACGGTGACTGCAGACACCAGGAGGCATGGAGAATGTGATGGTGGGCCGAATGGACTGAAATAAGGTATGAACAAAATTTCCGCGCCAAATTTCTTGTCCTGGTACATGAAGTTAAAGTGACTGAGAACTAAAAGTGGGGTTTGATAGCTTATGATCCTAATAAAAACCCAAGGATGAATATTGTAAAACATTGCTTGACTGCTACTGGTTGTCCCAGTGGCCTTGGAGCACACAAGATAGGACAGCAAGTATTTCCAGGCCTCAACCAAGCTTCCTGTTGGCTTGTGGCCTGCCAAGCTTGCTGCACTTGCAGTAGTAAGAAGAAGCTGTGGGGGGGGCAGAGGAGGTTGGACACGGTTGACCTTTGCTCGTTTGGTCACTAACGAGGGTACCCTTTTGAGAGGCCCTAATTACATTCCTGGCACATGACCAACTCGTCACGTGAGTTGCAGTTTCACGTGGTCAGGAGTAGCTCTGCAGGAACGTAATTAGGACCCCTCGAAGGGTACCCTCATTAGCAACCTAATGAGCAAAGGTCAACCATGTCCAACCTCCTCTGGTATGAGGGGGGGGGGGGGCTAGGAACAAGGGTAGACTAGTAGCACAAGCTGTTTTATGTTACCAGGCAGCTTCGTATTACTAGTTGGGGGTATGCTTTAAGTTGAATCATTGTGTTGCTAATTGGCATGCTAGCATAGACTCATGCTCAGCTGTCCATGCCCCCTGGTGGAGAATTGTCTGGTGGCTTGATTTGAATTTCTTGTCATGACATTGTGTCTGGCGAATGCATAATTATTGTGCCTAGATTGCAGACCATGCAGTTCTCTATTTGCTGCTTTATTTGTCATGTAACATTACCTTGAAGTAGTCAGCGACATTCCCTAACCATCAAAGCACCAGTCGCTGAAAGAAGTGGCAAACTTCCTGATTTTAGTCATTAAACCCTGGGCTTTTTATAGCTGGCGACATCCCTCGTGCAATTTAAATCAAACCACCGGACGCTCTCCCCTGGGGAATCCAAAGATGCAGCTCATATCTATTAAATCTGTACTGCTACTGTTTTGGCTCTCTTTCCTCCTCCCCCGCACAAAAGCCTGGGAACGAGGCTAACTATTTGACAGTGATGCTATTAGCTAATTTGACTGCCAGATTCAACCTCTCTAATTGTGCAGGTCTCATTAATTTCACAGTGACGTTGATTTTTTCTCCTCAGGTACTCTCCTAAATCAGCATGTACTTGTACGGATGGACAAGTGAACCATTGGACTGAAGGAGTAAGTCAGTGGGTACACCTTAATCTAGACAGTACTAGATTATTAGTTTCTCATCCCTGCCCACATGCCTTTGGCATGCCCACCTAGTACTTCATTATTCATAACGTCTTGTGCAGTTGAGCTTTGTTCGTTATGCTTCTTGTCAAGTTGGCTGTATTGATTTTGTTTGTTGGGTGGGTCTTATAGACTGAGGATCCTGGTCAGTATCCAACTGTACCTGCCTCATACCCTTGTTCTCAATTAGTCTCGTTCCCAGACTATTGGCACAAGACAAGTTCTCAATGTTCCTTAAACATCTAAAAATGAGAATGAGCCGAAACATTCAAGTGCTGAATGCACAGCAAGTCTCACTCAGTACTGAATGGAGTGTCATAGTGGGTGTGGCCTGAAAACAAGGCTGACCAATCCAATGTTAACGTTTGATGTCACATGACTTATGCTATAGTAATATTTGATGCTTGTCACTGCCCAAATATCTACTACTTGCTTTTTTATACCCTTCACAGGAATGAAGTTGGTGTCGATGGTGCTGAAAGAGAGATTTGCTGCATTGTTATTGGTGTCCTTTGGCTTGTACTATATAATGTTTGAGGAACAGCTATATAATTTTCACGTTTTCTCTGAGCTGTAAAGGAGCAGGAATTCTGATGGCATGCAGTACCCTAACAGAATCAAATTTCACATCAGAACAAAGTTTAAGCTTTCCTCTTTGTGTTGCATGTAGTGTTTTGAAGTTAGGATGGATGAACAAGTTTTCCGCGCCAAGTTTGTACTGCCCATTGTTTACACAACGTTGGTGGTTGTCCTGCGCAAAGGCGTTTACAGAAAGATCGCCCGGTCTACAACACTTTGTAAATCGATAAATCAATCGAGCACTGGTTCACAATGGTCTGTCTTTAAATCTGGGGTTTAACTGGAAACGAGTGCGCCCAAACTTCAACTGTACAAACAGAGGTGAAAATTGAGTGCGTGCCGCCATGATCCGCGATGTGCAAACGCGCGCGGGCGTGTGCAAATATATCTCGAGAAATAAACGGATTTTAGACCGTTAGCGGAACGGCTGCACTAGCCTGTCAGCAAATGTGCTGTTATCCTTGATTGAAGTGTTCCATTTCTGGAAGACTGACATTAGTTCTTGTGATCGCTGTGAAGACATCTTTAGCTCTGACAGCTGCAGAACACTACTCAAAGCCCTTGTAAATATTTCAGTTGCTTTCTGTTTTAAAAATGTATGGTCACCTAAGAAAACGAGTTAGATATGGATAATAAAGCTTATCTAGTGATTATTGCTTCCTAAATAAAGCTACTGCTACTACTGCTACTACACATGTACATCTCACCTGTCCACACTGTTGCCATTTTAGATAATACAGGTCTCAGTACTTCAGTAAACACACTGTACGATTATAACCAGCCAGTAGTAACTCACAAAAACGGTGATAAACTGCTCAGCTCTGCTCTAACACCTCTATGTGAACTTCTTATGAATATATGCAAATAATATGTGACATCACTTCCGGTGTAACCTGCTTTGCCTGGCCACCCACGCACGTTTCCTATCCAACTCCCCCACGCTCTATAATCCATGGTTTCATGCGAGGAAATACAATCTCAGGTAGAAGAGTGTTGAAG
This sequence comes from Agelas oroides, assembly GCA_949130485.1. NCBI lineage: Eukaryota > Metazoa > Porifera > Demospongiae > Agelasida > Agelasidae > Agelas > Agelas oroides. The sequence continues at coordinate 4,294,630 of OX422196.1, read as the reverse complement.
TTTAGGGATGTTTTGTAGTTGCCATGCAAGATCTGGATAAATGCGTTCAATTGCAATGCCTTTAGTAGTGTACACACAGAAGTCACACCATTTAAATGTAGTGACAGCTAATTGCAGCTGTACTTGGTGGTAGTAGTTGTGTTCTCTCTTCAGTTGAGGTTTCCAGTGCAAAGGGAGCCATAAAAATTGGGATTTGTGCAGGACTGAAGGGGATGATTTTCTCTTTCTGAATAGGGACATTTGACTTCAAGGATGCCATCTGGCTTTGCATTGCTGTCAAAGTGGATGGTGGCATCTGGAGTTGCTGCTAACCAGCCATGGTAAGGGTGGATATAGAGACCACAGTCTTTGGTCTCTACAACTCTTCCCACTTCAGCTGTTTTCACACCCTCATACTTTTGCAAGCAGCTTTCTCATGTTTCCTTCCCCATAAAATTGGTGCAGGTAAAAACACAAATAGTTTGGGTATAATATTTCATGTGCTGTTGTTCTGGTGGGCCTTTGTAGTATTTTGCCACAGACTGATGCTGTAATAGGATTGTCACTCTGTGTATTTCTCTCCACTTCCTTAATTTCATCTGAAGAGAGTGATATTTCTTGCTCGAACCTTTCCATCTCTTCTTTTACAGGTAACTTTATGATGTTCTCACTACTTGAAGGGAGGACAACAGTGTGCCGAGGCAAAGGATGATCTGGTGGCTCACTGGTTCGTGTGTATGAGTGGTCATGCACACTAGCTGGACCCAATAGGTGAAGGAAACAACAGGGTGTAGCCATGTGTGCTAACTCACTTTGTAGCTGGGCAAGTGCTTCGTAGTCTGGATGCCTATAGCAAAGTGGTCTGGGATCAAAAACAGAAGTGAGTGGTTTAAGCTGCTGGCTAGGCTTCTTTCCATACTTCAACTTTTCAAAGTGAAGGCTCTGGACTGGGATGGGTTTCAGCTTCTTTGCCCTCGACTGATTCCAGGCTTATAGTTGGTTGGTAGGGCTTAATAACTGTGGAACCTGTTGTGACTTGCAGAATTTGTCCAGTGAGTAGCACAAACGGGCTATGTGTTTGCAGCTGGCTGCTGGGCCTTTGCCAGCAGGGCAGCCACACTCAGCTCCAACTATGCTGTAGTCATCTTTTAACACCATTCACAGGCTGTAGATTATAGTCTTTTTCATTCCCGGGAGGCACTTTGCCCGTATAATTATAGTTACTGCCAAAGTCAGTGGCAAGTTCACTGTTTTATATGTGACCCCTTTCTGAGAGTGCATAGGCTTGGTCACTTATTGATTTTATGTCACTGGCTGGCAGGTTGTCACTGGCTTTTCCATCAACAAAGTACACAATCATATATCGACTGATTCCAGGCTTCGCGATAAATGAAATTCCTGTGCAACAAGCGGCTGCAACGAGACCCCCTCTTGCCCGGCGTTGGCGCCAAGAGACGATAAGTATGGCTTCTCGTTCAAGAAAGGCCAAGAAGCAAGCCAGGCAAACCAAGAAGAAAAAGGGGGATTCAAACTGCGAAATTTGCGTTGTCTGTGACAAAGAAATCAATGATGACACAGAGTGTGTGCTGGCATGAGTCAGAAAATATTTCAAACTCTTGACAACCCTGACACTCCATTTCTATGCCACTACTGTCATAACAACAAGCAGAACCTCGTAATAGAGGATTTGAAACAACAAGTCACTCTCCTAGAGTCTGTGCTATCCACATTTAGGTCAAAACTACCATCAGAAGCCCCAGTCCTGAAAACTAGCAGCAAGCCTCCGTCAGGCACATATGCTCAAGTCGCCACAAGCATAAACCCAAATATTGCTAGCTCCCCACAGCTCAACCCCAACTCCAACTCACACCAGTATCCCAAACATGAGAAACATGAGAAGAAATACAATATTGTAGTGTATGGAATCAAGGAAAGTGTGAAAGGCTCATACAGAAGCTCTCGCTGCAAGCATGACTTCCAAGCAATATCTGATGTCATTAGAAACGTAGACAATTCTGTGCCTGAGACCTCGGTTAGAGACTGCGCTCGCTTAGGCAAGTACCATGAAGCTAAGTCAAGACCTACCCTAGTCAAACTCACCCGCACTAGCGAAGTTCAGTCAATACTAGCCAATCGGGCCAAACTGGCAAACATGCCTGGAATCTCTATAAAGCCAGATATGACACAAGAACAAAGAAAAACCGAGAAAATACTACTTTATGAAAGAAAGAAGCTCATCCAAAATGGTACTGACAAATAAATTATCAAATTATGAGGAAATTGTCTCTACGTGCAAGGTCAAAAGCACGGATCAGTTACAAACTTTGTATACAAGGCCAAAGTGTCTCCCCCTGAGACCACCAGCAACGCCACTGACTCTGAACCTGACTCACAATGACTATCTTCGGCATTGCGGAACACTCATAACGTAACCCCTTCTCAAATTCCATTCATTGATTCCCAAAACCCTAACAATAGCGAACCCTTACAACTTGATTGTGTTGAAACATCTAACAACAATTACAACAACAGTAATGTTTCACACCCAAGAATCCCCACTAGTGATTCTAATAATAATGATTACAACTCAATTACATGCTATTATCTCAATATCAGAAGTATAGTCAACAAACTGTCAGCATTTCAAGCACATGTTTACTCGTCCGACTTTGACGTAGTCTGTCTATCCGAAACTTGGCTATCCAACTCTTTATTCGACCAAGAGATTCTCCCTTCCAATTACAACATTTACCGCAATGACAGGCCTTCCCGTGGAGGCGGAGTGCTGATTGCCACTAAAGACAATATCCCAGTCACTGCCATCACTCCCTACTTACCCAGTAGCAATGCATTTGAAATTCTCTCTATCAAATTAAACCTCCGCAAACCAATTATTCTCACATATGTCTACATCCCACCAGGCTCTAACGACCTTCCTACAATGAGTATCTTAGTCTCTATCTTAATACAAGTCATTCAATCTGACCCATCCTCAGACACTATTGTCGTTGGAGACTTCAACTTACCCGACATCCATTGGGACACACTTTCAGCATCCTCAACGGTATCCAAAACCTTCTGTGACTTTGTATTTGACAACACATTAATCCAGCTAGTGGACCAACCGACTCATACAAGAGGCAACATACTCGACCTTATCCTCACCAGTTCAACCGAATGTATTGCTAACCTCACCATAGATACTGCCAGCAATTGGTCAACTTCAGATCACTATGGCATCACTTTTGAGGTCCTATCACAACCAGCTCTCCATAGCAGCAGCACTGTTCCCAAATATGTTTATGACTTTCCAAAGCAAACTACAATGGCATTTTATCATACCTACTGGATTTCGACTACTCTCTATGTATGGAAAGCCAGGACACTGATTTCATATGGGCAACTATAAAGAATTCAATCCACAATGCTATGGATAATTTCATTCCAAAAGTTAGACTAAGGCGACACCAATTCCCATGTTGGTTCACCCCTGAACTTAGACATATTTCTAAGTGCATGCGCACCTTGAAGAAACGACTCTCCAAGCATCCAACACCTCCTCTGCAAAGTAAACTGACCAATCTAAAATTCGAATACAGCAATAAAATTCTTCATGCCAAATCCATGTATGAATCCCAACTAGTCCAGTCTTTTGCTGGACCACATAACGCAAAGATATTCGACTATGTACGTTCTCTTAGCAGGAAAAGTTCCATTCCAGCTACTGTATTCTTAAATGACTCAAGTGCAACTAGCGACACTGAGAAAGCTGAACTCTTTAACAATTTTTTCCATTCTGTCTTCACTAAAAGCCCATTCATTCTACCAAACATGGACTCCATACCACTATCTCCATCCTGCTTATGTTCTATATCTTTCTCAGACTCTGAGGTCTTCAAAGCACTGTCCTCACTAGATCCCACAAAATCAAGTGGCTGTGATGGAATCGGCCCCAAGCTACTCAAGCACTGTGCCATAGCTCTGTACTTGCCTCTTCATCACTTATTCTCAGTAAGCATGTCCAAACTCTCCTTACCTATCGATTAGAAATGCCATGCAATTACACCAATCTTTAAATCTGGTGACAAATCTCAAGCAAAAAACTATCGACCAACATCTCTATTATGTATTGTATCCAAAGTTCTCGAACAGCTTATCTACAACTATTTGTTATTACTAATAACGACACCCTATCACATCACCAATTTGGCTTTCACCAACATCATTCCACAACCCAGCAACTGTTGCTAGTCCTAAGCAATATCCACAGTGAACTAAACAAAGGCTCCAAATGCGACATCATTTACCTGGACTTCAAGAAAGCCTTTGATAGTGTACCACATCAAGAACTCCTACTGAAACTATGGAAGGTTGGTATAATTGGAAGCACCTGGAAATGGTTTCGTGAATACCTAACGGGCAGACACCAACATGTACGGATCAATAGTTACATCTCATCAACTCTACCTGTAATCTCCGATGTTCCCCAGGGTAGTCTACTAGGCCCTCTCCTATTCCTTATTTATATCAATGACTTGCCACCCTCTGTTAAATACACCAAGATCTTCCTGTTTGCGGATGACACTAAATGTCTTCAACCTATTAGCTCTCCCAGAGACTACATTTTACTCCAGTCTGACCTCGACGCTCTATCTCTATGGAGTACCACATGGAAACTAATGTTTAACGAGACCAAATGTTCTCTCCTGTCAATTGGACCTGCAAATGAAAACCACCATTGTTACTTCATCAACAATCAACCCGTTATATCAAGTAGTCTTCTAAAAGACCTTGGAATCCTAGTCTCATCCGATCTTTCCTGGTACCAACATATATCCAAAGTTACATCTAAAGCATACAACATCTTAGGATTACTTCGCCGGACCTTCAGTTCAACCAACAATACCACCACCAAGAAACAACTATATGTATCTCTTGTCAGATCCCAAATCTTGTATGGCTCCCAAATTTGGAGACCGATCCTATAATGGAATCACTTCAACGTCGTGCTACCAAGTACATTCTCAATGATTACAACTCAGATTACAGAACTAGACTAATCAAACTCCATCTATTACCAATTGCAATGCTGCTTGAGCTCAACGACATCTGCTTTTTTATTACTTCATTAAAAAACCCAGACTCTTTTGATATCCTAGACTTCGTTTCATTCAGCAGCAATCCTATTCGTTCAAGAAGCCACAGAAAGCTAGTCCAGCCAGTCATCAAAAGCAACCGAGATAAACAACTATACTTCAACAGACTACCATATCTCTGGAATTCCCTACCACTAATAGACCTTTCTCTCTCTTTGGATTCCATCAAGAGAAATCTAAAAGAACTATTCTGGGACTCATTCTTATCAAAGTTCGACACATCCAACAGTTGCACTTACCACTTCTCATGCCCATGCTCAAAATGCTTCTCACAACCCAAATCAAACTTTCAATCATTGTAACTACGTGCAATTACACTTATTCACTGTTTTATAATCAGTTAAACCTAACTATAAGCTTAATTTTTATGTCCTGGCTGCTATACATGTTATAGTTGACCCTCAGCTGTAGACAGGCTCAATACTATCCAACAGTCACCACACACTATGAACTTCTCATTTCACTTCAGTTTTATATCACCACCTCATACTGCAGCTGTAAAGCAATAATAATAATAATAATATGCCCATGTGTAAATGATAATGCTATGTTGCTCTTTTCCAGTAAATTCCACCCCTGATTTGGAATATCAAGAGCTGGCTGTGCATTCTGGAGCTTTATGTCAGGATTGATTGTGTGCTTGTCCAAGCCTTTGTTGAGGTATAACTCAACCCTGGAAATAATGTTACTGTTATTCATGAGACTACAATTAATATTGATAAGGGTGCGTCTAATTTACCTCGTGACCAGCCGCCTTTTTTCCAGACGTAAGAGCCTATCGACAAGCTAGCCACCTCTTGAGCTCCATAACTGTGAGCTCTGCAGAGTGCGGCCTCCAAGAGATGATCCTGGAACAGGTGTTTCAGGAGTGCAATCTGAAGGAACCGGAGAAGCCTGCATGGTCAACATCAAGTCATTTTGATTCAAGGCCGCAAGCGAAGCAAGTCTTTATCTGAAGTAGCACTGTTTCGAACTAGAATAGCCGCTACAGCGATTGTTGTGTTCCTGTGCGCCTTCACTCTTCGTGCATACAGTTTACATGCCAGTCGAAGCGTTACACAGCATCTATAGCGCATAGAAACCCATTCAGGTGATAGACTATTCTACTGTGATCAATGTATGTAAAAAGAGTGGTGACAAATATGTTACAAAGATGTTCATCAGGAGGAGTGTAAATTTCCCATACATTCTCTATGGAACGCCGTTGGATTTTTACCCCAGCCCTCATATGTGACGTCATTATGCAAGTCGGCCATTGTAATAAAGCGGGTGAGGCACCAAGTGACTCTAGACCACGCCCCCTTTCATTTCGGCGCGAGAGTCGAATATCCTACATGATCCTCTAATTGTGTCAGCGACAGTTGAAATGTACCTTCGCAGGTACACAGCGGGTACCCGTTGTAGCTTATTCATAGCAAGTCTCCTGACTATGTCCTGAGTAAGGCAGGTTTGTTTTCAACCAACTATCATTGCCTGAACTCTGGGTTCACAAGATATAACGCAATGAATCAACACTACACAAAGTCGCCATTTTTAGCAGCTTCTCTCGTGACGGATTTCTTTGCATGCGCGTCAGATTGCGCAATATAGGTGCGCAATCTCGAGATTGGAACGCGATCTCGGGATTCTGAGAATGCGCAACGCAATCGCGTGATTGAGCAAATTATCAGAATTGCGCGGAACATATACACAACAAAATTTTCATACAGATTTTAGAGAAACTCCATTAGGCGAATACTTGACACTTTCAAAGAAAGTATTTTTCGCCAAATGTTTTATCACTATTCAGCAATCATCAGTGGTGAAAAAAAGCTAGCTTTGTGTGTACGGTCAATGCATATGTTGCGTTAATCCCCATGGTTGTAATCATAGACATACTGAGGATTGAATCGTACATTTTAGCATTGTGCAAGCCATTTCCTCTTGTTTACACAAGTCTAAACTGCATTTAAGTAAGATAACACTTTAACACCTATACTTGAGACTACTTTTAGCATACACATGCCTGTAACACACCATATCTCCATTTCTGTCACAGCTCTGACTCCAAAAGCGAACCCAAGTGCACTTTCAGGCTTAATAAGCAGACTCGTGACCTTAACCATGCCCACTCATTAACGAGCATGCAATAGTCAGCACCCTTGGTTGGCAAACACCCGCTTGGAGCCCAAGAAGCCTTCCTGCCAGATATGAACCCCCTAAAATGTGGGAGTAGCATTTTGTAAGCCTGCTCATGCATCCAGGGCGTGAATTAGCCCACCCGGTGCCAACCATGGCCCTTTTACAGCCAAGCCTAGTAGCTGCCATGTGCACAGCACCCTACTGGCGCGCAGAGACTATCTTTTCTAAGCAGTGCACAGTATGACGTTATCAAAAGTGTACTATAGGGTTTAAACTTAAGCATACTTACAGGAGCCACAGAATCTAGAGAGTTTAGTTCCCAATTTTCTACCAAGCTTTTGAAGCTAGACAGAAGTTTAATCTGCACATTTATCATGTATAGGACACGTCCTATGTTACTACAGCACACTTTGACAAGATACACCTGTCTAGTCAGCTGGGTAGCCCTTACAGTAAACAGCAACAACATGGCAGTGCAGTTGCAGTGTATCTGTTCCTGCAAAAGTGAAGCAGTGCCCAGGGTCTTCCACACGTGTGAGGGTGTGGGAGTGAGGGTGTAAACAACAGTGTTGAGCGTCAGATAAAAGCCATACAACTGCACAGTAAGCATTTGGGAAAGTTGAGTGATACAAAATGTCCTGATGTCAGTACGGATCATTAAAGAACAAGTGTCAAATATGCATACACATTACCCCCAAATTGTAGTACACATATCATTTTTGATTGGGAGTTGGTTCTGCATTCTTACTTAGCTGTCAAGCTAAATTCCGCAATTGCTGGTACATGTACTTTTAATGTGGGTTGGATCACTATGGTATGCAAGCTGCTGATAAATCATTTGGGACAGAATCTCACCACAAATGCAATGTCTATAAAAGTACCAGTAAAGTAGTAGGATTATGTTTATGTGGACCAGTATTGAAATCATCACAAGAACAGCTCACAATGGCAGCAAGTAAGTATGTACTCTGGGTGTTAGAACTTGCTGGTGAATAAGAGTTCATAAGCCTACAATTGTGATGTTCATTTATTGCAGAAAGCAGCTCAGATGGTCCCCCCAGCAATTATTTGCCTCTCTCTGTATTCACAATTTTTTGCTGCTGCTGGCCAATTGGCATCTTTGCACTAAAGTACAGCCTAAAGGTAGTGTTCACCAGCTACACAGAAGTGCATGTTTCAATACCATCTTTGTTTACAATGTAACAACAGTTGCGTTTGTGAGAGATTTATTCCCTTACATAATATTACTATGAAGCAACGAAGCTGTGAGTAGTATATGTAAGGAAAGATACAACATATCTTGGTAGCCATCTTCTCTGTCTCTTTAACTGAGTAATGAGTTCTCAGACTTTTCATGTGCCTCAGTAATGGAAGAAGACCAGTGATTGCTACCCAAGTGTGATAAACATATGGTGCATATAAAAGTGAAGATGTAGGGAACAATTTTACCCCTCCAGGTGAACAAAGAATGGGATCAAGGTCATTTCAGTAGAGCTCGAGATCAGTCAAGCACTGCCCTGGCGTTGAACATTATAGGAATCATCATTGGAGTGCTGGTAAATGCCGGAGTTGCTGCCTTCATTGCTGTCTACTACACTGTCCTGCAGCCTGATGGCCTCACCAGTTCCACTTTTGGTTAGAACAAGCTCAATCCTACAGAATAGACTGCTAAGAAGAAACTTTTACACTATTTTCAGCTCACTACACCACAACTTGTTGCTTTATATAATTCTTGCATCACTCTTCGAGTGATTTAATATAGTTGGAGTAAATGGATACGTATTTACTATAAGAGATATAGCAGCAGAAACAATGCAAGATTTTTTGATTTCTAAACCTATACTGTAGTAATGTTATACAATGTATGTAGCATGAACAATCACATTTCCCTGAAAAAAAGGCACACCTAAATGTAAAGTCATCCACTGCATGCTCATTAGTCCATCAAGTCCGTCAAAGAAGGGGGTTGGCGCTCTTTCAAGTGTTGCTGCATTTAACCACGAAAGAGCGCCCATGTCATGTTTACAGCGACTCAATGTCCTCGAAGAAAATAATTGCACAAACAATAACGTATATACAACGGAGCCACCAGTGGCTTCAAACTCAAGGCCTGACAGCACACAACACTCTGAACGGCACAATGTCACCGTGAGCTAGCGGTGCGCGCTGCACTAGTTAGGTCCGTCTAGGCAAAGCTGCCTTGTAATAACTTTCAATGAAGTTTCTTACCTCAGATATGCATGGCGCTTGTGGCTGTGCTTCTCAAACTCCACGACTATATGATTAATAGCCACGCAAAGCTCAGCGCTCATTCGAGTAAACTTTGATCCTATACAGGAAATTGGGCCAAAAGTGGGGGGTGGGCACTCTTTTGAAGGTGGTCGCTCTTTCATGAGACTATGGTACTACAGGTATCAAGTAGAGAGTAGATTATACACGAGGTATACGCATGCGCAGAGTAAGCTTTGCACATGCAAGGTGTAAGAATATAGGTGTGGTCAAAATTGAGAAGGACAGAGCTCGAGGATGGATACTTGTGAGGAGTTTAAAGACATTAGTGAGTTGTTGTAGCCTCCACCAAGTGTCCAATGACATGGTATAGTATTGTCACTATTGCTGTTTTTTCGCTTCACTCTGCTCACTTTATTTGCCTTCACTTCATTAGTGTTGCGAGGCATTGACTCTTCCCCAAGCTTCTGTCTTTTTACTCCACTCTGTCTAACTCTCTGTCTTCACTTTCCTGGTCTACCAAGGTGCTCATTGTACTCTGTTGGCCTCTCCAGCATGGTATGAAATGCTGAGACCACTAACACCGCTGCAGCGGTGAGGACAATAAACTTATGCAACTTGTATAGTTTAAATTGCATTCCCAAGCGTGATGATGTCACATAGGCACATCCCACCAACCGAGAACAGACACTGCAAGATTAGTAGCCTCACACTAAGGTGCTTGGAAATTACTTAATGATCTAGTTTGCAAGGCTACAGGTCTTGCTTCACACTACATGACTTGGGTCTAGCTATCTTTTCTAGTGCACCATTCTATGTACATGTGTAAGATTATAATATCACTGACAGATGAAAGGTGCTACTCATACGTGCATGTACCTTCAAGTGTCCTGCCATAATCTCTGGAGTCTCATCATATCCTCCCAAAGCATTTGGCAAACCTAGAGCACACAAGTACGGTTATCATACATAGTCTCACTACACTGTGAGAATATTGCACTTGTCATAGCCCATGTGTTAGCCTGGCTTGACCATGAAACAGTACGTGTACAGTCTAGACCTACAACATGTGTATCTGGGATTGGATGTCATAAAAAGGGGCTGTTGACCTTTACAAACCATAATGTGGTATTGCAATACTATATGGATGACTGTATGTGTCATCATGAAGGAGTGCTGAAGACAATATGTTGTGTATAGTGGAACCCCTCTAATGCGGACACCTTGGGACCACCGCTTTGTGTCTGGGATATAGTGGTGTCCATATTTCAAAGGTTTTCGGTATATTTAAGATAGACTGGCAATGTGCACCCATGCTGTTGAGTGTTATGAAGGCGTGCTCTAGATCTTTTCCCTTGCTGTATGCTGGTGTGCAGAGGCTAGTACTGTGTGCAGCAGTGCTATTGTAATGTCCAGTTGTTGAATCAATCAACGGTGGTGGACAACCTTGCGTGAGAGACAAGCCAGCATCCGCATTATCCAGCGAATTGTGTACAGTCCAGGTACTAAAGGGACAAAAAAACCTGTCCGCTTTACGGAATAGCTGGGTGTTCACATTTCAGGGGGTTACAATGTATGGCTATTAATGGGAATGTAATCTATACCTGAGTAAAACGTCTGCTAAAACGAGGTGTCGGCATTTCAGAGGTTCGAAATAGTGGGGTTCCACTGTACTCCTGGTCATTTATCCAGTTGTATAATAGTTGCACACTTTTGGCAAAAAGCAGTGGAAAGCCTTAGTGCTTTGCCTAGCTTGTTGATTTATCACTAAAGTATAAGCTTCGAGATAAACCTGAGTTTTTCAAATGGAAGTTGCTACTTTCAGTACCTTCCGATGCTTGTAACTTGGCTGTCACAGTTTTGAACTCTACAGCAAGGACAGAGCTTTTCTCCTGAGCTCGAAATAAGATTTAAGAAACGGTCAGACAAATGTCCAAGAACCTTCAATTTTGGTCAGCCATTTCTCATTATGATGGTCTGCCACACTAGAAGGCTCATTATACCCAATGAAAGCTAAACGTGACATTGAACCAGAAGTTGAATGTTGCACGGCATACAAACCGCCGTTCTGAGATTGTGTTATTGCATGACCCATCTTGAAGTAGACAAGCTACGAACATGCAGCAAAAAGCTAAAAGAAAGTTCTAACCTCGCTGCTTATTTCAAACAAGACAGAAATTGGAGTGCCATTATGGTAAGTTATATGCACGTACCAAAACAGATCGAAAGGGTTGACTTCAGTGTGAAAACTTTCAGTTGGCTGATGAGAGTCATTTCGCTCAGACAAAGTCAAGGAAATTTTCCGAAATGGTCAGAAAATTTCCGACTTATTTCAAGTTCTGCATCTCTGTGGTGTGCATACTTCCTAAGATTGGTTCATGGCTTCATCAATTGCAATAGAGTCTTGGGCTGTGCATCATTCAACTTATATATGGCTCATACAAAACAATTTAAATACATACGATTTTCTGGTGAGCATAGTGACGTCCCTACCTTCAGAGAAAAGTATGCAAAGGCAGGTGTGCATTCATGACAACATTATTTAGTGTCATTGTTTGGTAAAGTTAAACTGATGTGTAGCATTGAATAAAAATCTGCATTCACGCTTCACAATTTACTAGAGGTTGTTTGGTGATATATGTAAATTCTGATTGGTCACTGTCTTCTGCAGGAGGGGGTGGCACTTTACAGTTGTATTTAACTCACTGAAACTGCCCAAGTATGAGCATCATAGTACATTCTCAACGCATAGCCTGCCTGAAATGATAGCAATTTCACTTCCAGAGCAGGACTCTGTCTTCATGTAAAGGTGTAGGAAATACACACGCTATCCATTATGATTTATCACACCTGCATTAGGGTAGCAAATGATGAAGGCCTCTGAATTTCTTCCCACAGACTCTATGAAAGGTCTCATCTCTCTGGCACCAAGAGCACAGTTGAGTCCAAGGCTACAGGTAGAAGATATAACCAATAGCAAGTGTTTATGCATGCTCTTTATATATGGGGGTGGGGGGGGGGTGGGGGCAGAGGAGGTTGGAAGCTAGTAATTAGCAATACGCGTGTAGTATACGTAGCAATCAGTCCTACGTAAATGACGTAATCATATGGGCTGCCATAGAGGCCCATAGTGAAAGGGGAAATTGATTTACACAAACAGTTTTCTAGAGCTCACTTGACAATATCCACTGAGCGAGTTTTGTTCCAAACAAGCAAGAGCTGTTTTGTGCGAATCGATTTCACCTTTTACTATGGGCCTCTATGGCAGCCCATATGATTACGTCATTCACTAATTGCTACTTTGTGCGATCCCGTGCGTCGCTAATTACTAGCTTCCAACCTCCTCTGGGGTGGGGGCAATGGAAGTAGCACTTACACATTTTGTCTCATGCATCAACTAGAGCTGCTCGCACTGCTAAGATAAACTAACCACATAGGTCTGGAGTGTGTGACACTGATGACAAACTAGAGCTGCTCGCACTGCTAAGATAATCTGTAAACTAACCACATAGGTCTGGAGTGTGTGACACTGATGACAAATGCCTCAGTGGTCTGTCCAGAGAGGGTACGACCACTCTTGTCGACAATAGTTCCTGAGACCTGCATGGAGTTTAGCACACCAATTGATCTTGCTGACAGATTCTCACCAACTGTAAGGTAGCACATGCATGTACAACATTACTCATTTAACATAACTGCCAGAAAATCAATTCTAGCAGGATGGTGAGCAATCGTTGTAGATTCTGAAAGATTCAGGGATATTACTTACAAATGGAATTTTCACTGGCATGCAGTATACTTGCAGTCACACAATGCAGTGTAAGCACAGTTTCAAGAAGAGATGTTCTGTGGCTTGGATATACTAACGTCATTTAGTAGCTATCAGCAATGTAACCGATTTTGTTTATTAGTCAATTCTGAGGACAGTTGCCAAGTATGTACAGGTTCATAAGCTCCTGGTATGTATGTTAGTTCTTTTCTACAAATATCACTCGCAGCTTTGGCACTTTGTAGCATACGCAAAAAAGGTATACATATACATGTATGCTGTCACTGTGTGTTGTATATATACATGCATCCTACCTACTGCTAAATTAATGTTGTCATAGAGGGACAAAGCAACTTACAAAGAGAGGCACTGGCTGATAGTCAGATTCAAACAGCTGGTCAATTGCGAACAGAGCAGCCTGAAACAACCAACAATTATAGGGTTACAACACAAGAGCTGTTTATGTGTGTTACTGTGTATACTGCACAGCATGCTTAAGTGCACAGGACTTTGGTAAAGATGATAATGCCAATGTCAGTTACAGTATATCTATCCCCAACCTTGGAATTGGCAGTGTCAAAGATTGTTTCCACCATCAGAATGTCCACTCCTCCATCCAGTAATCCCCTTGCTTGCTCACGGTATGCTGCCACAAGTTCATCAAACGCTACACAAGAAATTGTATGAAGAATACTGGAATGTAGCAAAATCGGGGAAGGGACAGCATGCTATGTAAAATGCCACATGACATATCTATTGTACTTCCTCCACTGTGACTTCTAAGCCTTTCACATTTCTTATTTGTGCAGCTACTATTCAAGGGCGGCTATTATTTGAGGGCCATCTCGGTGATCCTATGTACCTTTGATACAGCTAGTCCTATATTTATTAGCAGCAAGCCACCTGATAGAAGCTGGCAGTAGTAGGTGCAGCCTTCCCAATTCCACTGCTGTCATTGCAGGCAACAAGTCACAGAACACAAACTGTCCAAGCACCAGCTCTGGCTTCACTGTCATCAGACAATAGCTTAAAATACTCTTAGCTTAAGGTATAGATGTCATTACTCTTTGCTTTTTTAACCACTTTTCACACAACTTCTGCAGCAGGGTAAGATCTATAATGTTATATACTGCATCTTAGCTACATCTGGTTTTTACATTGGTTGATTGGGGCGAGCCTGAGCGAGCCCCACACTAGCGGGACTGCATTGCGCACGTGCGTGTGTATGTTTGCTTGTTTGTGGCCATATACCGTAAATTTTTAATGAGCGCGGATAAATTTTAATATTACGAAGATCGAGCTCATGCACTCGGTAGGTGAAGGGCTATTGCCAGAGTGCAGCATCGGTGACCCGGAGCTGAGACGACTGAAGTTGAAGCATGCATGGCAACTTACTCCTTGCTTGTATGCGCTGCTACAGATCATGAACGGCAGGCTGCCCACAGGCAGTACAAATTTCGATCACAGTGGTTGAGGTCGCTTCAGGTAAGGGCCATGCATAAACGGCACTTATAAACGCCAGAAATTCAGCTCATGATTTTAGTGTAAAGCTTAGTCCATGCATATGTAGCCACACTCCAGTGACATGCCTTCCCCTGGAGCCTCTCCAGGAGACAGACAACATGTGGAAAAAAAAGCCTTCCCCTGGCACCTCAGTACCAGGGACAGTCTACACAGAGGACATAGAAGCCTTCTCCTGGCACCCATTTCAGTTTGCCAGGAGACAGCCTGTATCAGCTTGCTCAGGCTCGCCCCCACAATGTTGTACATTTTCTAGTAGTACAGCTATACCATCAGAAACAGAGTGTAGCTGCATAATGTTCAAGGCTAGCATGTGAACATAGCATAGTGTTTACAGGCTGTCTTTGTCTCTACCATCTCCCGAGGCCCTCCCTCAAAGTTATAACTGTTATTGTAACCACTTGTTAAATACATTGACAAAAGTGCTGAAAAATGATGTTTCTAAAGGCAATGAAGACACAAAGAGATGGTATCCCACAACTGAAAACAAAGGATCCACTCACTGATGTTTCTGTAGTCAGGTCTCTCCACAGATGGGGAAAGGGAAAGGGTGCGGTTGGTTGGTCCCATTGCTCCTATTGCATATCGGCGCTGACCTGGGAGAAGTGAGAAACACTTATTTCCTTGCACATCCTCCCAAACCATAACAAGGTATACATGTGTGGGCAGTGAAGGAAGAAAGCCAAATGTACACGGTAAGGAGTAATACACCTGGTATATGTACATGCAGACGGAAGGTCCTTCATCTACTGTTGCGACATCAGTGCTGATATGCCATGGAAAGTGAACAGTTAGACAGAGAGGATAACTGGCAGCTATAAGTTTACTTGGAAAGATCGCCAACTCCTATCTGGGTGGCACGAGTTAGTAGCCGTTATTCGGCTATTTTGTCTTTCATATTCTGCCTTTTACTGACTTCCCCTCTGCCCAATGCTTGTGCATGGCAATTGCATGTGTAACTAGACCAAAAGTAGTTAATCTAAATAGCAAGGTAAGCTATTTATTCTTGTTTGAAGCCATTCTCTCCAGCTAGACCTCCTAGCTTATCAGCAATTTGAAGCAGTGGCGATTTCTTACTTGTTACGTACAGCTCTGACAGATCCAATCGATGAACCTGTGTTCAAGTGAAAGCTTCACGCTTGGCAGTCCCCGGAAAATCTACAATCACTCAAACTGGTATTGCCTATTCCTGCCTTCCGTGAGAATGATGTAAGGAAAAGGTGTGGCCTAGACTTACTGCTACTCAATAAGTAGGGTTTACTCTTAAGTCTTGTTACTGTTAGGTGGGGCATTCCTAGTCTCGTTCCCAGGCCTCCCCCGTTTTTACCTTCCGTTTGCGTTCACAATAATACACGGGAGCGGAAGACCGGCGAAAAACGGGGAAGGCCTGGGAGCATTCATCATGTGAGTGGACACGAGGTGGACATAGGGGGGGAGGGGCCGACATTCGTACTAAACTTGAAAGTGAGTTTCTTACCGGTCAAGACGAGTAGCTTCCATCACGCTAAGGTCTGGAGTCTGCAAAAGCGGTAGAGCGCTCGAACGTATGGTCCAGTGTGTTGTTTTGGCAGTTGGGTCCCTCCCCCCCTACGTCAACATCGCGTCCACATCGCGTCCACCTGACGTCATTCACGTGATGAATGCTCCCAGGCCTTCCCCGTTTTTCGCCGGTCTTCCGCTCCCGTGTATTATTGTGAACGCAAACGGAAGGTAAAAACAGGGGAGGCCTGGGACCGAGGCTAGGGCATTCCTTGTGCATGCTTTCATGTACTTTTCATAGGCTTAATAAATCTCACATGCATGTAAACATGCACTTTGTGTGCAAAGAATTAACAGGCTAATCACAAATGCTGCAGTCCAACTTTAGGAACAAACCATATTTGTTATGTTGACTTCTTTAGTACCTGTTGCTTGTTGGACCTCTTGACAAGCTTTCTTTGCAATTCCTGCAGCCTCTTTGTTGATACGATAAGTCTATCGGAGTGGAAAAGTGATAATGCATTTCAATTTTGCAGTCTTGTGAAATACATTTGAAGTAAAAATAATGTCTTTACAGAACCTTTCCCTCTCAAGTAAACACTCAGCTCATAATTAGTACTACTGGCATGTATGGAGCACAAAATGAACAATTAGACTCAGAAGATGGACTGGTCAACTTTAGCAGCAATAAACAGTGGGAAGATAAGAGTGTGTAAGTAGAGAACTGCATTGTGCGCAGAATTTATGATTCTAAAAATAGAGCATTCGCTCAATTCCGGAAACAAAAAAAGGTTTCTATCTAGTACTGCCAGCATGCCATTCAGAGCACGTACTTCAATCGAAAGCAACATGCTTGCAAATAGGCATGCAGTCCTCGAAAGATGAACATGTGCTTGGTGGACGTACTGCACAATGATGTTATTAGTTTGATCTCTAAAACTTGGGTGGCATGAAGTGACAAACTTGATGTCCTCAAGTGTTGATTTGGCCAAATGGGTTCAAAGCACTGATTGGGTGGACTCTAAGAGTTTTGAGTGTAAGTAACTCTGAGGCTTTCGCTAGAAAAGTGAGCAAAGCATACACAGTATGACATGTCTCTATATTTAGTACTGGTGGCAAATTCTGTGTAATTTGAAATTGAACACTAGTCCTCTCCTCGTCCATTTGTATGTGCTCTTGTGATTGTAGCTGTGGTGTCTCTGAAAAGGCTCTGTTGGCTGGTTGCTCAAATTTAGCAGAAAAGAGAACAAGGTTGTCTATAAACCTACACTTGGCCACAGAAAATTCAAACATGTAGCAATGGTCCTTTTCTTGTCAACTTCAAAGTCTCTGTGCGCCAGTTGTAATATATGTCTCTGTGCTATATAGTTACTTCAAAATACGTGCTACAAATTGGTGTGGCTATACACAAGGCAGACTGATACATAAGTCCATCCAAACGGCTAAGCTGACTGTAAGATGTAAGGTACAGTATGTTGTTGCCCATGTACCATGAACAATCACTGCAAGATTCAGAGTTAAGTATACCATACAGCAGTAACGTGACTCTCAAAGAGCACAACACAGCTGGGTTCTTACCATCACACATTTGTGAACACTGATACACATGTGTGCATATATGTATGATGTGCATACCAAATGTTGGGTGCCATAGTCAGACTGTGCAACTGTAGTTCCATTGAAGGTGTTAGTTTCCACAAAATCAGCACCAGCTTCCAAATAGTCCTGCACAGTGGAGGGAAATAAGCCAGAGAATATGGTTACATCCCATAAATTTTGAACACACACAATAATTTTTAGTCTATTAGAGGGTAAGAGATTACCGTATAGCGCAAAATTTCACGGGTCTTTAATTTAGTGAATTTCATGGATTTCCAACCGTTTGCGAAAATATTTCAAAGCAAATTTTTTTACACGTGATGCACAGTTTTCACGCTCGGACTCCAAGAGCGTCAATGGACGACATCCTAAGCATGAATGCAGCCAAAACATAACTGATGGTTCTGAATTGCAGATGTCGGCAAAAGGAGGTTCAGGACTTCACTACATAGCATCACAGAGAATGTATAAGGTTGAAACGAGAAGTGAAATAGTGTAGGCTTTGACAGGCAGTTAGGCCATTATTTGTTGTATATTACTTTCTCATCAGGGACTTTCTCTACAGTTCATTCCCTACAGGCAGCCATTACTGCATACGCAGCATTATGATGTAGTAGATTGTTAGATGCGTTCACCTGGCGAGTATCAATGTAAAATCAAAAAACATCATCCTCTTCAAGGAGTGATTTGCAGCCATTGTATTTTCAAGGAGATAGGTGGGGCTCCACGCGTCGTATAGGAGAAATTTTACTAGTAGTCTCAGGCATAAGCCACGAAGGATGTGGCTTGTGACTTTGTGTTAGCCAAAAGTGGGAAAGACCTGTGTAGTTCTTCCCATGTTTGACTTCAGGATGACCATCGAGTGTGCTGCGTGCTCTTGATACCATGGTTGTCACTCGATCTCTTGCCGCTATTGTGTATTCTACTTAATGCACATGCGCTTAATAAATGATGCTGCATGTGTACCAGGAAAGAAGCGTGAGCCTAATAGCAAGGTGCGCCTAATAACCACAGTATATAACCCGTTACCTAGGCAACATATAAGAATGTTGCTCATATCTCTTTTCTACAGTGATGTTGCCTAGGTAACAGGTTATATAATAGTTAAATCCCTCCCTGGGGGGTGGTCTTGCATATTGGTATCGGGCTACGCCCGACACCAATGTGTAAAACGACCACCCCCCAGGGAGGGATTTAACTATTACTTACGGTATGGTATTCCTGCAACTTCAGCCCTGCAGAGAGAACTTTTTCAAATGCTGGGCTGACAGTAACCAGGACTCGCTCCTGTTTGACTTGGTTGTACATGTAGAATAGTGGTGTATGCATAACTGTGCTGTGGTATGTGTGTTTATGGCTTCTGTTATGTTTGATTGACATAAGAACCTTGCACCTTGAAAACCTCCTGGTGGACCAGGTGGAAATCCAACATTTGATGTACATAGTTACCATGCATCACTGGGATTTGTTTTGTTCCACCGACAGACTAGCATGAGCCCGAAAGGCAAATACTGCTCTCTTTGGGAAATGTCTGTTACCCTATATAGCAATCCCATGGGGGTAGGACAAGTTTATGTGCACAAACTATCTTCAGGTGTGTTATCAATTCATGGAAGATAACACTTATCACTTCAACATTTAAAGTTGTTCCACAGTGCCTGGCTATCATCAATGACCGCAAAGAATATAATGGTGGATTTCAAGACCTTGAGATGGACCCTACTGATCATAATGCAATCATGTTACCTGGTGCTTCCCAATCTTCTTGCAATTCACTAGGTGAGAACTCTGGGTTAAAATTCATATTGTTATATAGCCCTAGACACTTATCAGAACAACTGCCAAAGAGGCAACTTTTTCTGAAGATGAGTTATGAATGTTTGAAGTCCGATTTGAGAATGGCTATGATCTACCTTATGGCTGTCTATATATAACCTGTGGCTAAAAATGTACCAGTATATGGAGGTGTGATAGGTTCTTTCCATTTGTCTCTCAACTTCTCACCAGATTCTCCTGGGATACCATCACTCTCTCCATCCTCTTCACCCTCTTCACCCTCTTCAGATGATGACTTGTCACTGACAATTGACTCTTCACCAAGTACTTCTTCAGAAAATATGCATGCACCTTCACAGACTTATAAGGTTGAGTGGAATTTTGACTGATCCCTCACCAGTACTAGTCAGATGATTCATCATCGTGGGGCAAGCCTGAGCAAGCTGATGTTCTATTTTGTCATAGCACACAGCAGGATTGTCACTGTCTGTTTGCGGTTATAAGCCAAACTTGATAATGCATAATAGCTAGCTAAAGTCCTCACTGCCAAAGGTAGGTGTCACAAATTGCCCAAGGCAGCTACTATGGCTACACATGGATAGACTAAGCTTCACGCTGAAATCATGAGCTGGATCTCTGGCGTCTACGCAGTTACTTTCTCTGCAAGTTGTCTCTGCTTTAATTGGGGTGAGCCTGAGCGAGCCCCACACTAGCGGGACTGCATTGCGGAAGTGTGTTTGTATGCTTGTTTGCTTGCTTGCAGCCATATACCGTAAAATTTAAATGAGCGCATTCAAATATTTCACAAAGATCGATCTCATGCACAAAGCATGTTACTGCCCGAGTGCAGCGTTGGCGATCGACCCGGAGCAAAGACAACTGAAGTTAAAGCACGCATGGCAACTTACTTCTGGTTTGTGCTTCTACCGACCATCAACGGCAGGCCGCTCACAGGCGGTACAAAATATGGACAGTGGTTGAGGTCGCTTCAGGTAGAGCCAGTCATGCATGGCTTGAACGGCACTCATAAACACCAGAAATCCAGCTCATGATTTCATCGTAAAGCTTAGTCCATGCATGTGTAGCTACATTAGCTGCCCTGGCTGGATAAATGGCTGGCTATCTCGGGTGAGGACTTAGCTACTTGTGCGTTTTGAAATTTGGCTATAGTGACAAATCCTGCTATATGCCATGACAAATTAGTAAACCAGCAAGCAAAAATGTGTTTTGACAAGCATTAATTCATTGAAGACAATTGAAGAAAACAAGCAAAAAAGGGAACAAATTTGAGTAAAGGAAGAAAGACAGAATGCTAAGCGTCTAATAGGCAAAGAGTGCAAAAAGAGCTACCAGCCTCCAGATTCAACCTCAGAGCATGCGAATTCAAAACTTTTCAGGGGAGAATGCCCCCAGACCCCCCTAGAATCGGCATACAGCCTCCTTAATGAGAATCCAGTCATCTTTCCTTGATCATGGACCGTAAGTCTCAAGTGTTACATTCAGTTGAATAACATTCATGTTTGCTGTGCAGTTATGTAGCTGTTCTGGGTAAAATGATTTCCAGAGGCTATAAACAAGACTCAGTGGCATACGTACATGCATGTTGTTAATCTCGTAGATACATACATTGGGCCAAGTGTGAAGAACAATGACAAGACATTTCATGACAAAACAGCAGAAACACATACAACCACAATTTGAGGGCTAGTTACGCTTGAGCTTACAACTGGAAGGGAGATGCAATTCCCCAAAGAGGCCAACCATGAACACATACAAACTAAGAGGGCATGAAACTTCAACTTGAGGAATCAACAGCCTTGTAACTGTAGCAGCTAATTAAGGTGCATAGATAAAAAAAGGGGGGTGTTTGAAATGCTATGTATGTAGTAGTTTGACCCTGGTTCAGAAATAATTGCACTCTTTTTAGAAACTTTAGAACCCCTCCCATTGAACCGTTAGTAAAGTGATTTGGTTAGTTGTTGTCTTTCTTGGGGGACTGTTGATCATAAGTGTCACTCACCAAATTTGAAATGGAGAAGGCTGCAGCTACAACAGTCACTTGAATTAAGATGCAAACAGCAAGAAATTTGAGGGAGATGATGATGAACAGGCTAATAGGGCCTAATACTTTTCAACATGCCCCAAGTCTAACAATAGAGCAGTTAAGAAAAGAGCTAAATGAGTGAGCCTGCACTAGCAAGCAGGAGAGCGTAATTTGTATGTTGTACATTGTCCAGCTGTTTCTTGTGTATTCCCACTCCCAAAACAGCATGCACACAGCACATATGGAGAAATGGTAACTGGGAAATTCATGACTAACAAACACATTGCCTTTAAAAGATTCGGGAATAAGTGTACTATTACAGGTATGCACCTTTTATTATGATGCAATTACTTTACTGCTCACAAATTCCCAAATCACAATGGACAGTCCTTGAATTCCTATTACAACAGCCATACCTCATTATTGGTATGTAGCTCAAGATGTCCACATTCTTGGATTATGAAATTCATAGATTGTGTACAATTAGGGTGAGCCTGTTCACACTAGTGAGTTGAATTGTGTTTACAGTTCAATGCAATTAGACTTGAGGGGGCTGTCCCTTTGTGGTGGTGTGTGGCAGGTGCACATGCATGTGGCCTGTGGCCAAACAAACAATACAGGCATTGCCACAGATTAGTCGTGCCAGCCTTTTGGTGCTCCATCAAGTATTTCCTTCCGTGCAGACGATAAGCAAAGCTAAATGTATTCCCCGTCAAGGCACTCACTCCACCAAGAGACCCCCACCGCCAAAAGAACTGCCAGCTCTACTGGGAGAGAGCTCAGCAGGCACCCAGCATGAACTGATCCAGGGGATTTCCACCACACAATACAGAAGTGGTATTCCTCTTCTGTGGCTTTCACCTAGCCTCGTTCCCAGGCCTTGCACATTCATTGCTTACAGTATGAAATTTGCACAGAAGGCCTGATCAATTTTATCACGTGATGCGTGCCGAAACTTACGTCACGACCACTCTCCTTAAATCAATGATGAGAAAATGTACCAGGCCCTCTCCCGCTTAACCGTACTGCAAGCGACGGGAAGCTGGGCGCGGGCCTGGGAACGAGGCTATACCATGGCCACATCGTGTTACTAGGTCGAATCTGCATCACAGCTCCTCTTCTTCTCCATCTTGAGTTTACTATTATAGTCTATCGTACGCGTGTGACCTGTTCAGGTTCTTCCAACTCCATTTGTGCTTTTCTGTGCAATACAGCAATATTATATAACTCCAATAGAAGCCCGTAGTCCGGTCAAAATTATTGAACCGTACTAAAAATAGAACACCCAGTCACGTGCGTGCTTAGCAACAATGCATAATGGCTTATGTCAACGCAGCGTGAGCAGGGCGTGTTACTATTTTTAGTACTGGCGGTAAATTCCGCCCGGTTTCGAATTTTACATAGTTACACGCTCTTACTCTAGCCGCCCGTTCTTATGCGCTCTTGATCTATATAGCGCTATAAGCTGGATGTGACGTTATAGATAAACCATAGTTAGTAGAGGTGTTTGTGGTACACCTCTACTAACCATGGTTTATCTGGCTTGTAGCTATGGGGACTGCTATATGGGGACTGCTATATAGGTTTGAAATTTGAAGTACAACTGCCTCTGCAGGCGATTGTGATCGTGAGGAGACAGATGGGCTACATCGAAGCGCAAAGTGATTTCGCCAGGACTACTTGCCAGTATTAACTGGAATTCCGAGGTTCCCGAAGAGCTAAAGATACGTAGGAATGAGTGAGTGGCTAGAGTCTGACAATGACGAAGAGAATTCTTCGCCCAGTGATGTCTTCCAACCTGCAAAGAAGCGCAAACTCACGAAGACGCTCAAACCTTTGAAGCCCAAGGACTATGGAAAAGAGAGGTTTTCAGAGACTGTATCCGAGGAACAAGTTGCAGTTCTTTCCAAGGGATTTGTGCCTGCAAACACTTCGAAAAATACTAAGTGGGCTGTGAATGTGTTCGAGGCGTGGGTCCAGTCGCGTAACTCTCGTACTGAGGACGAAATCGATAATGGTATCCTTCGCCGTACTCCTGTGGATAGTGAAGAACTTTGTCGATGTTTATCGCTGTTCGTTGTAGAAGCTAGGAGGACCGACGGAAAGCCGTATCCGCCTAAAATGCTCTACCATTTGCTCACTGGTTTGCTCTGCCATATGCGTGATCTTGATCCGTGAGCACCAAATTTTCTGGACCAAAAGGAGCCAACTTTCAGGAAGCTGCATGGCACTATGGACTCACTCTTTCGAAAGCTTAGGTGTCGGGGCAGATGTAAAGCATGCTGGTGTGTTTACTGTCGAGAAGAGAATTTGCTTTGGGAGCGTGGAGTGCTTGGTACACATAATCCTTTATCACTACTTCGTGCTGTGTTCTTCTACAATGGTAAGAAGTTCTGTTTGAGAGGCAGAGAAGAGCATCGTTCCCTCAAAATCTCGCAGTTCAAACGGCTTGAGGATGCTTACGTAATACATAGAAAATGGTGTGAAAAATCATTCTGGAGGCTTAGCGCAGCTTCGAGTGGAAAACAAAGTCGTTCCATCTTATGCCACACCAGAAGCAGGCATATGTTGCCATGTAAAACTTCTGGACCTGTATCTAAGCAAGATCCCTCCAGAAGCCAAGAAAAAGGATGTGTTCTATCTTCGTCCAGTTTCCAAGAAACCAACTGATCCTGCGGCTCCATGGTACATTGTTGTACCATACGGGAAGGAGGTGCTTAGGAAGATGGTGCCAGATATGTGCCAGGAGGCAGGTATTTCAAAAAGGACACCCCATAGTTTGCGTGCCACGGGAGTGACAGAGATGTTTCAATCCGAGGTTCCTGAGAAGGTTATATAGAGCAGGACAGGGCACTTGTCACTCAAAGCCTTAACAATGTACGAGAAGGTCTCCAAGGAACAGGAGAAGTCCGCTTGCAAGGTGCTCACCCCGCTAGAAAACAAGCCATTTGCTGGTGGGCTAATGCCTTCAGTGCCAGTTTCATCTTCCATTTCAGCTAGCCCTGGAGTTGTACCGTACAATTCTGGTCCTCTTTTCAGATCACCCCAGAACTGTTCCATCAACGTGCAGGTGTTCAATCTTTCCGACAGTTTCAAGGCATGAACATTACTCAGACAGTTGGTCACAATCATCCAGATGATGATTGCTTTGACTCAATTGTGGGCAACATGGGTTTCAACTGTTGATTGTTTTTGCATGTTTATGCGTATATCTGTTGACCTGTGTATTATCGTTTTGTGCTGACTCAGCCAGGTTCTAACTTCACAGCTGCTGGGTTCTAACTTCTCAACAACAGTGTACTTAGGTTACACACAGGGCAGTTCCCTTGATTTGTAAGGCTTCCAGGCTACAAGCAAAAACCCTTGGTGATATCACAAACCTGAGTGGCTCCAGTAGTGGCTCAGTGACAAGTCCAAAGAAGAATGTGGTTGACCCATTTGTGATTCAGTTCCTCAACCGTCGCATTAAGGTGTGTGCAGGATGCAAAAGTGCCCACCCCAAAGATCCTGCAGGTGAAAACTTGCCACCACCAAATGATCTGTGTATTTTGCATAAGCAGTTCACAAACCCCAAAACTGGCAAGGAAGCAAGCAAACCCGGAAATGTTTACTATCACGTCAACATACATTGCATTCGTAAGAAGTATCCTTCCTTTACAGCAGCCATGCTAACATGTGCAGATGAAGTTCACGCCAATCTGCAGGCATCACATCATCAGCTACTTGAATATAGTCTAGGTTTTAGAATCTAGCTAAGCTCCATCATGGCTTTTGTGTAACACCTGTTGGTGTTCCTCAGACTCTCTTTAATTATAATAGCAACATCTAATATGATCACTTGCAGACTTGACTTATGTAACCCCGCTGTTCACAGTCTCAACTTCAGTTTGTTCATGACGTCATCTGTGCGTAACTACAAGATAGTCTCGTACCCAGACCCCACATAGGCCAATTGGGTGGTGGGGAGACACATGAGATCCCTGGGACAGTCCCATGAGAGCTCCATTTAGCTTGACAGCACAATGTGGTGTGCATGGTGTATCATACTGGACGTGAGAATGTGAGTGCTGATGAGCTGTTCTTGCATTCCCAAGAATCTGCTCCTCAGTATGGTCCCCATGATAAGACACAGGTTGCTGCTGTAGAGGCCAACATGTCTGAGCTATTACAGGGCAAGGACAGTTCCTTGTGAAGAAGAGCAAGAGAATAACTGTGGAGCCAAGCAACAGAAGAATCAAAGCCTGAAGGAGACGATAGACCAGGCTCATTCCTAGGGAGAGAAACAGCCTTGTGCATGCGCAATCAATTATTCCTTGGAAATTGTCGGCAAAATCAATATGTTTATGGATGATATACTCGAAAGATTATACGGAAATATATCGGACAGCAGCCACTTCTCAAGGAATTGGCTCTACAACACTCCAGTGAGGCCTTGGTGGTGGCCTGAATACACAAAGATGCCACAGCATTCTGCAAGTGGTGTTATGAATGTGCTGTAATTGTGATAGGAGCTGGATGACGACATCGGCCACTGTTGAAGCTCATATTGGTTCAGAGGCCCTTCCAGAAAGTTGGCCTTGACACCATGGACTTGCCATGAGTTGATCAAAATAATAAACATGAGTGATGTTTCACTGAATTGCTGTGTGTAGAGGTTGTACCACTTTTTGGTGTGCCCGAGGCACTACTCCCAGATACAGGAGCCAATCTGCTGTCTATCTCATGATAGATGGCTGAGAACAGAGAAGTTAAACACCATAACCTACCATCCTGAGTGTGACGGTATGGTTGAATGGTTCAACTGCACACTCAAGTTCATGAGCTACATAGTTTGGAGCACATCGGTAATTGAAGGAGCGCCAACACCAACTGGCACGTAACACACACATGGCCATGTGCTAAATGTCACCATGTCAAAGAGTTTGCCTCTCTCCCCTTCCCCTCTGTCTTCCTTCCTCCCTCCCTCCCTCCCTCCCTCCCTCCCTCCCTCCCTCCCTCCCTCCCTCCCTCCCTCCCTCCCTCCCTCCCTCCCTCCCTCCCTCCCTCCCTCCCTCCCTCCATCCCTCCCTCCCTATCTGGTAGTTTTAGTTTAGTGGTCTGAAGCAGTGGCACCCTGGGTTTCAACTACTGGCTTTTTACTTTCCTCATATTTTCCCCATAACATTAAGATAATTCTTGCTGCTAAACAACCAATGATACAAACTGCTAAAGAGGTACTTGATACAGAAGTGTAACATCTAACAATAAACTGTCCTAAGTTTTCCTTACATTAAGTATGCTCGCGTCTCAACATGTTAGTGTAGGGCTACTTCAGATGAAACAACAATTCTGTTACCTTGTGTATTTGGTGGATGATGTGGGGCTGGGTGAGATTGAGGATGTCATTGTTACCCTTCAGGCTCTTAGGATGATCCTTGAACTCATCACCTGTGTATGACAGGGCAGCACAAAATAAATGTAAAGGGTAGGCAGTTATACCAGTATCATTTATGAACACAATGAGTTACTATGTAGCCTTGTATTATTGCCAGTACAATCTAAAAATGACATCTGAAACCAAGAAATTACCTGGAACTCCAGAAATCACTGGACATCAAAATGAAATCTGAAAGTCCTTTAGAATTCTGGAATTGTTTAGCATAGTAGCCTCATAAAAGAGTGCCCCCCCTCCCCAACCCTCCCCACCCCCCCACCTCCCTCCTCCCCTTCCCCCCTCCTCAAAGTTTGGGCTCAAGTTCCTGCATAGTTTAAATGGAAAGGAAGTTTTTCGAAACTTTTGCAGACATAAAAATGGCCCTCATTAAAACCCGGACTGGACCGCTTGATATTGCGTGCACAGTGCTAACAGGATAGGAGAGCCAAGCAGTAATAGTTCTCTGCTCAGCTTTACCTCGAGTCATCCCTATCTCATGTGCATAAACTGTGAGGGCTGCTCAATACAAGGCAAGTTGCAACCAGATGACTGGTACTTGTACACCAAACGGGAATGACTTGAGGTATGTTCGAAAGGTTCACTGTGTAGCTTTCTGACTTTCACAGCCAAGGGTCAATGTGAACAAGCTAACCAGTGCCTGACCACGCTTCCTCCTCTTTACCGTTGCTGTTGGAGACAACTACAGCGGTGCCATTTACGTGTGCGTGTTACCTTTTGATGTATTGATCGCCAGCTACAAACAAGCTATAGACACAGGATGAATACAAGTGTGTAGCTAAGCCCTCTCAGTACAACACATCCAAGAATCAGCGAAATCCTCCTAGAATAAGTTACTTCCAGACTGCCATAAGTTAGTGGGCGGGGCTTCAGCAACAATCGAGTGAAATATAGTGTTGGCAATCGTCTAGTTGCTTGCTTTTGAGATGTCTTCTGAGTAAGAAAGAACTATCACATGTTCCTGCTACTGCTCAGTTAGCCACTGGCTCTTCTTTGACTCGTTTACTGTGCTATGGATCTACTTCTGGTGCACTTCCGGTCGGTCCAGTCAAGGTTTTAACGAGGGCCCATAAAAAATGACTGCTCCAGTTCTAATCAGGCAATTGTGCAAGAGCCACCCAGATTCGAAGTATGTCATGGTTTTGCTAGATCCCATTGTACACTACAGACCCTTCCCTTTTCCTCACCCCTAAAGTCTTCTTCCTGTAGCTTGTGGCTCTGGATCATGGTTCCCATAGCTCCATCAATCACCATAATCCTCCGCTCTAGCTCAGCAGCAATTTCATGACCAACACCATCTGGAAGAATAAAGCAAGCATCAAATAAATTTGTACCTCAATTTACATCCTCTGTACCTAAGTATCACTGCATAATACAGGAGCACAGTCTACCCTACATGCATATGCTCTAATACATAATTATGTAGCCTTTCTAATTCTGTACCTGTAATTCTGTAAAATGCAAAATCTCCAACTGGGAGTTTCCAATAATGTACCACTCTACTGAGACTAATTTTCTAGTACTGCATCACACGAGAACTACAGTAGTGTCAGTGCAATAAAGTGCCCCGACCGCCTGAGGACATGACCACATACTGTTCATTAGCTTTGTTGAGAGATAAAAAAATGTTGGGCACTTATTGTGAAAAGAAATATCACTTGTTTGAAATCCTTTCATCATTACTAGCAGTGAGGACAGCCAAGAAGAAAGCTTCACCAGATTCCTACATGGCCGTACTTAGCTATAGAACCACCCTAATACCCCAGTGCAGGATAAGCCCCTGTGGAACTGTTGATAGGACACTGTATAACATACTGCAGGTCAAGAAACACCTTGTCCTCAACTGGCTACATGTGGCTGATATGAGGGTTCTGGACAAGAAGATCAAAGCTTCACAAAGGCATAACTATGACAATAGCTACTGGAGCAACCAGTTTCCAGAGCTGCCATACAAGCTACCAGTATGAGTTCAGAGCCAGGGCAAACAAGTTCCTCGGAAAGTCATTGAGCACGCTGCTGCGACATTCATTGCATCTGTCACCACCTGCAGGTGACACTTGTGATACTGATGATCCAATTAGTCAGTGTGAACTGCTACAAACATTGTTCCATCGATACTGGGATTGGTATTGATATTGGTACGCTGTCGTACCCATTTAACTCTCCCTTAGATTTTCATACTTTGGTCATTTCAGCCGATATATTGGCCATCACTCTTACACTTTCTCCCTCACACTAGCTGTTAACCATCATCAATTCATCATCATCTTATTCAACAATCATGACCCTTACTGATACCAGCGCTATGATGAGGTATCAGGTATCCATTACCAGAATTCTACAGCACCAATCACACTATCACATGAGTCTGAGTGAGCACTGGTTTGTGTTTCGATCGACTGACGATGGTCAGGCAAGTTACTAGTGGGATGTGTGAGTACCGTAGTCTCGCGAAAAAGGGCCCATGGGCAGAGCACCTTACAAGTCTGCCAAAGAGGGGGGTGGGCGCTCTTTCAACTGTTTCCGCATTTAACCACGAAAGAGCGCCCACGTCATGTTCAGAACGACTCGAAGCCCTCGAAGCAAATAATTTGACACAAAATAACGTACAACGGAATCACCAGTGGCTTCGAAGTCGAGTCCTGACAGCACACAGCACTCTGAACTGTACGATGTGATGGTGAGCATACTGTAGCTCGCGGTTAGTCTCGAGACTACCTTGGGGTGCTCACCTCATTAGCTACGTTCGTCTACGCAAAGATGCCTTGTATTAATTTCGGTGAAGTATTACACGAAGTTTCTTACCTGAGATACGCATAACGCTCGAGGCTGTGCTTCTGAAACTCAACGCGAAGCTCGCTCCAGGGTGGGCGCTCATTCAGGTAAACTTTGACCCTATACAAGAAATTGGGCCAAAAGTAGGGGGTGGGCGCTCTTTCGTGAGTGGGCCCTTTTTCGCAAGACTACGGTATTTTGTTGTGAATGCTGTCGATGAAAGCAAGGTTTGCTGCAAGATTTGCGAAGAAAGTGTTTTAAGGGGCGGAAGAAGTACAAAGTTATAGCAACCTCTGCAAACACATGATGACGAAACATCTGGAACAGTACATGGCTCCTCTGAAAGTGGAGAAAAAACAACCACAGACTGAGGTTGAGGGTAGTAAGAAGCAGCTGACAATGAACCAAGTGTTGGAGAGTGGAAGGCACAAGCCATGTACCGTCTGCGGTGTACTTGATAGATGTTATTGTGCGGGCAATTTGGAGCCATGCACTAGTGGTGTCTCAGAGAGGCTGCTCGAAAGCAGGCACCATGGAATGCATTTACTGGAAACAGGTGCAACTGCCGTTCTGGTACTTGTGATAGCAGAAGATGTCACCGTAAGAAGAAGGGGATAGACTGTAGCAGTCACTGTCATAGACGGGAGTGCAAAAATAAATAGTATTATGGAGACAACCGGACCATGACAGCACCCCAAACACAAGAAGATACATATTATAGCTGCAAACAATTAAACCAGGCCTACTAATCATGCAGGGTGCAATGTGACATTACGTTATCTTGATGTGAATTGTTCTACAAAACTATTCACTCTTCTGCATTCTTTCACCAAATAGGACCATCGGGATGTCAGTGCCCCACTAGGTGCCACAGTCAAAAACGTCCCTGCAAATGCGCTGGTCATTCCTGTTTGCCCAGTTGCCATCCTGGACACAGCTGTACAAACAATGGGCAAAAATCAACATCACCAACTGTTGAATTGACTAAGCAGACAACCACAGATCAAGGAAAGTGGAAGAACTGCTGTGGCATTCGTCTGACAGAAAGGCATAAGAACATTTTATGTAATGGTGACTGGTTGGACGATGACATCATAAACGTGACTCAGTTTATGCTGAAGCAGTAGCACCAAGAAGTAGGAGGCCTCCAATGTACATTATCCGAGAAGCTTGCCATGGAGCCACAAACAATGACAGCCTACATGGATCTGCCTCAGCATGTGCAAAAGTTAGTTGCTGACATTATGATTTCGCCAGATTGTGCCATAGAAGTTAGGTACATAGACATCCAATGGCAAAGTGGAATGTCTGACTGTGGTCTTTATGCTTCAGCCTTCACCACATCACTGTGCTTCGGTAAAGACCCAGCCACACTCAGTTTTGATCAGCAGCAGATGAGAAGCCACCTCCTCAGCTGCATCGAGTCTGAATGCATCACGCCATTTCCAACACGAAATGGCATGATGCGCGGGTTTTATGTAGGCTTCACTTGGGCCATGGATCCCTAGCCTTTGGTGTCATACCGATTTAGACTATAGCCTACTGTACTAGCTTAGCTACTGTTGCAATGGCATCGTTCGATTGTTGATACTGCACTTGGGGAAGCGAAGTCCTGTCTTCACTGATGAAGCAATGGTACGGAAAAGCGGGAGAGGGCCTGGTATCTTTTCTCACGTGGAGAAATATTGAATATTAGTGACTTAGTGTTCTAAGTTGCTTGCTGGTGTTCTAAGTAGGTGCCTAGTTCTTGATCGAATACCTAGTGCTAGGTCATTTAGAATACTAGCAATTGACCAATCTGATTGCAGAATGACTTCTAGCTACGTATAGTCTAAAATACTATTATTGCCACATTTAGGTTGCATTATTCATAGCTAAAATACACGTGTGCTGTTTTAGATATTGTCGTATTGTCCATTGTCCAGTTCTTCTGTTCAAACTTAAGATTGTGAGATCCTCCAGAATGACCTGCATCTCCTCTGTAGTTGGGCACTCAAGTGGCAGCTAAAGCTGAACGTCAGCAAGTGCAAGGCTCTCCAAATCACGCTGAAATTGTATTTACCTATAAGTTCTTGGGTCACAATCTTGAATGGGTAGACAATTTCCTCTATCTTGGAGTCTCCATTAGCAAGAACCTCTCATGGTCTGCTCAATGTGAGTGTGCAGCAGCTAGAGCAAACAGGGTCCTTGGTATGCTCAATGTGAGCGTGCAGCAGCTAGAGCAAACAGGGTCCTTGGTATGCTCAATGTGAGCGTGCAGCAGCAAGAGCAAACAGGGTCCTTGGTCTGCTCAATGTGAGCGTGCAGCAGCAAGAGCAAACAGGGTCCTTGGTATGCTCAATGTGAGCGTGCAGCAGCAAGAGCAAACAGGGTCCTTGGTCTGCTCAATGTGAGCGTGCAGCAGCAAGAGCAAACAGGGTCCTTGGTATGCTCAATGTGAGCGTGCAGCAGCTAGAGCAAACAGGGTCCTTGGTATGCTCAATGTGAGCGTGCAGCAGCAAGAGCAAACAGGGTCCTTGGTATGCTCAATGTGAGCGTGCAGCAGCTAGAGCAAACAGGGTCCTTGGTCTGCTCAATGTGAGCGTGCAGCAGCAAGAGCAAACAGGGTCCTTGGTATGCTCAATGTGAGCGTGCAGCAGCTAGAGCAAACAGGGTCCTTGGTATGCTCAATGTGAGCGTGCAGCAGCTAGAGCAAACAGGGTCCTTGGTCTGCTCAATGTGAGCGTGCAGCAGCAAGAGCAAACAGGGTCCTTGGTATGCTCAATGTGAGCGTGCAGCAGCTAGAGCAAACAGGGTCCTTGGTCTGCTCAATGTGAGCATGCAGCAGCTAGAGCAAACAGGGTCCTTGGTATGCTGAAATGCAACATGAAGGGAGCTCCGCAAGGCGCTAAGCTCCAAGCATATTTGATGCTTGTTCACCCTCATCTTGAATATTGCATCCAAGCTTGGTCTCCCTATTACGAAAAGGACAGAGAAACTTTGGAAAGAGTACAGCGTCGTGCTGCTTATTGGATAGCAGGATGTACCTGGAACAAAGTTATGCACCCAATGGTCCAAGACGTACGATCAATGTCTATCTGAACTGGCCCTACCAACCCTTACGCAGCGTCGCCTTTTTCTTTTGAGTTTACAAACTTTTAAGATAGTACATTGTTTAGACTGTATAAAATTTCAGAACTGCTTTTCCTTTTGTAAAAACCAGCACCCCCGTACTAGATCTTACCACCCATTGCATCTCCTTACTTGTGTATCCAGAGTAAATCCTTACTGTTACTCCTTTTTTGTCAATGCCCCTTTCATTTGGAATGCATTACCAGGCTCAATCTTATGTGTGGTTTAATTGCCCTGTTACTTTCAGGTCATTATTGATAAATCATTTTTGCTAACTATGTTTCTTGTCTTCTTGTCTTTTGTTTCTTGGTGTAAAAGGGGAGCACTACTATAGGATATTCCTTTTGTGTACCCTGCATCAATTCTAAAAATTACTTTTCAAAATGTTGAATTGCCACAGTTCAGGTGTTGTGGAGTCCGTTCCATCAACAATCAGCCACACACAAGAAATGTGCCGTAGCAATGAACAGAATCAGTCCCAGCCTGTCATATTTCGTCCTACCCAGTGCAGCATGTGAAAACCACGAGAGAAGTTGACAGTCAATGAGTTATGTCATAACATGGACCTATTAACGCCATAAGAGGAAGATTTCATCAAAAGAGCCTTCTGTACTTATCTCTTGAAACATCTCTTTCCTGATGCACGGTTGCAGCAGTAAAAGCGGCAAGAGAGACGACTGATCATTGAAGAGGTGATACAAGAAGAAAAGTAAGACTGGATTACTTTGATTACAATGTTACTTCACTGTTCTTGTTCAGTATACACCTAATGCCTTCTGACAAGCCTTGTTACTGGACTAGATACTGTCATTCCCCAATAGACCACATTCTTGAGTGGAATTCATTTTGAGCCAGCCCTAGTAAAAATCCCTAGCAGGATATATCTTGCAGGATTACTCAAGATATGTGTAATCGTGGAATAATGTAAGATGGGAAGTATCCTGTGTAATCCCATCTAACACTGTACACAAGACTTTTCAGGAATAATACAGGAGAAGATTAAGAGCAATATTGAGGATCCCTAATGTAAACTGCCTCAAAGTGCTCAGTATCACCCACAGCTAGGCGATGATGATGTCTTACCTAAGCCACTCTACTCCTAGGCCAATCTTTCAGTCCTTCATCCTCCAGCCATACCCAAGGGATCTGACCCATCGTTACAACTTCTGACATCTAAACCGCCTTCAACTACACTTCCAATGAACTACGGTCACCACACGACATCCCAAACCAAGTTGGTCCATTCACACCCACACTTCCAGTGAACTATGGTCAGCCATCAAAGCATAAATTGAGGCATAAAAGGCAGTTGATGAAGTTGATTCAGTTACAGACTCAGAATGCTCTTTACGGGCCCTCACGACAGCCCTTCAAGACCCATGGACAGTCTTGGAGAAACATTTCATACAAAGGAAAAGTTGTACAGCGATGTGGGTCAGTAGGTGAAGGTAGCCCGTACCCAGGCTCCGCCCAGCTTTCCGTCACGATGGAAAGCTGGGCGGAGCCTGGGTATGAGGCTAGGTGAAGGTGGACAAGTAAGAACGTGCCATTTCCAGGTGACTGATAAGCAGATTTGAGGAATTGCACGTTTGTACACCTGTGTTTTTGCAAATCATCATTTAGCAAATGTGCACTTTGGCAAATCTGCACGCTTGGTATAGAAATGAAACTATTTTTGCCTTCTGAAGAAGTACTACAAGGTTCAAGGCTCATTTGTGCCCCACCTGTGGTGTAATGACTCTGTACAGCTAAAACTGCATTATTCATAGCTGTACAGTACAGGTCACAGGTAAGGTAACAAATTCGCGCGTGTAGTGAGGGATTTACCCACACGTGACAAGTAATCAACACGCGTGTGATGTGGCGGGTACTCGCAGTAGACTCGCGTGTGGTGCGACTCGCGGGTGTTGGTGCAACAGCAAAGTAATACACGGTACAAAGAAATACTGGGGGACAAACACTACTACGGGAAGTATGAACACACAAGACAGTTTTTCAGTGTTGCCATGCCGTTCTATCCTTCCTGTCTTGTTCCTCCTGCTGTTACTCTTCGTTTTCGCCCTTCGGTCTCGCCCTCCCCAGCTGTTTACCCTTCGCCTTCGCTCTCCAGTTCGCTCCTCTCGCCGCTCATTCTACGTCTTCGCTCTCCTAACTCGCTGTTTCCGCTGTTAGTCTTCGTCTTCACTAGCCAGTCTCGCGCCTCCCGCTCTTACTGTTCGTCATGCTTTCTCCCTACTCTCTTCAACCGGCCTCTAGCTCTCTTTCGTTGTCGTTACTCGCTTTCCTCCTCGTTCAGTCCGCACACGTGCACTCGCGCGGGGTGAGTGCGACGGCGGAGACTCGCGTGGGTGGAGTGAGTACTCGCGTGTGCACGCCTACGAACTCGTGAGTCACATGCTCGCGTGTTACCTTACCTGTGACCTGTATTGTAATATGCATGCTGATGAATAGGCATTGTTGCATTGTCCTTTGTCCAGTTCTTTTGTGATATACATTGTTGAGCTGCCACCGTTGAGGTGTTGTGAAACCAGTACCGCTCCAGCCTAGTCGTAGCCAACACTACATGGCGTCAGAGGTGGGATGGCTATCGTTCGTCTGCAGCCACCCTCCTCGTTTGAATTCAATGCTGGTCCAAGTCGAGACAGACCACAAGCCCCTTGTCCCTCTTCTTAGTGCCACTCACCTTGACCGCATTCCACCACGTGTCCTCAGGTTTCGACTTCGGTTAACTTGATTTGACTACAGCATCACACACATACCAGACAAGTTTCTCTGCACTGCTGATGCTCACCGAACAAGTCTGAAGTATTAGCACCAGAATATCTAGACACTGAGTTCCTGGTCTGTGCCCAACGATACCTGCTTCAGGCTGCGGCAATACTGTACAAATGGATGGCCGAGCAGGCACCAGGTGAAGGGCGACCTAACTCCCTATTGGAGGGTGAGAACTAGGCGAGTTATCAGTATGTGATGACCTCCTTCTCTGTGGTACTTGCATTGTAGTTCCAAAGGACAACAAGCAGAGACACTACAGAAGATTCATAAGGCCCACCAGGGCATTCAGAAATGTCGTCAGAGAGTGTCTGCTGCAGTGTAGTGGCCTGGAGTGTCACGGGAAATTGAACATTTAGTGAAATCATGCTCAATCTTGCCAGACGAACACCCCTCCTGCTAGAGAACCACTACTCCAATCCTCTCTACCTGATTATCCATGGGGAGAGAGTAGCAAGTGACCTGTTTGAGCTCGATCGTACTACTTACCTGCTATTAGTGGACTATTACTAGAGATACATCGAAGTTAACTCAGATCAATTACATCAGCAAGTGTCATCACCGCAATGAAGGTTGTGTTCTCCCGTCATGGCATCCCTGCCACAGTTGTGAGTGACAATGGGCCATAGCACTCTTCTCAGGAAATGAGAGAGTTTGCCAAATTGTACGGGTTTACACACATCACCAGTACTCACTACCCACAAGCCAACAGGGAAGCAGAGAGAGCAGTGAGGACAGTCAAGGACCTGCTTAAAAACTCACCAGACCCCTACATGGCCATACTCAGCTACAGAGCTACCCCAATGCCCTGGTCCAAGCTGAGCCCTGCGGAACTATTGATGGGACACTGTCTCCGTACTGACATACCCCAGGTCAAGAAACATTTTGT
This sequence comes from Agelas oroides, assembly GCA_949130485.1. NCBI lineage: Eukaryota > Metazoa > Porifera > Demospongiae > Agelasida > Agelasidae > Agelas > Agelas oroides. The sequence goes on along the minus strand of OX422196.1, from coordinate 4,257,979 downwards.
CCTCAACTGGCCACATGTGGCTAATTTCAACACTCTGAATAAGAAGTTCAAGTCTTCACAGAAGCGCAATTATGACAAGAGGCATCGGAGCAAACAGCTTCCAGAGCTGCCAGACAAGCTACCAGTGTGGGTTGAGAGCCAGGGCAAACAGGTCCCCGGGGAAGTCATTGAGCAAGCTGCTGTGCCTCCATCGTATCTAGTTGAAACACCCTTGGGTGAAGTTCGTCACAACTGTTGCTACCTGCGAGTGAGACTTGAAAATGCTGATGATTCAACCAGTCAACCCAAGCTGCCATGAACAATAATGACACGTTCTCAAACTGGCACCATTGTTAATCCCCCAGATGGATTGTCTCCCTGACTTAAGAGGGGAGATGTGGTGTAATGGTCTGCAGAGCTAAAACTCTCATTAGGTTGCATTATTCATAGTTGTAATACGCATGCGCACTGTTTGCATATGAATAGGCATTGTTTGCATTGTCATGAGATTTAACAACAGTTAAACTAAGTTAACAGACGAAGGAGGAGGGGTTCGGCTGCTTGGGAAGGCAGAGTTGGGCTGGGCGCATGCGTCGTTTACTAATTGCACCTTTAGGCAGTTTGTGCCAGTTGTGCTAACGGGTTTGTATTCTTTCAAACGAGAGATTATCTCTGGTTAAAGCAATGGCAAAGAGGGACCAACCGGAGAATGTGGAACCCTTGCCAACGAGCAGCGGTAGCGGGAACACCCAGCCAATGACATCGCACATGCCGGAAATGCCGAATCGATCGCCGAGTTGGTGTTTCAGAAGGTGCAGCAACGGCTGCATGAATACGGAGAACGGGCAGGTGGGGAGCGACCAGCGACAACGACAGAGGACCCACCAGCAATGTCGACTAGCTCATCAGGTGAGCGTCGAAGGGTTTAAGAGGGGCCAGCTGGATAAGGGGACGCCAGCGTGGTGCGCCAACCGCAGGGTTGGAGATTGGCCAATCTTGTCCCCCAAGCACCGAGGGAGGTGGATATGGTGAGGGATGGGGAGGATTGAGAGAAAAAAGAGGACATCAGCAGGGGAGTGGAATCGGGTAAGTTAACGTGCCTTTCTACAAACCACGTGGCTGGACACAGGGCATGAGAGCAGTGGAATTAATATGGAACTCAAGGACAAGTGTCCCAATTGATGCTCTCAGGCCCTGTATGTTTCCACTGAGGATGTTAACTTTGTCCAGTTCTTTTGTAATATACACTGTTGAGCTGCCACCGTTGAGGTGTTGCGAAACCAGTACCGCTCCGGCCTTAGTCGTAGCCAACACTACACCACCCATTAACCCTTTAACTACTGATGACGACTATAGTCATCATCGAAATTCGGCCACATGTTATCAGTTGGCGCAATCTGTTTTGAAGACAGGTTCTGCACTAGCAGAAAGGGTGGGACAAGGGGAGGTGGGTGGGTGTCACCCGGAGGGTGACAGTGCATGGTGGCTGTTGCGGCTAGCTGTAGAAAAGCCCTGGTCAATGCCAGGCGGGCCACTGTTTTGCTTTCTTGCACAAACGGGCCTAGAAAACACTCCTTTTATCTCGTAGGGTCTTCATTTCTGACATTTTAGGCAGCTTTCAGTCCGGAGGAGCGCTCTCTGGTCAGAGGGCCCTGACTATTGAACGCTCGCTAATGAGTGGGTGTGGTCAAGGTCATGTGGAAGAAGCTGTGGTTCAAGTTTCCAGGGCTAACTCACAGCAGAAGTGGAAATACAGGTGAAAAACGGTGTGACTAGTCTAAACAAGACCTCTAGAAAACACAATTCAGTAGTTAAAGGGTTGCTAAAGGTACATATACATGTGCATGCGCATATGCAACCATTGACTCAATCATGTGCTTTGAGCTCATTTTCAAAACAGCAATTCAGGTCATTGTATCAAAGATTGAATCCAAATACTACGTACTATTGAAGGATGTGTACTTGCCTTGACTCGTCCAGTAAGTGTTCGCAACATCCTCACTTGTATCATATGCAAGGTGCTCCAACTGAATCCCTTGCACCCAAAGTTGTAATAATATCTTTGTCTGCAGGAATGGCTTCAGCACTCGCACACCTGCCTCTACTGCCAGGAAATTCATCAGTTGATGACAATTGTGTGCAGTTTCCACTGATCTGCCAACTGCCGGAGCAACTCTGAATCCAAGACAGTTTAGGAAAAGCCAAATGCAATTCCTGGGCCATCTCTTGGATAAGGATGGAAATCGAGCCAACCCAGACAAGACATCAGCCATTGCCGAAGTGAGCCCACTAACGAATGTCTCAGAACTATGACAGTTTATGGGCCTGGTGAATCAACTGGCAGATCTAACCCAACCTCTGAGGCAATTCCTGAGCAAGAAATCAAGATGGCTTTGAGGTCCGGAGCAAGACCTAGCATTTGCAAATGTAAAGGCAGAACTGGTTAAACCTAGTTCTCTACAACCTTCAAGCCCCAATACAAGTGTGTGCTAGTGCATCATCCTACGGATTAGGAGCCGTGTTGATGCAGAAAAGCAAATTTGAGTGGAGACCTGTGGCTTATGCATCACAATTAGTTGACTGAGACTGAAAAGAGGTACGCCCAGGTTAAGAAGCATTGGCAACAACATGAGCATGTGGGAAGTTTGCAACATATTTACTGGAGATGAAGTTCGCACAGAAACTGATCACAAGCTGCTCGTACCCCTATTGGAAACAAAGCATCTCGACAGCCTACCTCCATGAGCACTTTGATTCTATGAATGTCTTGATTACACCATTGTGCATGCACTGGGAAAACTCCTCTACACAGCTGACACTCTGTCCATCAGACAAGAATGACAGGAGACTTCAGGAAGAAGCAGAGGCTGCAATGGAACGTTGTGTGGCTCGCTTGCCTGCTAGCACAAGGAACTGGAAGAGTATCGAGGAACACAAGGTATGACCAGATTTGTTCTTCTGTAATCAGGTAATGCAAAGATGAACGGCCAGAGAAGAACAGCATTAAGTCCAACATCAGACCATACTGGAAAGCTTGTAGTGAGCTCACAGTGGACACAAATAATGAGTGTACAAAAGCGGGCATTCTAACTTTCTGAAAAATTGTGCTTGAAATTCCAGACACTGTAACTAAACCATTTTGTGTTTTGTTGAAATCTTGCACTCACAGAAGTGAAAGCTTCTTGAGTGTTTATTCTCTTTTGTGGAATTTTTGAAACTGTAGAAGTGGGCATGCATCAAAGCAGTTTTTAACAATTTGCTGTTCCGAACTCCAGGGGTGCCTTTAACAAATGTTACTCCAGTTTTGTTGATTTCCAGTTTTGTAGAAACAGCAACTTCAGAGATAGCCTCGTTCCCAGGCTCTTATGCGGGGGAGGAGGAAAGAGAGCCTGGTACACACTGTTTGCGCATGCGCCACGTTCCCTTGGTAACCTGCATACTACTCCGCTACACTAAAATTACGGTCAATTTCTGTTTACCTGCTGAAAGGCCGCACTGAATGGTTATACTCCCTGTGGGACACATACAGGCGGTTTTGAAGTCAAAAACAATATCGCTACCGGTCCGCATTGCTTTGTTCGAGGCGATCGGTGAACTTCAAAGGGAAAGATTGCGTCATTCACGTGCCGCAGCGTTTAGCTGGAATGGACGACCGCGTGGACAATTCCAGCAAGCGAAGAGCTGAGTACCTTTGTCGCTCCCTCATCATCGTCTACACAGAGCGTGGTCAGTGGCAGGCATCTTTTATACAGGAGAGGTCGGCGTGCCTCGCAGAGGTTGGTGTAACAGAGCAGATTTTACAGAAATTTCCAAATTTCCAGAAATCCTGGGGGAACTGAGCATGTGCAAACAGTGTGTACCAGGCTCTTTTTTCTCTGCCCACGCACAAGAGCCTGGGAATGAGGATACTCCAGAGATGCCATGTGCCAAGATACCAGTTTTTGCTGATTTCCAGTTTTAGCAGAACAGCAATTCCAGAGATGCCATGTGCCAAGATACCAGTTTTGCTGATTTCCTGTTTTGCAGAAACAGCAATACTGCAGACAGCAATTTTGCCGTTTCGTAGATTTCTGCAAGCTTGCAAAATTCGCTCTACAGCTGTGATGTCATCTCTGACATCACAGCTGTAGCAGCCCCACCCCCATATATCAATCTACTTTCACACCACCTCAGTTGCTAGGTTAGCCTTCACTTTTCCAAGCTATATAATCTAGCTGCCACTGCAGTCATCAACACAAATAAGCTAGCGGGAAAATAATTTTTAAGCCCTGTAACGCACCAACACGAAGGTCAACGCTATATCGATTGGGTGGTAGCTGTAAGTGTTGGTCACTTGTTGTGTTTTCAAACTTTGAATTGGCAAGGCATTCTCAAGACATGGAAGAGTACAGACTCTATAATGTAGAGCGCGACGGAAAATCGCTAAAGCTGAAGCCCAGGCAGCTGAATGTAGCCGTCCTCTCTAAACTTTTCTACTTGTTTCCCGAATCTATCGTTCCTGTTTCCGACGACGGTTACGTTGAAACACTGGATGAAGATGGAGACTTCGTCGGTGTCGACGACCTCCCAACATGGACCGTCTCGGGAGACAGTACAAAACCAACCCCTCAGCCCGTTACTACCCCGTACGCGTACCAACCGATTGTCAAAGGAAAAGGTCGTGGGTCAAAGTGGACGCCAACCTTCATGACGTCGCTTTTTCAGCGGCAAAAACCATCTGGTGTTCGTGCGCAAGAATCCCAGCAAGGGACGTTGGACACAGGAAAGAATGAGCCCAAGTGGCGGAAGTACATCTAGGTATGTAAATGGAGTGGTCATGCGTGGAAAAAACTGTCCAACCTCCCCGTTCAACTGACTGACAGCGACGCAACGGTCGAGCGTGTGTCCCAGATTGTTGCCGACGATGCCTTCAACGGCAAACGGGTTGCCCTGCTTGACGAGTACCTCAAAATATTGGAGGGGGATTTACCTTTTACCTTGTGGTTTCGGTCTATTAAGTCTGTATCCCTAGAGACTCTCTCTCTTTTTGGATAACCATACCTATAGAGATTTTCAAGGCTGCACCTGGTGGTTCACTTAATTGTCTTCAAACAAGGGTGTCCTCATTTGGGTCACTCCCAGCAGGTAATGAAAGTTGGGAAAAAAGTACTGTGGTGATTATGCACTACCATTGTGTATGTGTTCCGATTGTATTATTATCATTAGTGCTCATAGGCTGGATAGATGCCACCAAACAGGTAGCTGTTTCTGGAGAGTCGGTGCTGGAGAGAAAGCAGTCAACATTGACTGTTAGTTTTAGCCTGCATGTTCAAGACAATTTTCAGTGGCATTTGTCATGTCATGGTCAGCAACTTCCGACAATAATATGTCCTCTCATTGAGCAGCTTCCTTCTACCCTCAAGTCAACTGCTAATAAAGAGCATGTGCAAGTGCTTACCCTGGTGAAATGGTGCCAAGGTTTGTGAATGCAATCCAGATGAGAAGTTTCAGAGCTTGTCTATGGCGGCACGGAAGGAACGCTTCATGGATGCAACAGGTGTGTTGATATTTACCTTTTCATGTGCTATCAAATCTATCACACAGGTATTCACATAGCAGCAGAGGAGATGACCTTGTCAGGTCATCCAAGAATTCGGCATGAGAAATGTGAGATCTTGATCGATTCATCACAGACACAATGTCCAAAGTGTGAGGCTCACCAAAAAGGGCTACACTCATTCCTATCTCGGATAGAGAATGCTAGCAAAACACCGACCGATCCGCACCAAACAGTCATGTAAACCATTGTTTCCTGTCAACCACAGAGAAGATTGATTGCCTCCAACGTCTGCATTCTCTATAGCATCACATGAAACTGTGGTTTGTACGACTAGAAAGAAAGCTTGGTCAAGTTATACCGCATGGCTAGTAATTTTCGCGAGGGATTTATTTTCGCTTTTTTTGCGAGTCAAGAGCCATTTGTGAAAGTTAAAACCACGAAATTTTTGTTGCCCATAAGCGAACTGCATTTCAATCTGGCACTACTTCAAACTATCTAGCTGTCCTAACTCCAACAGAAGCCTGTCAGTGAGTGTGCCTTTGTCGGCTATGACTCAAGCTGTTCAGGAAATCAAAGTGCTACGTAAGCACAGACGCACGAACCGGATGGCGGCGCAAGGCCAAGAGCAGAAGCAATCGTTTCTACGAACGTCCTGGGTATGAGGCTACTCCGACTCACAGAGAACGTTGAAGGATTACACCCACTGTGCAAATATGACCACAGGATTTTCAACTGTTCTTGACCAACGGATCAGCAAGTAGCAGAGATCAGCAATGTCCCAAACGGCAGAAGCAAGTTGTGCTTGTAATCGACAAGATGTACATCAAAGAATACTTGGTGTATGATAAGAACAGTGGTGCTCTTATTGGCTTTGCCAACCTTGGAGGAATTAATTCGCACCATCTCCAGTTCCATTTAGCGCCTGGCAGGGTGCTAATACTGTTGTAACAGACAGCAGGGGCTAATACCTCTAATTACTGCCTTGTTTCCAATCCTGTTCCTGGGCTATAGTATACTGAACACAAACCGAAGAACAAAAAACGGGGGAGGCCAGGGAACAATGCTATCAATGCAGTGAGAATTCCATGAGGCCTCTGTTGCAGTGCAAAATCCAATGGAACTCTAAAGTTCATATTTCTTAACTGTGGAGGGTTCACTAGTCAGGTTGATTTTTCAAAGATACAGCGAGATTATACACCTGTAGCATATTGATACGCAGGAGAGTAGAAACAACTCAAATACTCGTACAATACCTTACACACATACATACCATACATATAGTAGGCAGTACTGCTGATGAGGAACAGCCCTGTGAGCTGCTTGTACTGTCTACCCAGTCCCGAGCTTCAGTTGCGAGATTAGTCACGAAGCGCGGCATTACACATCATCATGCGTGCATACAAGCTACTCCCAGTAGTTCATAATTTACAAAAGGTTAATCTGTCCCAATAACTGCATGGTTTATACAGACCAAATTATGACGCTCACCTGGAATGTAGGGCCATGTCGGCCTGAACTGAGAACTCGGAGGAGAAGGCATCTAGTCCACCTCGTACGAGCTAGTACAGTGCGAGGAACTCAATTAGTATAAGTTACACGTGGTTAGCGCCTTTTCACGTGCAGCTTGATCAGAGTTGAGATAATGCTTACGAGTGGGCGGGGCCAGGATTTAAAAAGTGTTGCGTCCGAGATGGCTGCTCTGCCAATGGTAAGTTATAGCCAGCTAATATGTCATGAGATCCTGAATGTAAATCTGTTTTATCTCCATGCGAGTGTAGAGATTATATACTAAATTTGTGTGTCAACTTTTATGTGAGTTTATGCTACAGAACATTAATTTAGTGTAGAGCTGTGCTAAAGCCAGTAAAGGTCCTTGACCTTTGATCTACAAGTCGTGACTTCTAAATACTAGGACACATCTGTGTAAAGGTATTGTGACGAGTTCTGTACCACAGAAGAAAAGGTACAAGAACACACCCATGTAAGTGTGTCCTTATATACATGGGTGTGTCCCTACTTTAGTGTGTCCTGGTATTCATCAATCCTGACATGCATATATTTAGAGCAGCAATACATCATTGTTACTATTTATACACACGACACAGCACAGTGACTAAGTTATGACTTAGCAATAATATCAAAGGTCTATGTTTATCAAACACACGTCTACAAACTGAAACTGAAAGTATCACTGTGAAAGTGTGGATGCTGCCACTGCTTCACCGGTTCTTGATGGGTAGCTACGCACATGGTCATGGAATAACTCAAAAAGGCACTACATCAGATGCTTTATCTTGTATGATGGTACTCAGCCCTAGCCCAAAGTTACAAGCCATTAATTAGCGACAGTATGTTAGCCTCGAGTCTCATTCCCAGACCACATTTTCCCCACCCACCGGAAAAATCGATCAGGTCAACCACCTATTCTGTTTTTGTTCAAGTGTGCCAAAATGCTTGCGCATTGCTCTTTTCAACACTTGACGTAATTCAAGATTACGTTCCACACTGCGTGCCAACAATCTGCTGGCGACAATGGATGCTGAACAGGCAATCCTAGCTCCCTCATGTAAACCAGGCCGTTCTATCTTTCGAAAAAAGCAAAAATAGGCTGTCCCAGAGTTCACTGTTTGCAAGAGCGTTTTTGAAATCACAATCTAGCTTACACGACGTAACATGAAACCAAAATGGTATAGGCAATTTAGCAGACTATTTTTCCACTTGGTGAAAAGTATTCTGGACATGAGACTACGTATGTTAGTCTCTTTATGCTACGTATATGCGTAACACCAGCTATAAATCCAACTCTGACCAGACCATAATCCATACGAGAATAAAAAGAACATTGAAAATGGAATAAGATATAGAGCTGGCATGCAATAAAGTATAGAAACAAGCAACAAAGATTTAGGGATGGGGCTTTGTATATTTACCTTCATTTTTATATCGTCTTGTTTTTATTCTTATTTCCGTGCCTCGAACAGTGTAGTAATTTTTTGCGCTTTTAGCTGTAGCAAAATTCACAGTAGGTTTAGCAAACATTTCAATCCAAGGATCTTCTTCAGTACAATGGTATAAAGTGTGACCTACTTGCTATATATATATAATGTACACATGATGTCATAGTTATGTAACAAAACAATAATTATTGTATATACAGAAATTTAGAAAGGTGAAATACAAGACAAAGATGGACCACAAGTCAGGGATCAAAGTTACAGAGACATGACATTGAGTAGCCTCGTTTGCCTGGGAATGAGGCTAGACAGGAAGATTCATGTTGTTGTGCGTTGATTTGATGGTCAAGGCCTCCTGGACCTTCTGTCTTGTGACGTAGTGCTCTGTCTTTTGGACTGTGTCTTGCTCCCATTGGAGTGAGTGGTCTATCTCTATCACGTGTGTAGCGATGCCATTGTTTGTGTCTGTACCTGCATTTCAATTCACATCACCATCCTAGGATGAGAGTGGGAATCATCTCATGCCTTAGACCCAGACATACATATATTGGAGAAGGTCTGGTTTCGACCTTACCACACTCCATGTCACCTCACCCTTCTTCTATCCATCTTGCTGGTTACAAAATTGTACAAAGGCGACGGCTGGTGGGAGCTTATAATAATTATGAGAAACATGCCAACAATAGGTGCAGATACTACAGTAATGGTGTTATTGATTAGTAATTAGGACTCTTCAAAACCAATATTTTGTCCATTCTCAACCTGCTATGGTCCTAGTTGGATATGCTCCCATTTCATAACACATTCAATCTTGTCATCCTTTGTGCAAATTGGACAAATCCATTCAAGACGTTCATCCCAAAAATGAGGCATATGTGCATCTTGTACCACATCTACAAGATGATAACAGCGTAGATCACATTTGTGCACACAAAGTGAGGAGTGTCTATTACTCTCTTGATCACTCCTAAATGCAGGTGACAGCCTGAAGGATCTATGTCAAGTGAGACCACATTATCTTCTTGCCATGCAGTAGCAGAGTTGTCCTTGGGAGAAATAGATAGTCTATCCTGAATAGTAGAAGCGTTGTCCTAAATAGCCTGGCCTGGAGATTCCTGAGTATTGGTTGAGGACAGTTTTCGGAACTGGTTTCTCCAATGGCAGTATTAGTGATAAAATTTCCCATGGGAGAACTAGCTAGATTATCCTGAACAGCCTGACAAGACCCAACAGGGTCTGGTTGAGGGCCGTTTGGTTTCTCCAGTATCCACAGGTAACAACCTGGGGCTCCATGAAGTTGCTATGCTTCGAAAGAATGAATTTAGGAATTAGGTGAACGGCATCGCTGCACTTCCTAGAGAAGGCTTCTTTCTCTGCTTCTGGCCAGAGGTATCCGAATCAGAGAGCACCTTCGAGTTCAAGAGCCTCCAATGGTCACTGATGTGGCAGGCTTCCATCTTAATTGCACAAGCAGTTCCTTTTCACCTTCCTGTACTTTCCAGGATAGTGTTTGGGTACTAAGCCAGCTGCTACAACCAAGTCAGGAAGCTGATCCATACTAGCCTCGTTCCCAGGCCACTCCCAGATTTTATCTCGCAGCCTTGGAGAAAAATCGGGACACAGCTGTGAGATAAAATCTGGGAGTGGCCTGGGAATGAGGCTAGATCCAGGTTCAAACATTATGATAATATGCATTTGAGGTCGAGTTTTATGGCTTTGTTCAAGTATTACATAAATTATGTGTCTGTGCCACTCCTACTTGTGACTTTACATAACATCTAGATGTGGTTCGTTGATTGTTCATGTATACCATACAGAGGCTAATGTACTGTCGCTAATTAACTTTGGGCTAGGACTGAGTACCATCATACAAGATAAAGCATCTGATGTACTGCCTTTTTGATAGTGAATTATTTCATGTAGCTTGGAGACTCCATCTGGGTCAGGGGGTGGAGTTGTATCGTCACAGTTGTACACTGTAGCTTCACATGTGCACCGACCAGCTGGTTTAGCAGCTCCATGTAGATGATCGCAGAGCTGCATGATCAACTCCAGATAAATAGCTGCAATTACATTCCATTGAACTTCACTCGAACAAGTACAACCGCATATGCCAATGTGCTTACCGCAAGAACCTTTTGTGGCACAGAGTGCACAAGCATACATACTATACTTTTTTGATCACATGCTGATGCTACTGTTTGTTCCACTGTTCATTTGTGTGGCTATTGTTTTGAGGGCAGCATGTTAAGAACATCCAGCTACGCCCACATACTGGCTGCCTACCTATGCACATTATGATACAGCTAGACCTACTGCAACAAAACTGTGATGCCATTGGACAGATACTTTACTTCTTGGAAACTAGCCACCATGTTACACAAATGGATTATGCAGACACAATATATGAGTACAGTACTTTAGCCAGCTAGCCACTTTCCCTTTAGGTGAGGGCTTTCCTAGTCAGTGGTACATGGCTTCTCTTGCAACAATGTAACAGAGAGGGTCAGGGTAAATGTGAAATATATATACGTGTGAATGGACACACAAAGTGGTACATATGTGATTTGGAGAGATCAACGTTATGTTTATCCACTAAAGAAGTACCAGTATGGTTTCCATTCTAGCCTTGTTCCCAGGCCATTTTTCAAATGCCTGGGAATGAGGCTACTACGTACCATGCAGGCAGCAATTGGCCTTTTCTTTCTTTTTCAGAAAGAAGGACACCTCTATAAGTATCGCAACTTTATGAAGGGTTGGCAATACCGATATTTCAAGCTGAATCGGAGTTATCTTCTCTACTATGATGCACAGCATGTGAGTTGAGGAGGTGAATTCATGGTACTACCATTTGGTACTGTTCTACATTAAGTGTATGTGTATATGTACTATAAGCTTGTTAAATATTTGGGGCGAGCCTGAGCGAGCCCCACACTAGCGAGGCTGGATTGCGCATGTGTGTGTGTATCTATCTATGCTTGCGGCCATATACCATAAATTTAGATAAGCGCATTTAAATTTAAATATTTTACGAAGACCGAGCCCGTGCAGGGCTATTGCCAGAGTACAGCAACGGCGACCCGGAGTGGAGACAACTGAACTTACTTCTGGTTTTTGTCGCTACGGATCATCAACGGCAGGCTGCTCACAGGCAGTACAATTTAATATGGACGGTCATCATGTGATGGTATCAGGTAAGGGCCGTGCATGAACGGTACTCATAAACACCAGAAACCCAACTCATGGTTTCAGTGTAAAGGTTAGTCCATGCATGTGTAGCCACAGTAGCTGTCCTGGCTGGAGAAATGGCTGCAATTCACGCATATGTGATGCCGATAGCTACCTCTGGTGAGGACTTATCTACTTATGCATCATCAAGTTTGGCTTATTACATGTGACAGTACACAGTGACAAATCCTGCTGTGTGCCATGACAGATTCGTAAACCAGCAGTTTACGATGATGAATCATCTCACTAGTAGTCAACAATGTGTTGAAAGATAATTGAACCAGAGGCTAAGGTCTGATGGATAGTGAGAGTGTTTGCTCAGGCAGTGTGCTAGTACAGTTTGTCTATCCAGACCTACTATTTCGTAAATCTCCATTTACTACAGGCAGCATAACCAGCCATGAGAGAGTAAGGCAAATAAATTGAGGCCTCTAGCTTGTTCTGCTCTAAGCAGCCCAGCTGCCACTCCTTGGCTGTGGGTCCAATGGCTCACTGGTAAGAGTATCTGGCTAGTATTCAGAATGTCCTAGATTTGATTCCCAGGGCATTTTCTGTGACTTTTTTTTCTGCCTACGAAAATAGACATGTGCTTGATAGTATGAGGAAGATCAGAGGATTGTGAAGGCTGGTGGTGTAACTTAGTGGTCAGAGCACTGCTAGCTCCAGCCAGGGAGGAACCCTTGGCTCAATTCTTGGTGACGGCTGACTTTTCCTTTTTGCCCCATACTGTTGATCGAACATGTATTTACAGTTGAAGGCAAGATGATCTATTATAGTAGCATTTACAGTCAGAGAAGTCACACAGCATGGCTTCTTTCCTGATGAAGAGGATTTTCCGAACAACATTACACCTAACAGATTTTAGATAGCACATACGTAGGTGTGGCTGCCAGGTGTTGAGGCTGGAGCATTCAATACCACCTATGCAGTACATAGGACTGGTGATTGACTGGCAGCCATAGCTCAGTAGCTGGAATACTGGCAGCTCAAGTCAGGGGGACCCTGGGTTTGATTCCTGGTGACTGCTGTTACATGTATCAAACGTGTATTTATAGAAAAATCAAGTGGAGTATGGCTGGATATTGCATGAGTAAGATTCACGAGCATGTGTATATTGTCCAAATTGATTATGAAAGTGTTGTGCCAATAAGATGTTCACCATTGGAGCATATCATGGGATATTTGATGATGGTTTTATGTGGAGAGTCAGGAACGCATGATGATGTCACTTTATTGCAATAAAAAGGATGTCATCATGCACTCTTGGGAGAATGTATCAAGTAGGTAGATACATCATATGCAAATACGTGATGAAACCCACCAGGTCTTGCAGTTGTAGTTAGGCAGTTATCTTCTTAAGTTTAGGGTTACATACAATAACCATTTTTTAAAATGATGCTGTGCTTTGGAAACCATTTCAGCAGCTATGCTGCAAGTGCAGTTCCAGAAGGCATAAACAAAACCTGGATGCTTAAATTGAGCAGTGGAAGACCAACGTGAAACTCCAGAAACTTTTCATGTGGGCACGAACAAGGATTTTTAGAAGCCATCTGCTTTACAAAAGAAGCCTTCAGATTTGCAGTGAAGCTGCGCCACAAACAGAAAAATGTTCCGTATAACAACAACAAGTTTCAGTGACAATGGCTGCCCCTCAACTGAAGCCATTCCATAGTGAGGAGACAATTGGGGAGGAATGGCTATCAGGAATAAATACGTAGGATGAGCTGGTACTCAAGTTCCCAGGCGCAATTTTACATTGGGTGTATTATTCTCTAGAAATGTACTAAAGACTGTCATTAAGGTAGTTTTTTCTTCTCCTTTTTTTTTTGTAGGCACCCAGTCCTAGAAACCAAATTGTACGGACCGAGATAGCATCAGTCAGTCCTTGTTCATCATTTCCAGACAAGGAGCATTGCTTTCAAATTGTCACAAAGTCCAGTGACACTTGGTACTTGATGGCAATTTCACAAGTAAGTCTTCTTATCCCACAGCTACGTATATATGTACGTATTGTGGAGCGTTCAGACAATATTTTCTCATTCATATAGTCTGACATGCAAGAGTGGATGAGAGTATTATCAGCTCATGTAAGTATATAGACACTTTATAAGGTTAATCTTACGAGCAGGTGATATTAAGGATTGTAGTACTGTGTATGTATTGCTACATACATACTACATATTTACATATAAGTGTAGCCTTGTTCCCAGAAAAATGTTTTTCAGGGGAGGAGCCAGGGTATGAGGCTAAGACCTAATCACAATGTCTTGGTGGGAGCTTCGATATCATCATTTTAGTCTAACAACCATGGTAAAGAATGAGTGGGACATGTGACACACATTTCTGAGAAATGGCAGCTGCAGATTCACTTGGAAACCAACTTTCAGTTACCTCCCTCAGTGGCGTCAAGTGCTGAGTGTGAGAAACCAGAGAAGGAGAAGTTGGAGTTGGAAGATAAAGGACCTCCTTGTAAGTGCATGTACTAATGCAGATTTATAACATACACCAGTAACCCAGCCCTGTCTGTTTGGTCTAACTTTACTACTTACTGGACCTCTGTAGTCATTGTCAGGACGCTGCTGTACCAGCTTGGTTGAGTTGACCTAATGCTAATATGGGTACTGCTTTACTTGCAAACTCACAATGTGTAGCCATCTCAACCACTTCCTTTATGTTGCTGTTTCCATAGTATGTGAGATTCTGTTCATAGGGTAAGTCTGCTAGTTGTCTATAGCACCTTAACGTGAGGCAACTAATCTTGCAGTGTCTGTTCTTAGTTGGTGGGTTGTGACTTATTGTGGTGAGCCTGAGCGAGCCCCACACTAACGAGTTGAATGGTGGATTTTTCACATATATACACATGTATATTATTATTCGACTCGCTAGTGTGGGGCTCGCTCAGGCTCACCACAATAAGTCACAACCCACCAACTAAGAACAGACACTGCAAGATTAGTTGCCTCACGTTACAGACTGTAATTTAATGCAACTGTGCATCACGTGCGGACAATAAGTAAAACTGTTGTTCTGTGAACTACTTTCCAGCACGAGCAGTATGGATGCAGACGGCGAGGAGAGATGCTTGGGAGGAGTAGCTGGAGCGTGAACGTTTACTGTACGAAGGCTGCAAGTTGTGAAAACAAACATGACTGCTTACAGAACGCAGAAGGCGGCAGAGATTAGATAGTTGAATTGATCATGCGTAGCAACTTTTCAACACCTCTCCTATTTGTGTAAGAACTATGCATGACAGTGTGTTCAGAGTCAATAGAGGTCAGCAGGAGTCTAGACTTAACCCCTGCTAGCTGCAGACATGCATGACCTGTTGCTGTAACCTGGTAATAAGACGAGTGACTTGCGGTTAGCCAAAGAACACTGCTCTGCTTTGCTCGCTCAGGCTCGCCACACAATGTTCTACATTTACACTAGTATAAATATACATGTACATGTGCAAACATCCGTCACGCTTAGGAATGCAATTTAAAACACATGGTTTACACAAGTTGCGTACACTTACATAAATTTATCGTCCCCAGTGTACTAATGGTCTCATTGTTTCATATCAACAATGTAACCGGCAGAAATTTGTGAGAAGAGTGAAAAAGAAAGAGCTAGGAAACTAGTGTGAAAACGGAAGGAGAGACAGGCGGCCAACTGTAACCACCACCATTAAAATACAAGCATCTTTTGCTTTTTTCAAAGATGTATAGGTACCACGTAAAGTTTGCATTTGGCAAGGGGTTCGAAACCTTGCTAACTTCTTCAAACTCTCCTACAATGCATGCTCTGCCATCTTTTTGTTTCGGTCCTTTTTCATACACGTATGCATGCTTGTTGCACATGGTCAACTACCCATGATGTATGTGCTATGCCTACTAATAGTACTGCACACGTAGTTATTGTAATTATTATGTGCACATGCGGAGTTGGTGCAAGGCATGTACTGCACATTTTTACACCTAGTATTTCTTGTTGATGCGGTGAAACCTTTAGGTGAGAGATCCACTTGTTGGAGATCTACCATAACACAAACTTGTTTTATGGAGAGTAGATTTCTACCGAGCTTAATTCTGTTGGGTACCGATCTATTATGTAACTGTAATACTTGGTGAATACAAAATTAAGAACAAAGAAGCACACTGGAAATCAAACTCACTACTTGTATGTACAGTGGCGTAGCCAGGAAATGTTTAATGGTAGGGCATGCATATAGCGATGGTTCCATTGCGCGCGAAGCGTGCCAGCTAGGGGGGTCTGGGGGCATGCTCCCCCAGAGAGTTTTTGAATCTGAGGTCGTATCTGGTGCATTCTTGGTAGCAAAATGCTACTTTTGTTTTCCATGATTATACATGCACAAGAGTTATAAAATGCAAATTTGAACAGGAAATTCACACATAAAAATTACATCAAAGTTATTCTTCTGTTTTTCGTCATAGGAAGCAAATTGGTTAACAACATTGTCAAGAGAGAGATTCTTGGATAGTTCATTTTCAATTGAAAGGATTGCAAGGTCTACCAGCTGTTGTTGAGTCATGGTAGACCGTAAGTAACTCTTGATACGTTTTAGAGCAGAGAAAGAGCATTCACAGTGTGCAGTGCTTACTGCAATAGTTAATGCTATCTGACCAGTACAGGAAATGCTGTTCTTAAAGGAGACAATTCACGAAGAACATCTATAACCTCATTAAGATCTTTCCCATTCAAGGTGTGCTTAGCTAAGGAACACTCCATAGGTAGAGCACTTTTATTGAGGCCATAAGAATCAGCAAGAGGAGCAATATGATTGGCTTCCAAAAACTGAGGGGATCATGGAGCACAGGCTTGAATAGCTCGTTGCTCAAGCTCAGATAGCATCGCATCTAATACTGGTAGAAAAAGAGTGACCTTAATTGCTCAGACAATGAAGGCAATACAACATCTCTCACTCCGGAAGACTCCTAAACAACTCCACTTTTAAGTCTCTTTGATAGTTGTTTACGGCGACAGGGTCATGGGAGATCTACTGTGATGCTAAGGAGATTTGCAACATCTAGAGCATTCTTATAGATACATTCCCATTGACTGTCCTAAATTCTTTCAAGGTGCTTTTTGTAGCCAGCACAAGGTCAGCAGCTTTGGCTAGATCCAATTGCCTACTTTGAAGCTGGTCCAATAGACTTTTTGTGCAGGAGAATATTTGCCAAAATGTATTAAGCGATATCAAAACTTAAATGTTTGTACTTGTGTCCAAATACCAGTGGCTCTTCGATAGCTCTTGATCTGTCTTCTCCATTTGCTATCTCTTCTAGGGTTGCTAAAACTGACTCAAATGTATTGCAAAGAGCATCAACTGCTAAGAACCTACAAGACCATCGGGTATCTGAAAGTCTCTACAGTTGTCTTTGAGGATGGTCTGGCTGTAGTTCAGACTGTTTCTTGAGGAAATAGCATGCATAACACTTCTTGACAAAAAGACATAGAGAGTTTCCATGAGAGAAAAGAAATCAGATGCTTCAGATACTCTCTTTGTGCTGTCTACAAGTACCAAGTTTAGCATAGCAGTGCACATGTGTAGCATGAGGAACAATATACCAGCATAGTGCCCACTCATGACAGATGCACCATCGTATCCCTGACTTACAATGCACTCTGGATCTATTCCATTCTTTCTCAGGGTATTGAGAATAAACTCTGAAAGACTATGTACGTCAAGAGAAGTCGCCTCCACGTAGGTCAAAAAATGTTCAAATATTTATTCGAATAAAACTCATGCAAATTAAATAATTTGAGTGGGCATGCGTTAAGTTAGATCCACCCATAAATTCCAGGAATTGAATTTCTTGCATTAGATTAGATCATGCTTTACAATGGATTCAAACACGAAAATTTTTTTTGTCGAACAGAAATGCAAAGAGCTCCTGGCCTTCAGTTCTCCAGAAGTGAGGTTCTTGGTAGACAGTAGCAGCTGCAGCAACAAAAAGTCTTAAATACGGTAACTGCTTCAACATCAACGTAGCGCAGTACAATGGCAAGTTGTTCCTTTTTGCTACAATCCTTTGTCTCATCTGTATACACCTGCCTTTCATACAGATGAACATATAGACTCTTGTACCATTCCACCCATTACATGTATAAGAGCATTCTGTATGTCAGGAGAGGTTCGTAAGCCTCTCATTTATCGCAGGATCATGAAGTGCAATTAGGTTCAGGATTCTAAATGATTTCCTTTATTCATTGATTCCTCTCCTTTCCTGTGGCCACGCAGAGCAATCTCTTGATGACAGCACAATAGGACAATTTCAGCTAATGTTTTGATATAATGCTGATTTTGTGCAATTTGTTCAGCCCTTGCAATCCCAAGCTGATCAGCAATGGAGTTTTTATGCTGAGTGTTGCTTTTATACTGATTCCATGCAACAACTGATTGCCTATGAGCATAGCTGCTGTCGTGCTTGGAAAGTACACCACTCTTACCAGTTGCATGTTTCCAATCTCTAAAACCCACCACAGTGAACATCTTCTCACATTTGCTACCAGCTCCACAGCCAAATAACCAAAATTAAACGCGCTCATTTAAAATTTACGGTATATGGCCGCAAGCAAGCAAGCAAGCAAACATACACACGCATGTGCGCAATGCAGTCCCGCTAGTGTGGGGCTCGCTCAGGCTCGCCCCAATTATGAATGAATGCTATTTACCTTTAAACAGTTTGCCCACAAACAGGTCATTCTCCAGTTCACAACAAACAGTCATAGAATGGTAGTCCTTGATGACACAGTCCTGATAGCAGTACACAATCATGTAACCGAGCTGACGCCAGTCCACTTCTCCAGCATTCCAACCTTCAGGAGCATTTTCAGGAGCTTTGTACATCACACCCTCTTTATATCTCAATTCGGCATGCTGAGTGGTTACAGGCATAGCTCTGTCAAGGTCGATCAACACAGCTTTTGTGGAGAGAGGGAGGGAGGGAGAGTCAACATCAAATCATTACATAGATCAACTAACTCGTAGTTATCTAACCTTTGCCTGTTCTTGTGAAACAAACATTCTCAAGCCGGATGTCCAGATGTGCCATTTCAAGTTTACTATGCATTGCTTGGATCGCTTTAGCAACACCTTGTACCAACGTTGGAAGGCATTCTCTTGCCTCCCTCCTTGACTTTGGAGGGACTAAAATGGGGAACACATACCACATTAAATATCGTTCCTTACTGTAAATGTGGAGTTGTTTTGGTAGCTGGTATTCTTCCTGTGCAGTTCCAAGGAAATAAAATTTAAGCATTCGCTTATCCTCCACCTCGTCAATAATGTACTTGTAGATGAACTCTCCATTGCACACAATAGTTGACGATTTGGACTCCACCTGGAAAGCATTATGCCCAATGCGAAGCAGACCCTCTTCACCGAGTGGAAGACCAAAACGACATATTAATGGCACGACAAAGCCTGTAAGCTTCCTTATTTGTGAGTTCAAGGAGGATTTGATCGCATCCAACACTTCACCCACTTCTAAGCATGAATAAGTGAACCAGAACTTTAGTGCGGCTTCATCCCAAATGACTTCCACTTGAGATACACATGTTTTCTCGCAAGATTTTGGAAGACAGAAACCAGTCCACCTCGTTATAGATGGGTCACCATTTCTCAACCATCTCAGCTGCTCCACAAGAACCAATGCCAATTTCGTCAGTGTCCGTTCATACGGACTGGAGTGCACCTCAATCACCAGCACAGGAATCTTCTTCCAGTATACCACCACATCTGGAAGTATACGTTGTGAAGAAAAAATGGACTTAAGGTCTTTGAACACTTTGACAGCTTGGTTGCAAACCACCTCTACGTCACTAACTTGGAAATCCTGAAGAAGTATCGCTTCAATGGACTCCTTAATGACGGCATAGTCACGATAATGTTGTAGGCCATCCAGTGGTTGTACATCCACATGAGTGTCTGGGCATAAAAATTCAAGGGAATACTTGTTTGCGAAAGTACACCACTCGCTTTCCGGTTTCAGTGCTACAATCATGCTTGGTAATTCAGCATGGCTGCTGCTAGCAAGAGAGGTCGAGATAAACCTTCGTGATTGTGCGTAAACTTCTCGTGGTGTTTGCAGTCGCTTCTTCAGTTCTGCCACTGGACCTATACCTCTCGTGGCCATGGCGAGGCGAGTTAGAACTTGTATTGGACTCACATGACAATGCGTTACTTCTACGCATGTGACTTCATGTTAAAGAACTCAATACACTGTGCTATCTCTGCAAAGATGTTTCCTCTGGAGCTAAGTGGTTCGAGGAGATTCAGTACGGTTGAACCACCATGTCAAGCTCCACTACTTGTCTCGTTACCTGTGTTCTGCTATCGTTCGAAAAGGTTTGGAAGGTCTGAACTGATGCAAAAATACCTTCTGATCTTTGTTCCCTCTGGTGATCTGTGGTCCTCGGTTATAACCTTGGATACCTTTTGATAACTTTGGATAATCTTGGATACCTTTGTTATGGTTAGAACACGAGACGGAGCCTCGGTACACTATTGCATCATTCTCACCCCTCCCCCTCGGGTTTCTAAACCTCGTAGAGACTCGGTCTCGTGTTCTAACCATAACTTAGATACCTGAGGGCAACTCTTCCATATTGTCATAGTGCCTTTGTATCCATGGTGCCACTGCTGGTAGACTATGCCAGTACCAAATACACACAGGTTTCGACTGTCAATGCTCAAAGCATCTTGCCTCACACTGGAAATAAATGAATTTAGATGTCATGAGGATAATTTGTCATGAGTTTGGGATGGTTTAACCCTACCGAACCTCCTCAAACCACTCAAGGGTCATAGGATAATTTCTCATGTGTTCTGGGTGCCACTCATGTGTTCTACTCGCATTCTACTGATGATTCTACTCCCATTCTACGGATTATTCTACTGATGATTCTACTCCCATTCTACGGATGATTCTTCCATTCTATTCTACTGGTGATTCTACCTGGTGATTCTACCGGCATGCTCAAACCTGCCATGCACTGCATGCTGAGGCATGCTGTGGCAGGTTTGAACATGCCTGAAGTAGAACAACCACAAATCTCCAATATCACTTAGTCAACTGCACTCCAAGTACCTAAATTGGATTTGTGGTTGTTCTATTTCAGGCATGCTCAAACCTGCCTGGTGATTCTACTCCCTTTCAACTGATTGTACACCTATTCTACTGATGATTCTATCCCCATTCTACTGACAGTATTCTACTGTTCATTCTACTCTAATTCTACTGATCATTCTGCTCCCACTCTACTGAGTATTCTACTACCCTTCTACTGGAGATTCTACTCCCATTCTTCTGATGATTGTACTCCCATTCTACTCGCATTTCGATCTATCCTGGCACAAATACAGCTAATACTACTACGCATGCGCAACTGTCACTGTTGTGTATGCTCTGATGAAGACTGCAGATACGCACGTGACGGTCACGTACGACACACCTTTGGCACGTGCGTATCTATGCGTATCTAATCTGCGTCCCCAAAATTTCGACTGGGCTGAAAGTGTGGCAAGTCGTGTAGAAAGAGACACACAATTTCATACCTTCTCCAAAGTTTGGCGTCGTAGACTGATTGTACTCATGATGAGTGACGACGTCAATCTACAGTGTGTTGAAAGGAGTCTTCATTTCGCTCTTCAAAGAGTCAACGAAAATATTTCCTTTGTTTTACACAAAGTGAGGAGTGGTTTTTGTCCACACACCTCTTTTTCACGATGTGAATTTGATCTTGCTGTCCATGATACTGAAATGGAGACTGCTGCTACACTCCATTTTGACACATTATTTAAAGTTAAGGACCCAGAATTCGATCCAGCTTTAGAATTCATCCATCACTGTAGACGTAAGTTGTGGCCACCTTACAATTTGGAGAAACAGAACGAACAAATTGACCTTTTTTTTTTTAACCCCAATCTTGTCCCAACTTGGCACATACTCACACCAGAAAAATCTCTCACTCAACACGGTGGACAAACAATGAGCAGTGGGTGGGTAGGAGCATGCTGACTAATAGTTTGCCATGCTGACGGAAAGTTTTGCTTACTGCAAGCAATTGATACTTGCACTAAGCTACATAGATGCACCAAGGCTCAATGCTTTCAGTATGGACGAATTGGGAGAAAGGTTTGCCAAGGGACTGTGGTCTTGAAAGCCTGATTCTCCTCTGAACCATCCAGGTTATAGTAGTCTGAATCCCACACAACCAGTCTCTCAGGCCAAGGACTGAGTTGTCTGTTAACAGTTGAATATTCACTTGTGAATAATCATCAATCCTTGAATGCATCAAACTTCATCAATGTTTCGGTCTCGAGGGACCTTCTTCAGGCAAGTACAAATCTCGAACACACAATAAGAATAGCAATGCACAAATTGACAAGTGCTACTGTTTTTAGACAAGAAATAAGAGTGTCCTGATACAGTTGTACAACAACTTTTGGCATACGCACGCTAAACGCCAAAAAATTGGGTCAGCTATTCATCTAGGTTCATCCCGTCTGGTGCCAGAGCTCTTAGTGTAAAAATCAAAAGCTTTCTCTTTCTCTTTTCCACTGCATGATGTTATCGTGTATTTTCTCGATTCCTCTCACCTCCAAGTTCTCTATGGAGTGGTCTGGTTGACAGAAGTGCTGCAACTGGTTTCTCGGTTTTCTTCGTTCTGGCGTCTGAGGGGTGTCCGTTCATCCGTACATGTAGGGCATTGTCAGTTTCTCCGACGTATTGTAGTCCACACCTCTTGCATGAGATCAGATACACTAGATTTCTAGTCTTGCAAGTTAAGTTAGCCCCAATGTTGTACAAGCTTCCGGTGGTTTTGCTCCTGAATTTGCTGCATGTCACCAGCATTTGCATCATTTGTTGTCGCAGTTGGTGTTTGTAGTGTTTGTGGCGGAGGCTGTTGGGTTCAGTTTTGCTCGGATGAGCAAGTCTCTGACATTCTTTGGTCGTCTGAAGGCTACTATTGGTGGGTCGGGGATGGCTGCCTTCAATCTGTTGGAAGTGTGAAGGATTGAGAGGTGTTTCTTTGCAATCCTTGATAGTTAGTGAGTCCGGAATGGTATGTGACTACCAGTGGTGTTCTTCTGGTTGCTTGTCTTCTTGTGTGGGGCTGCAAGGCCTCCATGCGAGGCAATATTGATGCCTTCTGGATCTATCGTTGTTGCCCGATAGCCTCGAGCCAATAGATGTCCTCTCAGTTCTTGACGTCTTCCCCCTTTGAGCAGATTCTTCGGAGTCTAAGGGCCTGGCTACAGAAGATAGAGGTGGTGCAGTGTTTTGGATGACAGCTGTCTGGGGATAGGTATTGATGTGTATCTGTGGGCTTGGTGTACAAGTATCTTCCAGTATCACTGTTGTGTCTAGGAAGGATACCTGTTGTGTTGAGGTTTCTGCAGTGAATTTGATAGAGGGGTGAAAAGAGTTGATTTGGTCCAGAAAGGTATTCAGTGCTTCCCTTCCATGTTCCCAGATGGCAAAGATGTCATCAATGTACCTCCACCATGTGTGTGGTCTAGCCGATGTCCAGGCTAGTAGGTCTTCTTCTAACTTTGCCATAAACAAGCTGGCATATGATGGTACCACCCTGGTGACTGTGGTCCCCATGGCTGTTCATTGGATCTGAAGGTTCCAGTTGAAGAGAAGGTGATCATCATCAAACAACACTTGGAACAGGATACTGAACTTGACATGTGAACCTCATTCAGCACAGACAACATACTGAAACTAGTTGAGTTTTGCTTAACAACAACATACTTCCAGTGACGCAAAAAGTTCTATGCACAAACAAGACAGAGCTGCCATGGGATCTTCACTATCTACCATAGTAGCCAACATATACACCGTGTCCTTTCAGCAGTATGCCATTCAGTCTGCAACATATGTACAAGCCCACGTTGTGGACATTCGTGAACAGTGATTGGATATCAAAGCTGTCTGTCAGTGTGGTTTCTGTCCACTAATCATCTCTGCAAAGAGACTGGAGTTCTTTACAAAGGATGAAGAGTTGCCTGCTAGTGGTGACACTATCTTAGCCAAATATATGGCCATGTCGTAGGGAGGAGAGCCAAGTGTACTAATGATTGGTTGTAGAGGAACATCTGGTTTATGCATTTTGGGGGTGTCATGTATATGTGGATGAGTGTGATGGGTTTAAATGTCTGTATGTTGTTTGATCTCTCGGAGGATTGTTCCAAGTTGTCTTTCAACATTGACTGATGACGACTTTTTTATTATTCGGTAGATTGTGAAAAGTCATCATCACTGTTAAACATGAAGTACGAACATGACTCAAATAGTTTACCCTTTAACACTATTCATTTCAGACTACTTTTAGCCTTCAACGCACCATATTTTCATTTCTGTCAGAGCCCTGACTCCAAAACTGAACCAAAGTGCACTTGCAGCTGCAATGAACAGACTCATGACCCTAACCACACCCACTCATTAATAAACATGCACTAGTCAGCCATCTTGGCCAGCAAACACCCGTTCTGAGCCCAAATTGCTAGAATGAAGCCCATACAAGGTGAGAGTAGCGTTTCCTAAGCACATTTGTGCAACCAAGGACCACCCAGTGACAACCAAGGCATACTACAGCCAGTCCCAACAGCCACCATGTGCATGTCACCCTGCGGGTGACCCCACCCACCTCTCCCTGTCCCACCCTTTCTGCTCATGCAGAACCTGCACACAAGTGCGCTGAGACCATCTTTTCTGCGCTGCGCAGTATGATGTCAACAAAAGTTGAAATTAGGAATTAAAGGGTGTTGACCCAATGGAATGAAATTAGCCGACGTTTGCCTAAGATGAGCAAGTTTGACCAGAATTGAACGTTTTTCCAGAGTTTCTATGTCTTTCATGGGGGTATTGTACAACAACTTCTGCTGAGCTTTCTATCAACCGCCACCACACATTAAACTTCATCACACATTCAATAAGGCATTACCACATAGTTCCCAAACTTGTCCTATTCCACCTGTGCCTTGGTCATCTCCTTTGTTGGAGAATGATATTGAGCCCTCCTTATATTCCTCTGTCTAGATAGCTGTCGGGGGGGAATGTGAAAACTGGCACACATGCAACAGGTTCCCCATAAGATCAAAGATGTTATTTCATAGCCATAAAATCTAAAAATCTGAGCATTCAAGGTCTCTGCAGTGCTGCATGTTTGGCCTTTGATGGTTCTGCAATAAGCACCTCTTTTTCATAGATCTCTGGTGAACGAGAGCGTCAAAGGTTTCCTTGTAACGTGACAGAACAGGATTACGTCTGGAGCACACTTTTTCATCATTGGAAGCTGGGTCCCTGGCTTGGGCCAGGCTCATCATCCCCAGACAATGACTTGTTCAAAGTTGGTGTATGGCAGTAAGGCTTGTAAGCCCTACCAGCCAGGTAGTTGGCCTGCTGCTGTTTGCGGTGTTCCTTCTGTGATGTTGGCCTTTTTGGGCATATCACTCGCAGTTGTAACAGCAAGACTCAGAGCTAACAGCAAAGAACTTAGCCATGCCACATGTTACACCCCAAGTGGAAAGAAAAAATATGAATGAAAAGCCACAAAAGTGCAGTGGCCAAACTAGCTATCTTAGCATGAAGGGTACTTAGATGAGAAAATTAGATTCTGCTAGCCTGAGTTATGATCAAAAATGTTGACACTTCAGTGACCACACAAACTTCATCCTGACTTGCAGCTCTGGAGCCTTGTACATTGCAAGCTAGATTTATTAGCTACAACTTTTTGGTAGCAGACTACCAATACAGCACAGCCACACTGAGCTACAAGTCACTTGGACACTTCAGTGAAGTGCACACTTAGCTACTGGCACTACAGCACATCCCATGCCTCCATAGTACTTTTGATGGCAACGGTGCTTCTTAACAACACCGACCGACGTCTCTTGATAGGCTTTGTGCGGTGTTCTTAGCTCTTACACAACTCAAATACAGATACACAATAGTACCATGGTCATCTTCTGCCCAGCAAGTTGGTTGCCTTTGTTTATCATCTCA
Source organism: Agelas oroides (assembly GCA_949130485.1). Lineage (NCBI taxonomy): Eukaryota > Metazoa > Porifera > Demospongiae > Agelasida > Agelasidae > Agelas > Agelas oroides. The sequence continues at coordinate 4,232,258 of OX422196.1, read as the reverse complement.
CGTCTACATGGCTTCAATTACCACCTGTTGTAGGTCTTAGACATACAGTGTTCACGCAACAGCAATGGCTGTGCATATTGTTAGAAGCTGGATTGTGCACCTAACTCCGATTCCCTGTTCCCTCTTCCACTTTTGCCCTAATCTAGCCAGGCTTCCACACTAGAGGGACTAATTGATCCTCGGACACTTAAGAAACGTTGTGCTCTTGTTGCATGCCCAGAGGTCCAGCAGACATAAGAATTGTAGGATAGGTGGGCTAATGTTTGATAATCAACATATATGAAATTCAACTCCAAACAGTCTTCTACCCGGGATTTAGCGAATGAAATATTTCAAGCACCTATCCTCTGAAAAAAAATGCTACTAGCGGACAAGTCTGATAATCATGTATTTTATCACGTCACTAGCCAAATTTGGCAATTGCTGCAGCATGGTATGGGCTTGTAGGCAAGGCCAATGGAAGGGCAAGAACTTTGGTATTAATTTTCCTTTTGGAGGAGGCAGCAAAAAAGTTACGTGTTGTTTTACAATATATTTTCGGACGTGATTTTCTATCCCCGTGTACTACAAAAGTTTTGGGTATCAAAAACTATCCCAGTATGTCTTGTTGCTCTGATGATCTGGCACAGTTGCTACCATGTTTAGACCTTTGAAGTCTTTGGTCTGAAAATATATCAGTCCGAGAATAAATTTTTGCCTCTACGTGTAGCTAGCTTAATGACTTCTTTATGGCAGGACAAGCTGATTAAAATTGTCCACCTGCATTCAAGCTACCTGCTTTCAAGTCACCGTTTTCTTTCCACTTGGGGTGCGGTTAGGCTCGATAATAAACAAATAAATTCATAAATTCTGGCTGGATGACATCATACATATTGCAATAGTAACCTACCCACCACATATACAATGCACTCTGTGCCCGTTCAAACCTGCCCAGATGGTAGCCTCATTCCCAGGCCCCTCCCAGATTTTATCTCGTAGCTGTGGAAAAAAACTGATTTTTCTCCACAGCTGCGAGATAAAATCTGGGAGTGGCCTGGGAATGAGGCTACCCAGATGGTATGAAGTGAATTGTCTCCAAATGAGCATTAAAATCCAATGCATTCACATCTGTAGTTGTGAAGTTTTTGGTACAAGTCATGCACACTATGTACATGTTTGAATGTGCGTCAGAAATTGGTATGATAAAATGACTGTTATCATAACACAATCAGGACACATTTGTTGCCTTTGAAACTATGCTGTGCACCTGTAACATTATAGACGGCGACAAAGTTGTGGTATTTCTGGTATAGCTTTGTGCATGCATATGCTTAATGTTACACTGTACACTCTGTTGGTACATGTATGTGATCTGCTAAAGCATCTTGCACCGTATTGTTTTCTGCAGCACCTACAATGCCAGTGCCGCCTATTCCAAGATATATGGCTGAATTTACCAATCAACCTCCTCCCTCTTATGATGACTTGTTTGATAAACAAACTTAACGCTATTGTATTATTAATAGTTGTGCATGTCTTGCAATTGTATACATGTATGTTGTCAAACTGGCCTATACAATCTGCAACATTATGAGCCAAAATGGACAGTATTTTCTCTACGTATGAGCCTCAATTGTGTTATCTGTTACTGTAGCAACCCACTGTATACCCAATAATTATGTTAAACAGATCCTACATGTCTGTTGCTGAGCAATCAAAACTTTTGAGTCTCAGTATAAAATGCGTACATGTGGTGTCCCTATTACACCCCAAGATGCAACTTAAAGGACCCACGTAATATTACACCCCAAGATGCAACTTAACCCTTTAACAACCGATGACGCCATATGGCGTCGTCAGATTTTGGCCGCATGTTATCAGTTGGTGCAATTCGTTTTGAAGATAGGTTCTGCGCTAGCAGAAAGGGTGGGACAGGGGGAGGTGGGTGGGTGCACCGCTCTGGCTGACAGTGCATGGCGGTGGTTGCAGCTGCCTGTAGAAAAGCCTTGGTCAATGCCGGGTGGGCCATTTGTCTGCTTTCTTGCACAAACGGGTGTAGAAAACGCTCCTTTCACCTTGTAGGGACTCCATTTCTGGCATTTTAGGCAGCTTTTAGTCCGGAGGAGCGTTCTCTGGTTGGAGGGCCCTGACTATTGAACGCTCACTAATGAGTGGTTGTGTCCAAGGTCATGAACCTACAGAGAACATGTCAGTAAAGCTTTGAGTCAAGTTTCCGGTGCTAGCTCCAAGCAGAAGTGAAAATACGGACCATGGAAGGTATCCATAGCCTAATAAACACTTCCAGTAAATAGCCTACAGTTGAGGACCCGCGTAATATAATACTAGACGAATGCAGAGCATTGTGGGGCGAGCCTGAGCAAGCAGTATGCCAAGTCAAGTCTGGCCTCCTGCTGACCTCTATTGGATCTGAACACACTGCAAGGCTTCACATGTTTACTGGTTCATACACTATCAGGAAAGCTGTTGAAAAGTCGCAGCTATTCAATTATCAGTTACCTTGGTCCAAGGGGATAATACTTAAAACAGCAAAATTTCCCATGTATAACACATTCAGGTCACCTGTCCCACGTGTAACACATGGGGGACATATAAGTCACCTGTCCCTCCCTTGTCCCATGTGTAACACATGGGGAACAATTAAGTCAGACTTAAACAGTCAGTGATTAACTTTCTCTATACTTGATATATTGGGGAACAGTTAAGTCACCTGTAATTAATTCGTTCAAAATGAAGGGTTAGTCCAAAAGGTATGGATACAATTAAAAAATTAAACTTTGCACAAGCAGAAACTACTATATAGTTCCCCATGAACCAAGTATGGGTATTATTTAAATGTTAGCTCAGCAATTACTATGCAGTATGGATATGGTTATGCATCTCACACACTCAGTGTCATTACTGTCAGGTGACACTTAGTCTCGTGCCCCGCCCGCGCACACCTCCCGGCGAGAAACGGTCTGGTGAACGAAGTCGAATTCCTTGGGCTTATTCCCCAAAAGCGGTAATGACCAATGAAATTGCGAGATCAGTAATTATTAAGTAGCACTTCCCTTACAACAGTAAAATTTGTTCATTTCCATTTGAGTACCCATATCTTTTTTGAACAGGTTGGCCGCAAAATGTTTTGAACGTTGCTAGGTTACATTGTCGCAAAAGTGTGCGCTAGCCCAAGAAATTCGACTTGGTTCAGCAGACCGTTTCTCCTCGTGAGAGGGTGGGGTCTGGGGACGAGACTAGGTGACACTGTTCTGACATTCAGGCCAGGAAACTTCTCTAAGCATGTAATACATTTGGAGACCTGTACAGCTGCTATAGATGAGAATGGAAGTTAACAATTTTAGTACGAACAGACTGTTGCTCTCTTTGTATCCTGTGACTCTCTCTGTCCTGCTCACATCTTGTTGCTGTTTCCTCAGGAGTCTCATGGGACAGTCTCCTCTGTTGTGCAAGGCTCACTTGCTGGAGACGGGCCTCTCTCTGGTCTGGAGTCTCATGGGTCAGTCTCTTCTGTTGCGCAATGCTCATTCACTTGAGATGGGCCTCTCTCTGATCTGGAGTCTCATGGGTCAGTCTCTTCTGTTGCGCAATGCTCATTCACTTGAGATGGGCCTCTCTCTGATCTGGAGTCTCATGGGTCAGTCTCATCTGTTGCTCAATGCTCAATTGCTCAAGACGGGCCTCTCTCTGGTCCGGAGTCTCATGGGTCAGTCTCATCTGTTGTGCGAGGCTCACTTACTCGAGACGGACCTCTGTCTGGTCCGGAGTCTCATGGGTCAGTCTCACCTGTTGTGCAGTGCTCATTTGCTCGAGACGGGCCTCTCTCTGGTCCGGAGTCCCATGGGTCAGTCTCATTTGTTGCGCAAAGCTCATTTGCTGGAGACGACTCGTTCTCTGGTCTGGAGTCTCTGACACTAATAGCCCTCCCCTGTAATCCAAAACTCTCTCCCACTGGGCAGCAGACCGCGAAGCACGATGGGCTCTATCCCTTACTCTCCGTCTTGCTAACCGTGCCTCCCTTTGTTGAGCGCTTTCAGCAGCGCGACGATCCCTGTCGCGTATATTTCTACTCCTTAGCCTTTCTCTCCTTCGTTCTTCGGATTCATAAGTGAGTCGTACATACTTCTTTCTGGCTTTCAAACGTAGCTAGCTTAGCTATATCTTTCGACATGTACATAGCCAACATGTGGAAATACTGCATCACGCACAAATAGGGCAGAATGCATATACGGAATACGCACGTACCATATATAAACATATATACTCCACTTCACCCTTGTTTCTGTGGTAACAGGTGGGTACTAGACGAATGCAGGGCATTGTGGGGCGAGCCTGAGCAAGCAGTATGCCAAGTCAAGTCTGGCCTCCTGCTGACCTCTATTGGCTCTGAACACACTGCAAGGCTTCTCATGTTTACTGGTTCATACACAATCAGGAAAGCTGTTGAAAAGTCGCAGCTATTCAATTATATCAGCTACCTTGGTCCAAGGGGATAATACTTAAAACAGCAAAATTTCCCATGTATAACACATTCAGGTCACCTGTCCCACGTGTAACACATGGGGGACATATAAGTCACCTGTCCCTCCCTTGTCCCATGTGTAACACATGGGGAACAATTAAGTCAGACTTAAACAGTCAGTGATTAACTTTCTCTATACTTTATATATTGGGGAACAGTTAAGTCACCTGTAATTAATTCGTTCAAAATGAAGGGTTAGTCCAAAAGGTATGGATACAATTAAAAAAATTAAACTTTGCACAAGCAGAAACTACTATAAAGTTCCCCATGAACCAAGTATGGGTATCATAAATGTTAGCTCAGCAATTACTATGCAGTATGGATATGGTTATGCATCTCACACACTCAGTGTCATTACTGTCAGGTGACACTGTTCTGACATTCAGGCCAGGAAACTTCTCTAAGCATGTAATACATTTGGAGACCTGTAGAGCTGCTAGATGAGAATGGAAGTTAACAATTTTAGTACGAACAGACTGTTGCTCTCTTCGTATCCTGTGACTCTCTCTGTCCTGCTCACATCTTGTTGCTGTTTCCTCAGGAGTCTCATGGGTCAGTCTCCTCTGTTGCGCAAGGCTCACTTGCTGGAGATGGGCCTCTCTCTGGTCTGGAGTCTCATGGGTCAGTCTCTTCTGTTGCGCAATAATCATTTGCTTGAGATGGGCCTCTCTCTGATCTGGAGTCTCATGGGTCAGTCTCATCTGTTGCTCAATGCTCCATTGCTCAAGACGGGCCTCTCTCTGGTCCGGAGTCTCATGGGTCAGTCTCACCTGTTGTGCAATGCTCATTTGCTCGAGACGGGCCTCTCTCTGGTCCGGAGTCTCGTGGGTCAGTCTCATTTGTTGCGCAAAGCTCATTTGCTGGAGACGACTCGTTCTCTGGTCTGGAGTCTCTGACGCTAATAGCCCTCTCCTGTAATCCAAAACTCTCTCCCGCTGGGCAGCAGACCGCGAAGCACGATGGGCTCTATCCCTTACTCTCCGTCTTGCTAACCGTGCCTCCCTTTGTTGAGCGCGCGCGACGATCCCTGTCGCGTTGATTTCTACGCCTTAGCCTTTCTCTCCTTCTTTCTTCGGATTCGTAAGTGAGTCGTACATACTTCTTTCTGGCTTTCAAACGTAGCTAGCTTAGCTATATCTTTCGACATGTAGCTAACATAATGGAAATATTGCATCACGCACAAATAGGGCAGAATGCATATACGGAATACGCACGTACCATATATATATACATATAAATATATAAATAGACAAATTCTCGTTTTATCCACAAGTGTGGGGCTCGCTGCGCTCGCCCCAATTATTTTCCATATACTAACAGGAAGTTGTAGATTCTGTAGATTCTGTTCCATATACCACAGGAAGTTGTGTAAAATGATGTTTCCTATAAGCTACCTTGTTTAGAGTGTAAATTACTTTACATGATTACTAATAACATACCTTGTTTACAATGAAAACTACCATGAGTGTTTACTAATAACTACAAGGACCAATCAGAGTGGAGAATATAACAGATAAACCACAGTAGACAGGGATTTATGGCCATAAACTACCCTCGCCCTCGGGCTCGGGTGGTTTATGGACCATAAATCCCTGTCTACTGTGGTTTATCTATAACATATACTCCACTTCACCCTTGTTTCTGTGGCAACAGGTGGGTATTATTTTCCATATACTGACAGGAAGTTGTAGATTCTGTAGATTCTGTTCCATATACCCCAGAAGTTGTAAAATGATGTTTCCTATAAGCTACTTTGTTTACAGTGTAAACTACTTTACATGTTTACTAATAACATACCCTTGTTTACAGTGAAAACTACCATGTGTGTTTACTAATAACAACAAGGACCAATCAGAGTGGAGAATATAACAGATAAACCACAGTAGACAGGGATTTATGGTCCATAAACAACCCTCGCCCTTGGGCTCAGGTGGTTTATGGACCATAAATCCCTGTCTACTGTGGTTTATCTATAACATAAATAGACAGTTTTATCCACAAGTGTGGGGCTCGCTACGCTCGCCCCAATAATACTAGGGGAATGCAGTGCATTGTGGGGCGAGCGTGAGGGAGTTGTATGGTGCATTGCGTTCCATATACACTACCTTTTACCACTTGCATGCATCTCACGTAACAATAGTCTCATTCCCAGGTCTTCCACACCACCGACTGTAGCCTGTAAAACTACAAAGACAGAGCAAGAAGCTTGTGAGGACCCGAACCAAAGAGCTCTGCATGACTCCATCAAATAAACCTTGCTGAGCAACAACTGGAGAAGACCTTCTGAAACCCCATAGCTACCACAACTACAGTAATTGTGCTCAGGGGAAGGGCTGACAATATAGTCTACACCCAAAAAGGCCTGACTCCATGCATAGCTGAGAGAACCCTGGTTCCACAGCTGTATGTGCTCAGCGAATATCCACTATACACCATGACTTCAGGAGACAGAGCCAAGATGTGAATAACTTGGAGTCACAGGAAAGCAATGTGTTCATACCAAGATGTTGAACCCTCTTCCTCAACTTGCAATTCTCCAAGCCGCCTCCAAATACTTTAAGACCTTGTTGCCTAGCCGCAGCAGTAGCTACCATTTCACAGTAATGACACACAGTGTGTACAATCAATCCAAGATTAGCACATATCCAAGTTATATTGCTCCACAAACACTGGCGATATCCTAGCCTCTTCCCCAGGCGTTCTCTATACCTGTTAATACAACGAGCACTCCCGGTTGGCGGCAGTATCACGTATACTGTATACTTGTGGAATGACAGCATCAGTGTGAATGCTCACGGTAAACTGGCCATAGTGTCCAGATGTATTTTTCCCTCCCTCACACTCCTCCCACCGTAAATAAATAAAAATACAGCTGGTTTGCAAGACTAAGCTTGTACGGCTATAGACTCTTTTTCATGACAACCACAACATCAAGGTCTGAGGGTAGTCGTGGCAGCCTGTGAGCAAACGACATGACATCCTGCGGTAAGTTTATCACATGTCCTGTGTAACCATACTGGCCATGTGGTAGTCGGTAGATTGATATGATGGGCATAACAGCTGCAACAAGCATCTCTTCAACTTGTGTCGAGCCCTGCAGTAACATGATCAACAGAACAGAAAATAGTTGTGTATGTTGTGTGGAATGTTGCAGTGTAGCCTGTTACAGTAAGAGTGTGCAACTCCCATAATGGTTTCTAAAATGGCTTCATGTTAAGTACCTGCTAAGCATATTCACTGGTGGTTGCCTAAACCACACATGAGTTGCACACTCTTATTGTAATAGACTCCTGGTACACTTGTTGCAGTTTCTTATATGGGATAAGTCCTAAAAATTACAGAACACATTTAAAAGTTATAAATGGAAGGCTACCATGCAACAAAAGGAGGGCTTTAAGTGTCTACAAAGCTCGAAGGAACCCACATACATAGTATTTGACCATTCAAGACACACTAACCTGAAGTTCAGGAGGTACAGGACCAGGGTCCATGTTGTTCATCGATGAGTATAGCTTGGGGATACGCTTGTCTCGACTACATCGTACACACTCAGTGTCACTACTGTCAGGTGGTAATGTTCGCCAGGGAACTTCTCTAAGCATGTAATACATTTGGAGAGATGTAGAGCTGCCAGGCGAGAATGGAAGTTCACCATCTTAGTGCGAACAGACTGTTGCTCTCTTTGTCTCCTGTGACTCTCTCTGTCTTGTTCACATCTTGCAGCTGTCTCTTCAGGAGTCTCATGGGTCAGTCTCCTTTGCTGCGTGACGCTCATTTGCTCCAGCCGGGCCTCTCTCTGATCCGGGGTCTCATGCGTCAGTCTCCTTTGCTGCGTGACGCTCATTTGCTCCACCCGGGCCTCTCTCTAGTCAGGGGTCTCATGGGTACGCTCATTTGCTCCAGCCGGCTTCTCTCTGATCTCCTTTGCTTCGTGACGCTCGTTTGCTCCAGCCGGGCCTCTCTCTGGTCCGGGGTCTCATGCGACAGTCTCGTATGCCTCGCGAGACTCACTTGCTCCAGCTGGGCCTCTCTCTGGTCTGGAGTCTCTGACGCTAATCGCTCTCTCCTCTGATCCAAGATCCTCTCCCGCTCAGCAGCAGACCGCGAAGCACGACGAGCTCTATCCCTTACTCTCCGTCTCACTAACCGTGTCTCCCTTTGTTGAGCGTTTTCAGCAGCACGACGATCCCTATCGCATTGGTTTCTACGCCTCAGCCTTTCTCTTTTTTCTTCGCGTTCCATAATTGAGTCGTACCTAAAGCTTTTTTCTGACTTTAAAATGTAGCTAGCTAGCTGTGCATGCAAACATGTGGGAATATTGCATCACGCACAAATAGGGCAGAATGCATATACGGAATACGCACGTACCAAACATACCTACATATATATATACATATATACTCCACTTCACCCTTGTTTCTGTGGTAACAGGTGGGTATTATTTTCCATATACTGACAGGAAGTTGTAGATTCTGTAGATTCTGTTCCATATACCACAGGAAGTTGTAAAATGATGTTTCCTATAAGCTACCTTGTTTAGAGTGTAAATTACTTTACATGTTTACTAATAACATACCTTGTTTACAGTGAAAACTACCATGTGTATTTACTAATAACAACAAGGACCAATCAGAGTGGAGAATATAACAGATAAACCACAGTAGACAGGGATTTATGGTCCATAAACAACCCTCGCCCTCGGGCTGCGCCCTTGGGCTCGGGTGGTTTATGGACCATAAATCCCTGTCTACTGTGGTTTATCTATAACAAAGTCACAAAAAAGTTTGCCAAACGCAAACAAGCACATGTAGGGATGAAATCCTCAAAAACCAACCAAACAAGACGGGAACGACACCACAATACTTTTACACCATCCCTACATCTTGTGCCATTTTGCCAAAACTGTGTGTTTGTATTTGTTTTTTAGTTGTGTGTAGAAGAGGGTTGTCTTGTAGATGGAAGGGTGTGGCGTGGGTGTGTTGTGCATAGTGAGTATGTTGTGTTGTTGGTGGTTGCTACTGAGTGTAGCAGGTATGGTCCAAGTTGTGTGTAGAAGGTGTGGAGTGAGTGAGGAGTGGTGAGTGTGTGTGGTATGTTGGAGTGTGCATTATGTTGTTAAGTTTCATGCCTGTTTAGCATGATAGATATGGGTTGTCTTGTATACAGGTGGCTGTGAAGTGAGTAGTGGTAATTTTGTAATGCTTTGTGAAGGATGGGTTATTTTGTGAGATAGTTGAATGGAGTGAAGTACTATGTTTGTTTGTGGTTGGTGTGGGCTAATAATTACAAATGTAGAGGGTTTTGTGTTGTGTACAGGTGGCAAAATGGCACAAGATGTAGGGATGGTGTAAAAGTATTGTGGTGTCGTTCCCGTCTTGTTTGGTTGGTTTTTGAGGATTTCATCCCTACATGTGCTTGTTTGCGTTTGGCAAACTTTTTTGTGACTTGTTTCTGTTGTTTTTTTTTTGTTGTTGTGTAACCACACCCCAAGTGAAATGACTTGTTATGTAGTTTATTGTTGATGTTGATGGATTTCTGGAGGATGTTAGCTGTTTGCACTTATCCACTTGACAATGGAATCATGGGTGTAACTGTTGTCTAATTGGGTATGTACATGTGTGTGTGAGTGGTTGTTCTAAGGCACTGTGATCTCGGGGTCCTCCCAATAACGGGTATGGGAGGACGCCCTCTTGGTCTCGGGGTCCTCCCAATAACGGGTATGGGAAGATGCCCTTTTCTTTTCAGGGTTCTTCCAATAACTAGTAAGAGAGTACGCCCGGGAAGATGCCCTTTGTTTTTCCGGGTTCTTCCAGTACTTGTTACGGGACGCTTGCCTTTTGCTTTCTTTGTTTCGCAGATAGTTCTGCTTATCCCGCGCCCGTTTCTTGTGGACGTTACGCATACTGCGTTCCTTGTCAAATCCAGCACAAGTACGTCAACTGCTGTATGAAAGTAGCAACATATGCAATCGTTTGGGAATCAATCGATCGTCAAGTTCTCTACGGAAGTAGAATAACCGCAGCTGCATGCCAACTTCACGTGCTGTAGCTGTTGAACTTCTGTTGACGTAATCGCTATGAATATTCTATTCTAACAAAATGGCGTATAGCAGCAAGCATAAGCGTGGGGTTACCTGAGAATCGCCGATTAATTCGACTTCTTTCTTTGAGAACGATGAGTGGTGGGTACAATACCCAGTAATTTATGCTGATCTTTCGCGTTTGAATCGTTGTAATAGCTTCAGCCGTTGTCGTGCTATCGTGGTGAGCAAAAGAAGAAGAAGAAGAAGAAGAAGAAGAAGAAGAAGAAGAAGAAGAAGAAGTCAGAAGATAGACGATTTGCCTTTTTTAGCGACTTGATGTCAGGTATACTTAGCGATGCTTTCCAGCAAATTTAACGATCCTGTTGCCCATGGAAGCACTCGATAATGTCTGATATGGCTCATGGAGGCCGTTGACTTATCTAACGCGGACATTTCGAGCGTGTCATTTGTGCACTTTGAATGTGGCCGCCATTTTTTTTCGGGGTCATCCCTACATATGGCGTACTACCGTACGCCATGATATATACTACCGTACGCCATGATATATATACATATATATATAGACAATTTTCCGTTTTCACCACAAGTGTGGGGCTCGCTGCGCTCGCCCCAATAATACGCAGGCCAGAGGAAGCGTTGGACATCCAATCTGAGTTGATATTCGTTAATGGCATGGTGCACTTACCCCAGGAATGAAACTTTGGTACACCAACAACTCTCCCTTCACCAGCTACCCCACTGTCACCCCTCACAGCGACTTCCGAAGCGCTTACGTGACGTCACACGTTCAATATACCTACGTATAAAATCATTGCGTGTATTGAGCGCGCTTACGCCGCGCGTAATACGTGCGAGTATAACGCAGGTGAAGGGGTGCCTCGCTATTCACGATTTGATAAACTGATGTCTGGCTCCTCCCTTGAGGGTAAAGCTTTTTTTAAGAAGCCACTAAACTCTGAACTCTAAGTCTTCTTCCTTCTGCTAAATTTGCTACGTATAAAATCAATGCTACGTGTATTGAGCGCGCTACCGTAATAATACGCGCGTACCGCGTGAGTATAAAGCAGGTGAAAGCGTGCCTCGCTATTCATGATTGATGAACTGATGTTTGGCTCCTCCCTTGAGGGTAAAGCTTTTTTTAAGAAGCCACAAAACTCGGAACTCTAAGGCTTTCTACTTCAGGTAAATTTGCAGCACAAAATCCTGATCTCTAAAGCCTTCCACTTCAGGTCTTGTAGCTAAGTAGCAGTGCCAGTGAACTTTGTTTTCCTAAAGCCTACTAACAAACATTTTATCTACATATATAGGGCTCCCAACGAAAAAATCGAAGGTGCTCCGATTTCAAATCTGTTGTACTAGAACTAAGTATCTATCTGAGATATATAAAAACCGGACTATAAAAGTTGGTGCTGCAAAGCTATTTTCAGTCAATTCGTCTTGGACTTGAAAGGGTTAAGTGTCAAAAATTGGACGCAATTCGGTTCAAGTGACTTTTGAAACTTCGCTACGAAACTAGCGGTACTGATGGATTTCACTTGATGTATCTTGTGCAAAAATGCCTGGACCACTCAAGTTTATAGCTGTCAAGAGACTATATTAGCTGTTATTCAATGTTGCAATACATTTCTCCCATAGAAGAATAATTGATGGTTTGAAGTGACTTTTGACAAGTAAATTTAGCAAGCACCAGTGCAATTGATTATTTACCATTGGTAGAGTATTAAAATAGCTGGACCACTCGCGTGGATATCTGTTAAAGGTATGTTCATATATAACCCCCCATATAAAATCAAAATCCTATAATGGCCATATTTTGGTACATAACCTTCTGTTTGCTTTATTTATTTTCCGAAGAACGAAAGTCATAGAAATTATTGTAACTGTAGTTTACAAACAAGGTCACTTGGTTCTTGGATTTCAGCATACTTGAGTCAAGTTTGTTTGTTCTTGGATTTTTTGTTGGGACCCCTAACATATAGCATTGAACTCTAAAGTGTTCGAGCCAAGGTAAACCTGCAGCACTAACCTCTTATGAGCATCTTGGGGTGCGGTTACTTTGCTCGTAACATAATATAATAACTAATACAATACACAGGCCAGAAGAAGCGTTGGACATCCAATCTGAGTTGATATTCGTTAATGGCATGGTGCACTTACCCCAGGAGTGAAACTTTGGTACACCAACAACGCTCCCTTCACCAGCTACACCACTGTCACCCCTCACAGCGACTCCCGAAGCGATTTTTCCGCTTACGTGACGTCACACGTTCAATATACCTACGTATAAAATCATTGCGTGTATTGAGCGCGCGCTACCGTGCTTCGGGCTGATATTACGCGCGTAACGCGCGAGTATAAAGCAGGTGAAGGGGTGCCTCGCTATTCACGATTTGACAAACTGATGTCTAGCTCCTCCCTGGAGGGTAAAGCTTTTATTAAGAAGCCACAAAACTTTGAACTCTAAGTCTTCCTACTTCAGCTAAATTTGCAGCACAAAACGCTGATCTCTTAAAAGCCTTCTACTTCAGGTCTTGTAGCTAAGTAGCAGTGAACTTTTTTTCCTGAAGCCTACTAGCAAAGATTTTACCTACGTATAGCACTGAACTCTAACGTGTTCGAGCCAAGGTAAACCTGCAGCACTAACCTTCCGTGAGCATCTTGGGGTGCGGTTACTTTGCTCGATAATATAACTAATACAATATAATACAAGACTTAAAAAATGTAAAAATATGTAGGGATGGCATGCCAAAAAGTATGCAAACAAGGTAGGGATAATGCATGAAAGCAAAGGTCAACATATTGGCAAAGCCCCATCCCTACATCTTTTTCACACTACAGTTAGACAGTGCATGGGGGTCTTCCTAAAACGCACCACAAGTTCACAACCTTTACTGGCAGTTCCTGGCTGTAGCCTCATTCTCAGGCCAACTCCTCCTCCCACGTGGCCTGGGAACGAGGCTAGTAGGACCCTCTTGGTAGCATTATGATATATGGAACCTCTTCAACAACTTAAAGTGAGTTGGAGTAGACTGCAGACTTATGATAGTGTCGTTGAAGTACATGGCATAGTTTTAGCCTCACCCCAGGCCATTTTCCTTCTCCCGCATGTTGGCTCAGGAACGAGGCTAATATGATCTAGCAGCATTGCATCAGCTGTAGTGTGAAAAAGATGTAGGGATGGGGCTTTGCCAATATGTTGACCTTTACTTTCATGCATTATCCCTACCTTGTTTGCATACTTTTTGGCATTCCATCCCTACATCTTTTTACATTTTTAATGTTTTTTAACTCTTGTTTCTGTACTTTTTTGATATTAATCTCAGTTACAGCATAGATAATAGAGCACTAACCATTAAATAACCTGAAACGTCACTCACGTGAAGACCGCGAAGGAGCCGCGAAGTACTCTCAGCTCAGCAGTTTGTTACTACAACTCGTTTATTGTTGTGTAGCTATGTTGGAGCTTTAAAATGTGGTTGTGAGTTTATTTTGTACGCCAGAGTGTAGCGCTAGCCAACTAAAGTCTTTCTTCATAGCCTCGTAGCAATTTTTTTTAAAGCGGAACATGGTAACAGTAAACAGGCAAAGTTTTTCCTACGTACTGGGTACTTCTCCGCCGTCGCTGCTGTTTGACCCGTGCCGAGTTCTCACCGATGCAGTCACAGCTCAGTTATTTCAGTAGTATATCGTAGCTGTTCGAGTCAGCCTATCACGTGGCTGCATAATTGCGTCACGACTTTTGTAATCATTGCTGTGACGTCTACGTGCCGCGGCATCACGTGCGAATCGGTCCCAGGCTCTCTCCCTCCGTTTATATTTTTCGTCGGGGCGAGGGGAGAGCCTGGGAACGAGGCTAACTTTATTTAGTGTAGCTATAAGTTGGCAGCTGAATGTAGCGTCTTACCTACGTGGTGTTCATAAACCTTGCACACGACTATGGGAAGAGACCGTGCCAGCCGTGCGCGTGGTCAACTCGCGATTTCGCTTGTGCACTAGTCTTGTTCTCAGGCCAATGATTGTGGTATTTGGTCTGGGAACGAGACTACATGTGCGCATGCGTACGAAATTAGAAAATGGCGTCCTTCGCAACGGACAGCAACCACAGAGTGTTGTGAATGGCTTTTATTGACCAGGGTGAATTTGAAGCTATGAAGACGCTGAGTGGTCGTAGAGCTCCGCGCTGTGATAAGCATCAGTTTCGTGCTAAAATGACGGTGAGTACTTAAACCGTTTGCGAGATATCGTTGTTGAACATAGTGGTCTTAAGCGAGGCGCCACCACCGTTGTTCCTCGAAAGATTTTGAACGTTGTTTTTGTCATATCTAATATTTGATACGAGTATATTTTCTATGTGTATTGTGCATTGATGTGAGGTCAAAGGTTGGATAATTAATTTTTAAAATTTTTTTCACCTACCGGCCTGGTCACTACTTGGAGGAAAAAAATCCGTGAAACAGAAAATCAATTTGGTCTGGCCTAATGTACACGTAGACCCCTTGTTGGCTCCCTACCAGCAATACTGACGGCTGGATAGCCTAGTGGCTCACGTATGTTATAAGGCTAATAGCGATGTATGTCATACTGCAGCGATTTTAGATGCGGCTCATGGTAACGTTCAGCAGCCAGCTCACAACCTCGTCGCTGTATAAACTTGCCGTTCACAGAGCCCTACGTTACGTCATCGGAATGACGTCACTGCAACTTGTAACCACGCCCATTTAGGCACACTGTCTATATCGGACCATAGATTATATAGCTCTTGAGCTATATAATCTATGATATGACTGCATACAAATTCATCATCTAAGGTGCCTCGATGGCTACTCCATTCCTAAGAGTGAGTCTGGTATCTATGAACCAGATATATAGCTAGCTGCCCCTTGTACATGTATGTATTTGCAGCCAAACTGACCAACTGTTGAAGAGCAGTTGGTGGAGGGGGGATTGGGAGAGAGGGAGAGAAAGGGAGAGAGGGAGCAGAGGGAAGAGTACTTAGTGGCGGATCTAGAAATGTAGTAAGGGGGGTTCAGTCACCGGCGCGCGAAGCGCGGCGGAAAATTTTTTGGGTTGCCACGCCCACTTTCGGTCATGTGAACGCATTCAAAATAAAATATAGCTGAAAGGCCGAACCGAGGGCTCCGTCACAAAAGAAATCTCGTACACTGTCCGACAGTGTTGTTTTAGTTAACTATAACTTTAAATACATTTTAGTATGGCCTTTTTAAAATTTAGTTAACCAAAATTACAACTAACTAAAATTTTTTGCTAAGCTGGGAACTATAACCAAGAACATACAAGAAAAAACCTGTCGCCAGAAATCCAAACTGAAATCCAGAAATCCACTGTGAAATCCAGAAATCCACTCTGAAATCCGAAATCCACGTGAAATCCAGTGGATTTCGAAATCTCGTACGCCGAGGCGCGCCGTGGCGGACCCCTCGGGCCGAACTGAATATCTCGAAGCAACTCTAGGCCTAGTCAAACGTCTGGAGATCAGTAAGGAACTGATACGTGAGTGTGTAACTGTGCCTGGTTGTTGTTGCTGCATGCCACTGCTGCATAATCATTTGATGGACTCGTGCAGTTATGTACGCAAAATACATTACTAGCCGCCAAAGGGGGGTGCATTTGCACCCCCCTTACCCCCCCTAAATCCGCCACTGGTACTGGCGGTTCCAGACCTGGGCAAGCCCAAGCATTGCCCGGGTAAAATTCTCGTCAATTGTGGTTATTGCTTACTGAAATTCGTAGGGGCTCCGCCGCACGTGTCACCTGCCGGGTAACCTGGCAGCTCTGAAACTGCCACTGGGGGAGAGAAGGCAACACTAACCTTGTTTCCAGCCTCATGTGTTCATTGCCTGCACTATGAAATGCACATGTATGTTTTGTGAAGTGATGATGTGAGGCCTGGAAACTAGTGCTGTGTTGATATGCCTTGTGCACTAACTACAAAACGGTGAGCCTATGGAGCATGCCCTATGAGATCACTTTTTCAAGTACTATCAGGCCCATACCCAGAATTTTCAGAGGTCACATAGATGTCTGGTTCAGTTGCACATGTGTATGTGTAAGCATGCAAGACTAGGGGGTCTGGGGGCATACTCACCCAGGAAAATTATATACTCTGAGGTTACTTCTGAGGCCATTTTGAGACAGAAGCAGAGCTGTAGTAGCTATACATGGCCCGCAGAGTATTGCATCCAGTTTTAGCTGTATCTCATCCATACAGGCCCACCAAGAGGGGGGGGAGCAGGGGATACTTCCCCAGGGCCCCCAAACTTGTTTCGAGAAAAGGGGCCCCACGAGGTTTTTTAAATATTTTTACCTTTCTGGGCTGCATCTTCACGCTATTTCTTTCGCTTTTTATTGCATTGTCTGGACTCAATGGGTAAACGCTTGGGTAGAATAATCAGTTACGCTTTCAGTAAAGGATGGTTAGTGTAGAAAAATACTTCGACGCGCGTGTAAACACGCGGAACCAACACCGTTAATTAATTGCCACGCCTACTACGAATAATTAATTAGTTGCAAATTTTGGGCGCGCTTCGCGCGTGAAATCTTTTCCCTCGGCGACCCTGCATCCATATATAGACATTTGCTAAGCCAGCTGACATTGGATTTTTTTTTGAGAGAACTTCCCTGCCCCCAAGCCCGACTTGTAAATTGCAATGGTGGCAATCAAAGAAGCCCTGCACAGCAATGTCCTTCCACAGTAACACAAGTTTAGCTAGTTTTAGCTAGGCTCAGTATAGGTGCCTATTCTCTCCTAGCTCCCTTAAACTGTACTCATTTAGCACTGTACTGGACGCACTTCCATCTGGGGCTTCAGGACAGCCGACATATCTGCCACCCCACTGAATTCCATTCCAGCCCCTTTTGCTCCAGTTTGTCTCTGACAACCTCTGTCACTGTCTTCTCTCCCTCTCAGTGGCGTAGCCAGGCTGGGGCACACTGGGGCACGTGCCCTAGCAACTAGAGGCCGTGCCCCATCAGTACAGGTATGCATCCAAATCATCGGCGCTGATAGACTGACAGATAGTATCGTTGTCGATCGCGAATCAGGCGGTAAGCGGTCTTCAAATCGAATGGCGCAGTATCGCTTTGATTATCCACAGAATTACGAGTCATGCACGTACGCTCACCATACGCAAGTTTAATTTTTATTTATTTATTTATTTTTTCTTGTAAGTTTAATTGCCGTATAAGTGACGTACACTGCACTACGATATGGCCTCAGAACCGATGTGGGAGGCTGTAAAACTCCAAAAATGTTCTGTGGGAGCATCATCGGGATGCCCCAGACCCCCCCCCCCCTAAATGCTTCTGCACTTCAGAATTTCGCACAGACGTATATGTACAATCTGAGTTTAGCTGGGAAGCGACCTGTACGGATAGGATCACAGCATTCCACTCACTGCTCCAACCTTTCTTCCACTGCTTCGGATATTGGTGAATTAGCTTGATCAGAGCATTCCACTCACAACTCTGCACTTCCTCCTACAGACTGATCCCACTATCTGTGACAATATACCTGAGCTACCATCACATCAGGGTAAGTAATACTGCAATATCTGATGTCAACAGTGTTTAGTTCGATCTGTGATATAGCAAGGCTTCATACCCATTCAAGTTTCTCTCTGCATCTCTAGTTTGTGTTATGCCAGGACCAAGTGCTTCAGCGCTGGTGAATGGTGTCAGTACCATCAAGCTGCATGGTGCCATACGATTCGTCTGACGATGATGACAATTAGCCAATGGAACCTTTCCAACTGCAGTGGGCCTCAACACCAGCAGCATCACAGGGCCCACTGATCTTCCTAGACAGCAACTCTAGTGCAGATACTAAAGCCGCCAAAGATGTGTGTCCCTAGTGCAGTATGCAAAATGAAAGAGCAAACAGACGTACATGGTGGGTGCAATGCTCTGAAGGTATTGCAGGAAGTTTAACTTACCTATTAACTGTAGTTTGAAAACTGGTGAGATACCTAGTGAGTGGATGTAAGTGAACATCACACCTGTGTTTAAGAAAGACAGAAAGGAAGATGTCAACAACTACAGGCCTGTATCAGTGCTTCCAATTATTGCCAAGGTGTTTGAGAATTGTTCACAAACACCTTTATGAATACTTGGAGACAAATCACATATTACATCCAGATCAGTCCGGTTTTCGTCCCAAACACAGCACCTTGGATGCTCTGCTAAAGGCAACTGACAATTGGAGATGGTCTCTTGATAGCAATGAACTGGTGGGAGCAGTGTTTATAGATTTGAGCAAGGCGTTTGATTCCATTGACCATGAACTTCTCCTGAGTAAGCTTGAGTCGTACGGTATCCGACAAGATAGCCTCAACTGGTTCCAAAACTATCTGACTGGAAGAAGACAGAGAGTGTTGGTCAATGGTACCGTGTCAACCTGGAGGCCAGTGGAAAGAGGTGTTCCGCAAGGATCTATCCTGGGTCCACTTCTTTTTGGCATCTTAGTGAATGATCTGTCTGTGAAGATCGATCAATGCTCAGTCAGCCTCTACGCCAATGACACTGCACTATATCACTTCAGCAGGGACAGTGCCGAGCTGAAAGATACCCTGGAGTCAGCCCTTGATGGAGTTGCAAGTTGGGTTGACAACAATGGATTGAAGATGAACGTTAAAAGTCATGTTTCTAGGCAGAAGGAGTAGAAGGAAGGAAGTGGAACATGTCTTGCTGGTTCACCAAGGGGTGACCTTGACTGCTGAACCCAAGGTCATGTTCCTTGGTGTTATAGTAGACAAGGACTTGAATTGGAGTGAACATGTCACCAGCATAAGGAGGAAATGCTTGGCCAGCTTGGCACAGCTAAGACGGATATTCCCAGAAGAACAAGGGTATTATTGTACAATACGCTGGTCCTTCCCCATTTGGATTATTGCAGTTGTGTCTGGGGTACTTGTGGAGTGAACTTGCAAAAGAAACTAGAGAGAATTCAAAATTATGCAATGAGGTACTTTCAAGGTCGACAAACCTGGAATCCAAGCTGATAGACTTCTTTGTCTTGTTAAACTTTTAGCGCACAGTCAGTTTTGGGAGTCTTCAACCGTTCACTGTCCGTAAAATTGGGGATTTCCCCAATTTCCTGTTGGCATTGGCATCCAATAATCAGTTTATAATTAAGTTAGTTAAGATGTGGCCTGGCGGAACCCCTCATGTGGTGGTCGGAACTTTGAAGATAAGCTTAGATCGACTTAAAAAAAAAAAAAAAGGAGTTTAGTAGAGTGCTGTAGTGTCAGTAGCTGTGAGTAGTGCGTAATGCCTGCTTGTGAAAGCAAGCTTGTGTCTAGAAGCAGCAGAAAGGCCACAGTGGCCAAGGCTGTACTCATTGGGTAGGCCCAGGCCTTGCGATCGTATGCCAAGCCTAGTAGGTGACCGTGGCCCGGTGCTTCGAGTGCCAGGCTGGGCTTTAACTAGAATGTATCGTTGGTACTACGCTGGAGTAGACAAGAAAGCTGAAGAGTGGTTGTGTGTGGGTTGGTATCAATGTACTTTATGTAGAAAAAGACCCCTACACTATAAGGGTCTTTCTTATGTAAACTGATCCCTATATTATATGGGTCTTTCTTATGTACGAAGTTCTCTATACTATATGGGTCTTTTTTATGTACAAAGCCTCCTATGTATATGGGTCCATCTTATGTATTGCTCCACCCATTCTACATAAGATGGTCCCTATATATATAGAGTGTCATACATACTATTATGGGTCCATCTTATGTACACCGATTATTATGGGGTCTTACTCCTGTACATAAGATGGTCCCTATATATATGGAGTGTCATACGTACTATTATGGGTCCATCTTATGTACACTGATTATTGTGGGGTATTACTCTTGTACATAAGATGGTCCCTATATATATGGAGTGTGATACGTACTATTATGGGTCCATCTTATGTACACCGATTATTGTGGGGTCTTACCCTTGTACATAAGATGGTCCCTATATATATAGTGTCATACGTACTATTATGGGTCCATCTTATATACACCGATTATTGTGGGGTCTTACTTCTGTACATAAGATGGTCCCCATATATATGGAGTGTCATACGTACTATTATGGGTCCATCTTATATACACCGATTATTGTGGGGTCTTACTTCTGTACATAAGATGGTCCCCATATATATGGAGTGTCATACGTACTATTATGGGTCCATCTTATGTACACTGATTATTGTGGGGTCTTACTCTTGTACATAAGATGGTCCCTATATATATGGAGTGTGATACGTACTATTATGGGTCCATCTTATGTACACCGATTATTATGGGGTCTTACTCCTGTACATAAGATGGTCCCTATATATATGGAGTGTCATACGTACTATTATGGGTCCATCGTATGTACACTGATTATTGTGGGGTATTACTCTTGTACATAAGATGGTCCCTATATATATGGAGTGTGATACGTACTATTATGGGTCCATCTTATGTACACCGATTATTGTGGGGTCTTACCCTTGTACATAAGATGGTCCCTATATATATGGAGTGTGATACGTACTATTATGGGTCCATCTTATGTACACCGATTATTGTGGGGTCTTACCCTTGTACATAAGATGGTCCCTATATATATAGTGTCATACGTACTATTATGGGTCCATCTTATATACACCGATTATTGTGGGGTCTTACTTCTGTACATAAGATGGTCCCCATATATATGGAGTGTCATACGTACTATTATGGGTCCATCTTATGTACACTGATTATTGTGGGGTCTTACTCTTGTACATAAGATGGTCCCTATATATATGGAGTGTGATACGTACTATTATGGGTCCATCTTATGTACACTGATTATTGTGGGGTCTTACTCCTGTACATAAGATGGTCCCTATGTATATGGAGTGTCATACGCACAATTATGGGTCCATCTTATGTACACCGATTATTGCGGGGTGTACATAAGATGGTCCCTATATAGGGAGAAGCGTTGTTAACCAAATAATGTGGGATCTCACTCTCTTGCCACTCCAGTGTGATTCTGCAAAACCCTGTATCTCTTTCTGAGTTGTGTAGAAGCTAAGAAGACCACGCAAAGCCTTTTGAGAGATGTCACTCGGTGTTGTAAAGAAGTGCCACTACCATCAAAAGCGTTGTGGATGCACAGAATGTGCTGCAGTGCAGCATTCCAGTAGCTAAGTGCACACTTCACTGAAGCGTGAAAGTGACTTGTAGCTCAGTATGGCTGTGCTTGATTGGTAAACTGCTATCAGAAACGCTTGTTCTAAGTCAGGGGCGGCGGAAGGTACTTGAGATTGGGGGGGCAGCGAGGATGGTGCGTGCGTAAGCACGCACACGCTAGGGGGGTCTGGGGGCATGCCCCCCCCCCCCCCCAGAAAATTTTTTTTTAAAATTAGGTGCTCTGAGATCGCTTCTGAGGCCATATTTGTACCCAAATGCCACTAGTCCGACTAGAGTACATGGCGAGAGTAATACCTCCGTTCGCCACGATACACGTCAGTCGTCACGAGGCGTTTCAGTCACTATAGTCGACCGTACGTGGCGGGCCTGATGAGGTGGGCATCTTATAGACGAATTGACGACCTGGACAAAAACAGTTTCTACTTTGTACTACACTCTGAAACTAGTTCAGTGATCACCACGCCTAACAGCTTGAAGGTGGGGCAGTGCAGTGGCTGTGCACGTGTTTGTCTAATTGCCGAGCGCATTAGCGCGAGGCTCTGAATGAGGGATCTATTCTCGCAATGTACGTGCGTACGTACGTACGTATGTACGTACGTAAAACTCCTTACTATTTTGTTTTCATGTTTTATACTTTTGTTCTTTTCAACCTGTGCACATTCCTTCTCTACGTACGTACGTGTCGGTCACGCTTAGGAATGTCAATTTGCGCTCACGCCCTGGCCAGACGTAACATTACATGACGAAGCCAGGACGACATTTCTTGCCGACGGAGGACGGGGAGAACAGCGCGACTGGCCCTTCGCAACGTACGTATTGCGGAACGAAGTGCATAAACGAGTGCTGACTCCAAAAAACAAAAAAGCAAAGAAGTCAGCCCACCGTAGAAAGCCAAGAGAGCGACAAAAGAACAAGAAAGAGTCCAAAAGTAGAAAGCACGTACTGGAGATTCTTCACAAGTCAGGTATTTAGGCTCACTCTTCACGTTACCGTTGTTTTGTACTGTTCTTTGGACTCCCACTATACTAAACGAGCAACGCCTGACACCTGCGCCGCGCGCCCCATCCGCGCATGGCGCTTGGAGCGGCGCGAGGCATCATGCGCATGCGTACTCCTAGTTAAAAGTAAATAAACTTATCCAGTCACACCCACAGGAAAACCTACTACGACCTCGCGGCTACGCGAGACTAACTACGACGATGGTTTGTGCTGGATACCGTACGGTAAGTAAACGACGCATCGTTGACACTGGCATTTTGATAGTAACTGTTGTATATTATTACACATCAAGTAGCAGTAGCCATCTTCGGATTGGGGGGGCAAGGCCCCCCCAATCTGTACTTTGGGGGGGCATTCGCCCCCCCTGCCCCCCCTGCTCCGCCGCCCCTGTAAGTCATGATCATGAATCTAGAGGTGGAAAGGGACGCTCAAACTAAGATTTGAAGTCATTTGATGGATTGGTATCCGTCTGAGCCAAATAAAGGTAACTGAATACCATAAAATGTACCCATTTGGCCATATCGGGGGTACATACATGAACGCCTCACAGGTAAGTGTACCGGACACTTGTTCTAAACCCCAATCATGAATGTAGAAGTGGAAAGGGATGCTAAAACCGAGATTTGAAATAAATTGATGGATAGGTATGTGTCTGAACCAAATAAAGGTAACCGAATACCATAAAATGTACCCATTTGGCCATATCGGGGGTACGTACATGAACGCCCCACAGGTAAGTGTACCGGACGCTTGTTCTAAGTCATGATCATGAATCTAGTGGTGGAAAGGAATGCTAAAACTAAGTTTTGAAGTCATTTGATGGATTGGTATCATGCATTATAAATTAGTAACCGAAAACCATAAAATGTACCCATGTAAGTGTACCGGACGCTTGTTCTATATAAGTCATGATCTTGAATGTACAGGTGGAAAGGGATGATAAAACCAAGTTTTTCAGTTAGTTGATGGATTGGCATCCGTCTGAGCCAAATAAAAGTAACCGAATACCATAAAATGTACCCATTTGGCCATATCCCGGGTACGGACATGTACGCCCCAAATGTAAGTGTACCGGACGCTTGTTCTAAGTCATCATCATGAATTTAGAGGTGGAAAGGAATACTAAAACTATGGATTGGTATCCGTCTGAACCAAATAAAGGTAACCAAATACCATAAAATGTACCCATTTGGACATATATATCGGTGGTACCCCCAATATGTCCAAATGGGTACATTTTATGGTATTCGGTTACCTTTATTTGGCTAAGACGGATACCAATCCATCAACTAACTCAAAAACTTAGTTTATCATCCCTTTCCACCACTAGATTCATGACTGGGACTTACAACAAGCGTCCGGTACACTTACCTGTGGGGCGTTCATGTATGCACATACATGAATGCCCCACAGGTAAGTGCACCGGACGCTTGTTCTAAGTCATGATTATGAACGTAGAGGTGAAAAGGGATGCTAAAACCGAGGTTTGAAGTAATTTGAAGGATTGGATTCCTTCTTAGCCAAATAAAGGTAACCGAATACCATCAAATGTACCCATTTGGCCATATATCGGGGGTACGGACATGAACGCCCCACAGGTAAGTGTACCGGACGCTTGTTCTAAGTCATGATCATGAATCTAGTGGTGGAAAGGAATGCTAAAACTAAGTTTTGAAGTCATTTGATGGATTGGTATCCGTCTGAGCCAAATAAAGGTAACCGAATACCGTATCCATTTGGCCATATCGGGGGTACATATACATGAACGCCCCACAGGTAAGTGTACCGGACGCTTGTTCTATGCCCCAATCATGAATGTAGAAGTGGTAAACCAAGATTTGAAGTAATTTGATGGATTGCTATCCATCTGAACCAAATAAAGGTAACCGAATACCATAAAATGTACCCATTTGGCCATATCGGGGGTACATACATGAACGCCCCACAGGTAAGTGTACCGGACGCTTGTTCTAAGCCCCAATCATGAATGTAGAAGTGGAAAGGAATGCTAAAACAGAGATTTGAAGTAATTTGATGGATTGGTATCCGTCTGAACCAAATAAAGGTAATCGAATACCGTAAAATATACCTATTTGGCCATATCGGGGGTACATAAATGAACGTCCCACATGTAAGTGTACCGGACGCTTGTTCTAAGTCACAATCATGAATTTAGAGGTGGAAAGGAATGCTAAAACCAAGATTTGAAGTGATTTGATGGATTGGTATCCGTCTGAACCAAGTAAAGGTAACCGAATACCATAAAATGTACCCATTTGGCCATATCGGTGGTACGTACATGAACGCCCCACAGGTAAGTGTACCGGACGCTTGTTCTAAGTCATGATCATGAATCTAAAGGTGGAAAGGGATGCTAAAACCAAGATTTGAAGTCATTTGATGGATTGGTATCTGTCTTAGCCAGTAACCGAATACCATAAAATGCACCCATTTGGCCATATCGGTGGTTCATACATGATCGTCCCACACGTGTACCGGACGCTTGTTCTAAGCCCCAATCATGAATGTAGAGGTGAAAAGGGATACTAAAACCAAGATTTGAAGTAATTTGATAGATTGGTATGCGTCTTAGCCAAACCGAATACGGGGTACGTACATGAACACCCCACAGGTAAGTGTACCAGACGCTTCTTCTAAGTCATGATCATGAATGTACAGGTGGAAAAACCAAGTTTTTCAGTCAGTTGATGGATTGGTATCCATCTGAGCCAAATAAAGGTAACCGAATACCATAAAATGTACCCATTTGGACATATCGGGGGTATACATACATGAACGCCCCACAGGTAAGTGTACCGGACGCTTGTTCTAAGTCATGATTATGAATGTAGAGGTGAAAAGGGATGCTAAAACTAAGATATTGAATTAGTTGATGGAGTGGTATCCGTCTGACTCAAATAGAGGTAAGCGAATGCCAAGAAACACCTTGCTTTTTACACTGGTGTTAGTGTATGGTAGCAGACTGTTTACATCGCATGGAGCATGCAGGCATCAATGATCCAGTGTGAAAACAGTAGGTTACTTATATTGGTCATCTGCAACTCGCGCAAGCAAGAAGGTGTGGCTTGTGAGATGTATTTTTAAATTCTGACCAGTGAAAATTGGCGGCAGCTGCAAGTATCCAACTTTGACTTTCCCAGTCCCAGAAAGCGAAGGATGCTCGAAACAAACCTGCTAGACGATGGGAGGTGCGGGGTAAGCCCTCATTTTGTTTGTAGACAAGAGACAGTGATTAACAGAAGGGATTAGGGCCCAGGCTGTTTAATAACGGTATTTCGCTGATGGGACCTGCCAATTACTCTACAGAAACTCTGACACAGAACGTCTAGTCCTCAACAATGCTGAGTGGCAACTTGCATGGAAGAAAGAGAAACTTTTCTATCCACTTGAGACCCCTCCCCCCTATCGCCAACTTCCTAGTGTTAGGAGACAGCTCCACTACCCAAAGTTTGTGTCTTCCTCAGAACATCGGGCTAAAGGGTATGCTGATGATATCCTGATAACAACCACCTCAGTTAATGCCCTGAAAGACACTCTACAGCTTGCTGACAACCACTGCACCTCAATCGGCCTGGAGCTGAGGCCAGATAAATGTGCGGTATATAGCAAGCCGGGAAAGAGGGTGTCCCATTCAACGCAATTTGAACTCCGAGGAACCCTCATCCCAAACATAGCCCTTACACCAAATAAATACTTGGGAGCCTGGCTCAGCACAAATCCTTCCACTGCGGGCAAAGCTCTCGCAAACAATTTTTCATCCATGCTTCGAAACATTAACGATCGACCCATCCGAGGTGAATACAAACTTTGGATTTACCGTAATTACCTTCTACCCTCTCTCCAATTCTACCTCGCAGTCAACCAAATATCTAAATCCAAGCTATTGTCTCTTCAAGCCCAGGCCAACAAATATCTGAAGAGGTGGCTGTCACTCTCAAATTCTACCACCCTGGCTATCCTGTTCCACCCGGAACTTCTAGACGTAACCCCTCTCACTGAAGTGGAGCAAAAGTCCAAGATCTCTTTCCTCACTTCTCTCATGTCCAGCCCTGACCCTCTTATTCAGGAACTCGTCGTCAAAAACGAAGACAGTGTATTCCCTGCTCAATCTATGCCCAGCCTTTTCCAGTCTGTGGTGACAAGAGTTAAATCTGCTTTGGAAACTTCACAACAGATCCCAGCCAAGACCCTGAAAAAGCAGCTATTCTCCAGTCTGAAAGTCTCTCGTGAGGGTGAGTTCACCTCACACTTGGAAGGCCTAGAAGTGCAATCTAAGCTCCTTGATTCTATCGACCTCGAATCCTCCTCTAAGATCTGGAAAAGGATAATGCATGGCCTCCCAGCCAGGCAGATGTCCTTTATTCTCCGGGCTGCTACGGACACACTCCCAACTCCTCTAAATCTTGCCTGCTGGAGAATTCAAGTTGACCCAAAATGCCCTCTGTGTGGCAACCCCCGCCCTACCACTGCGCATGTTTTAAATGGATGCCAACGAGCTTTGGAGCAGGGTAGATTCTCCTGGAGACATGACTGCATCCTGGCCTGTATAGCAGCAACGCAGGAAGCCCTTCACTCTTCTAACCACCACTTTCTAGATCTGCCGGGGAAGCTAGCCTCTGAAAATCCTCCTTCTACAATTCCCAACAACCTCTGCTATACCACCCTGAAGCCTGACATAGTGATACTAACAGATTCTCAATTGCGTGTGGTTGAACTTACAGTGCCAATGAACTCACTTCCCAATATTCTCGCAGCTAAGGAGCGAAAACAGCAAAAGCAGCCCTATAATAGCCTATTCAGTGATATCCTAGCTGCTGGGAAGCTCTCAAGCATCACATATTCTACCTTAGAAATTGGATCGTTGGGCCATTACCTCCCAGCAGACGCTCATCACAGCATGGAACTCCTCTTCCCAGAACAGCATTCTAAATGGCACAGGAATTTCTTGGACCATTTAAGCAAAATAGCTATCAACTGCTCATACCACATTTTCAACTGCAGAAGACTTCCAACATGGACTTGCCCGGACCTACATTTCACCCCTTTTGTTTGTGTATAGGTAACTAATTGCGGTTTGTCCTGTTTTGTATTGTATATTGATCTTGCGAAGCCCCATCTGTATCCTTTTACATGTATGGTTCGCTTCTGTCCTAGATCCCTCAAGTCTCACCCTCTTGTATTTGTATCATTGTCATTTCCGCCTCTATACTATATAATTACATTTTCCCCCCTGTGGTAGGGTGACTTGATACTTGTTCTTTTAGGGCTATACGCAGAAAATCCTCAGTTATTGTGAAGTTTGTCAACAGATTTGCAACCTCAGCTTTGCTTTTCATTCAGGTATAAGATCTACTGAAAAGAACAGCACCCAATATTCAGGTTTATAGCATAGGCATAGGTTAAAGGTTTCGGCAGTTTAACAGGATCACGGGCAAATTACTTTTCCCATGGTATTGGCGTAAGTGCAGCCACAAAGGAAGAGATTTGTTCTCTATTTTGTTGACATGCATACAACCTGCAGCATATGAACAGCTATGGTCTGGACTCCAGACCTTTCTGACCAGACAAGGAAGGATCTGGGAAACATCTTGTTCAGAATTGTCTTGAGCACTGGACTGTGCTGTCAGGGTTTAGTCTGGACCCCAGACCGTTCTGGCCATGTGACGGTGTGGTGACAAACCTTACGCGGAAGAGTCTTGAGTGCTGGAATCCTGTCGTTGGTGTTGATGAAGGAAAGAATGTAACATTGGCCAACCAGCGTTTGAGTTCTACTAGTGACAGGAAGTGAGTATACTGTAGAACATGCAAGTTTGAAGATTGGAATAGTACCTGACCAATCACATTTAAGATCCGAGAAAGAAGTTTGCCGGATTTAAAAGCTTTAGCATTCCAGCAAGACACTTCCGAGCGAGGTAATTCCCCAGACCCTTCCTCACACGGCCAGAAGGGTCTGGGGTCCAGACTGGTCAGGGTACATTGATGAAGGAGAGAAGCCACATCAACCAATTGCAAACAGCATTCAAGTTCTACTTACAGCAAAAACTACTTTACAATGTGGCATTTCAGGTAGACACTTTTGAATTATTCTCCAGACTTCCTTGCCCAGTCAGAAGGGTCTGCAGTCCAGACTATTTTATGCATAGAGTGAAAAGTGCATTGTAGCTTTTGTGGTTAGCTGTTGAAAAGTGCTCAGTCACCACTTGGTAGGCCTTTCTTCCTTTAACACAAATGGGCTCAAGTTTTGTCCGTTAACTAGCTGTTCAAAAACTATTGCTTTCCAGATAATGCTGTCTGGAAATTGCCAGGTCCTTCCATCTTTAGGCTGCCTGTACATCACTCCGTCATAATCTGTGGTATAACATTTACCATTGCAGTGATCAATCGTGGTTAGAATGAACAACTGTCACCACTGGTGTTGGCTGAAGATGTGTGCTATAAGACGTTTCCTCCTCATGTTCACTGAGTTCCAGGTAACCATATGTGTGTGCATAGCTTAATTTTGCCCAGCATCCAACTCATAAACAGTGGTAGGCAGAATAGCCTTGTTCCCAGGCCATCACCACTTCCAATAGATGCAGGAAGGCCTGGGAATTAATTGTCTCATATGTGATGATGTCAGGTCGACAGGGGGTAGACACATGGGGCAGTACCCGATCAGCATAGTTCACACACTTAGCATTTATCAGTCCCAAGTGTACTAAACAACAACTGTATGAATGCTGCCCTGTGAATGTTCCAGTCCTTACGTAGCCCTCATACAATAAACGCTAGGGCTTCAAGATCTTTCATCGGGCACCACCACTCCTTTGTCTACCCTCTGTCTACCTGCCGTCATTACACATGATTAAATCTCTCAGGTTCCCCCCACCCCTTCTGTATTTGGGTACTGGTGACAGCAAAGACGTGCATGGGAAGACAGAATGTGTTTTCAAGACAAATTTATGTTGACTTGTATGGCCTCCCAGGCTTTCAAGGCATGCCTTCAGTATATAAATATTGAGAGGAAGGCCTGGAGAGATCTGGTTACATGTGGTGATGCCAGGTATAGATGAAAGGCAGTCACATGGTGAGTAGTCCTGAATATATTGAACAATTAGCTGTACTGGTGTTGTCTTGCGAACGCTCCAGTTTCTAGTCGTCTGATGGGACATTACAAAAAGGGGATCAAGGTTCTTCGTCAGACACACCCCTATGTGTCTACCCTCTGACCTCATTGCACATACAAATACGTATAGGCCTTCCCTCCTCTGTATTTGCATACTGGAAGCAATCAAACACTTGAGGTAGCAAAGGGATGGAAACAAGGGTAAAGCAGAATGTGTTTTCAAAACAAGCTTTCTCTTCCTCCCTTACATTAGTTTTCATACAAATGTTGAAATGTATGGCCTAGCCTTGTTCCTGCCCCTTCTCTGCCTCCATTTTTTTAGCAGTATAGAGGAAGCCTAAGAGATATGGTCATGCATTGTGACATTAGGAGACGGAAGACATAGACACATGGAGGGGAGTACCTGATGAAGAAGCTTGGGTGAGGCAATTTCTTGTAATGAGCCTGGAGACAAGAGCATTTGCAAAGCAATTTAAGTGTCAAACAGCTTGTTCAATTCGTACTCACACGTTGTTACATGCATTGTGACTCGCAATGTTAAGTGCATTCACTTATGAGTGCATATTTACTATTAAGCACTGGTTGTGTGAATGCGGTCACTGTATAACTCTAAAGCACACACTGAATTGCACCTTGCTGTTACGTAGGTGCTCACTTCCTTCCTGTGGAGATATAAGCATAAACGCAGGAGTACACAGTATTAAAATCATCTCGTGTGTCTATACTCTGTCTACCTGATACTACTAGACATTGTGTGTGATTAGATCTCCCTGCCTTCCCACCTACCTATTTGGTATTTGTAAACTCCAAGTAGTCAAAGACTAGAAGAGGTTAAGGTCAAGGAACGAGGCTACGATGGCCAATTTTTAGAGCGAAGTTTACATCAGATATGTCCAAGAGTATTTCAGAGTCAAATGCAATGTAAAATTCTAAAGATAGCTATGTACATTCACTCATCATGACAGTTTTGAGCATCACATGACTGTGGCAAGTCCTGTGAGGGTTGGTCCATTAGATTGGATCAGCCCTTTTTGTTGCATGAATCAGTTTAGACAACATGCAGCATTCTCATCTCTTGTGATTCTGCATGAATGGTATATAGTTTCCAAATCACTCGGACACCTTCATTGACACGTTTTTTTGTTTTATTTTATTTATAGTGATTTTAATGCATGTGAATATACAGAGTATGCATTATGGAAGGAGTAGGTAGCACAAATGGCTAATATAACAGACCTTCCGGGAGAAAAAGGGTTAGAAACAAGAACAGAAGATAAAGTGTGTTCCGTTTGTTGACTTTCTTGAGGTACTTGAGAGTGGCGAGTAGTATACAGCTGCTGCCTCTACATGTAGGCTGTGTTGATGCTCCTAAAGGAGCAGGATGCATACATGGGTTTCTGTAAACAGCCACATTAACATCATTCTACACATGAAAATGAAGTGAGCAATTGTGGGTTTACCCTAACTTGTCAAAGTGACCCGTTTCCTGAACTTGCCACAACTACCAGCAGGCCGCTGTAGCCAGGATTTTTGGAAGGGGGGTTACATGGATGTCTGATTTGCATAAGCATGCAAGACTAGGGGGGTCTGGGGGCATGCTCCCCCAGGAAACTTTTAGAAATTCGATGCTCTGAGATTGCTTCTGAGGCCATTTTGGGACAGAAGCAGAGCCTTAGTAGCTACATGGCTCGCGGAGTATTACATCCAATTTTTGGCTGTCCATGTATACATTTGCTAAGCCAGCTGACTTTGAATTTTCACGAGAGAAGGTACTAAGGTTGGCAGAACAGCAGGTGCATGGGGTGACATCACTAGAAGGACAATTCTCGAGCGCCTGAACTAGCGGTTTATTTACGCACGTATTTACGCGCATCCTTTCATTTTTTTTTTTTTTTTTTTTCGAAGAAAGGACACGCGTAAATACGCGCGTAAATAAATTATTTTTTTTAGAGAAGGAATGTGCACAGGTTGAAAAGAACAAAAGTATAAAACATGAAAACAAAATAGTAAGGAGTTTTAGGAAGTCTAAAGTTGGAGTAATTCTATTGAATGAGGAGACCCTCCGCAGTGGCAAGGGTGATGTCGATCTCACATCTTGGGCGATGGTAGGATGATCGGCTGCCCCTGATGCACATGATGGCTGATCGTAGAATGGCGAATGAGAGTCAGCACCTTAGCCAGCACATGACGTTGGAGTAGTGTTTCTGTTGTTTCGAACTGATGAGATCTGCCAAGCGTTTGTAGAAAGTTGTGGCTTCACTGCCAAGACTAGTGATGTCAGAGTTTCAAAAGTATGTAAATATTCTTCTACACAGACCATTTCTCCACAATGTCTTAATGTCTTCACATCGAATTTGATATAGAGGTTCCTTAGAGGCTTGGGTATATTTGCTTGCACAGCTTTGTTAAAAATATCTGCCTCGATCAAAACTACACAGAATTTTTTTGTCACATCTCGCTACTTTTCTGCAAATTGTTGAAGTACTAAGACATTTTGTGATACTGCTCACAGGTACTTCAATATTCAACAAAGCACAACCAGTTCTGTATACTAGACTAGTTGTCCAATGGGATGGTACAGGCTTTTGATTGGAACCTTGCTCCAACTTCCCCGGAAATGCAACTATTTATGGCCACAAAATGCCGTTTTTTAAGCATTTACCAAGCCCAGTGCAAGGATTATACTAGATATCTAAAATCTACAACCTTCATTGGACTGAATAGGTACAGACTATCCTTCACAGCGAGTTTCATTCTGTTCGGGCTTACAGTGGCTTCCGGAAAGGTAGTGACCGGAATATTGCGCTAAAATGACGTAGAAAAAATTTGGCAAACCAGTTACATTTCGAAGACCATACCGCTTGTTGTATTCACCCAATCTCATTGATATGGGTACCGTTGGAATCGCCATTTTATGCTCTTTTCAAAAATAAAGGTTGTTGTTGTGATAAACGAATTTTGATTTTCACCCCGACATCGCTACGGCAAGACCTCCAGTTGTGGATAGCACTAGAGGGGTGAAGACACCATGTTCAACTTCACGCACACGTTCTCCATATTCCCTTTTCTTAGCCTGTTCGTGACGACGGAAGGCAGCCTGGAGACTCATGGAGCGGTAGCTTGATGCGTTTGGGTGAAAAACCCTTACGTCAAAAAATGCATCTTGGGCTCCGTTCCAAAAGCCTCTCGCTCTGATGTCAAGTCGTGCGCCGTCTTCTCTGTTGGCAGTGCGATGGTTGAGGATTTCTCCTGAAAGTGGTTGTAGGGGTGGTTCGGTGGCGACATTGTGGCACACTTCTGTTAGTAGAGTAGCAGTAGTATCGCGGATTTCATCGTGGCGGATGGTGGGAAAGCCTCCTGTGTGGCACATCATGGCATGGTCAATGGTGAATGCGGCACCACAGCTGCAGGTCTGTGGTGTGTTCTTCAGTTCCCAGTCATATCTGAGGCTGATGGCGTCTCGGAACTCTCCCTTGTGAAGAAAGAAGCCATGGTCGGAGAGTGGGAGAGCTGTAAGCCAGGATGAGGATCCTTTTTCTATTGCAAGGTCAACACAGCGTTTCAGTTGTGGTGTTAGCTGAGCATGAATATCCTTTGCCTGCTGGTCTTGGTGCTGTCGGTTCTCGCGGTGGATGGAGTTCTTCAGATTACGGGTCAGATCGGGGTCAGCAACTTGATTGATCTCTTGTGTGATGATCAGAGCTGCTAGTGGGGCAGTCAGACGCTGGGATCCGTGGAATGCGTTTGTGGAGAGTGTGACAGGGTTAGTAAGGGCCATACCACCTAGCCTCACTGGTAGGCCTAGTAGGTCACGTTCCTGTTTCGAACATGGGGGCCTGCCGGTCAGTGCTGGAATGAAGGTTTGATGGATTTCATTTTCGAGTGGAAACAGGAGGTCTTGGATGTCTGGAATAGTTCTCAAAAGGTAGGACCAGCGGCTTGAGAGGCCGTGGGTGAATGCAGCGTAGGCGGCATGTGGTTGAGAGGTGGCAACTTTGGCTAGCCTTTTGATCTCGTCAGACCAGGTTTGTACCTTGCTGCAAATGTATTTCATCGCAGCGGCGTAAACAGCTTACGCACGCGTTCCGCGCTGGTCCTCCATGAACGAATTTGCATAGCTACTGTAGCTGCAACCAGACTCCTTTGGACAGCGGTGATTCTCAATAGCAGCAAACAAGTGGACCACTTTCAAACGGTAGGATACTTAAAATGTACAGTTTAGAGGTGTATATAAATCTTTTGGAGGTCAAAAGGGGGGTTCGAGCGAACCCCCTCGAACCCCCCTGCCTACGGGCCTAACCAGAGAAGTGTTTTAACCTTTGACTGACATGTGTTCTTGTTGTTTTATACACATACATAACAGGGGAGCAGAAGAACAGAGATGAAGAACCAGATCAGGTGCATACTCCATTCGTTATTGAACATCATTCATCAGTTGAAACATGCCATACAGACTAAACAATTCTTGTATTGGAAGTGTACTCCCTATATGCTCACAATTGTTGTAGGTGCTTTCACAGCTATTTCTAGGCCTCCACTTCATTCTTGTCACTTGCAATACAAACATTTGAATAATGCAGTTTTTTGAGTGTACTGCACACTGTATTTGGTGTAAAAACCTGGTGTGCACAGTATTCACTGCAGTGTCCAGAGCACACTCTGGTGAATGGTGTGCAGCCCTACATCTAGTGTACAACACACACCATAATGGGTGTGTAGAGCACTCCAGCATCTGCCATTCTGGACACAATACTCGAGGTGTGCTATGAACACCATATTGGGTGTGCCGGGAGGTACTGTAGAAGCACACCAAATCTGGTGTGCTAAGACCACTGCATGAGTGTATAGAGGACACCATTATGTGGTGTGATAAATACACTTCTCCAGGTGTGCCATAAACACCATATCAGGTGTGCCAGGAGGTACCGTAAAGGCACACCAGATTTGGTGTGTTTCAAACACTTCATCAGCCGAACCGCCAGCATACAATTTTAATTATGAACCGGATGTGTTACCATCTTGTAAAATCACGTTTCCGGTCTCGAGCAATTTTGGTGCCTTGTCTTTGCAAGACGATATCTTTAAAAGTACTATAGCTGTTACTTTAAAACTTGCAGACCGTGTTCTTCCACTCCTTCTGAACAAAATGGTAACCAAAAAGGGGCCAGTTGACTGTGCCCGAAGCTGCTGCAGTGCTGTTCCAGGTACCATATGTCATCCAAATCAGACCACTATAAACCGCCTATACGTTTACCGTCCGAATAGCAGTTCTCATCACCCAAACAGCCTCCACTTCGGTATACATTTAGTTTATGGTTGTTCTTAATGCATGCAAAATTTGGTCTTGTTCCACTTTAATTGCTGCACAATACTGGCTGTTTTATTACAACCTGGTATACATGATTGCATAGGTGTGCTAGGCTCCACATCCAGGTGATCCAAGGCTTACACTGGAGTATCTGGTACCTATCCTATGCTGACAAAGTTATTTTACACTTCCTGGTTCATTATAATTATAAACTTGATAAAATGCAAGACACAACAAAATATGTGAATCACAGGCCAGTCAGTGACTTGAAGGGGGTTGACCAGGTCATGAGATTCACGATAGCTACTTCAGGAAAGTACATAAAACATGAAAACAAATAAGTTAGGATGCAGATTGAGATTGTTTCAACTACTACTGAAAATATAGGGGATTGAGCTTCCAAGTCGCCGCTATGGACTTTTGACTTCCAATCTCATTTTTACAACTTAGTCTGTGGGCTGATGAGGAAAAAATTATTGTCTTCTTTTTGTGTTCTGTAAAAGCAAACAGATCCATTGCATTTAAGTCACTACTTATAAGAAATATATAACTTCTATGCCTAGATGTAGATCAAGACAGATATCACAGGGCAATATCCAGATAGTCTACAGTTCAGTGACGTCCACACAGAGCAATATCTATATAGATAATTTTTTCTTCCCACACACTAAGCAGTTCCCAAGGATGCAAAGGAAAGCCCTCTACTCACTTCTGAGTGCACCCGAAAAAGAAATAAATCTCTGGTGCAAGTGGGACTGAAACTAGTCTCACAAGCCAGATCCACTTCCGCAAAAAAAAGGAAGGGTCTGGTGAACTGTGTATAGTAGCCATGTCCCACTGCACCATACGGTGTGTGCAATCACGTTACAGTATCTTGTCACATGACACATTACATCACCGTTTGAGTAGCAATAATGGTCTTGAGAATGGCGACAGAGAGCTAGGACATCTTTTCTGCTACTACAGGACCTATAAACACACTTCAACTATGCTTCTCGGAGGCGGGCGCACTTTGCAACTGGTGTTTCAAGAGTACATTACTTGAAGTCTGGTTACATCTAGCTAATCGCATTCCGGTGGGACGCAGCTTATATTCACAGTTCACCAGACCCTAGTCTCGTGCCCCGCCCACACGCGCCTTCCGGCGAGAAACGGTCTGGTGAACGAAGTCAAATTTCTTGGGCTTATTACCCAAAAGTGGTAATGACCAATGAGATTGCGAGATCGGTAATTAGTTCCCTTACAACAGTAAAATTTGTTCATCTCCATTCGAGAATCCGTACCTTTTTTGAGCGGGTTGGCCGCAAAATGTTTTGATCATTGCTAGGTTACATTGTCGCAAGAAATTCGACTTGGTTCACCAGACCGTTTCTCCTCGTGAGAGGGTGGGGTCTGGGGACGAGACTAACCAGACTCTTTCCTTTGGCTTGTGAGACAGGGCTGGAACCTGGAAACTTTCACATTCTAGCAGTTTAACCACCAGGTCAACACCACCAGTAACCCTCCAGATACCGTCCTGTCATGTCATAGGCCAGTATCCAGATAAGTTCACTGATGTCACAGACCAAAAGCCGGATACAGTTCTGTTATGTCACAGGGCAGTATCCAGACACAGTTCTGTTACGTCACAGGGCAATATCCAGACACAGTTCTGTTACGTCACAGGGCAATATCCAGACACAGTTCTGTTACATCACAGGGCAATATTCCAATACAGTACTTTTACATCACAAAACCAATAACCAGGTGCAGTTCTGCTATGTCACAGTTGAAAAAATTCTTTTGAACCTTGTTCCCAGTCCCCCCTCTTCCCTCTCCCCTCTCCCCTAGCTTTCTGTTGTCTAAAAAGGGCTGCATGTAAGTGTTGAGACATAATTTACCCACCTTTGGATGGCGGTGGACGGAAACAGGTAGACCCCAACACTCGTCTTCAAATTGACTCGAGTAGCAACACCAAGGAGTCAGGTTGCAATACAGGCACCTTTCAGCTCACAAAGGATACAAATCCCCTAGATGTTGCAATCTTGCCTGCAAAAAAATGGTCCAGACAGGATTTTAGGCTAATCAAATAAAATGGCGGAAGGTACGAAAATCCGTGTCTGTGTTGTTGATGGCTTGCACGCGGACCTAGCGAAGACTGGGGTCCCTCTGTCTATCTGTCTATTGTTGCAACAACAAGGACTTTTAATGGACAGCGCTCAATGGTCAGCCAAGCAGACAGCTACCGGGTTTTCTGTGTCCTTCTTTTGGCGCCGGAAGTGCGCACAATATGGGCCCAAGAGCGGCAGGCATGCTGGTCGCAGGAGGAAGTGAAAGCGGAAAGGACTGAAGAGAAAATCAGGTACAACTGCCCTCACCAGTGACGCTGCTGCTGCCAACCCTATCGGTAGCGCTGCCAAGTGGGAGACTGGAACTCCAACTAATGCCCCCCAAGCTGATCAACATCCAGCTTTATCCTCTGCCTCACCGGTGGAACTTCAGCCAGCTGACCACAGTGATAGTAGTACCTCAATGTGTTCCCCACCGCTTGCTGAGCACAGTGACTATGATGGCGAGTCTGTAGAGCAAGCTGTGGACCTCCGTGCATGCACAGCTGTTGAGTATGAGCAGAAGGATGATGCTCATGGTGTGAGGTTCGTCTGTGATGAAAAGGAAGGTTGGACCCCTGTAATAGGAAAAAGGAACCGGCATAAAGTGCCAACACGCCTGCTCAGACTGAGAGCTCCACCACATGTTCGTGCAAGCCTGCCATCTTCTGATTCTAGTGCTGGCACGACCTCTGACTCGGACTGCTCCCTGCTCATTCCTGATGGTGCTGATGTTTGCTACTCACCTCACAGCGGAAAACCAGGCCTCCGGGTTACAACTAAGAGCACTTCCAGTTGGACTCCCATTTCATCAAGAACTAGATCTAAATTTAAATGACAGGGTACAGGCTTGTATCAGCACATGGCTATTCTTGTGTCCTTTGTGTATCATGTAATATGATCACAAGAATTATTATATAAAAAATAAAAAATAAAAATGAACATGTTGAAGTGGATGAGACTCAACATTGATTCCGTACCTTGAAAAAGACCAAGATTTTGACTAAAAGTATTAGTAGTTATGACTGTGCTGTTGAGCAGTGAGACCCAGAAGTTCACAGAGACAATAATACTGACATCAGTGGCAAAAGTATTGGTGTAGAACTTGACAGGTGATGTACAATGTCGTTTACAACTAATCAGAATTCAGACAACTATATCTTCCAGACTACACATGGGAACAACTTACAATTTTTGATTTCAGCTGCATTCACCTTCGTTCTGCTTGATTCTAGCTCAGCAGACCTCAGAATCAATGAGAACTGCTGTTCGGACATGGTTTGTACATACCGTTTCACAAGCCCGCCTGGAAATGGTCAAGTGTTTTGGGATGTAGTGTCATTTCTGTACCAGATACGAAAATGCAACTTGAACAGGCCCATTCCCAAGTCCATGAACTTTCTCTCAAAAAACGTCCCATGCAAAAATATTGAACGGCTGCTGAGATAAATGAGCGTGAACATATCGCAAAAAAATGTCAGTTTAGTTGCGGGCCACGTTAATGACGTAATGCCTAATGCATACTAAATTATCCTTGTACGTACGTGCAATATGGGGACTTCCGGTCGCTGGCGGTTCGGCTGTTATTTCTAAGAGTGTGCGGTTACTTTGCTCGACTAATATAATATAACTGATACACAGGCCAGAGGAAGCGTTGGACATCCAATCTGAGTTGGTATTTGTTAATGGCATGGTGCACTTACCCCAGGAATGAAACTTTGGTATACCAGGAGCTTATGAGCGGCGAAGCCGCGAAGGAGCGTGTAACTCCGGTTCCATTCAAATCCGGATTACTTACGTATTTCCGTTTGGCTCCTGTTAAGTACAGGCCGAATGCCGCATCCGGTGGGTGGAGCTATGGGCGTGACCTCATGTCATGAAGACATCATCTCATTAAATATTCACAGTCGTTTCGCCAGCGTTCCAAATATGCGTTTTCTTTTGCAACGGCCACGCCTACCGGAAGTACAAATTGTCCACGTGTAAGCAGAGCAGCCGTCGTTGGTTTGTCCAGCAAGATCTCAGTGAAGTAATAAGATATTGGTTGTTGGCTGTATCAGGGAGTTGCAGTAGGGATCAAAGAGTGATTTTAGCTGATCGAAGAAAAAATCGAGCTAAGACTGTTCAAATGTACTGGCTGTTTACGGAGAAAAACTACTATTTGATTTTTGCATCGTCTGAGTGTTATCGTGTATACCGTGTACAGATCAGCCACGCCAGTTTGATTTCCACTTTTCGGAGGTGTAGTGATGCCTCCTTCGTCCAACTGTTGAAGACATTTTTCTACTGGAGCAGGCGGAATGAAATGTAACAAAGTTATCCAGCTCAGGTAAACTTGATTGTAGTAGTGTCAAAAATAGTCACACAACATCCAATTCACTTAACAACATAATAGATGCCAAGATGTTCATTTTCCATTTATATTTTTAGCATAATGTTTCAGTACCTGTGGGGTAAAAGAGAAGAGCACAAGTATCACTTTAGCTTTGATCTATCGTGGGCAATAGAGTTAGGCAGCACAAACACTGTAACTTACAGTGTTTAATCTTCACTTTCACTCTCCATTTCTCCGCAGTGTATGAGTTCGCTGTCATCGTCTCACAATAGACCTGGATGAGGACCAAGGGAGATGACGTAATGCTATTAGCCATGTGGAAGGTACATAAGCCTACTAGTGGGTGCAACTCCAAGACTACCGAAGCCCCTGGGTGTGTTTGATAACTGTCTTGTAGCCAACTTGTGCATGTCATACAGTGGACCCTCGCTTATCCAGCTGCACAAGCTTGCCATCTGTATTGTTACGAGTGTGCAGCACGAATAGCAATGCCAACTGCAACAAACAAGTGACTTATTTTTGCCGGTATACCGTAAACTCGGGAGTATAAGTACCCATCAATTACAAGTACCCTATGAATATTAGTACGATCAGCCCTTAACCGGGGTCTGGGGGCAGAGTTGCTTCGAAGATAGCAGTAGCTAACTTTAGCCGTCCCTGGAGCAGCAGCAGCAATACTGGGGCTCAGGCAACAATGCTACTTCACGGAAGCTGGCCACAATCAGAAACAGTGTGTGGGAACGGATTATAGTTGTAACTGTGATGCATTTTAGGCTAGAGGTTCTTTTTGTGCTAATTTCTGTCCAATGTTTATAGCTTTTTTAGAACCAAAGATACATTCAGCAATCAATCGATCAATTGTTGCCAACCCTGCCCACCAACATAAAGTGCTTGAAACTAACGAATCTGTGAAAGGTTTTTGTTAATTTCTGTATATGAGGCCTAAATTTTGGTTCATATCCTGTGTTGATAGCTTGCTTACAATCGGAGATAGACACTGGCGAAAATTAGCCACTACGTTCCAAAAGCCAAATCAGCAAATTCACTTCCGTTTGCGTAGTAACGGGTACCTTTTCATATGGGGTGCCTGCTTTTATAGGGGTGCTTATAATTTTACGGTATGTGACAGTCAATTGTATAGTGGTGTTAATAGCCCAAAGATAGAGCTAAGCAGTAGCATGAAACTTCCATGGAATGAAAGCTTTTAGTGCGAAGAATTTGGTCGTGACTTGGAAAATTGATATCTTGTCACAGAAGATAGTTATTTCATTAAATATCTTGCCACAGTATTACTGTAGAATTTCTAATAATTCGTACACCCTATTAATTCGTACACCCCCCTTTTCTGGGTGGTAATTTACGTACTCTAATTTATTTGTACACGTAAAAATGTAATTATTATTCTATTCGTACAGCGGAAGCGCATTTGAGCACAAGCACTGAGTTTACGCAATGTGGTGAGAGTGTTTCCAACATCCAAAAATGCGAATGAACAAGTTCTTTTGGCTCTTGGTTCTGATCATACAGGCAGGGACGATGTCGAAATAAGCCGGGGTAAGGGTCAGTCCGTGTGTTCCCGCAGGTTTATTAAGCGAATGCTGTACAGCATGCTGTAAGTTCATTCTTCAATGTCGGCTAAGAGTCGAAAACTTACACGCGTTTTTCTTCTATTCACTTCGTACAAATGCTCTATTTATTCGTACACCCCCGTTTCTCGGAATATTCGATAATTTTCGTACTCTAATCAAACCGTACAGCTAAAATTGAAATTATCTATTTTTGTACGAATTATATTCCTGTACTGTCCCCATGGTGTAAAGGTGCTACACTAGGTGCTATCTTGGTCACAAAATTCTTGATATGATTGCTGTTCCTGTTACATATAATCGTTTTTGCCTCCTCTGACCAGGGCAAGCAAGACAAGAAGAGCTCGTGACAGTGAGAATGGAGTGCTAAAGACACCACAAAATTCGTCTTCATTTATATGAATTTTATATGCAAATTAATGTTAGAGAGGGGGAGGAAATACTTTGTTACACCAGTAGGTGGAGCTGGAAAGCCAGAGACAGCGTTTGCAACACACTGCGTTGCTGTAGCTTGTCGCTTGCTAGATGGCCGCTCAACAGCTGCTTGTGTGCGGATTTTAGCGCCTTACAGTTTGTATACAGTTGTACTTCATGTAAAAATTGGTGTAATTTTTATGTAATACTTTATGATCATAGCAAGTCACTTCATGTCTTCACGCCAGTTACCAAAAAAGAAGGGCATGAAATCTAGCTCATTTACAATCTCAGTGTAGACTGAAATAAAGAAAAGCATGCGGCGGAACGATTTGTAACAAAGAAGTTCAGGTGATGTTAGCTCCACCCACTTTTGACCAGCGTCGGCAACCTGCAGGGAAAAGTAATGCAAGTAGAGTTATTGTGGAAGTAGTATAACTTTGCAAAGTTGTTAATGTTGGCTCTATTTCTCCATGCACTTTTTAAGGCTCATTTCTTTGTCATTTCATCCGAAAATTGAGGGGGTGGGGCTGAATGGTATACGGATACCGGGCACGGCAATAGGAAATGTATGACTTCCGGTACGCTGGCGTAACGACTGTTCATAAGACATTTTAACGTTTCGCGCTGGCTTTGCAGACTTGTACTTTGACCTCGACTGCTCACTTTTTCTTGCTCACACAGCCAACTGTTCTACAGCTCTTCCTAAGGTATTCAGTTGACATTTACAATACATCAGAACTCCATAAAACTCAGTCCGTTTGAGTTGCCACGCGAGACTACTCTGGTACATGCCACATAGCTACTGAAGTTCTTGAGACTCTCCATCTTGGGGTGACAGGCCTGTGTTTCACGATAAAGGTTTGGTTGGTGACATTGATAGGATTAACTAGTTCACGTAGTACTTCTAACTTCTCAGAGATGATACTGATCAATGCAGTATAAATAGTCTTATGTCGAATAATAGAGAAATTCTCATTCTTACTAGTTTTTATATCTACTTGTTACATTAATGTATTATTAAATCAGAGTGCTCATGAGAAACTAAAAATCAACAAATTGGTTTGTATCTTAACCATGTGACTGTGCATTTCTTAGAAGTATTGCAGAGAAATGGGTATGATTTACAGCATGATAAAACACCTGATGAGAAACTAAAAAATCAACAAATTGGGGGCTAATGTTTGCATCTTAACCATGTGACTGTGCGTTTCTTAGAGGTATTGCAGAGAAATGGGTATGATTTAAAGCTGTCACTGAAGCAATGTGGCTACACAAATAGTGATGTCAGTCTCCAGATTTACGCTTATCCACAATCTCTGATGTCTGGTGGTTTGATTCAATATTCTTGTCACTAGGATGCTCCCCAACCGGAATATCGGATGGCCAACAAAATCAAAGAGATATATAATCAATAGTGACAAAGAGTGAACTGTATGCATCAGTGCTCCATTCTTAATTTGCTGGACATACCGTCTTGACAAGGAATTTGAGTCAAGCCACCAGACATTCTTCGTTGGGGGGCCTGGATGGCTCGACATAAGACTATTTACTGCCTTGGCCGGGAATACATGCACATTTTTTCTGAGAAGTTAGAAGTACTAAGTGAATTAGTTAATCCTATCAATGTCACCAACCAAGCCTTTATCATGAAACACAGGCCTGTTGCCCCACGATAGAAAGTCTCAAAAACTTCAGTAGCTGTGTTTATGCAACGCAAATGGACTCCTGCTGAGTTTTATGTCAACTTATGAGTTCTGATGCATTGGTAC
Organism: Agelas oroides; assembly: GCA_949130485.1. Classification (NCBI taxonomy): domain Eukaryota; kingdom Metazoa; phylum Porifera; class Demospongiae; order Agelasida; family Agelasidae; genus Agelas; species Agelas oroides. The sequence goes on along the minus strand of OX422196.1, from coordinate 4,188,877 downwards.
ACTTGTAAATCTCCACTGAATACCTTAGGAAGAGCTGTAGAACAGTTGGCTGTGTGAGCAAGCAAAAGTGAGCAGTCGAGGTCAAAGTACAAGTCCATGCCAAGCCAGCACGAAGCGTTAGAATGTCTTATGAATATTTAATGAGATGATGTCAAACCGGGTGTATCACCCTTCACATGTCGTCATGACATATCACGCCCATAGCTCCACCCACCGGATGCGGCATTCGGCCTGTACTTAACAGGAACCTTTCCGTTTTGGTGAGGCGCAATGCGCGTCATGCGGTCTATCACCTACTTGAGGTCATGCGAGAAAATAAACGATGGCAGAATTGCAAGTACAAGAAATAGTGACTCTAGACTCCACAAGACAACGAACAAGAATACTTCTTGAACTTTGAATATCAGGCAGAAACACACTGAAAGACACGGAAGCCGCTGTTATCGGCGTCTTAAAAAGTCGATCGAGCCATCGGAGATACCTGCTGCAACCGTAGACTGCGCTTCGCAAACGAAGCCGCCTCAGAACGGTGAAGGGTCCCGGCATCTTCGAATCTTACGCGTTTCTGAGGCAGATCGCTTTCGCCGTCACCTGTTCGCTTGCCCATTCCTCCGCGGCTAGGTCAAAGGGCGTTCTGAGTGAGTGTAAAATTTCTCACATCGCTATTACGGAACACGTGGGGTTTTATTAGCCTCGTCCCCAGGCTCTCTCCTCAAAAACGGGGGGAGGAGAGAGCCTGGTAACATCCGCGGGAAAAGTTGTCGACTTCCGGCGCCTTGCTCTGACGGTACCAATCAGATTGCAGAACGAAACCACGTGTACACGTGACATTTTGTCCACTCAGCAAAAAATTGTCAACTCGAAAATGAACTTATAAGCGTAGACTACACCTTGAAGGTTGGTGAAAAACAGTTTTCGGATGTGTGGAAGGGGCGCAAGTCCAGAGAGTCCAAGATCGAAGTTCGCTGTAGTTGGTTTGCGGGACCGACTCGCTCACCATACTTCGTAGCTCCGAGTTTACATGTACAAAGTGCGTCACGGAACTCAACAGACCTGTGGATGCCTCGAAGACGAGGAGCGAAATTGTAAATAGCTTGCGCTGCTACCAGGTATACTACTGATATTTGCATGGCAGCTTATTAAATCACATGACAATTATTACTAAAGTGGGAGCGTCCTACGTTGATCACATGAATGATGACGCGCCGGAAGTCGACGGCTTTTCCCGCGGATGTTACCAGGCTCTCTCCTCCCCCCCCCCCCCCCGTTTTTGAGGAGAGAGCCTGGGGACGAGGCTAGGGTTTTATGTCGTCACTATGACGCTTGATTCGAAGCGTGGTTTCCTTGTTTGGAAGTTCGTTCGCTAATAATTTGGATTTGGATGGCACTCGGGTGTATGCGGTAGTTACACGCTCCTTCGCGGCTTCGCCGCTCATAAGCTCCTGGGTATACCGACAACTCTCCCTTCACCAGCTACACCACCGTCACCCCTCACAGTAGCCTCGTCCCCAGGCCCCCCCCCCCCCCCCCCCGAGGAGAGGCCTGGTACACACTGTTTGCGCATGCGCGTAATATCCCCAGTTTTTAGGGGATTCGTAAAATAACGGATACTTACCGTACATTAGGTACGTATACGAACCGTGCATGTTCGTTTCACGCAAATGAGCGAGAGTGCGGCTCCGAAGTGTGGCTGCTTCTCCAGGCAAATCGCTGTTTGGTAAAGCTTTATCGTGCGCCGTTTCTGTTGTAAAGGCCGGTCATGTTCAAGACGGAGCCGCTACAAGTTGTGTACAAAGAGAGATAAGTGTGTTTTATGGCTACGAACGGGCCTTTTTGGCAAATCGATTTGTTACCTTTCTGTTTGAGTGTAAGTTTTGAAGAAATGATACTGCCACGTCTGAAAAGTAGTATTCTAGTAGCATTCTGCAAGTCAAATTGCCGCTGGAGTCTATTTCGAAGAAAGCTTTGTATTCTTGGTTAGTAAATCTTCCGCATACGGACAAGATAAGTGCCTGCCTGTACCAGGCTTCTCCTCGGGGGGGAGGGGCCTGGGGACGAGGCTACCCTCACAGTGCTAGTGACTCCCGAAGCGATTTTGCCGCTTACGTGACGTCACACGTTCAATATACTACGTATAAAATCATTGCGTGTATTGAGCGCGCTACCGTGCTTCGGGCTAATATTATGATTGACAGTGCAACAAGCAACGAGGTAAAACATAATGGGGACAAGGCAGAACCACTGAACCATACATTTGTCAGTCACTTCAATGCCGCGCAAATGCCCATCAATCACACTGATATCCCACCAGTCAATCCAGAAGATTCCTGTGACAGCATTCTGTGTTCTGAAGAAGAGGTCTATAACCTCCTACGTTCACTAGATACCACTAAGTCTAATGGAGACAATGATATCTCAGCGATTATGCTCAAAAACACAGCTCTCAGTATCACCGAAGCAGTTACCAAGATGTTTAACATATCTATCTCACTTGGCGAACTTCCTGACGAATGTAAAGTATCACGTATTACTCCCATCCCAAAACATGGAGACCGCACAAACCCATCCAACTACCGCCCAATTTCCCTACTTTAAATCCTAAGCAAACTTTTGGAAAAACATATGGCACAATTACTTACTGAACACATGGTAGTACACAGTCCAGTATCTCCTCATCAATGGGGATTCTGTAAAGGAAAATCAACTGCTGGTGCACTAGCACTGGCAGTTGATCAATGGCACAGGCATCTTGAGGAAAGTAATGATATATGTACCGTGTTCTTTGACTACAGAAATGCCTTCGACACAGAAACTTACTGTCTAAATTGGAATCCCTTGGTATTAACTCGTATGTACTCAGATGGTTGACCCATTATCTCTGTAAGCATTTCCAATATAAAACTACTTGTAACATCAGGAGTACCTCAGGGCTCTGTTCTGGGACCTATATTGTTTATCATCTATATTAACGATATTTCTCATCCCACCCTATTCGATGGCAGCATGACACTTTTTGCTGACGACATTATGATATACAGGCCAATTTGTACACCGGAAGACTTTACCATGTTACAGTCTGACATTGACAGCCTTACATCTTGGACTGAACAAAAGTTTCTACGATTCAATGCAGACAAATGTAAGTATATGGTAATCTCCGGAAAACATCAAATAAACCTTTCCCTGGAGTCCCAGCCTCCACTCCAAATAAACGGTGTCACCATGGAAAGAGTTGACAACTACAGATACCTTGGAGTCTGGATAACATCCAACCTTTCTTGGAACAAACATATCTCAGAAGTGTGTCGCAAAGCTAGGCAAAAGGTGGGCATCCTCTATCACAAATGCTACAAAAATGCCACAATGCCACAATGCTGAAACTCTATCTTTCCTGTATTAGACCTGAATTAGAGTACGCTGCCACTGTCTGGTCTCCTCATCAAAAGGGCCAAATTGACACTCTTGAATCTGTCCAGAAACTTGCATTGCGTGTATGTTTTAGGAATTGGGACACCAATTACCATACCTTGCTCTCCGCAAATAACATTCCAAGTCTGTCCAAAAGAAGGTTATTTTTACATCTAAGTTAATATTGTTAAAGGAGTATACAGTCTGCCACACAACGCACCTATCGAAATAAGAGAGTACCACCACTACTCCCGATCTCACAGTGTCACCTTGAACGTTCCATATGCTAAGACCAATGCATTTTACTATTCATTCTTTCGTGACACTCTTCACCACCGGAATGCACTTCTACATGATATTATTGACTCCTCTGATGCCGAACACTTCAAGAGTAAATTATCCATTCTCTTCAGAAACATGCATTAATTCCTATTTTAAATTAGTATTTTTATAACAACTTATACCATACCTAGTATAATGTTACTTACTTTAATGCACACCCCCACATGTAAATATACGTACTATAATTGTAACGTTGGGTCCACACTTGTATTAGCATCATGCTATTTGTGTATCCGTGCTCTATATATGCAAAATTATTATAAATTAAAAAAAAAAACGCGCGAGTATAAAGCAGGTGAAGGCGTGCCTTGCTATTCACGATTGATAAACTGATGTCCGGCTCCTCCCTTGAGGGTAAAGCTTTTTTAAGAAGCCACAAAACTCTAAACTCTAAGCCTTTCTACTTTAGGTAAATAAATCCTGATCGCCTAGCAGTGAACTTTGCTTTTTCCTAAAGCCTACTATAACAAAGATTTTACCTATGTATAGCACTGAACTCTAAAATGTTCGAGCCAAGGTAAACCTGCAGCACTAACCTCTTATGAGCATCTTGGGGTGCGGTTACTTTGCTCGAATAATACATAAATAATAATAACATTAAGTTTGTTTATCAAACAACTCATCATAGGAGGGAGGAGGTTGATTGGTAAATTCGGCCATATATCTTTGAGTAGGCGGCACTGCCGTAGTAGGTGCTGCAGAAAACACTACAGTGCAAGATGCTTTAGCAGATCACATACCAATAGAGTGTACAGTGTAACATTAGCAGATGCACAAAGCTATACCAGAAATACCACAACTTTGTCGCCGTCTATAATGTTACAGGTGCACAGCATACCTTACTAAATTTAGCAATTTTAGCGATCAGAGTCATTATCGCTAAAGTAAGTACTCGCAATTAATAATAATAATAATAGTTAATAATTTTGGTTTCTGTTAAAAAAACGCTAAAATTAATACACGCTAAGCGAGGTGTATTCAAAATCGCTAAATTAAGTATGCGCAATTAAAAGTAACATTAAGGCAACAAATGTGTCCTCTTTCTTCTGATTGTGTTATGATAACAGTCATTTTAATTTCTGACCCACATTCAAACATGTATGTAGTGTGCAGTACTTGTACCAAAAACTTTACAATTACAGCATTGGATTTTAATGCTCATTTGGAGACAACTCACTTCATACCATCTGGGTAGCCTCGTTTTCCCAGGCCACTCCCAGATTTTATCTCGCAGCTGTGGAGATTTTTTCTACAGCTGTGAGATAAAATCTGGGAGGGGCCTGGGAACGAGGCTACCATCTGGGAGGTTGGACACGCTTACGGACGTGCACGGAACTCCGTGTCACGTATGGTTAGTAAACAGTGTAAAATCAGCGTGGCGACGGCTCTCGAAGTGCGCTTTTGTACCTGTCCTGTTGCACGATCTAGCAAGTGGGATCATGTAGGATATCCGACTCCCGCGCCGAAACGAAAGGGGGCGTGGCCTACAGTCACGTGGTGCCACGCCCACTCATCCCGCTGATGCACAAGGCCGCGCCCACCCACTAATGATAAGGTTTTAACCAGGCTTGCACGCATGCGCAGTCACTAACTGGTACAAAAAAGAGCGGCAATTGTGCGGGAAAGTATATGCACGTAAAATGGCTGGGAATATTTCTATCCTAGATATTGGCCCTGTTATATTTGGTAACACTGAGGAGCTGATAGACTTCCTGCAGCAGAAGCACTTGCTAGCCTCCAACATGGTGTGCAGCAACTGTGGCACTGCTATGACACTGAGACAGAAATCTGACATATCTGATTGCTGCATCTTTCGCTGTGCCTCTTGCAAGACCACCAAGTCGTTGAGAGCTGGAAGCTTCTTCAGCAAAAGTAAACTAACCCTTCAGTGATACCCCCACTGGTTTTGGAGCTACAGAGCTTTGAAAGTTGACAATATTTGGAAAACATGAAAATAGGGTACAATTTATGAGCCCATACCTTCCGTTCAGATTATGCTATAGTGACGGGACTTGTACCAAAATGAAGCCCTTTCCTTGTACTTTGTGATCATGTTCACATTGTTGGTGACACCCCCATACAGATTTGGAGCTACACAGCATTAAAGTCAACTGTGATTAGAAGATCAAATTATGGGTAAAACTCAACCACCTGTATCTGCTCAATAAAAAAATACTATAGTGATGAGACTTTCACCAAAATGACACCCTTTTGATGTGCTTTCTGATGATATCTACATTGTTGGGGACATCCCCTACAGATTTGGAGCTATGTGGCTTTGAGTCAAGTTTGTGCAATGTAAAAATATGGCTAATCCAACCACCTATATCTCCTCAACAAGACGACAAATGTGATGGGACTTATGTGATCTGCATTCTGCTCCTGCACGAGATAATTAACACAACCTTTAAAGGAATCAAGTACGTTTTTACATGGACGAAGTGTGACCATGGCTTTTATGCTGCAATAAATATAACAAAGAAAGGGTGTTGGTCTTCACAAGCTGTCAAACACGCAAGTACTTTTTAATATGTTTTTGAACTTTCCACACATACAAAAGCATTATCATCTCAAAATGAACATCTTTGTTGTAACACCTGATAGTATCATCGTATCCAGACTCTCACACTTAAAGCTTTCTGATGGAATATTGATAGATACACAACACTGCAACATTTTCCCACAACCATTGGATCATTCAAAGGCACATTGGTTCAAAAATGTAGATAGACAAGTATAAATAGACAGTGTATCGTTACCAATGTGATATGAGTCTCACCAATGCCTTCAATGAGAAGATATGGGATGTTGATCCAGAAGTTCAGACACAACATAGCCAAATTTGTGCCATCGGCCTTTGCATGATGGAAGTGCGCCAAAATGGAACATGATGTGGGAAAATGTTGCAGTGTTGTGTATCTATCAATACTCCATCAGAAAGCTTTAAGTGTGAGAGTCTGGATACGATGATACTGTTACAACAAAGATGTTCATTTTGAGATGATAGTGCTTTTGCATGCTATTTCACAGCCTCAAGTTACATGCATGGTGGCAGATATTCGGCAGAGGCACGTGGATGGTAAGATGAAGTTACAGTTGCTATGCTTATCTATAGCTGCAAGAGAGCATAAGAACGCCTGTTCTTATGCGCTCTTGATAGCTGCTATACTAGTAAGATGATTCATGCATCATCGTGGGGCGAGCCTGAGCAAGCAATGCATTGCTGATTTAATAGTTTGTCATGGCACACAAACCGTGCACTGTTAGTAACAGCAGGATTCGTCACTGCATGTCTGCTGTTCCATGAGCGTGGTAAGCAAAACTTCATGCATGTAGCCAAGCAGTATAGTTCTCACCAGATATAGATGATCATACATCTCCGGTCAAAGAAGCTACCCCACTATCCACACGCTTGGACTAAACTACACACTGAAGTTATGAGCTGAATTTCTGGCGCTTACAGTGAGTGTCGATTATGCATAGCCCTTTAATACCTGAAGCGAACTCATGCGTAATTTGTACCGTCCATGGTCCGCAGTTGCCATACGTGCGTTAACTTGAGCTATCTTCGCTCCGGGTTTCTTGCACGCCGACGCTGGGCTCTGGCTGTGGCCCTTCACAGCGGTACGGTACCGACAGTCGTGAAATATTTAAATGCGCTCATTTAAAATTTACGGTATATGGCCGCAAGCAAACAACCAAGCAAGCAAGCAAGCAAGCATACACACGCACGTGCGCAATGCAGTGTGGGGCTCGCTCAGGCTCGCCCCAATTAGAAGTACACTAGTAAGATCATCATCGTGGGGCGAGCCTGAGCGAGCAATGCATTGCTGATTTAATGGTTTGTAATTGTCATGGCACACAAACCATGCACTGTTAGTTACAGCAGGATTCGTCACTGCATGTCTGCTGTTCCATGAGCGTGGTAAGCAAAACTTCATGTAGCCAAGCAGTATAGTTCTCACCAGATATAGATGATCATACAAAGAAGCTACTACCGCTACACACACGCTTGGACTAAACTTCACACTGAAGTTATGAGCTGAATTTCTGGCGCTTATGAGTGTCGATTATGCATGGCCCTTACCTGAAGCGAACTCAACTACTGTGCGTAATTTGTACTGTCTGACCAGTTCGTTGCTGAGAAAATAGCTCAGTGGGCCGGTGAAGTGAGTCTGCTCTCTGCAATAGCCATCACACAGCCGCATGCTGCCTATGCAGCTTTCACCCATGGGCTGTTGAGCAAGTGGTCTTATTTATCTCGCATTCTACCAAACCTGAGCAGCCACTTCCAGCACCTGGAGAATGTTATAAGAACAGAATTCATCCCTACACTGACTGGAAATCCCCCTCCTAATGACACTGATCGCGAGCTTTTTGCCCTACCTGCCAGACTCGGAGGCCTAGGTTTGCGCAATCCAGCAACGTACTGTGAGTCCGAGTGCACTGCGTCAAGGATGATATCTGAGCCTCTCGTGAAGCTGATTGTGACACAACAAGATGAATACCCATACCAATGTCAGGCAGACCAGCTGACAGCAAAGTCAACAGTCCGTCAACAGAGACGCCAGCAGGCCGCACAAGCAGCTGAGAACCTGAAGCCTTACCTATCCGGTACGAGAAAAAGAGCTATGGAACTGGCTAGCGAGAGAGGAGCCTCAAACTGGCTGACATCCTTACCCATTGAGGAATTTGGGTTCTGCCTGCACAAGGGCGCTTTCACTGGTGCACTGGCACTCAGATATGGGTGGACACCATCACGAATCCCCATGGAATGTGCTTGTGGGACCACCTTCACTGTGGAGCACGCTCTCTCCTGCCCGAGAGGTGGTTTCCCCACCATCCGTCACAACGAAATACGGGATGTAACAGCCTCTCTACTGACTGAAGTATGCCATGATGTCATGATAGAGCCCAACCTACAACCGCTCACAGGAGAAGCCCTTACCAGAGCCACCTCCAACACAGCTGACGGGGCAAGACTCGACATTGCAGTGAACGGATTCTGGGGAGGTCGATTCGAGAGAACCTTCCTTGATGTAAGAATATTCAACCCTCATGCACCCGCCAACAAAAACACCACCATTTCCAAATGCTACTGAAAACATGAGGCCGAGAAAAAGCGGGCTTATGAGCAGCGCATTCTCGAAGTTGAGCAGTCCACCTTCACTCCCCTAATATTCTCTGCGACCGGGGGAATGGCCAAACAGAGCACAACCTTTTACAAGAGGCTGGCCTCCCTCCTTGCTGACAAATGGGAACACTCCTACAGCTCAACCCTCTCCTGGCTAAGATGCCTCCTCTCGTTCTCCCTCCTGAGATCTGCCATCCAATGCATCAGAGGTGCACGCTCTTCTTGTGGCCATGCTTCCAGGTCCCCCCTCCCAATCGACCTGGTCAGCGCAGAAGCACACCTATCATCCGGACATTAGCATTATCACTATGTTTCTATTGTTTATATACAGATATATATACTTTCTCTCTTTTATTTTCTATTAAGGTTCATGACCCCTTCAAAAAAAAAAAAAAAAAAAAAAAAAAGCCTGCCCTTGTCTGTCATGGTCCCGCAGTTGCCATACGTGCGTTAACTTGAGCTATCTTCGCTCCGGGTTTCTTGCACGCCGACGCTGGGCTCTGGCTGTGGCCCTTCACCGCTGTACCGACAGTACTATCAGTAGGCTGGGCACGAGACTATCCAAGGACGTTCAGTCTTCGTGAAATATTTAAATGCGCTGATTTAAAATTTACGGTATATGGCCGCAAGCAAACAACCAAGCAAGCAAGCAAGCATACACACGCACGTGCGCAATGCAGTCACGCTAGTGTGGGGCTCGCTCAGGCTCGCCCCAATAAAAATAACTATGTTTTTCATATAGGCTGCAAAGCGAACCTTAGAATTAACACCAACAGGTATCACTCCAAAGAACAAAACAAGGGTGCGAGGTACCCTGAATTTTGCGGAATCACACAAGTTCACCTCACATTGCATCCCAGCTGTTGTACCAGAATGGTCAAACGAGGAGGAAGGATTATTGTTGCAGTTTATCTGCCAACGCCAGAAGGGAGGCTGGGCTGAAAGATGCAAGCCGTTGCATCTCCGAGAATTCTTCCTATACCGGTAGTCGATCAAGTAAGTGACATTGTTAACAATTACATTGATACGATATTTCTGTTTCAACTACACTATAGGTGAGGCTTGCAAGTTGAAATTTAGACGAAATTAAAGCCATTGGGCACACCGAATGATGCTCTTAGGCACTATTCATTTCCACTGTTTGGTTTCAGTGATGGTGCTACGCAAACATCAGTCTGATGTCATTGTTGCAGATGCTTCCACCAGCACAAGTGAATAGTGTATCGACATTTGTCAAAATGTAAGTCATTTGTTTCAGAAGTTGGCATATAGTGAGCAAGTCAGTCTACTGCAGACCCTCTTTGACAACTGCTGTGTAGGTCGATTCCCATGTGCAACGGATTACATTCAGCACAGCATGTCAGGGATGCAACATTGGCATTTGGTGTTCTTAGACCTGACGGCTCAGATAGTTAATTTGTTTCCAACCAGTCGAATACCTTTTGGAATGCTGGACTACACTGTTTTGTTTTTCAATGCAAGATCGAAGAATGAGGTTTGTGGATGCCTATTTGTTGTATGTCAGTGAACATTATATTTCAGCAAGCATGCATTATATTTGTGAGTTACTCTATAGATCCCATCACATCCGGATGACTACCTGAGTTGGATGCAGACAATGTACAACCTTTTTGGTTCCAAATGGCTAATGCTACATGAAGGTCCAATGTTGAGTACAGTCTCCATTGGTCAGCAGCATACACTAGCTGCATGTGGAGTAACTGTAGCCTCGTTCCCAGGCCCCGCCCAGCTTTCCGTCGCTTGCAGTACGGAAAAGCCCGCTTTACCGTACTAATAAGCGACGGAAAGCTGGGCGGGGCCTGGGAACGAGGCTAGAGTAACTGATCCCTTAAGGTGGCACGGTCGTCCCTCGGCGGAGGTTAACGAAAACATAAACTTGGGTTACAGTCAGGACCAGGGTTACTCCTAGTTTCAGGGTTAGGGTTTGGTTTAGGGCAATCTTGCTTTGCCTAATTTTAAAAAGGGTTTTAGTAGCTCATTAATATATTCATGAACCCAAAATTGCCACTCGATGGACGCATCTACACGCTCACTGTAGGTAGCGTCCCAACCACCAATGTATCTCAAATCAATCTATGCCAGCTTTTGTTCAAAGCTACTCTCAAAGTCAGGCTAGACTCATGTTTGTCACTACTCTTGGAATGGACAACTTTGACTGCACCAAAATGAATGCACATTTCGAAAAATTCACAGCTTGTCTACGGGAGGGGCTCATTCACGAGTGGAAGCAAGCATTACTAGCCCCACCTCTCCCCCTTATGTCGCTAAACAACTCACGGCTCTGTTCCACACACAGCCACCGTTCAGCTCCCTTGTCTGTCAGACTGTAGCACAAACGATAAATTGCGTATTCTAGTTAAAGCCCAGCCCAGCACTCGAAGCACCTGGCCACGGTCACCAACTAGACTAGGCATACGGCCGCGAGACCTGGGCCTACTCAACAAATACAGTCTTGGCCACTGTGGCCTTTCTGCTGCTTCTAGACACAAGCTTGCTTTCACAAGCAGGCATCACGCACTACTCACAGCTACTGACACTACAGCACTCTACTAAACTCCTTCTCTTTTTTTTTTTTTTTTTTTTTTTTTTTTTTTAAGTCGATCTAAGCTTATCTTCAAAGTTCCGAGCACCACATGAAGGGTGCCGCCAGGCCACATCTTAACTAACTTAATTATAAACTGATTATTGGATGGCAATGCCGACAGGAAACGGGGAAAATCCCCAATTTTACGGACCGTGAACGGTTTGAGACTCTCAAAACGGACTGTGCGCTAAAATTTTAACAAGACAAAGAAGACTATCAGCTTGGATTCCAGGTTTGTTGACCTTAAAAATCCAGGGTACTGTGCCACCTTAAGATGCTGCACATAACTGAACTATGAATATTCAACATGTCACATTTGTCAAGTCAACCCAATCCAGTGCTACCACAGAACAAACATGACACCACTAATCATATTCTTGAGGACCAATGAATGGAATGTTGCCTAGGGGTGCCACACAGAGCTAGCTAAATTCAACCTATTAATATGCATGAGGAGAGATATTGCCTGACTTCCAGCCGGAATTACATGCCTTTAATGAGATTCATTGATCTCAATCGGGACACTAACAACGTTCACAAGTATCCAAAGAGGGTTAATGAGGTTCATATCCCAGTTCTGTTCAGGTTTGAGTCTATGAAAGGCTTAGAGCATACTCATAAATATTCAACATCATTAACCCATTCCTTTCAACCCCAAGCCAAGCTGCCAGTGTTTCAGCAGAATATCAATAATGAGGTTCATGAGAGTCAGCATACCCTAACCCTCCCATTGGACAGCTGACTGAACCCAGGGCTGTTCATGGGTAATGCTGAGGTCTAGTTAAAGCCAACTTATTAATATTCATGACATGGACAAAAACATTCCAGATTTTAGAGCTCTGCAGGCTTTAATTAGATTCATAGGCTCACTTAGGGCTCACTTAGGGTTAGGAAGATTAGGGTTAATGGGATTAGGGTTAGGAATTTTAGGGTTAAGGCAAACTAGGGTTAGGGCTAGGGCTAGGCTTAGGGTTTTAAGGTGGCACGGTCGTCCCTCGGCGGAGGTTAACGAAAACATAAACTTGGGTTACAGTCAGGACCAGGGTTACTCCTAGTTTCAGGGTTAGGGTTTGGTTTAGGGCAATCTTGCTTTGCCTAATTTTAAAAAGGGTTTTAGTAGCTCATTAATATATTCATGAACCCAAAATTGCCACTCGATGGACGCATCTACACGCTCACTGTAGGTAGCGTCCCAACCACCAATGTATCTCAAATCAATCTATGCCAGCTTTTGTTCAAAGCTACTCTCAAAGTCAGGCTAGACTCATGTTTGTCACTACTCTTGGAATGGACAACTTTGACTGCACCAAAATGAATGCACATTTCGAAAAATTCACAGCTTGTCTACGGGAGGGGCTCATTCACGAGTGGAAGCAAGCATTACTAGCCCCACCTCTCCCCCTTATGTCGCTAAACAACTCACGGCTCTGTTCCACACACAGCCACCGTTCAGCTCCCTTGTCTGTCAGACTGTAGCACAAACGATAAATTGCGTATTCTAGTTAAAGCCCAGCCCAGCACTCGAAGCACCTGGCCACGGTCACCAACTAGACTAGGCATACGGCCGCGAGACCTGGGCCTACTCAACAAATACAGTCTTGGCCACTGTGGCCTTTCTGCTGCTTCTAGACACAAGCTTGCTTTCACAAGCAGGCATCACGCACTACTCACAGCTACTGACACTACAGCACTCTACTAAACTCCTTCTCTTTTTTTTTTTTTTTTTTTTTTTTTTTTTTTAAGTCGATCTAAGCTTATCTTCAAAGTTCCGAGCACCACATGAAGGGTGCCGCCAGGCCACATCTTAACTAACTTAATTATAAACTGATTATTGGATGGCAATGCCGACAGGAAACGGGGAAAATCCCCAATTTTACGGACCGTGAACGGTTTGAGACTCTCAAAACGGACTGTGCGCTAAAATTTTAACAAGACAAAGAAGACTATCAGCTTGGATTCCAGGTTTGTTGACCTTAAAAATCCAGGGTACTGTGCCACCTTAAAGGTACATTGTATTGAGTACAAGCATATAATTGTACACACCACTGCCCAAAGGCATCTACAAACAGATATCTCTGGAGTGTCTTCAAGGACTATCCGAAGACTGAACAATGACAGTGGGTTCACCAGAGATGCCACTATTCAGGTATACCAGTTAATCACAAACTGTATAAAACATTCTCAAATTAAAATTTTACTTTTTCAATTAAAGGTTGAGACTCTGGTTCATGCTGCACATGGATCCCCGGATGCAAGATGGTGGCTTAAGGCTGATTCATGTGACCTGACAGCAGGCTTATTTGAATCTGTACATGGGAAATGGAGTGGTGATGTTGACATCAATGATGGAAAGGTTGCAGAGCAATCAGTTGTACCAGTCTCAGCAAAAGTTCTGTGAGTGCCTTGTCTCAAAGAGCCCCGAACAATACCTCATGTGAAAGCCCAAGTTCAGGAAATGAGGGATACCATATCGTCAGATCTGGAGTACATGTCAACTGGTGAGTTATAAATATAATTTTAAGTGACCATAACAATACCTAACCATTAACATTTATGCTAAAAATGATTGTACAGAACTGCAAGTGCCACAGCAACAATACCAACAATATCTGCAGATGTCCACAAGAAGTGAAAATTGAAAAAGGGCTGCATGGAATGTAGATGACTACCACCAGCTTTATCAGACTGGTCAGAATATACTCCAGGATCTCAACACTGTACTAAGCGATCTAGAAGCAGACTTCTCATGTGACACTGTGATTGGTGATGTGCCAGGTACAAATGTTCCACTTGCTCTAACAAAACTGCGTTCATTACTACAGAGTTACCAAAGAGATCTATTCAAGAAGAAGCTCAAGCCTGCAACAGACATCCTAGTCTTCCTGATTAGTGAAAATACACGTGCAAAGAAGCCTTATGCAATCCCAGTACAGTGCATTCCCCATGCTGGTCTACAAGACCAGGAAGTCCGAGCTATTGCAAATGGAATCAAGCTTGAAATGACAAAGAAATGAAAGTAGAAGGCAAGAAATTAAATTATCTATTGGGTCAAAATAATATTGCAGTTTTGACTGTTACTATTCGTTATTAATTTTAGGACTAGTGACTGGTGGGGAGTTGAACTCTTTGTGCTCCAAAGGAAGTACGAGACCACTTTCCATTGTGCAGATCCGAAGTGAAAGTTGGAAGAAGTATACAGTGAGGTCAAGATGAGGGGGATGTTGACTGTTACTGATAATAAAGTGTCCAAAAATTGTTTTTACAAAAATTGTACATTGGACAGGTATTTCTGCAGATGGTGCTTTACTAACAAAACAAGACAACCCAGCTATTAGCCAAAACATGCTGGCCAAAATCAAAGCACTGGAAACACAAGGACAAAGTTTCAACGAGATAATTGATCTATTTCGACCAACAACAGTTCCACAAGGGTACACTCCATGTTGGTGGAGGGAAGGTATATAACCATGACATCTTTGAATTCTTGTTATGTACCTTCCTGCAATTACTTGGCTATTGGTTTGGTATAGGTATTCCTGAAGATCTCCCAGACAAAGTGAGGTCAATCGTAGCTCAAGCTGAGTATGCCTACAGGATTCGTGAGTGGGATGCCAAAGGAGTGCCATTCAGGTTGCATGCCTATGTACCTGAATGTGATCCCACAATGAAAGAAGAGTTTCATGAGAGGAGGATCACGCTCATTTGCTCAAGGTTATTACCGGTAATATGATTATAACTTCAAGTACAGCCATTTCAACTATGAAATGCTAAACTACATTCTTGATGACTGGATGCCATGGTACAAACATTGCTATGACTTCGGTCTTCTGGAGGTTAACAGGTTAGTTTCCAGTAATGTTATAAGATGTTCTAAAGGTGTTCATACTTATTATAATAAAATTGTCTATTATCACCCCATTGCAGACCTGTAAATGGGATCCAAGGATTCACCAGAGAAACGACCACTGCCCTCATTGCCAACATTGAGAGTACTGAGTGGATTAGAAGGCAAAGAGTACATTCCAACTTGAATCCAGAGCACCCACATTCATCAACAACTGATGATGTTGAATGCTTTTTTAGCGTCATGAGAGACACAGTGGGCAAGTCCTTTACCCTAAAGAGGGTACAGGATGAATGATTAGACAGTGAACTACTGTTCTTTTACAGTAGCACAGTCCATGATCGCTTCTATGAGGGGGAACGACCAGGTTTCAATGAGAAATCTTCAAAGGAACCACAGCAACAGAGAGTTCCTCAGCGTGAGACACAATATGTTAATTCAATATGTAATTCAGTGGGTTGCGTAACACTGCTGTGCAGGGGATCTGTGTCCAAGCGTCTCCAGTTTCATAGTGGGCCTACTGCACTCCCCCTGTCCACCAGCCCTACAAGTTAACAATTACTGTTCTTAACAGCATAATATATCCACTTAAGGACTTTGTGTTATTTTTTTGTTCAAGCACATGTACTCACGTTATGATATAAGTTCCATCACTACTGTTTTCTTATTGAGATTACACATAGTGGACTTCAATGCTCTAACCATAATATTACGCAGGCTGTGACCAACAATGTGGGTATGATTGAAAGTAGACAGACAGTGCATCATATGTGTGTGTGGAAATCCTGATAAGTCTACTTTGTTTAGTAGCTACAGGTGGTTAAGCTTTACCCACACTTTAATACTGTACAACAAGTTGTGTTCAAGGCCTTAAGGCTAAAATTTATTACTAACAATGTAAACACAACGCGAAAGTACACAGAGTATGCATTATTATGGTTCTAGTTTGTATTCTTTGTTGAGGAGATATAGGGTAGTTTGGATTTTACCCATATTTTGATGTTGCACAAACATGATTGACTCAAAGCCACATCGCTCCAAATCTGTAGGGCATGTCCCCAACAATGTAGATATCATCAGAAAGTACATGAAAAGGGCATCATTTTGGTGAACTTCGCATCGCTATAGTCTTCTTTATTGAGCAGATACAGGTGGTTGAGTTTTACCCATAATTTGATCTTTTTAATCACAGTTGACTTTAATGCTGTATAGCTCCAAATCTGTATGGGGGTGTCACCAACAATGTGAACATGGTCACAAAGTACAAGGAAAGGGCTTCATTTTGGTACAAGTCCCGTCACAATAGCATAATCTGAACGGAAGGTATGGGCTCTTAAATTGTACCCTATTTTCATGTTTTCCAGCTAAGTTATGACTCCCCAGCGCCACAGATACACAGGAGCAGTAGGGTCCCATCTCAACTATCCGCGAACTGAGTATGATGCTCCTACGGTTTCTAGTTCGCGCTACAGGACAGGTACAAAAACGCACTTCGAGAGCCGTCGCCACGCTGATCTTGCAATGTTTACTAACCATACGTGATACGGAGTTCCGTGCACGTCCGTAAGCGTGTCCATATCCCACAGAGAGAATACGGAGGTGGCGCCACTTTGTCACGTGATATTGTTATTTGAATGGGTGTGTCTCGGTCGTCAGCAAAAAAAAAATGGGAGGATCTGGTGTTTTATCAGTGTTCGCTGCCTTGCTGCTGGTCGGTGGTATCGTGTTACCGGGCATCTCATTGAATGATAACAGTTCGTCCCTGAACAAATCTTCATCGACCAAACTCACACAACGAGATGTGTACCTGAAGTTGAAAGATGTGAGTGCGGAGTGGGAAACACTTGGGTTTCTTCTCGGACTACCACAGTATAGGCTGGACGCTATTAAAACAGACTGCTACTATGTTGATGACTGTTACCGGAAAATGCTGCATGCTTGGTTTGATGCTGACCCCGATGATCCGTCCTGGGACAAAATCACGTGGGCTCTGAATCAAATGGGGCAGAGACTTGCGAAATCAATCACAGAAAGGTACACACACAGTGAGTGCATGGAAGATGTTAAAACTAAAGTCAATGTCAGCTTGAGAAACCATAGAGAACAAATGCAAGGGATTGAAAGTGGGTATAATGAATTAGCATACGAGGTTCTGACAAGTATGGAAAAGGAAAAGGTGAACCTGAAAAAAGTACAATTGTGGCTAACTCAGATACCTGTGAGCTTGAAATATACAAACCAACACTTTCTAGATGAAAATTACATCCAGTTAGTCTACAAAGCTCAAAGCCTGCAAGAATTATTCGGTTTGTTGTCATTACCAGATTGGAATTTCCTTGACTATGGTCTGTTAGAGTACATGGCAGTAACATTTGGAGGTGATGAAGTGAAGCCATCATTGCAAATGTATATATGTAAGTTGACCAAGTTTAGAAGAGCAGTCATGCTGAGTGAATTTCTGAAATTGTGGCATAATAGAATTAATCCTTCTCCTGAATTTCCCAAACTCGTGGCCAAGCTTAACAGAACACAGTCACGTTTGACACTGCAAGATATCGAGGATTTCAGAATTGCTTTTGCAAAGAAGTATTCCCTTGTGACATTTGCACTGATGTACAGAGCATTTGAGGAAAGTTCAGTTGTTCTGACATGGTTTATACCTTCATCGATTGCACCTCAGCTAGTTCAAGATGTGAGGATGGGTGGTACTGGATTCCTCAAGGAACACAGTATTACTGAAGTGAGTATAGATGGTCACACTGTTGCTATTGTTGACTCAAATGGAAAAATATGGAACCTCAGCCAAAACATAATAACACCAGTGTATTTTTGGAATGCTAGGTATGCCTACTTCTTGCAACCAGGAGAGGACATAATGTTATCATGTTCAATGACTTGCAATGCTAAAGCTTCACCTCCCATCTGGTATCACACACTCTCCAAAGATCCGTGGTTACCAATGTCCCAAATTGCTACTGGTCCTGAGCTAGAGCTGAGCTTACACCAGCCACCAGTGACCACAGATGTTGGCTACTTCTGCTGTGCTTGCATTGGAGATCACCCAAAAATGCATGCTAACTGTTTTGGTGTTGCTTACATGCCACATGTAGCTCATTTTTCCATCACACAGAAAGGAAAAGCTGTTTCTGGTGTTCATATTGGTGACTACATTATGGTAGAATGTTCAGTGTATGGATTTCCATCACATGTTGACATTAATGGCCACTCAGAATTGCCTCATTGCACTGAAGTGAGTCTTACTTGGTACGCTAAGATTCAGTTTATCAACATACCTCATGCAACTGTCAACCACTCTGGAGTATATACATGTGCAGCACTGCTACATGCCTCCCCTGATTTGTACGTCATGACAGAAAATGTGAAGAGAAGTGTAGTTGTGTATGCACCACCAACCATTACAGGTATGAGGAAACTGACTAAAAATGAACAAAAGATGCTTGACTACCATGTTGATTTTGATGTCATCTTATGCAATGTGACAAGCTCAGTAAACTTCAATGTTACCTGGCTATTCAATGGAAAGGTTGTGATTGCAACCAGTAAATGTGTTCGTACATACGATACAGATGAATTTACTTGTACACTTGAAGAACCTCAAGCTTCAAAGGGAGAGTATGAGTGTGTTGTGAACACAGCCTATGAGAGCAGAGAAATCAGCCAAACACTTTCTCAATATGATACTTATATGTCAGCTTCGTATGTAATTTTTAGAACAACTGGGATTTTGATGGCGACTTTGGTGGCAGCTTTGGTGGTAGCCTTGATAACTCTGACTGGATGTTTAATACTGATGTGGATATCTTTCATGTTAACTTTGATGAAAAGTTTGATGAAAACTTTTGTGTTAATTTTGGTGGCAACTTTGATGTCAACTTTTATAGCAACTTTGTTGGCAACTTTGATGGCAACTTTGATAGGAATTCAAACTTGGTGGGGGACTGTGATGGTAACTTTGGTGACAACTTTGGGAACTTGGTTGTTGGCAGCTTTGATAGAAACTTCAATGGGAACTTGGATAGAAACTTCGATGGGAACTTTAATGGGAACTTTAATGGGAACATTGATAGGAACTTTGATGGTTACTTGGATGGGAACATCAATGAGAACTTGGATGGAGTTTTTTATGGGGACTTGGATGTTTACTTGGATGGAAACTTTTGAAACTTGGATTGGGACTTGGATGGGAACTTTAGTGAGATCATCAATCGAATTTTTGATATTGGATTGGATGGATTTATGCATGGTTACTTGGTCAGGAACTTTAGTGGGAACTTGGATGGGAACTATAATTGGGACCTTGATGAGAAGTTTGATGGTCACCTGTGGGATGGGAACTTGGAGGCGAATTTTGATGAAGGAGGACACTTTGGTCACTTGGATTAGAACTTTAATGGGAACTTGGACTAGAACTTTAATGGGAACTTGGATTAGAACTTTAATGGGAACTTTGATGGGAATGTATTTGATGGGAATTCGGATTAGAACTTTAATGGGAACTTGGATTAGAACTTTAATGGGAACTTGGATGGGAACGTATTTGATGGGAACTTTGATGGGAACTTTAATAGTCACTTTGCTGAGATGCGACTATTTTTTGATTCAATTGCCAGGTACTTTGATGGGTACATTGATAGGAATTTGGATGGGAACTTGGATGGAAACTTGGATGGGAACTTGGATGAGTACTTTGGTGGAATCTTGGATAGGAACTCGGATGGGTGTTGTGACGATAACTTGGATGGCTACTTTGATGGCTACTTTGATGATAACTTGGATGGGTATTATGATGGTAGAAATTCGGACAGCTGCTTTGATAGCATCTTTGATAGGAAGTTTGATGGGAACTTCAATGGGAATTCTCATTGCAACTTTGAAAGCCAGGAGATCGAGGGACTGGGATCTCACATAATACATTTGACTTAGCATTGTTTTGTTTGTAGCGATCTACAACTTTGAAACTGAAACTACTTATACTGAAACTACTTATACTGAAACTACTTATACTGAAACTACTTATACTGAAACTACTTATACTGAAACTACTTATACTGAAACTACTTATACTGAAACTACTTATACTGAAACTACTTATACTGAAACTACTTATACTGAAACTACTTATACTGAAACTACTTATACTTTACAATTGCATTTTTTTGATTGTACATCTAACTAGCCTTGTGTTCAGCTTTTGTTGCATGTATTATAGCCCCACCATTAAATATAGCTATTCTTTTGCAATAATGTCTTGTTTGAACTGTTTACAGTTTGTGCAGTTGGTTGTAGATTCATCTGGTTCTGGTTCTGGCTCCTACACAGCTACTTTGTTGTACCAGTAGCTTTTGTTGCTGTCGTCTGGTCGCCAATAGTGGCCATGCAGTGGAGAAGTGCATGAGAGCAGATGATTGTAGTTTTCTGACCAGAGACCTGTAGCCTAGTTTGGCAGCAAACTTTTGAGTTCAGCAGTGTAAGTTGATTGTTGGATCACACACACAACAGCAGTAGTCTAGCAGTGGTAGGACGGTGGCTTTACTTGGACACTGTCACTGGTTCAGGTGTATGTAACATCAATAGGCATCCTGGCTTGCCTCCCAAACATCAAGTAGAATGGAGTGTATCCAGTGGTGAGATGGACGCTGGTGTTGTATGCCATGCACAACCGTCTCAGGTGGTCCTCCCACTGGAATGGTCATTCTGTGACTGCAGTAGCCAACATAGAGAGGAGTGTTCAGTTACACCTCTCTACCAGTCCATCTGATTGGGGGTGATAAGGTGACTTCCAGAACTTCCTCACTGCCAGTAGCTTGCAATGTCAGTGATCACAGCTGACTCAAAATTTTGACCTTGGTCAAATGGAGTTGCTAAGGTAGGGAGAACCAGAAAAAGAACCCATCAGAGTTCTTTTGCTATATACTGTGATATAGCCTCCTGGTTTGGGATTGCGTAAGCCTCAGTCCATCGAGTGAAATAATCCGCACCCACCAGGATGTAACTGTTGCCAACCTCTGATTCCGGGAATAGTCCTAGAACGCCCATAGCTACCATTTGCATTGGGTATCCTGTTTTGACACTAGATGATGGTGCTCTTGACGTTGGTGCAGGTTTCTTACAGGTTGCACATGCTGCACAACAGTACCAGTTTCGGACATAATCATGGTATCCTGGCCAGTAGAAGCATTCTTGTACTTGAGCCAGGGTCTTGTCAACTCCTAAATGACCAGCCAGGGGACCTTTGTGGAGATCAGTTAGCACTTCTTCCCATGCATAGTCAGCGGGGGGGGGGGGGGGGACTAATACCTGGATAACTGCACTCCTACCATCTGTGGCATCAAATTGACGACAGAGTACTCCATCACATACCATCAACTGATCCCAGATCTGCAGGAGTCTGCAGTTGGATCTGCTCACACACTTTCCATCTAGACTTTGCTTCTGATCTGCTTCCTTTTCTCAGAGGATCATACCCAGGGAGGGGTCAGCCAACTGCTCCTCTCGAATACTGATCACACCAGGAATCTGATATACCTTCATGGTAGTGAGAGAGAGATCTGGAAAGCAGGCAGAGGGGGGTGTATGGCTGTCTCTGCCACAACTGCTGACATGGCATCCGGGACAAAGCATCTGCATTTGTATACTTCTTGCCTCTTCGGTGGGCAATATCTCCAAATCAAGTTCTCGCAGTTGTTCCAGCCATCGCGGCAACTGACCTTCTGGCTCATGGAAATTCTGCAGCCAGATCAGAGATCCATGGTCAGTGCGGAGGAGGAATTAAGCATTGTCGCACAAGGTACGGACGGAAATGCCGGGTGAAAGTAACCACAGCCAGTAGCTCTCGCCGGGTCACACAGTATCGCCTCTCTGCTTTGCTCAACAATCTGCTCCCGTACGCAACGGCTCGTTCCCGACATTCTCTATCCACTTGGGACAGCACTGCTCTCATGCCAGTGTCACCAGTGTCTAAAATGAATTGCTGGCTAAAGTCCGGGTGAGCAAGAATTGCATGGGGCTGATGGAAAAAAATAATTTCTGGAATCATACATGCTTGTAATTGTTTATCTTTTGAGGAAATTTAATATGGACACCTAGGGGAGAGTCACCCATTACCGGACGACACCAATTTCTGGACTGTGCAAGGAAATTGTCCTCAAAACTGCAATTGCCGCACATTATACGTGCAGTTAGTGTAAGCAGAGCCGTAGTAGCTACATGGCTCGCAGAGTATTGCATCCAATTTTTGGCTGTCCACGTATGCATTTACTAAGCCAGCTGACTTCGAATTTCCAAGAGAGAAGGTACTAAGGTTGGCAGAACAGCAGGTGAAGTGACATCACTAGGAGGAAAACTGGTGAACTCTCGAGTGCCTGAAATAGCGATTTATTTACGCATGAAATTATATAGGTGAGTCATTGTCCTGTCTGGGGCGGGGGTTGGGTGGGAGTCCAGCACACAAATCGGCAGACATTGTTACAGTTAGAATAAAATTTGCCAGTTGGAACATGGGAGGATTTTTCACATATATACACATGTATGTATGTATATTATTATTCGACTCGCTAGTGTGGGGCTCGCTCAGGCTCACCACAATAAGTCACAACCCACCAACTAAAAACAGACACTGCAAGATTAGTTGCCTCACGTTACAGACTGTAATTTAACGCAACTGTGCATCACGTGCGGACAATAAGTAAAACTTTTGCTCTGTGAACTACTTTCCAGCACGAGCAGTATGGACGCAGACGGCGAGGAGAGATGCTTAGGAGGAGTAGCTGGAGCGTGAATGTTTACTGTACGAGGGCTGCAAGTTGTGAAGACAAACCTGGCTACTTACAGAACACAGAAGGCGGCAGAGATTCTTTGATAGTTGAATAGCTGACGGTGTATTGATCATGCGTAGCGACTTTTTGACGCCTCTCCTATTTGTGTAAGAACAGTGTTCAGAGTCAATAGAGGTCAGCAGGAGTCTAGACTTAACCCCTGCTAGCTGCAGACATGCATTACCTGTTGCTGTAACCTGGCAATAAGACGAGTGACTTGCGGTTAGCAAAAGAATGCTGCTCTGCTTTGCTCGCTCAGGCTCGCCCCACAATGTTACACTAGTATAAAATTAATATACATGTACATGTGCAAATATCCGTCACGCTTAGGAATGCAATTTAAAACACATGGTTTACACAAGTTGTGTACACTTACGTAAATTTATCGTCCCCAGTGTACTAATGGTCTCATTGTTTCAATGTAACAGGCAGAAATTTGTGAGAAGAGTGAAAAAGAAAGAGCTAGGAAACTGGTGTGAAAATGGAAGGAGAGACAGGCGGCCAAGCTGTAACCACCACCATTAAAATACAAGCATCTTTTGCTTTTTTCATTGGTGACAAAGATGTATAGGTACCACGTAACGTTTTGCATTTGACAAGGGGTTCGAAACCTTGCTAACTTCTTCAAACTCTCCTACAATGCATGCTCTGCTATCTTTTTGTTTCGGTCCTTTTTCACACACATATGCATGCTTGTTGCACATGGTCAACTACCCATGATGCATGTGCCACGCCTACTAATAGTATTGCACACGTAGTTATTGGAATTAGGTATGTGCACATGTGAAGTTGGTGCAAGACATGTACTGGACATTTTTACACCTAGTATTTCTTGTTGATGCAGTGAAACCTTTAGGTGAGAGATCCACTTGTTGGAGATCTACCATAACACAAACTTGTTTTATGGAGAGTAGATTTCTACCGAGCTTAATTCTGTTGGGTACCGATCTATTATGTAACTGTAATACTTGGTGAATATAAACTTAAGAACAAAGAAGCACACTGGAAATCCAACTCACTACTTGTATGTACAGTGGCATAGCCAGGAAATGTTTAATGGTTGGGCATGCATAGAGCGATGGTTCCATTGCGTGCGAAGCGTGCCAGCAAGGGGGGTCTGGGGGCATGCTCCCCCAGAAAGTTTTAGGCCTTCTGAGGTCGTATCTGGTGCATTCTTGGTAGCAAAATGCTACTTTTGTTTTCCATGATTATACATGCACAAGAGTTATAAAATGCAAATTTGTACAGGAAATTCACACATAAAAATGTTATTCTTCTGTTTTTTGTAATAGGAAGCAAATTGGTTAACAACATTGTCAAGAGAGAGATTCTTGGACAGTTCTTCTTCAATTGAAAGGATTGCAAGGTCTACCAGCCGTTGTTGAGTCATGGTAGACCATAAGTAACTCTTGATACGTTTTAGAGCAGAGAAAGAGCGTTCACAGTGTGCAGTGCTTACTGCAATAGTTAATGCTATCTGAACCAACTTGACCAGTACAGGAAATGCTGTTCTTAAAGGAGACAATTCACGAAGAACATCTATAACCTCATTAAGATCTTTCCCATTCAAGGTGTGCTTAGCTAAGGAACACTCCATGGGAAGAGCACTTCTATCGAGGCCATAAGAATCAGCAAGAGGAGCAGTATGATTGGCTTCCAAAAAATGAGGGGACCTGGAGCACAGGCTTGAATAGCTCTCATGTGCATAAGATTTTTGTCTGAAAACAGTCAAGCTCAGATAGCATCGCATCTAATACTGGTAGAAAAAGAGTGACCTTCAATTGCTCAGACAATGAAGGCGATACAACATCTCTCACCTGGTAGACGGTTAGGGTTAGACTCCAAAACTCCACTTTCAAGTCTCTTTGATAGTTGTTTATGGCGACAGGGTCGTGGGAGATCTACTGTGATGCTAAGGAGATTTGCAACATCTAGAGCATACTTATAGATACATTCCCATTGACTGTCCAAAATTCTTTCGAGGTGCTTTTTGTAGCCAGTACAAGGTCAGCAGCTTTGGCTAGATCAAATTGCTTACTTTGAAGCTGGTCCGATAGACTTTTTGTGCAGGAGAACATTCGCCAAAATGTGATAAGCGATATCAAAACCTTAAATGTTTGTACTTGTGTCCAAATACCAGTGACTCTTCGATAGCTCTTGATCTGTCTTCTCCATTTGCTATCTCTTCTAGGGTTGCTAAAACTGACTCAAATGTACTGCAAAGAGCATCAACTGCTAAGAACCTACAAGATCATCGGGTATCTGAAAGTCTCTGCAGTTGTCTTTGAGGACGGTCTGGCTGTAGTTCAGACAGTTTCTTGAGGAAAATAGCATGCGTAACACTTCTTGACAAAAAGACATAGAGAGTTTCCTTGAGAGAAAATAAATCAGATGCTTCAGATACTCTCTTTGTGCTGTCTACAAGTACCAAGTTTAGACAGTGAGCATAGCAGTGCACATGTGTAGCATGAGGAACGATATACCGTTGTACTCCAGCACAATGCCCACTCATGACAGATGCACCATCGTATCCCTGACTTACAATGCACTCAGGATCTATTCCAATCTTTCTCATGCAGGGCATTGAGAATAGACTATGTGTGTCAAGAGAAGTCGCCTCCACATAGCTCAAAAAATGTTCAAATAATTTACCGTATTTAATAAACTGACTGGGACAACTGAGAGGCTTCATTCTGGTTTTGTGCTAAATTGGATCAACCCAAAATTAATTAGTGGCGACTTGCGCTAAGTTGGATCCACCCATAAATTCCCAGAATTGAATTTCTTGCACTAGGTTGAATCATGCGTTTTATTTGAAATATGGTAACTGCTTCAACATCAATGTAGTGCAGTACGATGGCAAGTTGTTCCTTTTTGCTACAATCCTTTGTCTCATCAGCTAGGATTGTGTATACACCTTTTGTACAGATGAACATATAGACTCTTGTACCATTCCACCCATTACATGTACAAGAGCATTCTGTATGTCAGGAGAGGTATATTTTGGGCCATTCACAAGCCTCTCATTTATCACAGGATCATGAAGTGCAATTAGGTTCAGGATTTCTAAATAATTTCCTTTATTCATTGATTTCTCTCCTTCCCTGTGGCCACGCAAAGCAATCTCTTGATGACTGCACAATAGGACAATTTCAGCTAATGTTTTGATATAATGCCGATTTTGTGCAATTTGTTCAGCCCTTGCCATCCCAAGCTGATCAGCAATTGAGTTTTTATGCTGAGTGTTGCTTTTGTACTGATTCCATGCAACAACTGATTGCCTATGAGCATAGCTGCTGTAGTGCTTGGAAAGTACACCACTCTTCCCAGTTGCATGTTTCCAATCTCTAAAACCCACCACAGTGAACATCTTCTCACATTTGCTACCACCTCCACAGCCAAATAACCAGCAACTGTAACAGTAGCATGCATCCCTTTCTGTGGAGTACTCTAACCAGTGATAAGCAGCAAATGATGGGTTAAAGGATCTAGATTTTCCAGACATCATCGTAATTGGGTACTTAATGCCAGTGGGTTGTACCGGGGGAACGCAGGAGTTGATGCAATATCACTAGGTGAATTTACGCAAGGTGATTGATTCACTGTCGAGGTGGTGACAGCAGGGGAGCTGTTAATAACTAAAGTAGTAGGCCCAGTAGGGTTTTTAAGTGTAATATTGTTAGTTTGGTTACGAGGAAAATGGCACGAACTCTACTTTCTTTCCCTTTGTTCTACTTGATCTTGCATTGAGTACTGTGCAGAGAGACATAAGTGCCTTGATCTCAGTTGGCACAACAGCCTCTACACCCTTCTCAACATTCCGTCTTGTATCCTCCAGAGTATTGAACAAGTACATGACGTCTGGTGCCAGTGAATTGACACATGAAGCTATAGCCTCCATTGAGAAAGATTCTAGTTGCTCGAGTGTGTCGGGTCCACTTGATAATGTGTCTGATGAGACCAGTCGTTGCAGCTGTTCATCAAGGGCCGAAACAGAAAGCTTGGACTGGCAAAGTTGTTCATTTTCAGCCTGCAATGCAGGAATTTGGCTGCGAAGTTGTGCATTCTGTTCTTGTAAATGTGCTATGGTGGATGTCTGTGTGTACAATCATTGTTTTTTAGTGTTGCAGTGTGGATCAACATAATTAGCAATTTGTTATCTGTGAGTAACATTATGATTGTGTTGCTGTAAGGCACAACTCACACAAAGTGATGATGCTGTTGCATCCAAGTTTTGGAGTTGGGGATTTGTCATATCCGGTGCAGTGGAGATGCATTGCAAACCAAAGATATAAGTACTACGGTCTACAGTTGCGTTTGGGAATGCTTGTCTAACAACCTTTGATGCATCTTGGTTGGTGACAGTCTCCAGGCTGAATCTCTCCTGCAGCATGCTGTGTACCTCAGAAAATTTCATGCAAGCCCTGTAGAGTCCTTCTTTGGGTCCTTCTCGTAACTGGCGCTTCAGCCTAATGAGTGACAACGTTAATTGTAAGTGAGGCTATTTGCAAGCTATAAATACTGCAACAATATTAATAAAATTAATTATGAATTCTGCAGATATGCAAATATCTGCGTATTAATGAATAATACCTGCTACATTTAACAAAAATTATCATTGTACACACCATGTGCTTTTCTCGATGTCGGAATTTGGAGTAGCATGTTACATTGGATCCATGAGTGTGGTGTTGCAATTTGTCTTCGAACAGTTTGGTTGCCATAGGTAGTAAGATGCACGGCACGGTGGGCACATCGATCGACGTTAACTCTTGATAATTATGGTGAGGGACATCTCTTCACAGCAATAAAAATCTTCACATTAGATCTGCTTGCTCTACTGTACACGTTTGCTATTCATTATGATGCTGTTCTGCAGGGTACCTTCGTCATAGACACCTGTGTAACAAACAAAGAGTAAGTTGCCATGCGTGCTTCAACTTCAGTTGTCTCAGCTCCAGGTCACCGACGCTGCACTCTGGCAATAGCCCTTCACCTACCGAGTGCACGAGCTCGATCTTCGTAATATTGAACTTGATTTAAACGCGCTCATTTAAAATTTACGGTATATGGCCGCAAGCAAGCAAGCAAGCAAACATACACACGCATGTGCGCAATGCAGTCCCGCTAGTGTGGGGCTCGCTCAGGCTCGCCCCAATTATGAATGAATGCTATTTACCTTTAAACAGTTTGCCCACAAACAGGTCATTCTCCAGTTCACAACAAACAGTCATAGAATGGTAGTCCTTGATGACACAGTCCTGATAGCAGTACACAATCATGTAACCGAGCTGACGCCAGTCCACTTCTCCAGCATTCCAACCTTCAGGAGCATTTTCAGGAGCTTTGTACATCACACCCTCTTTATATCTCAATTCGGCATGCTGAGTGGTTACAGGCATAGCTCTGTCAAGGTCGATCAACACAGCTTTTGTGGAGAGAGGGAGGGAGGGAGAGTCAACATCAAATCATTACATAGATCAACTAACTCGTAGTTATCTAACCTTTGCCTGTTCTTGTGAAACAAACATTCTCAAGCCGGATGTCCAGATGTGCCATTTCAAGTTTACTATGCATTGCTTGGATCGCTTTAGCAACACCTTGTACCAACGTTGGAAGGCATTCTCTTGCCTCCCTCCTTGACTTTGGAGGGACTAAAATGGGGAACACATACCACATTAAATATCGTTCCTTATTGTAAATGTGGAGTTGTTTTGGTAGCTGGTATTCTTCCTGTGCAGTTCCAAGGAAATAAAATTTAAGCATTCGCTTATCCTCCACCTCGTCAATAATGTACTTGTAGATGAACTCTCCATTGCACACAATAGTTGACAATTTGGACTCCACCTGGAAAGCATTATGCCCAATGCGAAGCAGACCCTCTTCACCGAGTGGAAGACCAAAACGACATATTAATGGCACGACAAAGCCTGTAAGCTTCCTTATTTGTGAGTTTAAGGAGGATTTGATCGCATCCAACACTTCACCCACTTCTAAGCATGAATAAGTGAACCAGAACTTTAGTGCGGCTTCATCCCAAATGACTTCCACTTGAGATACACATGTTTTCTCGCAAGATTTTGGAAGACAGAAACCAGTCCACCTCGTTATAGATGGGTCACCATTTCTCAACCATCTCAGCTGCTCCACAAGAACCAATGCCAATTTCGTCAGTGTCCGTTCATACGGACTGGAGTGCACCTCAATCACCAGCACAGGAATCTTCTTCCAGTATACCACCACATCTGGAAGTATACGTTGTGAAGAAAAAATGGACTTAAGGTCTTTGAACACTTTGACAGCTTGGTTGCAAACCACCTCTACGTCACTAACTTGGAAATCCTGAAGAAGTATCGCTTCAATGGACTCCTTAATGACGGCATAGTCACGATAATGTTGTAGGCCATCCAGTGGTTGTACATCCACATGAGTGTCTGGGCATAAAAATTCAAGGGAATACTTGTTTGCGAAAGTACACCACTCGCTTTCCGGTTTCAGTGCTACAATCATGCTTAGTAATTCAGCATGGCTGCTGCTAGCAAGAGAGGTCGAGATAAACCTTCGTGATTGTGCGTAAACTTCTCGTGGTGTTTGCAGTCGCTTCTTCAGTTCTGCCACTGGACCTATACCTCTCGTGGCCATGGCGAGGCGAGTTAGAACTTGTATTGGACTCACATGACAATGCGTTACTTCTACGCGTGTGACTTCATGTTAAAGAACTCGATACACTGTGCTATCTCTGCAAAGATGTTTCCTCTGGAGCTAAGTGGTTCGAGGAGATTCAGTACGGTTGAACCACCATGTCAAGCTCCACTACTTGTCTCGTTACCTGTGTTCTGCTATCGTTCGAAAAGGTTTGGAAGGTCTGAACTGATGCAAAAATACCTTCTGATCTTTGTTCCCTCTGGTGATCTGTGGTCCTCGGTTATAACCTTGGATACCTTTTGATAACTTTGGATAATCTTGGATACCTTTGTTATGGTTAGAACACGAGACGGAGCCTCGGTACACTATTGCATCATTCTCACCCCTCCCCCTCGGGTTTCTAAACCTCGTAGAGACTCGGTCTCGTGTTCTAACCATAACTTAGATACCTGAGGGCAACTCTTCCATATTGTCATAGTGCCTTTGTATCCATGGTGCCACTGCTGGTAGACTATGCCAGTACCAAATACACACAGGTTTCGACTGTCAATGCTCAAAGCATCTTGCCTCACACTGGAAATAAATGAATTTAGATGTCATGAGGATAATTTGTCATGAGTTTGGGATGGTTTAACCCTACCGAACCTCCTCAAACCACTCAAGGGTCATAGGATAATTTCTCATGTGTTCTGGGTGCCACTCATGTGTTCTACTCGCATTCTACTGATGATTCTATTCCCATTCTACGGATTATTCTACTGATGATTCTACTCCCATTCTACGGATGATTCTTCCATTCTATTCTACTGGTGATTCTACCTGGTGATTCTACCGGCATGCTCAAACCTGCCATGCACTGCATGCTGAGGCATGCTGTGGCAGGTTTGAACATGCCTGAAGTAGAACAACCACAAATCTCTAATATCACTTAGTCAACTGCACTCCAAGTACCTAAATTGGATTTGTGGTTGTTCTATTTCAGGCATGCTCAAACCTGCCTGGTGATTCTACTCCCTTTCAACTGATTGTACATCTATTCTACTGATGATTCTATCCCCATTCTACTGACGTATTCTACTGTTCATTCTACTCTAATTCTACTGATCATTCTGCTCCCACTCTACTGAGTATTCTACTACCCTTCTACTGGAGATTCTACTCCCATTCTTCTGATGATTGTACTCCCATTCTACTCGCATTTCGATCTATCCTGGCACAAATACAGCTAATACTCACAACTGTCGCTGTTGTGTATGCTCTGATGAAGACTGCAGATACGCACGTGACGGTCACGTACGACACACCTTTGGCACGTGCGTATCTATGCGTATCTAATCTGCGTCCCCAAAATTTCGACTGGGCTGAAAGTGTGGCAAGTCGTGTAGAAAGAGACACACAATTTCATACCTTCTCCAAAGTTTGGCGTCATAGACTGATTGTACTCATGATGAGTGACGACGTCAATCTACAGTGTGTTGAAAGGAGTCTTCATTTCGCTCTTCAAAGAGTCAACGAAAATATTTCCTTTGTTTTACACAAAGTGAGGAGTGGTTTTTGTCCACACACCTCTTTTTCACGATGTGAATTTGATCTTGCTGTTCATGATATTGAAATGGAGACTGCTGCTACACTCCATTTTGACACATTATTTAAAGTTAAGGACCCAGAATTCGATCCAGCTTTAGAATTCATCCATCACTGTAGACGTAAGTTGTGGCCACCTTACAATTTGGAGAAACAACGAACAAATTGACCTTTTTTTTTTTAACCCCAATCTTGTCCCAACTTGGCACATACTCACACCAGAAAAATCTCTCACTCAACACGGTGGACAAACAATGAGCAGTGGGTGGGTAGGAGCATGCTGACTAATAGTTTGCCATGCTGACGGAAAGTTTTGCTTACTGCAAGCAATTGATACTTGCACTAAGCTACATAGATGCACCAAGGCTCAATGCTTTCAGTATGGACGAATTGGGAGAAAGGTTTGCCAAGGGACTGTGGTCTTGAAAGCCTGATTCTCCTCTGAACCATCCAGGTTATAGTAGTCTGAATCCCACACAACCAGTCTCTCAGGCCAAGGACTGAGTTGTCTGTTAACAGTTGAATATTCACTTGTGAATAATCATCAATCCTTGAATGCATCAAACTTCATCAATGTTTCGGTCTCGAGGGACCTTCTTCAGGCAAGTACAAATCTCGAACACACAATAAGAATAGCAATGCACAAATTGACAAGTGCTACTGTTTTTAGACAAGAAATAAGAGTGTCCTGATACAGTTGTACAACAACTTTTGGCATACGCACGCTAAACGCCAAAAAATTGGGTCAGCTATTCATCTAGGTTCATCCCGTCTGGTGCCAGAGCTCTTAGTGTAAAAATCAAAAGCTTTCTCTTTCTCTTTTCCACTGCATGTTGTTATCGTGTATTTTCTCGATTCCTCTCACCTCCAAGTTCTCTATGGAGTGGTCTGGTTGACAGAAGTGCTGCAACCGGTTTCTCGGTTTTCTTCGTTCTGGCGTCTGAGGGGTGTCCGTTCATCCGTACATGTAGGGCATTGTCAGTTTCTCCGACGTATTGTAGTCCACACCTCTTGCATGAGATCAGATACACTAGATTTCTAGTCTTGCAAGTTAAGTTAGCCCCAATGTTGTACTAGCTTCCGGTGGTTTTGCTCCTGAATTTGCTGCATGTCAACAGCATTTGCATCATTTGTTGTCGCAGTTGGTGTTTGTAGTGTTTGTGGCGGAGGCTGTTGGGTTCAGTTTTGCTCGGATGAGCAAGTCTCTGACATTCTTTGGTCGTCTGAAGGCTACTATTGGTGGGTCGGGGATGGCTGCCTTCAATCTGTTGGAAGTGTGAAGGATTGAGAGGTGTTTCTTTGCAATCCTTGATAGTTAGTGAGTCCGGAATGGTATGTGACTACCAGTGGTGTTCTTCTGGTTGCTTGTCTTCTTGTGTGGGGCTGCAAGGCCTCCATGTGAGGCATTATTGATGCCTTCTGGATCTATCGTTGTTGCCCGATAGCCTCGAGCCAATAGATGTCCTCTCAGTTCTTGACGTCTTCCCCCTTTGAGCAGATTCTTCGGAGTCTAAGGACCTGGCTACAGAAGATAGAGGTGGTGCAGTGTTTTGGATGACAGCTGTCTGGGAATAGGTATTGATGTGTATCTGTGGGCTTGGTGTACAAGTATCTTCCAGTATCACTGTTGTGTCTAGGAAGGATACCTGTTGTGTTGAGGTTTCTGCAGTGAATTTGATAGAGGGGTGAAAAGAGTTGATTTGGTCCAGAAAGGTATTCAGTGCTTCCCTTCCATGTTCCCAGATGGCAAAGATGTCATCAATGTACCTCCACCATGTGTGTGGTCTAGCCGATGTCCAGGCTAGTAGGTCTTCTTCTAACTTTGCCATAAACAAGCTGGCATATGATGGTACCACCCTGGTGACTGTGGTCCCCATGGCTGTTCATTGGATCTGAAGGTAATGCTCATCGTTGAACCAGAGATAATTTTGGAATAGGATCTGCTCTTGGCTCTGGCAAATTGTGTGATCTGATGGCAGTTAGGTAAGTTGGTAAAATTCTGTACACTAAGCCAGAAATTGGTATTACAATAATGACAGAAACAGCAGTGGTTGATTACTAATATTGTACAAGGCAGTAAAACTTAAGTACCAGTAACTTGATGATACTAGCTACCACCACAGCTTTGTTGTCACCCTGACAACACACCACTTGTCCTTCCCAAGCTTTTCCCCACCATGGCTGCTGCATGGCAATTCCTGCAATGTTGACCTCATCCATACATGCTGCATGGCAATTCCTGCAATGTTGACCTCATCCATACATGCTGCATCACTCAAAGGAAGCTGGGACCAGCGTGAATTTCAAAAGCCTCCACAGCCCCACCTTTCAGATGCATTCGAGGTCAAGATGACCGCTGTGAGAAATTTATGCCACCATGCCAGATCTGACCTGGCTCCCTTGTTGAGGCTCAGACAGTGATGAGATTGGAATGTCAAACAGTTGCTACAGAAGTGTTCTTCCTGGCCTGACAACTGTAGCTGCATGCCGAAGCTCAACCACCAGTGACAGTAAGTCACATTTGGTACAGTGCTTCTTCTGAAGCCACTCCTTGACCCAATCTTTCAACCTCATCACGTTGTCAATCTGATCAAGTCAATGACTATCCCCAGAAACAGTAGGCATGTTGTTGGCCCATCCACCTTCTCCTTTGCTATTGAAACCCCCAGATGTTTACAAATGTCCAGGAGTATTTGTAGGTTGAGTTGACATTCGTTTGAACCTGCGCCATGACTACTCTGCTCCATGCTCCTTCACATTCCATTCAGGTACTGCATTAATAATTTTTTGTGCAGTTTGTAGGCCAAAGGGCATTTTTGATAGGCACTTTTTACATGTATGTCCATCTTTGCTATCTGGCCCCCTGGGTCTAACTAAAGTAGTTTCCCTACCACCTCCTCCATATGCATGTCTGAAGTGAACATAACTCACAATAAATCCTGTCATTGACACTCCTGCCCTCTGGATGAGACAAATCTGTACTCAATCTTCATTCTCCTGGCTGGCTTGGCTTGGGGCTGACTGCTCAAAGGGACCCAAGAGCACTCCCTACATACATCTGTAGTAATCTCTGACCACCAGTGGTTTCCTTCACTGCCTTCATATTCCTTCTAGCAGACACTAACGCACAGTGCCCTCTCTCATAGCCAACTTGGAATCCCTCCTGGATGCTGCTCAGAAAGTAACCTACATACTCGCTATGAGGATGGAGGGCCAGCATGTATCCCCACCGTGCCAGTTTAATGGGTGTGCATATTCCTGCCAATCTCCCTTAAACTGTCCTCTTTCTAATTTGGATTATACTGGTCCACCCTGGTTACCTCCTTTGTGTAGAGTATTGCTCTGTATGTAACAAGTAATTAACTGTAAAACTTCCAAGCCCCAGTATACTGAAACATGATGTACTAAGTGACTCAGATGCTACGTATGACATCTGTGTATCAGAGTCTTGATTATGCCTTGTTTGGTGGAGTGGCGGTGATACGACCTGTAGTGGAGGTACCTGTCAGTGTGTATTTGTTTTCTGAACACTTTAGCTCTCAGAGTCTGTGTTGTTCTATCTCTGATTGTTTGCACATGGAGAAGTGGAAGGTTGTCATTCGTCTCAAGTCTCCATTGTGACATTTGGACTTTCAGTGTTTCAATTTGAAAATTTCTCAAGGGGGACATAAACAGAGTTTGTTGAGAGTGGAAGGTTGTCATTTGTCTCGTTCAGTCTCCATTGTAAACATTATGGCCTTTGACTGTTTAAATAAGTTAGGAACTTGTCTAGTCCCATAGTCCCCGTGGACACATATAAGTCATCAACATATCATATAGCCACAACGTGGGCTTGTACATATGTTGCAGACTGAATGGCATACTGCTGAAAGGACACGGTGTATATGTTGGCTACTATGGTAGATAGTGAAGATCCCATGGCAGCTCTGTCTTGTTTGTGCATAGAACTTTTTGCATCACTGGAAGTATGTTGTTGTTAAGCAAAACTCAACTAGTTTCAGTATGTTGTCTGTGCTGAATGAGGTTCACATGTCAAGTTCAGTATCCTGTGTTGTTTGATGATGATCACCTTCTCTTCAACTGGAACATTCATGAACAGTGATTGGATATCAAAGCTGTCTGTCAGTGTGGTTTCTGTCCACTAATCATCTCTGCAAAGAGACTGGAGTTCTTTACAAAGGATGAAGAGTTGCCTGCTAGTGGTGACACTATCTTAGCCAAATATATGGCCATGTCGTAGGGAGGAGAGCCAAGTGTACTAATGATTGGTGGTAGAGGAACATCTGATTTGTGCATTTTGGGGTGTCATGTATATGTGGATGAGTGTGATGGGTTTAAATGTCTGTATGTGTTGTCTTCAATATCACCCTGTTGTTTGATCTCTCGGAGGATTGTCTTTCAACATTGACTGATGACGACTTTTTTTATTATTCGGTAGATTGTGAAAAGTCATCATCACTGTTAAACATGACTCAAATAGTTTACCCTTTAACACTATTCATTTCAGACTACTTTTAGCCTTCAACGCACCATATTTTCATTTCTGTCAGAGCCCTGACACCAAAACTGAACCAAAGTGCACTTGCAGCTGCAATGAACAGACTCATGACCCTAACCACACCCACTCATTAATAAACATGCACTAGTCAGCATTCTTGGCCAGCAAACACCCGTTCTGAGCCCAAATTGCTAGAAATGAAGCCCCTACAAGGTGAGAGTAGCGTTTCCTAAGCACATTTGTGCAACCAAGGACCACCCAGTGACAACCAAGGCATACTACAGCCAGTCACAACAGCCACCATGTGCATGTCACCCTGCGGTGACCCCACCCACCTCTCCCTGTCCCACCCTTTCTGCTCATGCAGAACCCGCACGCAAGTGCGCTGAGACCTTCTTTTCTGCGCTGCGCAGTATGATGTCAACAAAAGTTGAAATTAGGAATTAAAGGGTCATAGCAGTGGTAGGTGTTGACCCAATGCAATGAAATTAGCCGATGTTTGCCTAAGATGAGCAAGTTTGACCAGAATTGAATGTTTTTCCAGAGTTTCTATGTCTTTCATGGGGGTATTGTACAACGACTTTTGCTGAGCTTTCTATCGACCACCACCACACATTAAACTTCATCACACATTCAATAAGGCATTACCACATAGTTCCCCAACTTGTCCTATTCCACCTGTGCCTTGGTCATCTCCTTTGTTGGAGAATGATATTGAGCCCTCCTTATATTCCTGTGTCTAGATAGCCGTCGGGGGGGAATGTGAAAACTGGCACACATGCAACAGGTTCCCCATAAGATCAAAGATGTTATTTCATAGCCATAAAATCTAAAAATCTGAGCATTCAAGGTCTCTGCAGTGCTGCATGTTTGGCCTTTGATGGTTCTGCGAGCCTGAGTTATGATCAAAAATGTTGACACTTCAGTGATCACACAAACTTCATCCTGACTTGCAGCTCTGGAGCTTTGTACATTGCAAGCTAGATTTATTAGCTACAACTTTTTGGTAACAGACTACAGAGACCAATACAGCACAGCCACACTGAGCTACTGGCTTGCTGCACTACAGCACATCCCATGCCTCCATAGTGCTTTTAATGGCAACGGTGCTTCTTAACAACACCGACTGACCAACGTCTCTCGATAGGCTTTGTGCGGTGTTCTTAGCTCTTACACAACTCAAATACAGATACACAATAGTACCATGGTCATCTTCTGCCCAGCAAGTTGGCTGCCTTTTTGCCTCTACATGGCTTCAATTAGCACCCGTTGTAGGTCTTAGACATACAGTGTTCATGCAATAGCAATGGCTGTGCTTATTGTTAGAAGCTGGATTGTGCACCTAACTCCAATTCCCTGTTCCCTCTTCCACTTTTGCCCTAATCTAGCCAGGCTTCCACACTAGAGGGACTAATTGATCCTCGGACACTTAAGAAACGTTGCGCTCTTGTTGCATGCCCAGAGGTCCAGCAGACATAAGAATTGTAGGATAGGTGGGCTAATGTTTGATAATCAACATATATGAAATTCAACTCCAAACAGTCTTCTACCCGGTATTTAGCGAATGAAATATTTCAAGCACCTATCCTCTGAAAAAAAATTCTACTAGCGGACAAGTCTGATAATCATGTATTTTATCGTGTCACTAGCCAAATTTGGCAATTGCTGCAGCATGGTATGGGCTTGTAGGCAAGGCCAGTGGAAGGGCAAGAACTTTGGTATTAATTTTCCTTTTCGGAGGAGGCAGCAAAAACGTTATGTGTTGTTTTACAATATATTTCTGTCCCTGTGTACTACAAAAGTTTTGGGTATCAAAAACTATCCCAGTATGTCCTGTTGCTCTGATGATCTGGCACAGTTGCTACCGTGCTTAGACCTTTGAAGTCTTTGGTCCAAAACTATATCAGTCCGAGAATAAATTTTTGCCTCCATGTGTAGCTAGCTTAATGACTTCTTTATGGCAGGACAAGCTGATTAAAATTGTCCACCTGCATTCAAGCCACCTGCTTTCAAGTCGCCGTTTTCTTTCCACTTGGGGTGCGGTTAGGCTCAATAATAAACAAATTAATTTTGGCTGGATGACACATATTGCGATAGTAACCTACCCACCACATATACAATGTACTCTGTGCCCGTTCAAACCTGCCCAGATGGTAGCCTCATTGCCAGGCCCCTCCCAGATTTTATCTCGCAACTGTGGAAAAAAACTGATTTTTCGCCACAGCTGTGAGATAAAATCTGGGAGTGGCCTGGGAATGAGGCTACCCAGATGGTATGAAGTCCAAATGAGCATTAAAATCCAATGCATTCACATCTGTAGTTGTGAAGTTTTTGGTACAAGTCATGCACACTATGTACATGTTTGAATGTGTATCAGAAATTAGTATGATAAAATGACTGTTATCATAACACAATCAGGACACATTTGTTGCCTTTGAAACTATACTGTCCACCTGTAACATTATAGACGGCGACAAAGTTGTGGTATTTCTGGTATAGCTTTGTGCATGCATATGCTTAATGTTACACTGTACACTCTGTTGGTACATGTATGTGATCTGCTAAAGCATCTTGCACCGTATTGTTTTCTGCAGCACCTACAATGCCAGTGCCGCCTATTCCAAGATATATGGCCGAATTTACCAATCAACCTCCTCCCTCATATGATGACTTGTTTGATAAACAAACTTAACGCTATTGTATTATTAATTCACAGTTGTGCATGTCTTGCAATTGTATACATGTATGTTGTCAAACTGGCCTATACAATCTGCAACATTATGAGCCCAAAGTATTTTCTCTACGTATGAGCCTCAATTGTGTTATCTGTTACTGTAGCAACCCACTGCTATATATATATTGTTGTAAAAAATGTTAAACAGACACTACAGCTACATGTTGTCTGTTGCTGAGCAATCAAAACTTGGAGTCTCAGTATAAAATGTGCATGTGTGGTGTCCCTAATGATAATAGTGCACTGTCTTTGCTTATAGTATGGGAAGATAATTGGATGAAAGTTAGCTGTGCTGTCTGGGCTGGTTGGTCTGAGTTGCATGATAGAGCATCCCACACATGCACTTTTCCTACCCCAGCGCAAAACTAGCAGGGGTGCGACTATGGAGTTGCACTTGCAGTCTTGTATCCAGACACAGATTTGGCTGTCTTCCAACTCCTGATAACATAAGAAATTGATGAAACAAACAGCTTGCATTTACAATTGTTGCACAGCATCTATACCTGTTTGGGTGAGCTTTCAATAGTTTTGGAAATGGCAGACTGACTGATGGACATAACCAATTTGCCTGCTACATATAATAATGTGCATGTGTGCATGCACTGGGTAATCAATGTACAAGCAAGGATAACATAGGCATTGTAGGCCTAATGACTGCATGCTTAGCCTCTCTTTGTAATCACTACCTGTGGATCTGTGCATGTATACTCAT
The DNA here is from genome assembly GCA_949130485.1 of Agelas oroides. Classification (NCBI taxonomy): domain Eukaryota; kingdom Metazoa; phylum Porifera; class Demospongiae; order Agelasida; family Agelasidae; genus Agelas; species Agelas oroides. Next base: position 4,149,536 of record OX422196.1, on the reverse strand, counting down.
CACAAAATTAATATTAGTGATGGGCCCTACACAGCTGGCAATCATAACAGCCACATTTCAGCAAGCAATGAATTGCCTTTGTTGATTCTTCATGCAGGCTAGACTTCAGAGTACCTTACCAGTTCAAGTCGTGCAGTTCATCTCTGATGCATTTAGATTTAAAGATGCCTACAGAGTTACTAATGAGCACTGGACATTTGCCTAGGTATAAGTTGAAGTGACTGGAGTGTTTTTGCGGTAACAGTGACATCCTTTGACTTGGGCACAGCAATGACAACAGGCCTGTAGTCACACTCCCTCCGATACTCAACTAAGAACTTTCCAGTCTTGTCTGCCAGGCTCTGGTGGGTCTCCTGTGAGGACACAATGAAGTTTTGTAATGGTATATAGTCTGAAAAGAGAATGCATAAAACATTTACCTGGGAGGTGAGCCCTTTAAATGTGGCTCTGACAATATTGAGTGGGTTGGTTGAACCAATGATCTTAGCCCTCATATTCTTCAAGCCAGCAAGTTCACAGATTGCTGAGATGGCCCTCTGGCAACGCAACCCACTACCTGAATTTCAAGACGTCAGAGAAGGCTGGTCATCATGTACTGTATTCATCAAGCAAACCTTCCATATTTGCCCCTCACTTAGTATACAGAGCAAACATGGTAATAATACATTTAGGTAGTCAATATGTATTACTCCATAGTACACAGAGTCATAGCTATTTAGATAGCTACATAAGCATGGCTAACAACAGCCTTGTTGCATTTACTACCCTGGTGACAGTCTTTGTTACTGCATGCATTTCAATACAAATGACTTTCTAAACCAACATACACATCTTATTACCTGATACTCTCCGTTCCATCAATATCTTTGTTCGGCAGTATTTGACATCTATATTATGGTAAACTGCATGTGAGAGAATTGTTTTAATGTTTAAAATTCAAGCCAGGGGGGTCCACACTATTACTGATCAACACAGATCACAAATGAATACACCATATATCCGGAAATATTGGCGGTCTTTAAATTTGGCGGTTTGGCCCCAAACCAAGCATAAAAAATATTGGCGGAATTTACAGTGCATTACATCATCATAAACATTGCGCGTGCGTTTATCAGGGAGTGTTGCCATCCTCCTGCTCGAGGTACTTGAACAAAGCTGTGAGTTTGCAGATTTACAAGAAATGTAACTGGCAGCGTGCTAGCGCCGAGCTAGCTACATGTGCAGCTCGCATAGAGGGGTGCTGGGCGGGACCAAGAGTGCTACTCCAAAAACTTCTAATGAACGTGTGCAGGCACAAAATGAGAAATAAAAATTCAGTTGCTAGTGCATGCATTACATCATTACGCATTGTGGCCAAAAATAATATTGTTGGATTTTAATTTGACGGTTTCAACCCCAACCACCAAACCGCCAAATTTAATTCCCCGTCAAATTTTCGGCTATACGGTAACTTCTCGAGGCAGAGGAGGTTGGAAGCTGATAATTAGTGGTACGCGCGAGGTAGCAATTATTGCTACGTGAATGACGTAATCATACGGGCTGCCATAGAGGCCCATAGTGAAAGGTGAAATCGATTTACACAAACAGCTCTCGTTTGTTTGGGATGAAACTTGCTCAGTGGATACTGCCAGGTGAGCTCTAGATCGACAGCTATGGCATTTTATGGCGCGCAAAATCTTCCACGGGGATTCCCAAGGAAACACTCAAATACTTCGCGTATCAGGAAGAGCTATAGCGGTCGATCTAGAGCTCACCTGGCAGCATCTACTGAGTGAGTTTCTTCCCAAACAAACGAGAGCTGTTTGTGTAAATCGATTTCACCTTTCACTATGGGCGTCAATGGCAGCTCGTATGATTACGTCATTCACGTAGCACTAATTGCTACCTTCGCGTGATTGTGCGCGTCGCTAATTACTAGCTTCCAACCTCCTCTGTTCTCGAGGTTATTAACACATATCCAGTGTTGCCTAAATATGTCCATATCCTAAGTTTTCTCATGCTTTCTATCGGATCTTCCTGGGATACAGTATCACAACTGGAATACAGATGGGACATCCTCAAACAAAAATTATTTGAAAGCTTCTGTGGGATCCTCCATCTGTGGAGTATGTGATGACGTACTTGGAATCTTACTGATGTAAAGTTGTATTATGGGGAAGAACTTCCCAGAAGAATCCCATGGACATGATGGAATCCTCTGGACAAGATTGCTCCAGGATGTCAAAGAAGACTAATACATTCTCATTTATACGTAGCTGCTACATTGTGAGTTGTAGATGGACAGCACTAAATATGTGTCTTTCAAAAGAGCCATTGGAAATTCTGCACAATGAAATATGTTCTCACTGTCTAGACTATGTCAGTATCCACTGAGTGACTTTCATGTGAAATGAATGAGAGTTTGGTGACCTAAAACAGTTTTCTCATCATGAAAATAGTTGCATGTGACCATATTACTCTAACTCCCAGCTCTTTGGCCTCTAGTGCTAATTCCCTAGCTAGCATGTTTCTTGCCATTGCATCTATGCTAAATTGTACAGATTCAGCTTGTCTAAGGGCCACTTACACAGGGACACCATAAACACTACACCCAGGAACCCAAGAACCAAGAGCTTTGGTGGCTGTCACTGTTGTGACAAAAATACAAGCAACAGAGCCAATGCTACAAGCCCAAAATCATGGCCATGTTGTCATGTAACACATTGCTATACACACACACAAAATTATAGCAGATGGTGCTGTTTCACACTATTTCTGTATAGGGTCAAAATCATGCCCATATCAATGAACGCACTTCGAGGACAGTTTCTCAAAGCCAGACTCTCTCCTGTTTATGTGTGCAAGTCTGGTTTCATGAGACTATTTGTGGTAAAGGTGACTACTCCGAGGATGAAATAAAATAGCGTAAAGTAGCAATGTCTGCTGTGAACAAACGATATACAAAGCTGTGAGTTCAGGCTTATAGTATTGGCACAGATTGCTTGTAGTTGTATTTCTGTCAACAGCTGGACAGACCTCAGAATTATGGTATCTTAGGCCTCCCATTCCCAGGCCCCTGATCCTCCAACTCCCTAGCGCTAGACAAACTCCTGAAGCCGGGCCAAGCACTTGCAGGAGCACTGACCATGCCCCCCACTGTGGTGTGGGCACCCAAAGTCTCACCTGTTAGGCCATCCAGTGGTCTTGTCCTTCCCCACCCTAAGCCCGGTTCCCAATTTACTATTTTACTTGGGGCTGGGTTGGGTACCAAGTGGAGAAAGATTTTTATTTTCTCCAGTGGCAACTGGTGGGACTTGAACCTGTGATCTTTCGATTGACAGTAAGTGCTTTAACCACTTGGCCACACAGTCACTCATGTACACGCACACGCGTGCACGCACACACACACACGCGCACACACACACACACACACACACACACACACACACACACACACACGCACACACACATGCACACACACACACGCACACGCACATGCACACGCACACACACACGCACACGCACACACACGCACACGCACAGCACACACAGACACAGACACACACACACACACAGACACACACACACACACACACACACACCCTTATATACTCCATTGCCAGCATAAGAGACTAAGTACATAATTACTAGGCGAATGCTGTGCATTGTGGGGTGAGCGTGAGCGAGTTGTATCGTGTATTTATAGGCGACATGGTAGTTACGTATGTACTGCATGTTTGCAATGTATATACCGGTATGCACAATGCACAATAGGATATTTATGCATCGGCAGTCTGGGTAGAGCGCCTAGCCCTATCTCACTCCGCTTCGTTAATCTTTCCTGCCTTTGCCTAGCTGTTTCTTACGCATATCGTGCTATCTCTCTCGTTCTTGTGTGCGCAGTAGCATGTTTTCCTTGTCTTGCAATGGTTTCAGAGCTGTTCTGGAAGTATTCAGAATTTACACATTCACTACAAGCAGCAAAACAACTATAAAACTTGACTATAAAAGCGTGTGCACGTGTTCCCAATTAGATCACGCGCATAGTGTCCATACGCGGCGCGCGTATGCGTGCAGTGGACGTACGACGTACGATACATATATATAAAGACTTAAAAAACATTAAAAATGTAAAAAGATGTAGGGATGGCATGCCAAAAAGTATGCGAACAAGGTAGGGATAATGCATGAAAGCAAAGGTCAACATATTGGCAAAGCCCCATCCCTACATCTTTTTCACACTGCAGTTAGACAGTGCATGGGGGTCTTCCTAAAACGTACCACAAGTACATCCCAACCTTTCATGACTGTAGCCTCATTCTCAGGCCACTTCCTAGCTCCTCCCACATGGACTGGGAACAAGGCTACAAATTCACCAACCTTTCTGCTGTAGCCTCGTTCTCAGGCCACTTCCTAGCTTCTCCCACATGGCCTAGCCGTCGTACATGTAGGTACCTATCAGATAGCTACTAAGTAGCTTTACTGCCATCATACTACTTGTAGTGACAGTGGCACCCTTTCTGATACAACCTAGACACTGAGCTTGAGTGGGCTGTAGACTAGTCATAGTAACTGTAGTATCGCCGCTCACATCAGATAGTTCTCAAATCGAAGCTCTCATTCAAAAGGAAATCAGCCCATTTATACAAGCTCAAAATCAAATGCAGCTGCCAATGTATAATGAGATTATAATAGAGATCAGGGACAATTGTCTATGACATTGTTTGTCTGTCTAGCTACACAAGTCAATCCATTACATTCCTCCTTTCTTAAGTGAATACATATCTTGGAGCTCAATGAGAGGGTACAAACCGATCGGGTGGTCGCCGGGTCCTTGAGGGGTAACGGCGAACAGATTCGGGTGCATCATTGTCAGGGGTTGCCAAAGTCTCGGCTGACTGTGTGCCGTGCTCATCTGTTGTTTGTTCCTCTGCTGCGTTTGACGCAATGTCAGAGGAGGCAACTGGTGAAACAACTTTAGCTTCTTCTGGTTCTATCACCTCTGTAAACTCAGATGAGGTGACTTGTTCATGGTCCAACTCCGAATAGGAATTTGTACGCTTGCGAATGTGATCGATGTGGCGTCTAAAGGTTCTGCCATCAGGTAATTGAACTGTATAGGATAAAGGCCCAGAACTGCTCACAATATGCCCTGGCAACCAAGGCTGGGCGGATGAGTCTTGACCAAAATTTCACATAAAAACAAGTTCCTCTAACTGGAAAGCACAAACTTGAGAATGCTGATCATGGGACTGTTTCTGATGCTCTTGCTCTCTCTCCACTCTGCCTTGCAAATCCGGCTTGAGGAGATCTAGGGGTGATCTCAATTTGCGCCCCATGAGTAGTTGAGCTGGTGCAGTATCCGTAGTGCTTTGTGGCGTGTTCCGATATGAGAACAGAAACCGGGCAATTTTGTCTTGCAATTTACCCGTTTGCATTTTTCTAATTCCCTTCTTGAAGATCTGCACCGCCCGTTCGGCTAGGCCATTTGAGGCTGGGTGATAAGGGTCGGTTGTCTTATGTTTGATTCCATCCGACAGAGAAACTCTTCAAATTCTCGGCTCACAAAACTGGGGCCGTTGTCAGTTACCAAGATTTCTGGTAATCCAAAAGTGGAGAATATAGTACGCATGTGCTGGATGGTGACAGTAGAAGTGATGGAGGTTACTGGATGGACTTCCAGCCATTTTGAGTGAGCATCAATTATGATGAGAAACATACGTCCCATGAATGGACCCGCAAAATCAGCATGTAATCTTGACCAGGGTCTGGTAGGCCATTTCCATGGCTGGAGTGGTGACAATGGAGGAGAGCACTGATTACTCTGGCACTCCAGACAGCATTGAACTCTTTCCTCAATATCTTTGTCCAGCCCTGGCCACCAGACCAGGGTTCGGGCAATCCTTTTCATCCGAGTTGATCCAGGATGAGCCTCATGCAGCTCCTGCAACACCTTTGATCGACCAACCTCCGGAACAATAACTCTCCCTCCCCACAAAAGACACCCTGATTGTGATGAAAGTTCCATCCGCTTTGACCAGTAAGGTCTCAGAGATTCATCTGTAGCTTGCAGTCAAGCAGGCCATCCATGCTGAGTAAACTGGAGTACTCGAGAGAGAATTGGGTCCCGTCGAGTCCACGTCTTGATGTGCTCTGCAGTGACTGGCATCTCATTCATCTGCTCTAACAGTAGAACAGTCTTGGCAGGGATGGGTGTACTTGAGATACTTTCAGGTAGAGGAAGTCGACTCAGGGCATCTGCATTTCTATGTTCTGCTGATTTCTTGTGAATCAAGGTGTAGCCGTACATAGACAGAGTAAGTGTCCATCGCTGAATTCGACCTGATGCCTGAGGTGCAACAGGCTTATTGGCACCAAAGAGACTCTGTAGTGGCTTGTGATCAGTAGCTAAAGTGAAAGTTCGACCATAGAGATACAAATGGAAGCGCTTTACCCCGAACACACAAGCCAGTCCCTCCTTCTCAATCTGAGAGTAATTCTTCTCTGCCGCTGAAAGAGTACGTGACGCATAAGCCACTGGTTTCTCAGAGCCATCAGGGTAGCGATGAGCCAACACAGCACCCAAGCCATAAGGTGAGGCATCACAAGCCAAGACCAATGGGAGTTGTGGATCATAGTGAGCTAGCACTCGTGGTGCTGCAAGAAGCTCCTTGGAAGCCTCAAAAACATTTTGCTCTTGGGATGTCCATTGCCAAGGTGTGGAGGCACATAATAGACGGTAGAGAGGAGCTATTGTGTGGGCAAGATTTGGCATGAATCTTCCATAGTAGCTTAGTAACCCGAGGTATGCTTTAAGTTCAGTGACACTTTTGGGCTCTGGCGCCTTTAGTACCGCTCGTACTTTCTCTTCCATGGGATGGATACCATCTTTGTCAATCTTGTGACCCAGGTAAGTCACAGAGGGTGCCATCAACAAACACTTGCTCCTTTTCAATTTGAGTCCAGATTCTTCTAGACGAACTAACACCCTCTCCAGTGTTTCCAGGTGTTCTTCATCCGATTTTCCTGTGATGAGAATGTCATCAATGTAAACCATCACAGCAGGAATATCTTGCAACAGTGTTTCCATGGTTCGTTGGAATATACCTGGAGCGGAAGAAACACCATATGGTAACCTGGTGAACTGAAATAGGCCTTTGTGAGTGTTGATTGCAACAAACTTTCTGGACTCTTCGTCCAATTCAATCTGCAGGTAAGCTTGTGAGAGGTCTAGTATACTCAATGTCTTACCTCCGGCCAATCGAGCAAACAGGTCTTCTGGCTTTGGTAGCGGGTAGCTATCCACTTTGGATACCTGGTTCACAGTCACTGAAAAATCACCACAGATTCTCACCGACTTCTTGTCACTCTTTAAAACAGGCACGATTGGAGCGGCCCATTCGGCAAACTGAACAGGTTTGAGTACCCCTGACTGTACTAGTCGTTCCAATTCTTGCTCTATCAAAGATCGCATTGAGTAGGGTACAGGACGTGGTCTAAAGAATCGCGGTCTTGCAGTGGGATCCACATAAATGGAAGCCTGGTATCCCTGCAGTAGGCCCAGTTCTTCTTGAAACACTTTGGAATGTCGCTGTAACACAGCTTCAGCTGGCTTAACATCCAGTCGACAGATTCTTGCCCAGTCAAGTTGGAGACTTTTGATCCAGTTCCTTCCAAGCAAACTAGGTCCATCAGCACCCACCACTGCCAATGACAGATTCACCGGTCTAGCGCTGGCTTGACTGACTTTGACATCCACAGTACCCAGAACTTGAAGTTGTGCACCGGAGTACATCGTCAAATTTGTCACTGAGTCCTCCAAAGTCCTGTTTGGCGACACTCGCTGGAAGGTTGACTCAGATATGAGAGATAGTGATGAGCCTGTGTCAATTTCCATCTGTAGTGGTACTCCATCCACGTGAAGAGTCACCAGATAAGGGCTCTGGCTGTCAATATGAGCATATAGACTAAACAGAGTGTACTCATTTTCCTCTGAAGCTTCCTCCAATTTCTGCACGTATTCATTCTCCTCTGCAGCTTCCTCCAATTTCTTCACGTCTCTCCTGGATCTATTTTGACTAAAGGCGTTTTGGCTAGAGGCCTTCTCCCCCTGAGATGCAGACCGACAAACTGCTTTGATATGGCCGATGCGACCACACTGATGACATTTGAATGACCGAAATCGGCATCTCATCGGAGCATGACTGTGCCGTCCACACCGGTAACAAGAATCGCTTCCCGGCCCGTCGTTCGAGTGCTGAAATTTTTGCAGCGTATGAACTGACTCATTGGTTCCAGTCTGCAATGTACGAGCGTTTCTTACTGCTGTCTCGTGACTCTGAGCCATCTCCAACGCCTTGTCGAATGTCAAGTTACGTTCTGACAACAGCTTCCGTTGAATTGCACTATCGTTGATGCCGCACACCAATCGATCTCTTAGCATGTCCTCTAGTGCTGTGCCAAAATTGCAAAATTCGGCGAGAGAGCGTAACTCCGACACGAAGGTAGATACTGACTCCTCTGGCTGACGAAACCGTGAATTAAAACGAAATCTCTGCACCGTCTCTGACGGTTTCGGACTGTAATGTTCTTTGAGAATGCCCACCAGTTCTGTGTAAGTTTTGTCCTTCGGTTTCGCTGGCGCCAACAGATTACGCAGCAACTTATAGGCGCTAGGGCCAATCACTGTCAATAGTATGGCTCTCTTCTTGTCAGCATCGGCGACTTCGCTCGCCTCAAAGAAGTGGTCTAATCGTTCCACGTACTGAGACCATTCTTCTTTCTCTCCATCAAATTCTTTGACTTGGCCGAACAGAGGAGCTGCCATCCCATCCTTGTCGCCACCGTAGTATCGCCGCTCACATCAGATAGTTCTCAAATCGAAGCTCTCATTCAAAAGGAAATCAGCCCATTTATACAAGCTCAAAATCAAATGCAGCTGCCAATTTATAATGAGATTATAATAGAAATCAGGGACAATTGTCTATGACATTGTTTGTCTGTCTAGCTACACAAGTCAATCCATTACATTTGTCTATGACATTGTTTGTCTGTCTAGCTACACAAGTCAATCCATTACAGTAATCAGTGTGTAAACTCAAGTACTCATGCTAACTGCATGGATGGGTACAGACAAGCACGCTGTCTAACTGCAGTGTGAAAAAGATGTAGGGATGGGGCTTTGCCAATATGTTGACCTTTGCTTTCATGCATTATCCCTACCTTGTTTGCATACTTTTTGGCATGCCATCCCTACATCTTTTTACATTTTTAATGTTTTTTAAGTTTTGTTTCTGTACTTTTTTGATGTTAATCTCAGTTACAGTTAAACCAAAGCCTAACAAGATTTCGTTCAAGTGTACCACAACACCAGAACTTGAAACGGCATTGACAGTTTAGTAGTAGTTCCAGGCATGTAATAATAATGTGCAGCTAGAACCTGATGAAGGGCCAACCACTCTCCCTACCAAACTTTGTGAAACCAATTTCATGATTCAGTTGTCATGACGACTGACCAGCTGCAGCACAGACAGAAAACTATCATACTGACAACTGACCATCCTAGCTTTACAGTTCACAAAAGCTGTGAGTAGGCTATTTTTAGTGTAGCTACAAGTAGGTAGCGCCTTACCTACGTGGTGTTCATAAGCCTTGCCCAATGCCGCGGGGGGAAAAGACCGTGCCAGCCATGCGTACTGTCCGCTGGCCATTTCGCCTGTGTACTAGTCTCGCTTCCAGACCAATGACCGTGGTCTTTGGTCTGGGAACAAGACTTCGTGTGCGCATGCGTACAAAATTATAAAATGGCGTCCCAAGCAACAGACAGCAGCCTCAGAGTGTTGTGAATGGCTTTTGTTGACCAGAGTGAATTTGAAGCTATGAAGACGCTGAGTGGTTGGGAAGCTGAGCGCTGTGATGAGCATCCGTTTCGTGTTAAAATCAAGGTGAGTACTTGAGCCGTTTTCGAGTTATCGTCGTTTGACAAGTGGTCTGAACAAAGAAAGAAGAAAGAAGACGAAAAATGGCACTTTTGCTACCGCACACTTTCGCGTTTAGCTGTCTTCCGCGTGGCTTTTGGGCAACTATATGAGTCTTGCTGATCATAAAGGCACTCAAAGAGGAAGCCTGGGCGCCTAAATAAGCTTTTAGCGCATTTGTGGTAAAGTTATACGGCTTTTGCTTAAGTATTGCATATATTGTGCGTCGGCGTCACCCCTACATAGAGAGTCTACTGACTCTCTGATATATATATATCAGAGAAATTCCGCCGTTCAACTCACTAGTGTGGGGCTCGCTCACGCTCGCCCCAACTATGTACATACTCATGAAATTTCCTGATATACAACATGAATGTCTTGACTTTTACTACACAAGAGTCACAACTTTTACTACACAAGTGTAGTTCACACTAAGAAATACCCTCTTCTTACTTGTGTGGCCTTCACATCGTGGGATGAGCTGCAGGTAGTTCACTGCCTTGTTCTTGGCCTACCAAGTATATGCAGAATGAAGTAAACATACCAATTCAATAACAATACATTCAGAAATGCCTGCTGTAACAGAAAGAGTCTATTTGGTTTCAGGTAACGGGTAGTCAGTAATGATGCTAGCTATTAATAGTGCAGCAGACAAATCAAGGAATTTAGAAATCAATGGCAACTGTTACAAATCCACAATGCACACACCAAAAAGTATGCTAAATCTCTTTAAGTGTTATGACTCAGTACCTATGGTGGACATGAGAAAAACTTTCAAGTTAGGGGCCAAGAGCTTGTTCTAGTTTAAAGTTGCAATTGTGCTGCTGGAGGGCAACCTAGTCAGTCTGAATTGGAAGGCAAGGATAACTCATGTTGAGCAAGCTCTCAGTTGGAGGTTTGGTCCATGTAGCTGGCTGCATCGAAGAGACCTATACTTATAGCTGTAATAATTACAGAGCAATAAACTCATACAGGTCCTCTGCACAATCAGAATTCAAAGTGAGTTGTAATGGTACAATACTGTTAGTAAGAATTAGATAGTACATAGATGATGTTTACAAGGTATTACAAACACACGAAGCTGTGCATGCATCCATGACTGCCACTTTGTTGACATGAACAAGCAATAACTTAGTGAAAGCTGATGATATTATGGAGATTGAACTCAATTTTCAATCAAACGGTCAACTTGTACGACTAACGATGTCATTGAGATGCAAAACACTGCGTATCATGCAGTAGTAGGTAATTTGTTCAAACTCAGTGAAGTTTGTGGTAAGGTTTGTTGACCTGTTCTAGCTACTGTTGGGTCAATGAAAATTGTTGAGTTAATCGTAATTGCTAAATTTCTTGCATGGCGTGTAAATTAAAAAAAAAAACTGATGATCTTTGATAAATATAATTATCATGTCTCAGTGGTACCAGGTCTTGTTCTGTATTCAGCACTCTCCAGAACCTACCTTTCTAATAGCTGCCTTGGTCTCCTCTCCTTTACCCACCGCAAACCCTGCAAGCACATCAGAAAGTGGTATGAACATTTAAACTATGCTGTCTTAGCTTTTCACCACTCTCCACTTCACAGCCTTTTCTTTATTCCACAAAAAATTTAGACCAATGGAAGAAGCAAAATTTGGTGACAAACAGTAACATATAATATCCTGAAAAGATGCTAATGAGTGATAATTTTTTTGGCTCCTCAAAGAAGTGAATGAACGTATTTCTTGGAGGGTGGGATTTCAAAAAAGGTGTATGCAGCTTTTGGATGAAGACTCAACATGTCAAGGATCCACACAATTAAATAACCTTATTCATAATTAAATAATGTCAATATTAGCTGTACAAATTGATTAAATGTTCCAAGCCTTCTGTCTTGCACATGCTTTTCTTCTAATCACTTCCTACAAACCTCTATTCATTCATGCAACCCCTGTAGACTATGGAAACCAATCGACAACTTTGCCTCAGGTAGCTGCCATAGTACACAACAGCTACGTAGTAGCCAGTAGTCTTAGCTTCTATCTACATGCATATATCTGTTTGCTAAGTGAGCCGCAAGTTACTGAGGCACTACAAGTTGCACAACAAGTTGATCTCAACCAGCTAGGCAACTTCAGCATTGTCAAAAATACCCCAAACCCATGTAAACCTAGGAGGCTAGAAGCTCACTTCTAAAACATTGAAAGGTGATGTGTTAGCAACTAACTTTGTAACTATGATCACGTGATCAATGAGTTGCACAAGATGTCACTTGTGTTGGATCTCCTCTGCTTGGCAAGATCACTCTTATTATTTTCCTGAACATTAATGTTCATTCTATTGTTAGGGCTGACATGCTCTTGCAGCATACTGTTTACTAACCTGCTGCCCCATTTCGATTTCCTACTACAACAAGGGCACTAACAGTTCTCCTCTTCCCACCGGAAGTCTGGTTTGCAACACGTTTCAGCTGTAATAAGGATAAACAAGGCTAAAAGTATGTGAAAGTGAACAACAATCAAAAACAGTAGTCCCTGTGTGGCAAAAATGGGAACCAAATCCATACCTAAAGACATTGAGAACATTGAGAAGTGAGAACATGTGAACCCCAGCAAAGTGATCTCTCACATGGCTGTGTCATGGCCTTAACCTGACCTATCCACCCACCAAATGATCTAACTAAAGTGGAGTAACTGAAGAGGAAAGTCATTACCAAGGTGGTACGCAGCCTTATTGGCAACATGTACTACCAAATCACAAGTATCAAGGCCCTCAGTATGAAGACAGCATCCCAACAGAGAATGGCCAGTCTAGCTGCCAGGTTAGACACTTCAAAGCTCACTCGCAGTAATAACATTTAGAGATTATATTAGGAGCTTACCTTAACAACAACTGATTGGAAGTCACTCAAGGGAGCTGTAAGGGAGAGGTTAGCAAATATAAGTACAACAAGTAGCTGCAACAGCGGTTTACCATTCTCATAGAGGCTCCACACAAATATTAAACTACTGAACTATAAGTTAAACAACTTGTGTCTCTCAATATTGGCATGCCTTCTTTATATGACCGCATACAAATTCATTCTAAGGTGCCTCAATGGCTACTCCGTTCCTAAGAGTGAGTCTGGTATCTATTTCTATGAACCAGGTAGCTGCCCCTTGTACATGTACATATTTGCAGTAGGAAGAGCTGTTAGTGGAGGGGGGATATATCGGGAGAGAGGGAGAGAAAGGGAGAGGGAGGAGGGGGAAGAGAAGGCAACACTAGCCTTGTTTTCAGCCTCATGCGGTGTTCATTGCCTGCACTATGAAATGCACATGTACGTTTTGTGAAGAGGCCTGGAAACAACGCTATTGCTGTGTTGATATGTCTTGTGCGCTAACTACAAAATGGTGAACCTATGGAGCATGCCCCATGAGATCACTTTTTCAAGTACTATCAGGCCCATTGCCAGAATTTTCAGAATGGGGGTTATATAGATGTCTGGTTTGCACATGTGTATGTGTAAGCATGCAAGACTAGGGGGTCTGGGGGCATACTCACTCAGGAAAATTATATACTCTGAGGTTACTCCTGAGGCCATTTTGAGACAGAAGCAGAGCTGCATGTAGTAGCTATACATGGCCCACAGAGTAATGCATCCAGTTTTAGCTGTATCTCAACCATACATGGACATTTTGCTAAGCCAGCTGACATCAAATTTTTGAGAGAACCCCCATGCCTACTGGCCTGACTATCTATGAATGGGATGCTAATAAGGCACTCTTTGACTTGTAAATTGCAATGGCGGGGAATGTTCCTCCTGAAGCCCTGTATATCAGTGTCCTTCCACAGTAACACAAGTTTAGCTAGTTTTAGCTAGGCTCAGTATAGGTGCCTTTTCACTCTATTCTCTCCTAGTTCCCTTAAACTGTACTCATTTAGCATTGTACTCATTTAGCATTGTACTAATTTAGCACTGTACTCATTTAGCACTGTACTGGACGCACTTCCATCTGGGGCTTCAGGACATCCGACGTATCTGCCACCCCACTGAATTCCACTCCAGCCCCTTTTGCTCCAGTTTGTCTCTGACAACCTCTTTGTCACTGTCCTCTCTCCCTCTAGGTCACGCAGTGATAGTTTGAGTGCTGGGTCAACCTCAGCTCCTTCAGCAACCTAGACATGTAAAGGGTGCAGAAGTGAACTCCAGCTGTGTAAGACTACTCATTCACCAATGAGGTTTAACTCTCCAAGTGCCATTGGTAGTCACTGGGCTGATCAAGAACAGATAACACATAATGTAACCTTGCTCCCAGGCTCTTATGGGAGGGTGGAGAAAAAAGATCCTGGTATACACTGTGTGCATGCTCAGTTCTTCTAGGAAATTTCTGTAACACTATCTTCATGAGTCAGTCCAGTCTGAATAATGCTTGCCATCGACTATGCCTTGTGCGACAATGATGAGAAAGTGATAAAGCTGTTTGCTGGCAGGACTTTTGCTCTTCTCTTCATCCGGCAAGTTATGGCACATGAATGGTGGAATAACTCTTTGGAGGTTCACTGATTGATTTGAACAAGCATAACCCCTACAGTCTTAGTACAGTGGAGCAGTATGCAGGTTACCAAGGGAACTTCACGTACATGTGAACAATGGTTACCAGGGAAGAGTCTGGGAAGAGTCTGGGAAGAGGCTACTTGTAATGCTGAAGATTACTTCTGGGTGTAGACATGCACTAATTGATTCCATACCTGTTGAATTCCTAGCTCGCTGCTCTGTAGCCACTCAGTGCCATACTTTGTCTTGTACAAAGGAATGCTCAATCCAGGCCAGCGTACCCCATCTTTGCCTAGCATGGTTATTATAGATAGATATATAAGCAGCAATTTGAAATGTTATAACATGAGCACAGCTTAAATTCAGTTTATTACACAGGGGTAAACATGCACATGGTTTCATTCACTGACATGCAGCTGCTCAATGTGCACTGGTGTTGTATGAGAGAGGGCCATGATTTGTACTAAAATACAAGCAAATTTAACGATTTTCCCCAAAGTGTATAGAGTGTCTGGCAGTGTGCCTGCTCCTACTCATCCAATCGGATGTAAGCATGCAATCAATGAATAGTTTTTTCTTCATCCTATTACGAGCTGGTATAATGACTGCTGTGTGTACAAATACTTACTTGCTTTGGGATTAGCATATCCTTTCATTAAAGTGTTTGGTAAGTAAGCACTTACTTCCCATTTATGCACATAGTCAATTCCTTGCTGCCAAATCATATTTAATGCGTATGCTAAACATCAGTGCCTATGGTATCAAAAGTGGTACATTCAGAAAAAGTCACGTCTGCAGAACAACTTGCATTAATTATGGTCGCCTGTGCACAGCCATTGTAGGTTATTACTTACCTTCGCCAAAAGTAATAGTCTGAAATTGACTGGATCCTTTGCTTCTGGTCTTCTTTAAATGTCTTCGTTTTTTCCCTCCTTTCCCACCAAGCCCCCCACTCACAGCTCTAAGCAGTTCCTCCATGGTGCCTGTGAATAAGTAAACATACACTTTATATGTACATACAGGCTGCAATGCTGCTTGGTGAGCACTGAACTGAGACATAAAAGTCCAACAGTTCCTTAGTATCACTACTACCAAACATGCTTATGCAAGTGCTGGCAGCAAGAAGCAAAAACTTGTACATTTTGTTATGCTATTTCTACTTCTGAGTCACAAGTGTAACCACACCCAATGTTACTTTAGAATTAATACATAAGCATGTATTTTTATATGTAGGGCTAGAATATTCACATTAGGTGAGTGTATTTTCACAACTATGTTCACTCCCCTCTTTAGCTCTTCTTACTGATTCAACAGCATAGACAAGCTTAGTCTCCGTGTACGACCGTCTGATTATTGCAGTATTGATAGCTTACTCTACATCTTATGAGGTGGAAACTCACGTCGCTCAAGAGGATTCCTTGCGTATGTCCTTGAGAACTGAAGACCTATGAAGAGGGAGGAAATATCGTATACAAGTCTTGAACGGTGCAATGTGTATGTACATGTACCTAGCAGCAATGTGCACATTGCCATTTGGGTATATTTAGAAACAATACAGACACAACCTTCATGTCCCTCCTACATTGAGTGCTTACGCAACTCCTGTTGACTTCCACAAAAGCATTATACCAGCTAGTGAGCTAGCTACTTACTAGATGTTTATATTGTGGGATGACAAATGAGCGAGAATAGCTATCTGGTGCATTGAGGGAGGTATGTCATAATTGACAGATGAAAAAGTTGCAAGATAGCCTAGACTTTGAGGAGCAAATTGTTGCGCACTCTGCTACTCTAAGTAAGGCACATAATGAAAAAATGCTGTGATCCTTACATGTCCTTGGGTAAAAAGCATCTGATTGTGACATTAAACTGAGGTGAGGGCAAAAGTGAGTTGTAAGTGCAACACGAGAAAAAACTCACACACACACACACACACACACACACACACACACACACAAAAAAAGAGTGTATTTGCTTTAGGTCTTATGATGAGGAAAGCAAAAAAAAAAAGTTAGCAGTTGCGAGAATTGAACCTAGGGCTCCTGGATTGAGCTGCCATTGCACTACCCAACTGAGCTACAGCTACATGTACCAGGCAACGACCAGAGTTTACAATCTTCTTTATATAGATATTGAGTGCTTCAGTCTCACATGTACCAGCCAACTAGTTAGGTGTTTGCTCACAAACTGCATGTAACTTGCAACAAGCTGAGGGACAAGCTGTGTTGCTAGAAGCTATAAACGTCATCCCATACAACCTTGTGAACTCGTTTTCAGAATTCATAGCTGTTCACAGCAGCCTTCCGAGAACACGCTGCTATCATAACGAGCGGCAGTCAGCGCTATGAACATTAAGACAATTGTCTTGAGTGGCTGGTTGAACCGTGGAACAAAACGCCTTGGTAGAAGCTACACTTATGATAGTGTCTACGGTTTAGCTAGTAAATAGTGAAAACTGCCTTCCAGTTACATTACATACACCAGGAGAACACGCAGTCTGGGTGGGAGCCTAGGATTAGGCTATGGGTGTCCATAGTCACTGGACTGGACCACTGGACAGACCTTTTCCCACAAAACATACCTACCAGTAGGGTTGCAAGGTACATAACCAGTCTCATGTGTAGACTTTAAGTAAATCTAAAAGCATGGCCTCTTGCTGTCCCATCTCACTTGACTATATGTCTAGCATACACCTAGCTATAGCACATGCACTCAAGGGTTCATCAATCTTGTAATAGACGGTAACTTGATTATACTGGCAGATTGATCATGATCACTAGAGACACATAGCCAAGCTTACTTCACAACAGTGATTAGGCCAAAGCAGTTTAATGTCTCATTCAGGAAATGTCTGAGGCCGAGCAAATATGACCATAATAGTAATAAATACAGCATGTGACCTCACATGCTCTTCAAATTGGCTTTCGTGTTTGATGTGTAGCTTTCCTAGCAACCTGGATGACAAGCTGCAAGCCAGAAAGACAAACAATACTGAGTGCCCTTGTGGATGAATGAGTTTTGCCAGGTGTAGTCTACTCTTCAAATGCAGGAGTTGCATGTAAGCAAAGGATTGGTGACACCAGGCTAGCAAAAGCAACTCAATCTGCAAGCAATGAATAAGTAATATGTATTCGTAATTTCTGTAGAGTGAGTTGCAAGAAATCAATGCGCAGTAAGTGGCTGAGAAACAGAAAATTTTCCTGCTTGGGTCTTATGCTGGAGCGACTTAGTTAATTGATGTAAATACATGCCAGCAGTATTTATACCAGTCACTTTATGATGTTAGAACTTTCACTAGAGTCATATTATCATTTTCTGCAATGTAGCATATGAGAGAAAGGAATGCAAACATCTGTCATGCTTAGAAATGCAATTCGTCCTCAGCGCTGCAGTGGCGCTAGCGGTCTCATTGTTTCATACCATGGGTCAGCACAGTGTAGCCAGCACATGCCAGCACCAACAAAGCGAAGGTAGAGAGCTAGTCTAAGAGAGAGGGGAGCAAAAAACACAAGCTCGAGGAAGTGGAGTCCGAGGGGCCAGCCAAGTGCAGTCAACACCTTGCAACACTAAGGGAGTGAAAGCAAAGAGGCAAGCAGGGTGAAGCGAAAAGACAGCAATAGTGAAGTCACTACACCATGAAATATTAGTGCTAGGCAATTATGAAAGGCAGCAATACTTTGGTAGTGTACACAAACTCCTCAAAAGATACCCTTCTTGACTTCTGTCTTCCTTAGTCATAAACTTAATCAAGCTGCCATCTTGGTGTACAGCTTGTACTTATATAGCAGTGGTATTTTCAACACATACAAGAAGCCAGTAGCTTTTTACTTTCACCAAGATCACCATAGAAGCTACTATCTCCTTGTACACCAACATGACGGCAGTTTCTGTTTTCTTAGTATTCTCGAGGTGAGATGTTACACAACAAAGCTCTATAGACGTTAATTCAGCATTATATCATCCTTTAAAACTAGTTTAGGCTAATACTTATGTACCTGAGCAAGTGGAGTCCGTGCACAGCAAGAAGGTAATGTTTCCAGGTGATATACGTATACAGTGCTGTAGCCAATCAAATTTCATTAGAGGGGAAAAATTACACATGCTCCATCAGCTTTGTCTTATGTAGCAAGACTTTTGCTGGAAAAGGAGTCTAGTATTCTTGCTGCTCGTATAGGACTTGTTCTGATATCCACCCTACTGCCATCCTAACTGGGGTGGGCGGTAGGCAAAAACTGTGCTGTCTTGTGTGAATGAGGCTTCATTTACTCGACACATTGCTATTATTGGGGCTCGCTCACACTCGCCCCATACTGGTGGTGAAAACAAGAAATTGTCTATAAATGTTTATATATATGTACGGCACATGCGAATGCATTTCTGCCCTATTTGTGTGTGATCAAATATCTCTATTGCATGTTACAATACAGGTCGTAGCTAGCTACACTGAAACCTCAAGAGAGAATGGCAGAAAAGCTTAGGCGTAGACTGTGATAGGGATCTTTGTACAGCTGAAAGCGCAAGTGAGGCACAGTTAGTGAGGTACGTTTGAAAGAGTACCATGCATCGACGGAACAAAGCCAGACACAATTAACCAGGGCTTCATCCAGTAGAAGTGCAGAGTCACAGGAGACAAAGGAAAAGCAGACTTCTCTCTTCAGCTGTTTATAATGTTAAAGTTGATTGAACTCCATAAATTTGGCATTCTACCTTCTGATAGGTCTACAAACTGAAGGCAAATATTTCCCACAGCGTTCTACACTACTATACAGGCTTATTCAATTCAATGTCAGCACTGGCAATTCTAGGGTAAATAAGCAGAAGGGGCCTGCAACCGCCGCAACCTATGTTTGGGCAATCCAGGGGCATGTTCCCCCGGAAAATTTTTAGAGCGTGAGAAGCGATCTGATGCCACTTTCAACTAAAATATGCACCACTTGTTGGTGTACATGTAGAAGTTTGTGCGTTGGATAAATTTTTGCACATTTCGTGAGTTGGTCTGCATGTGTAAAATTACATGTGCTATGCATGTTAGTATGTGGCGTGCACACCGCACATTCAACATTAAAAGATGTAGGGATGGCATGCCAAAAGTATAAAAACAAAGTAGGGAAGATGTAAAGCGAGTCACATAAAATAAAAAACTCTCCTTCTCAGGCTCTTGCAAAATATTCCCACAAAAATTTCAACATGTATGGTATACAATACACACATACATTAGCTCAGATTCGATCATTCTAAGTCATCCCGGGACATAGTAAACTCATCATTGTCACCCTCCACTTATCTTATGATAGATCTAGCATGAAAAGTGCAACAATCAGAATTACACTAGTTATGTAATCTCGGTGGAAACAGGGGGGGAGGGGGGGATGTGGGCCTCTTCTTAAAATTACCAGTGAGTATTGCGGGTCAGAGAAGCAAAGTGTTAATTTTTCCAACTACCTTTACGTTTGGTCTAGCTAGATAGACTGAGGGTCAGTGAGAATTTTGTTTGCATAGAGTGTGGCAACGTGATCACAACATGATGTTTTGATGATCCCTAGGTACCTATACAAGTAGGTTAGTTGATAGGTAACTCAGATGGCCACAATTGACCCATTTTTCAGTTAATCAATGACAGCCTTTAGAAGGAGTCAACTCGTTTTGTAGTGCATTGAAAAACTGCTTGTGTGAAACTAATACATGTAACACCAGTGCTCCACACAACTCGCCCATACTTGCCCCACAATGCAATGCAATCAATCCCCTAGTAGAAACATAATGTAAAATGCCGAAGGCACATATCGCCCACTCCAGTTTGGGTGGCATACCTGACTCACCCTTTCTGGCAAGAGTCTGGCTATGTGAGACTATCACCAGCTCAGGCACTCACAACACTAATTATGAAGTTTCTAATGGACCAACTTACTCTCGCAGGCCAGACTCTCATAGTCTGGACCCCAGACCTTTCTGACTGAGTGAGGGTCTGGGAATAACCTTGCCAGAAGAGTCTTGCTGGCATGTCACAGCTTTTGAACCCTGCCAACTTTGTTCTCAGACCTTCAATGCAATTAGTTGAGTAATACTTCAAACTTCATTGTTTCTTGTGTTCTGCTGTATATTACAGACAATTCACAATACTGAATTTCAATTAGTCGAATGCTGGTTAGCTGATGTGGCGTTCTTTCCCTCATCAACACCAATGGCATCATTCCAGTTTGCAAGACACTTCCAGACAAAGTTTTACCAGACACTTCTCGCCAGATGGAAGGGTCTGGGATCCAGAGTAAGAATCTCACGTGAGATAATTTCTGGCCTGCAAGATTTATGGGGCATTTCTTCGTCCTACCCAGTAATCAACTTCTTACCTCCCCTACTCATTGCCCATCGTAGTCCTTTCGGAATTAACACTCTCCATGTAGACCACGGTGATTGAGCCATAGATAATCAATGACTGAGCACTCATAAAGCGGGAATAAAAATCATTAGTAAACTTTGACCTTTTACGCCGTGGTTCCAAACCAATGTGATAGTCTCGTGCCCAGACTACTTTTCGCCGAGCGGGCGCGTAAAATGTGGAGTCTCATATTGAGTTCCCAGGAGACACTAGTACCTTCCACCTTCACATATATGCATGGATTGTGTAAGTAGGATGTGTTCCTGCAACCACCCATGCTGCAATCATTGACAACTTATCTATGCTGCAATAACGCCATACCAAATTGATTCACGGATTGCCTAGGTCAGAAACATGACCCGGTAGGCAGGCAAAAAAAATAAAAATAAAAATGACCAAACTTCTCATGAATTTAATTTGTCTAGATACCACTCAGCCACACAAAACTAGCCTCGTTTCTAGGCCTTCCCCGGCTCCAGTTATGGCAGTTTTTGATCACTTGCAGTATGCGGGAGGGTATCTTCCTGGTTCGTCTACTCCAATTTCGTCTACTGATGTTTCATTTTTCAAGTCAAAATTTATTCTTAATATGACAAACAATTGCTGCTTGAATACAGAATAATGACCGAGTATTAAGACCTAAATCCTACCCAATAGCTTAGTCACATGTCGTCACGCATGTATTGGGAAATAGTTACTAGCATGCCAGGAAAACTTTCCACAAATGTCCAGTATGGCTTCTTCTGTTTTGCAAAGTTCAACCAATACTCCTTTATTGAATGTGATAAAAAGACCAGCAGAACCATTCCTGCAGCAGCAAGCAGGAAGCAACTTGTGTGGCACCAAAGAGAACAGTTTTTCTTCTATGACATTGCTGATGATTTACGGCATTCAAATTGGACAGAAACGGGCATGAGCCAGTTCAATCCACAATGGGAGACTAGGGTAACGGGGGAGTTTCCGGACATCGACAGTTTACGGACATATAAATCTAATTACGTAATGGCACTCTCAAGCAGCAGCTACGTATCACGTGTCACAGCTGTTCAAGAACATCTACATGTGCCGCCTTCGTGCCCTGCTTGCTGTGTTATTCTCCATTCTTGTACTTGGAATTTAGCAGGGAAAGGAAGTACTGTCAAAATTATTCAGTGTAGTAACTAGCTAATGACAATAGGTGTAAGGATAGGGGTCACTTGAGTGGTCTAGGACTGTCCAGGAATGTCCACACCTCAGTACCAGTTGCATGTATCATGCTTTCTTACCTTTGGTGAGTACAAAAAATGATTGGTTAATAGCACGAGTGAATGGCTATTAATTGCATGAGGCGAAGCGGAGTGCAATTATGCCATTCATGAGTGCTATTAATCCCAAATTGTACGAGAAAACATGCTATTGATTGCTAATCATAAACTTTGCCAAGTTGACAGCACATTACAATAAGTATGAGTATAGGCGTTTATTGTATACAAGTTTACAGTACACTGTATAGTTTACAGCAAATTGTTACTTACAAGTTTACAAGTTTATAGTACATCAGATAATTTACAGCAAATTGTTGATATTTACAAGTCACTGACCAATCAGTGAGCTATTACACTTTTGCACTGTTGACAGTCTGTTTTTCAACCAATCAGAGAGCTATTACACTTTTTCACTGTTGATAGTCTGTTTTTCAACCAATCAGAGAGCTATTACACTTTTTGCACTGTTGTTCAGCCAATCAGTGAGCTATTACACTTTTTGCACTGTTTACATGTACAAGAAAAACATGTTGCAACACTGTTTGGCATTTATTTCACTGGAGCTAACTATGGACTGTGATATAAACATGTGGTTGATCTAGATTCAGTCATGACTACCATCAAGGTGGACAAGAATGAGAAGGAAATTGAGGACATCAGACGAAGTTGTGAGTGGAGAGCAGGACTGTGGAAAGTGCAAAATGAGATGGTTGGTCAGATGGAATCACTGGTGTGTCGAGGGAGGAAAAAGCAGAAGAGAGTACAAGAGAAGATCCAGCGAATGCAGAATGAAAAAGCAGACAACACACTGCAACCTGAAATCCTGCTGGAGGAAGATGATACACCTGAAGCAAATCTAGAGGAAGGAAAGAGAAGAAAAAGGACCGAAAAAGGAAGATGTAAAGCTTGTGTTGTTATAGCATTAGCTAGCAACATAATTGTTTTGTAGCTAGAAGTCTACATAAACTTTCATAGCCACCTATCATACATAAGGCTAGTCCCCATTTGGCACGACATCTACCATTAGGGCATTATTCATTCAGTGGCTTCAGAATGCATGCGCAGGGTCAAGTAACTCTAGTCACAGTAAAAACAGAATTGTGAAATTAATGCAAATGCAATGAAATCCTCGAACATCTGCATATTTTGGTGGTTAAGAAGTACAGGATCATGGTCTGGAATGGATGATTGAAAGTCTGGACTTGGATTGGGGTCAACTTGGGAACTGAATTTTTACCCTTTGCGTTCTGGGAGACCTGGGAATGAGGCTACTTTTGAACCACGTGCACTCACTCTACCAGCAAATAGCATCGAGACCGAGAAGTGCTGAAAGGTATGTAAGCTGTGTATCACTAGTCTTGAATAGTCTCGCGAAGCCAGACTCTCACACGAAAAGCGGGAGAGTCTGGCTCCGTGGTCTAAGTTTTGAATACTTAAAATGCTACACTGACTGTGTGCTTGATAGCTGTGGCTATTTTATACTGATCTGATAAATTATGTGGCTAGCTAGCCATTAATATCATGGATTTTCTTTTGTTTCCTTCAGCCCACTATCTGTTATTGGTGTTTACGTGTGTGGATCCATCAAATTATGGCAGAGTTTCAGTTTCATGTGGTTGAACTGATTAAGACTGCAGTCCTTGGAACGGGATCCTATGGGGCTGTGTGCAAGGCCAAGTGTGATGAGCTTCAGTGTGCTGCAAAGCTCCTCCATAATGCTCTATTCCAGGTGAATGACCCTGGTGCCATGACTCTCATGCGACGATTTGAGCAAGAATGCCAATTTCTGAGTGGGATAAAACATCCACACATCATTCAGTACTTGGGTGTTTACCGTGACCCTGACTCCGGTTTGCCATCTTTGCTCATGGAGCTTGCCGAGGAGAACCTGACAAGGTACTTAGAACGATCTCAAGAACAGCTTCCATACTTCACACAGGTAAACCTTTGCCAGGGTGTAGCTCTTGCACTTGCCTATCTCCAAAATTATTCATCGTGACCTTTCAAGCAACAATGTGTTAATGGTTGGAAGCAAAGTGAAAGTCACTGATTTCGGAATGTCAAAGTTACTCAGTGTTAATCCTCGCTTCACTCCACTAACGAAGTGCCCCGGAACAGGAGTATATATGCCTCCAGAAGCCCTGAAAGAGCCACCTGTGTACACTGCAAAGCTAGATTGCTTTTCATTTGGTGTATTAATGCTTCAGATCCTCACTCGACAGTTTCCTGATCCCGGTTTAGGCTTTAAAAGCATAGAAATCCAAGATGCTCGAATTCCTATGGGTAGAGTTGATGTGCCAGTTGCAGAAATTGAGCGACGACATAACCACATTAGCCTTGTTGATCCAAACCATCCCTTGCTACAAACTGCTATTCAGTGCCTCAGTGATGGTGACCAAAAAAGACCCTCAGCTCATACTATCTGCCAAACTCTAGGTGAATTGAAAGAGAGCAGAAGATGTACAGAGAGTTTAGAAGTTGCACAAAGCATCAGAGATGATCATAAAAAAGTAATTGAGGAACTTCAGCAACAGAATGAAGAGCAGTCCATTCGGATCCAACTTCTCCAATCTGATTTGAAGGCTAAGAATTGTCTAATTGGAGAGAGAGATGCAATAATAGAGGCAAGACAGCAGGAACTTCAGCAGCTTAGACAGCAAGTCCAGGAAATAGAACATGCAATGAAAGCAAGGGAGAAACAGCTACGAGAATTGAATGAGACACACGAACACATTGTTACTCATGATCACCTGAAGCAAAGAATTCTCCCGAAGGAAGAAATTCAAGAACAGGAGAAGCAACAGCAACTACCGTGTATTGAGCAACAAAATGCTGGCAAAATGAAGGGTGATATCAGACTGAGGTGGGCAAAGTGTGGAGGAGAGGCAGCAAAGAGCTATATGATCAAGGGTTCATCAGCAGTCAATGGAAACCTTGTTTACTTTAATTCTGACAACTCTGAGAGTGTCTATGCTTACAACTCAGACAGTCAGACATGGACTTCACTCCCAAGTTTCCCATATCCACAGACTACATTAGCCGTTGTCAACAACCTGCTGACTGGAATCGGAGGCTGGTGTGCACAGCCAACAAATGTACTGCTAAGCCTCACTGGAGAGAATACCAACAAGAAGTGGACTAAGCACTATCCTCCCATGCCTACCAGTCGCTGGGATGTTGCTGCAGCTTGTAGTAAGAGGTTACTCATAGTTGCTGGAGGTGGTAATGAATATGAGATGCCTTGTTATGTCACCACAGTCGAAATAATGAATACTGTGACATATCAGTGGTTCATTGCAAGTGGTTTACCCAGGTCATTCGACCGGTCATCACTTGTCATTTGTGGAGAATACATTTATTCATTGGGTGGGAAAGACGAATCGCTTCTCGTACCTTCGCGACAGGTGTGGAGATGCTCTTTAGCTGACCTTGAATATCATTCCCAACTAGCAGTGATGTCTACATCACCTGATATACCACCATTAATGACACGATTGAAAAAAGCATTTGGTTTCCACCCCAAAGTACCAGTTGAAGAACTGAAATCAGAGAAAAACTCTTCCGAACATGCTGTATGGCAGAGCGTTGCCCCAACTCCATTATTCAGGTCTACATGTGTATCTATTGGTGGTCAATTACTTGCTATTGGTGGTAATACCAAAGTCGATACAACCTATGGCATTAATGATGATGCACACTCATCTGATGTGTATGTATACGACCTAAATACCAACACGTGGAAAGCAACTGATTCCATGTTAACTCCCAAATCTTTCTGTTTAGCAGCAGTACTTCCAAATGATGTCCTATTAGTTGTTGGTGGCAAAACTAGTGGTGCTGTACCAGTCAAGGCTTTGAAGGAGGTGGAAATTGCCACTGTAGTTTAGTTGCATCCACATTTATTTTGTAATGATACAGGTGGAAATTTTGGTGATATATTAATATTCATAGCTAACATGGTGGTGGGTGTGGCTACCATAAATTAATATGTATTATTCATTGTACCACCGTTTAGGCCATACCAATTTGATCTTTTGATTCACGAGTACGGCGACTCTATTTTTAGAAAGAAGGATTTATAAACGTAAATTATTTTATGACGTCACCAATTAATCACGTGAGATGCTAGGCACTGTATACAAGATGTCTGACACGTGTATCCCTTCAGAGTTGTGGGTTGCACTGGTTGGTGGGAAGTTAAACAAGGACAAACAACCCTGGTTCCTTCTACGGTAGTTTCTGCGAAGGCTACGGACACTTTGGGGTCTCAGAAGAGCTCTGCGGTGAAACTGTGGAGAAAGTGACCATATCGAGCTCGAGCAGGGCAATACTTATAATGAGATTCATATTTACATTTATGAATATAATTCGACCTACCTACCCACTTTTTTTGTGAACCCTACTCGTGAATCAAAAGATCAAATTGGTATGGCCTTATACTGCTACCACGTGAATCACAGTACAGGGAAAGTGCATATATCTAATATCAGCAGCACGAGTGAAAGGCTTCCACTGCAGGTCACTGATTGAAGATGGAGAAGACAACCAAGACTGGCCAAAACTTCACACTGATCAGGAATGGGCTAGTCATTGATCCTGCAAACAGACTTGAAAAGGGCCCACTTGATGTTCTGCTCCAGGGTGATAAAATTGCTGCAGTAGGAGAGAATCTAGGCTCAGATTTGCCAAAGGATGAACTGGACGTGTTTGATGCCTCTGGATGCATTGTATGTCCTGGGCTGATTGACGTGCACATCCATGGCTTCTCCGGTGGCAGTGTGTTGGGGGTTGATCCTGACCAGCACAACTGTCGTAGATGCTGGGAGTGCTGGTAAGTGAGAAGAAGGACATCTAGACATAATAGCAGTGTGTACACACAGAAATAGTTGAGTAGCTGTCCATTAATTTGTTGGGAGAGTGAGAAATAAATCCACAGGAAAAAATGCGGGATCCAGCTGGGATTCGAACCCAAGACCTTCTGAATACTAGTCAGACGCTGTTATCATTATTAAGCCACTTGGACCCCTGGCAGAGGAGCGGAAGACAAGCTACATAAGCAGCATTGCCTGGAGGCTTCAGCTGAATTCCAACTGATTCTCACACTCTCAGAACTGGACTGAACTGGAACCCTGGCTGAACTTTGCCACCTTTAAAGGCCCAGTCGTGACACTTAGTCCTCCAAGCAGTCCTAGTAGCCATAACCAAGGCTGGTGGTAAAATTCAGAGGGTTGATGTTATTTACTGGTAACGACAGTAGGCACTCATGAATGATGATGTTTTGTTGAGAGAGTGAGAAATAAATCCACGGAAAGAAATCCAGGATCCAGCTGGGATTTTTTCCGTAGATTTATTTCTCAAGAAGTGCGGAGAAATAAGATTCAGATGTCACATGCTAGATGAAGATTTCAAGATTGTTAATATTTTCACCACAAGCGTATGAGGTTTCAAGAAGTGAGTTGTCTATTAACTAAGCCGTGGTTAGCTGGATTTTTCTGGTGCTTTACTTTCCATTCATCTGATTTCTCTAGTCTCAAACCGTCCGAGGTTTTGTCTTAGCCAATTCTGAGAGAAACTCTTTAAGGCTATTATTCCTGCCCCAGTTTACTGCTAGTAAACTGGGGCAGCTCGTCTCCGACCTTCTACCCAGGATTACTTACTCACTCCCACTGTTATGCATGAGGCTGTCTGAGAATCATGTTTGACAGGGTTAGCGATTCTGCCATACTCATGTCTGTTGGTTCTACTATAATATTCCTTGCTGATTCTAATCCACAGGAGCAGATACTTTCAGTGACTTTCGTAGATTTTGTGAAAGCTGGCTGTAGTGGTTCTGGTAAGTGTAATATCATCTACAGGTCCGAGTTTTAAGAGGAGGCGGGGTTGGGAGGGAGGGAGGGGAGAGGGGGGAGAGTCTCCACTAGCTGGCTTCTTGTGCATACACATACATGCAGTTGGTTGAATTTTTATTTTGGCTGCTTATACCCTCTCTCCTCTCCCTCCCTCTCCCCTCTCTCCCCCCTCTCCCCTCTCTCCCCCCTCTCCCTCCCGCCTCTCCCTCCCCCTTCTCCCCCCCTCTCCCTCCCCCCTCTCCCTCCCCCCTGTACTTCCCCCCTCTCCTCCCTCCCTCCCCCCTGGTGGTGTTTAATTAAGCGTGTTGATGTATGTTCATCTTGTAGGAGAGCACTGTCAGCTGCCTCAAGAGCTTCTCTACCACTCATGGTTCATCACACTTTTTCAAGTGTTCCACTGGGTTCCTCGGGAGATACAGGTGTGTGTGTGTGTGTGTGGTATAGTGTCCCTTCTTTTCTCCTCCTTACCCTTTGTTTCCCCTTCCCACCCCCTCCCCTCTCCCCCCTCCCCTCCTTCCCCTCTTACCCCTCTTCCTCCTCTCCCTTTCTCCCCCTCTTCCTCCCCTCCCCCTTTCTCCCCTCCCTCCTTCCTCCTCCCCTTCCCCCTTCCTCCCTCCCCATCCCCTCTGCAGAGCACCTCAGTTCTCCCGGATCCCTCCAAAAGGGAGACATCTACACTCACACCTACCATGGCTTCCCTAGCACCATTGTGGACCCACAGAAGACCCCACCAGTGATACATCCTGCCGTCCTGGAGGCCAAGAACCGTGGTGTCTACTTCGACATCGGACATGGGCAAGGTTCTTTCAACTGGACGGTGGCGGAAGTGTGTGCAGAGCAAGAATTCTGGCCTGATGCCATCAGTACTGACCTTCACTCAGGTAACATCCATGGTCCTGTGTATGACCTTCCGACGGTCATGAGCAAGTTCCTACATCTGGGGATGCCTCTATATGACATCATCAAAGCAGTGACTGTCACGCCAGCCGCTGCGATTAGGAAGGAGCACTTCATTGGATCATTGTCTTCAGGTATCTTTTAAGGAGTTTGGAGCTTCTCTCTGCCATTCTAGGCTCATTCCCAGCCTCATTCCAGGTTGCATAATATTATGCAATAGAAAAGCTAGGGAGTATAGCCTCGTTCCCAGACCCCGCACGAGAGCCTGAGAATGAGGCTATATTTGTTCTTTCTGACTGTACATGTGTGAGGGGGTTAGCAACTGTATTTGAGGCAGTATGCAAAATGACCAACTGGAGAAGACCAGGGACCCTCCACCATTAACTACAATAAGTCACTGGCTTTTCACTGTCCTTTTCACTCACCTGGCAGCATCAAGTGAGGTTTTGTCCCAAACAAACGAAAGCTGTTTGTGTTAATCGATTTCACCTTTCACTATGGGCTTCTATGGCAGTCAGTACGATTATGTCATTCACATTTGCTACCTCGCGCGTATCACTAATTACTAGCTTCCAACCTCCTCTGCATGGGCCTACCCAGTGCTGATTAAGAGCTTTCTATAGCCAAGCATAACAGCCGTCTTGTGCTGTCACCAACCCACTCTCCCCTGTCCCAACCTTTCTGCTGGCCCTATCTCCATGGAAAGTGCATTGTGCCTAATGACAGCATACTGCACAAACCTCATAATGAGTACACTAGTCATAAGTGGTTAATGGGTTAATTAATTTTGTTCTCTTGTGGCAGGCAAGCAGGCAGATGTGTCCGTGTTGAGGAAGGTGGAGTGTGATGTGCTGCTTGAGGACTGCCAATCACAAATGCGGAGGGTCAGGAATAGGTTGGTGCCAGTCGCAGTTTGGAGGAATGGAGAGAGGGTCAGTGTCGAAGTGGCAGGCAGCAACGCAGGAGAGTGGCCGAATAAAGATAATGAGTATCTTGCAGAGAACTGGGAAAAACTCATTGTCAGAGATGAAGCACTATAGCAGTGGAACACTACAGCAGCAGATCTAGAAGAAAATTATAGCAATCCGAATTTTGAAAATTGAGAATTTAAAAGGGCATCACTGATATTCATTTTCTGAAATTCACACAAATTGAATGGCCAAAATATATATACACTCACCCCACCCCCTTATTTGGCAGACTTGTAAGGTGCTCCACCCACAGGCACTCTTTACCGAGACTACAGTAATTAGGTACAGTGTATGCCTGGGAATTGGGACACTTACACTTCAATTGGTATTTGTATCCATTATGGCTGGGGTATTCCTAACATCTGTATGCATATGATCCTTGAGTTTGAGTTTTTTTCTACTCAAATAGAGTTTGTCTTCCCTTCACCAAGTAAGTTTTGTGAGTCATTAATTCATCATTGCATTCCGTTGTACATAACAAAAGTGACCTAGACTGAAAGCATTTTGTAGTTACAAAAGTGATCTAGCCTGAAAGCATTTTAAGCAACCAAATGACTCTGTTCAAGCAAGTCTGAGTGTTCATGGACTCCAAATTTCTGTGCTGTATCCAAAACACTTTTCATAAGTGTTTACAGAGGGTGGGCGTGTTTCACCTGGGCAGCTACCAATAGCAACGGTTCGGTTCCCAAAGTTCACCCACTGGCTGGTATTACCGTAATACAGCATGATGGTGTCGCTTTTAGTAATCGTGGCACCAGCTGTCTTTCCTGCGGCATAAATGTTGAACACATCTCCTGTACAGGTTTTCCACCTTTCAGCATCCTGAAAGCCATACACCACGGAGGGTGTCCCAGGACAAGTACTATGGCCACAGTTTCCTGCTGAGCAGCCCAGCCACTTTGATTCTTCTGGGTAGTAGAGTCCAACTTCATCTCCGGCACTTACTGGCCCTGGTCCACTGCGACGATAGATTTGGAACACTTCTCCATAACAGGTCTTCCAGTCATCAAGTGTCATAATTATCCCTGGACATTCTTGTCGAGTTGTACATGGATTTGTAAAACAGGAGAACCATTGTTGCTCGTTGTACGTCTGAAGGGCCACCAGGTCTCCGTGGGTTATTGGGCATCCTGCATGGAGACGGAGTATAGCAATCTGTTAGGGTACGTGCTGGTAATATGAGACACTTAACTCTTTTCGCTCGAAATTCACAAACCACAGGAAGAATACACCTAAGATTTTGCATACATTATAATAAGCCATCCCTTTGTACAATACAGTAATTGGTTAACCTACATCACTATTTCATGTGCAGTGAGACCCAAAAAACTGAGTTGCTGTCAATGATGCAATTATGAGACAAAGTAGGTATTATGAGACAGTTAAAAAACACATTAGTACAACTACACAAGAATCCCAAAACATCTCCACACATGTTACAACTAGGTAACAACTACAACTAAAACACCTTCACATACATTTCTCACAAAAATAACTCTCTGGAATATTGTGTCTTGACACATATGTACATTCAATATTAAACCAAGCATCACAACCATCGCAACATATCCAAAAGCCATCACAATCGTCACCATATGTCAAACCGCACTTGGGACACACAGCATCATCACTATCTGAATCAGGCATATCATTATGAAGGTCAGTGTTCTCGTCATCAGCTATAATGATAGGTTTGCAAGTGCAAGTTTTCTTTGGTTTTCTGCTTGAAGTAGCTACTTTCTCTCTCCTTTTCTGCACTCTTCCTCTCTCCTTTTCTTCTCTTTCCCTTGCTTTCTGCTTCTTTTGCTCTTCTTTCTTTGCCTTCATCAGCTCTCTTTCTTGCCTCTTCTTCTCCCTCTCCAATTTCCTTGTAGTAATTTCCTGTTCTGCCTCATGCTTCTTCACTTCCTTGATTTTCATCTCTTGTAAAACTTCATCAGTAATGCAGACTGCCTTACTATTCACTGCTGTTTTTCGCTTCGTTTTAGGTGGTTTAGGAGGAGGAAGAGTGAGCACTTCACTTAGTACATCAGATGAGCTAACACCAACAGAAGCAGTAGTCGATGAAGAAGGGATGCTCTTTTCTGATGACAAAGACAACTCGTCAGAACCAGTTATACTAAGAGCCACTTCAGGATGATTTATCTTCAGCCATGCCACGTAAGCAGGATCATTAAGATCGTATCCTTCTTCAAATCTTCTTTTGAACAGGGCTTCTTGCTCAGATGTAAAAAGAGGACTGCCAGGATCTGAAGGTTGTTCACCGACAGGTTGAGGTTTATCTTCTGGTTTCTGGGACCAAAATGCTTTAGATGGATCAGTTTGTCTGTCCTCCACTGCACTAGGATTGAATGGATATATCCCGCATTTCTTGAAACCACTCATGATGTTGAGGGGAGTGTGAGAATGAGGCCATGCATCTGCCACAAGTGATGCTAAAATATCAGTTGTGATAACTTGCCCAGGATTTTTTGTGAGGAATGTAGTACAAGCTTTGGAGAAGTGGCTCTTAAAGGATTTAAAAACGCCAACATCCAATGGTTGTAATATGTGTGTAGTATGAGCAGGCAGACAAAGTAAGTGAATATCATTTTCACGGGCTTTTTCGATTAAATCAATAGAAATATGAGAGCTATGCCCGTCTTGTATTAGCAATACTGGTCTGGTTGGAAGAATGTTCCGAATAAAAAAATCTAACCATTCCAAATACAGGTCTGCATTTATCCACCCACTTTCACTGTTGCAAAACATAGTGTTAGCAACAGCCCCAATCTTTAGCTTATCAGGAACAGCACGTTTGCGAGGATAAATCATCATAAGTGGCAAAACATAACCCGTAGCCGACACACAGGATAGAATCGTATGCGTTTTTCCCCTTTTAGCTGATGTAATTGAGTGAACATTTCGTCTGCCTAGTTGTGCAAGCACCTTGCCGGGTTTGTGGACAACACTTACACCGGTTTCATCACAGTTGAAAATCTGCATGGGCTTTGTTAGGAGGTTCAACTTTCCATATACTTCACCAAGTTTTCCAAAAAATTATGTCACTATTGGAACAAAGGGCTCTGCAGTAAGACAATGGTTGTGGACTACGGATGGTAAGTTTAGGGTGACGGCTTCTAAAACCATCAAACCACCAGCGACCAGCTTTTTCGTCTTTGAAGTTATGCTCTTTATGCAATCTTTCAGCAAGAATATATGCTAGGCGCATCACCATTTCTCTTGTAAGGCCATATCCAATGTCAGCCATTGTAACCAAATACTTGCAGATTTTGTCTTCCTCTTCCTTGGAAAAGATGGTAGCGGGTCCTGGCTTACAGTCCATTTCAACACTCCCAATGACCCGTCGTCAAAGAGTCTCTATGGGTACACCATATAACCTTGCTGATTCCCTCAAACCTTTTCCATCTACAGTGACACTGTCCACAGCCCTGGCCATAGATTGATCTGACCACAACTTTCGCTTTTGGACCGGTTTAGGCTTGGACATAGCTGGTAAAAATAGACCAAGGAGTGTATTCATAACGTATACGATTCACTTTAACACGTGGTCTTAATTAGCTTTGTATAGGCCTAGGCCTGCTCTTTAAATAGGATAAGCATAAAGCCCACTCATTAGCAAGTACATGCATACATACAGAACCAAGCACAGAGTTGTTTTGTGATTTAAAGCAACTTACCTAGTATCTAACGCTAGGTGCAGTGATTCAGAAAGCTGATCTTCAGTGCAAATTAGGCCTAAATTCAAATCTTGATTTTAATATTTTTTCACTAAACGGATAATTAGGATAGATCTCGGCCTTATGGGTATTATTATGTAGATGCCGCTTTGACTTCATAGCAAGTGTTTGTTTGCGAAGTTTTACCCTGATCCGAGAAAGTGTCTCATAATACCGCACTGTCTCATAATACCTGCACCTACCCTACTTTGTATCAACCAAACGTATGGTGCTGCCGTGGACGATCATTTCCGTGGCCGATGAAGAGCATTCGTTCATCGATTTCTTCGTGTCTAACATCACACCACGCCTAGCTGGGTCATATTCTCTGGTAATGAATAATGAATAGCGAACCGCCCGCCCGCATGTCCTCAAGTTTCCAGTGTAATGGGAAACAATGAATCAACTTGGAGTGGCCCAGTCTTAATTCTCTAATTCCTATCCTTGTCTCTGTTTCTCAAAAACAGTAAATTTTATCAGGTTATAATATAATGTTTACTACAAGTCACGCGAGAATCCGTAAGCGTGAGTTAGACGTACGATAAATTCTCGGACCGCAGACTTCAAAGGTCTAAGCGCGGCAACAACTGTGCCAGATCATCAGAGCAACAAGACATACAGGCGCTGGGATAGTTTTCGATACCCAAGACTATTGCAATACGCGGGGATAGAAAATCACGTCCGAAAATACATTTACGGCCGTACTGTATTATCTATGCAACACGTAACTTTTTTCCGCCTCCTTCAGAAAGGAAAGACAATAGTTCTTGCACTTCCATTGGCTTTGCATACGAGCCCATACCATGCTGCAGCAGTTACAAAATTTGACTAGCGACGATATAATACATGGTTATCAGACTTGTCCGCTATAGTAGAATCTTTTATTCCGAGAACAGGTGCTTGAACGGATGTAATGTTTCGTTTGCTGGATCCCAGGTAGAAGACTGTTTGGAGTTGAATTTCAGGTATGTTGATTATCAAGCATTAGCGCACCTATCCTACAGTTCTTGTGTCTGCTGGATCTCTGTGCGCGCAACAAGAGCGCAACGTTTCTTAAGTGTCCGAGAATCAATTAGCGCCTCTACGTTAATTAGCTCTGCAGCGCCAGCGGCGCAAGCGGTCTCATTCTTTCATACTCGGGCCGTGTTGGAGGGGTAAGCAGAGCGGAGTTAGCACCTTCTGCGGCAAGACCAGGAAAGCAAAGGCAGAGAGCTGTAGACAGAGTGGAGTGAAAAGGTATATAGCTGCTGGCCCCAGCACTCACGACAGACCAGCTGACGACTGTAAGGTTTCGGAGTAGGTTTATAATTGGATACTAGTATGCGAGGGCATACAAACATCATATCGGTGTACAGAGGAATATAGACAAAGAGCAAAAGTTATAAACTTAGAGCAAAAATACAACTTACCTGATACCGCCACCTGACCAAGGGAATTGAGCCTAGCATTTTCAACAGATTGTGTGGATTGGTCCTTAAGTTCTTCACAACAACATAGGAAGAACAGAGAGAGAATGCAATGATAACTAATAACACTAACTAACGCTACTAATAACACACTTCCTCTGTTTCCGGCAGAGTAGCTAAACCAAAACCAACATTTTACTGTAAGACTGGTATACTAACGTTATAGTATACTCCCTGGACTTCTTGGTTTTTCTGAAAGGGGTCTGGGCACGAGACTATATACTCATGTAGGATTTGTTTCTTAAGTTTGTATATTTTGTTGCTCACAATAGTTCCACAATGTGACACATATTACACTGTCAATTTTATCGTTAATTTTGTTAAAAAACAGAAAAAATTTTCAAATCTATGGCATTTGGTTACATATCACCTGTTTGAGCTCCTTCCTCATGGTGAAGGTATTGGGCACCATCACCGTAACGATATCCGCCTTTCTGAGCTCCATCTTCGCTGTTGTCTGTTAGAAGGGAAGCTCCATCCCCCAGGGCTAGGACAACTGCCACTAGGATAACGCAGACACTAGTTGTTGCTTTCATTCTGAGATGATTCTGCCGATTTGATATACTATTCAGAAGAGAGAGGTATTGGTCCAAGAAACTCGGGCTATTTATATACCAGCTTGTGTGCTGCAAAACTATATACCGTCATTAGTCGGTAGATCCATTTTTGTTAAACTAATTATGCGGAAGGCAGCTGCACTATCATGATAATTATTTGCGAGTGAATCCAATTTAGTGGAAAAGCCCGTAGTAGTACACACCACGAAGCGTTCTTAGCAAAACAAAACAGCGAAGTCACCGATAGAACGAGTCTGTTCAGTGCGCCAGGAAGCGTTCTTATCAAAACCACACTTGTGAAGTCACTGCAGAGGCGTTGTAACCGTGCTTATCAAAACAAGTACGGACAATAGTCGCTGGCAGACAGCGCGACGCTCAGACGATCGAAGTTCCCGCGGAGCCTATACACTTCTGGGAAAGCCTACGTGGTAATTTAGTATTGCAAACACTGACAGCCCTCCGTGCGTGGCTAGTGCTTTCCTTGGAAAATGTACTTCCATTACAGCGGTAGATCTAATCCAGCGGAAGAAATTAGGTTCCTGGCAGTCTAATCTAGCGGAAGCCTGATTTAATTCCCTTCCGGAATAATGAAGGTACATACAGCTGTTGTATGGTTGCTTAGTTATTCATTGCACAGTTAGTAACAGCATCATCTGCCGGTGAAATTGCAAGGAGCATCACAAGTACCTGGAGCATCAGAAGTAGCCATCCGGTTCAGAAGCAGATATATAATCAGTGGCGGATCTAGAAATTTAGAAAGGGGGGTTCAGTCACCGGCGCGCGAAGCGCGCCGGAAATTTTTGGGGTTGCTACGCCCACTTTCGGTCACGTGAACGCATTCATACAAAATATAGCTGGAAGGCCGAACCGAGGGGTCCGTCACACAAAAGAAATGTCGTACACTGTCCGATAGTGTTGTTTTAGTTAACTATAACTTTAACTCTATACATTTTAGTACGGCCTTTTTAAAATTTAGTTAACCAAAACTACAACTAACTAAACTTTTTTGCTAAGCTGGGAACAATATCCAAGAACATACAAGAAGAAACCTGTCGGCAGAAATCCAAACTGAAATCCAGAAATCCAGAAATCCACCGTGAAATCCAGAAATCCACTCTAAAATCTGAAATCCACGTGAAATCCAGTGGATTTCGAAATCTCGTACGCCGAGGCGCGCCGTGGCGGACCCCTCGGGCCGAACTGAATATCTCGAAGCAACTCTAGGCCTAGTCAAACGTCTGGAGATCAGTAAGGAACTGATACGTGAGTGTGTAACTGTGCCTGGTTGTTGTTGCTGCATGCCACTGCTGCATAATCATTTGATGGACTCGTGCAGTTATGTACGCAAAATACATTACTAGCCACCAAAGGGGGGTGCATTTGCACCCCCCTTACCCCCCCTAAATCCGCCACTGATAATAGCCAGAAGATGAAAACATAACTAGTTAACTGAACAAGTCACAAAAAAGTTTTCTGAATGAAAACAAGCGCATGTAGGGATGGAACCCTCAAAAACCAACCAAACTAGATGGGAATGACACCACAACAATTTCACACCATCCCTACATCTTGTGCCGAGGCCTTTGACTAATCTAACGTAGACATTTCGAGCGTGTCATTTGTGCACTTTTATTGTGGCCGCCATTTTTTTCGAGGTCATCCCTACATATGGCGTACTACCGTACGCCATGATTAGCATGTAGGCTAGTGTCTGCCAGTGTTTGATGGAACTGCGAGGACGGATGATGAATGATAAGTTTTGCAAAATCTCTTCACCAGTTCAATTACAACCCCGAAACTGGAGTAGTCACTCAGAGGTTGTCCTAACTGTGCAATGGTACACCTACATCCTGACATGAGTTTGTGTACAAGTTAGATATACATGTGCACCGTATTGCTTTCTGTTCAAGTTGTATCCTGCCTCTGCTGCCAGCTAGACTTATACAATGATCTCTGGAAGATGCAACTGAGTAGCTGAAACTGGAGTAGTTTGTACAGTGGCAACTGCATGTTCACATGATTGGGGCATCAATTTTGTGTACAAGTTTAGATATCTAGCTCTTCCTTGACAGGGCCGGCGGAGCCGGTCCGGTTGCTCAGGCCATGGCCGGACCAATTTTTGAGACTTTCCAAGATTTTTAGAGCGACCACATTTTTTTTTCTATAACAATTTTGCGATAATGCAAGGGTACATAAATAGCAATTGCTAACTTGATAATGCACCCAGAAAGAAATGCAACTTAACTAAGACTTAAATATTAGTGTTAAGGGTTAGGTGAGGTATTAAATGTGTGACAAAATACAGTTTGTTTAAAAGAATGCAATGACCGGCACTTTTGTACAGATGAAGGTAAGCTGTTCCATAGGGCAATCGTATGTGGAAAAAATGATGACTGATAGGCATTCGTATGTGTTACTGGCCTTTCAAGGGCTAGTGTGCTGGTGTTTCTGAGACATCTGGACAGGTTTCGTGGTACAATGGGTGCAACAGGGAAATTCAGATGTCCATTGACAATTTGATAAAGTAGGCACAGTTTCAGGTAGTGTCTTCTGCTGGCAAGGGTGGGCAGGTTGCATGCTTGAAGCAAAGATTCGTATTTGGAACTCCAGTTTTTGGTGCACACCTTAAGTGCAAACTTCTACACTCTCTCCAGAGAGTTGATAAGTCCCTGTTGGTGGGGGTCCCATACAGGTGCTGCATACTCCAAATGCGGACGGATATAAGCCAGGTACAGTATGTTGCAAGAGTGATGAACTATTTGCAGAGGGATAGAACTTTCTGTATAGAATACCCACTTGTTGTCGTGCTTTTTTGCATACTTCACTGACTTGCATAGACCAATTGAGAGTAGAAGTGAGCCAGACTCCAAGATACTTATAGCAGTGTACCCTCTCCATACATGTTTGTTTAAGCTTGAGAGGTGTGACTGGGAGGGAGGGTTGCCTTCTTCTGGAGATGATCATATATTTGCATTTTCTGCCATTGAACTTCAAAAGGTTATCATCAGACCATACACAGAGGTTGTCAATGTCATTTGTAATTGGGGCGAGCCTGAGCGAGCCCCACATTAACGTGTCGAACGCAAGCGGTGTCTGTATGTATGTATGTATTCGTACGTCGTACCGTAAATACATTCGTATTCGTTGAATAACAATACTCGCGTTGTGAAAAATTTGAAAATACACGTGTAGCTATTTCTCGGCAGTCTCACGGCCCAACGTAAACCTAAGGGTAGTTGATATGGAACCATCGTGTTCTCGAAGTGAAGCTTCGGGGTTGTCGATATGGCACCATCTTGTTCTCGAAGTAACCCGCGAAGGACCCTGCAAACGATGGAGGAGAAAAGGAAACATAGAATCGAACGTGACCAGAGCGCGCCGCGCTGCTGAAACAGCAGAGCAAAAAGAACACAGACTGGTAAGCCTAGGACAAAAGATAAAGCAGCTGCTGAGGTAGTCTCGCGAGGCTGTAGCCTCGTTCCCAGGCCCCGCCCAGCTTTCCGTCGCTTGCAGTACAGAAAAGCTACGGAAAGCTGGGCGGGGCCTGGGAACGAGGCTAAGACTACTGCTGAGTAGCCTCGTCTTCTCCTCGGGTCCGGGAACGAGGCTAAGACTACTGCTGAGTAGCCTCGTCTTCTCCTCGGGCCTGGGAACGAGGCTAAGACTACTGCTGAGTAGCTTCGTCTTCTCCTAGTCTCGCGTAGCCAGACTCTCGCAGGGAGGAGAGTCTGGTGAACTGCCCATATAAGACTTGTTCCAACACCCACCCCAACTGGGGTGGGCGATAAGTAGCTGCGCACCACAGAGTTTACATTGCTTCGTGATAATCTAGTGTGAGTGAGGCTTCGTTTACTTGACACGTCGCTATTATAGCTGCGTAATATAAACGCTGTGGCTGTGAAGGCACTTATCGCCCACCCCAGTTGGGGTGGGTGTTGGAACAAGTCTTATATGGGCAGTTCACCAGACTCTCCTCCCTGCGAGAGTCTGGCTACGCGAGACTAGTCTTCTCCTCGGGCCTGGGAACGAGGCTAAGACTACTGCTGAGTAGCCTCGTCTTCTCCTCGGGCCTGGGAACGAGAGTAACAGCTGAGGTACCAGAGATCAGACCAACGACAGATGGGTGCGGAATACAGCGGTGCCGTCTACTTCGGTTACATAAGTGCAAAAGGAATGACCAACCAGATTGTTGCTATTCTCTCCTTCATACCACTGCTTGCTCAGGCTCGCCCCACAATGCAACGCATTCTGCTAGTAGATGGTAATCAGTTGCTGAGTAAATAGGGCGATAAAGCATTAAGTCATCAGCATAGAGTGACATAGTGCCATCTGACAATGGGACCATTGTGATGTCATTAATTGCCGAGCGCATTAGCGCGAGGCTCTGAATGAGGGATCTATTCTCGCAATGTACGTGCGTACGTACGTACGTACGTACGTGTCGGTCACGCTTAGGAATGTCAATTTGCGGTATCGCTTAGGAATGTCAATTTGAGGTCACGCTCGGAATGTCAATTTGCGCTCACGCCCAGGCAGGATATCGCCCGATACGTACATTACACGACGAAGCCGGGACGACATTTCTTGCCGATGGAGGACGGGGAGAACAGCGCGACTGGCCCTTCGCAACGTACGTATTTGCGGAGCGAAGTGCATAAACGAGTGCTGAACGCAGCCGACGGCTGCTGACTCCGGCTGAGAAAAAACAAAAAAGCAAAGAAGTCAGCCCACCGTAGAAAGCCAAGAGAGCGACAGAAGAACAACAAAGAGTTCAAAAGTAGAAAGCACGTACTGGAGATTCTTGACAAGCCAGGTATTTAGGCTCACTCTTCACGTTACCGTTGTTCTTTGGACTCCCACTATACTAAACGAGCAACGCCTGACACCTGCGCCGCGCGCCCCATCCGCGCATGGCGCTTGGAGCGGCGCGAGGCATCATGCGCATGCGTAGTCCTAGTATAGAAAATAAACAAGAGTGGGCAAAGCACAGACCCCTGTGGTACTCCAGAAGTTACAGGTAATACACCTGAAGATGAACCATTCACACAGACATACTGACTTCTCTTGCAGAGGTAATGTGTGATCCATCTGAGAATGTGTGGACAAACATTGATGTCACACGCTCGTGCAGGCTGGAAATATGCGTGCTTGTAGCCTGCAAGCTAAGTGCCGGCGTAGTCTCGCGGAGCCAGATTCTCACACGAAAAGTGCCGGCGATGCCAGACTAATGTAGTATAGTTCGACCTTATAGTAGCTGCAGCGTTCGTCGCTTGCCGCGGCTGCGCGAATAGCATTGTTCAGCCCTGGCTGCAGCGTTCGTCGCTTGCGCGCGGCTGCGCCAATTTCGTGCTGC
Source organism: Agelas oroides (assembly GCA_949130485.1). Taxonomy (NCBI): domain Eukaryota; kingdom Metazoa; phylum Porifera; class Demospongiae; order Agelasida; family Agelasidae; genus Agelas; species Agelas oroides. The sequence goes on along the minus strand of OX422196.1, from coordinate 4,108,635 downwards.
CGGGGTCTGGGAACGAGGCTAAAACTACATGTAGCAGACCAATCATGGCATTGTCGAAGCTTTTAGCTCCTCTAAACCTGCCAGACCTTCCAGATGAGCCTAATCACCTCCCATCAACCTTTGTATTTCCGAAGCGTGAGTTTGGTAAAGCGCAAATTGTGAAGCGTTCCTGTCACCGCCCTAATTTCGTGTTAGCGCAGAAATATATGCGGTGTTCGAACAAGTAGGCTACCAGACCATATATTCGACGCATGTGGACGTGCCAAATTGAATCAGAATCCAGCCTGCCAAGAGCTACAGATAAGGCTGAAGAAGGGTCCAAAAATGGCCTCAGAAGCAATCTCAGAGCATCAAATTTGAAAAAATTTCTTTGGGGTGCATGCCTCCGAAAGACCCCCTAGTTGCTGCGTGCTTACGCATGCAGTCACGTACTCACGTATATACTCGGCCGGACCATAGATAATACAGCACGTCCGTACTATATCATCTATGGCCGGACCAATTCAATTTTGCTTCCGCCGGGCCTGCTTGACCATCGAGTTTGAATTCTTGAATTGCGTCATGATGTTATGCTGTACCCTCCCTGTGCTGACTCTAATTTTACAGTAGGAAATCACTTATCCAAATCTGTTGGGACCAGAGGATGGTCATGTAGCTGGAGTGAACCTTGCCATCTCTACCAACCCTTATAGTCAGTCCCTCCCACTATTATTTATTTTTTCTGTTGTTTTGTTCTGTTTCTCCACTGGGGTTTTTCGTTGGGGACGGGGCATTTGTCCCTTGTAGAGAGGTTGTCCTCTTCTTGGAGGTTTTCTTTTAAACCTATTGGAAAGTCTTAAAGACAAAAAACAAACACTTAAAGGCTTTAAAATGTATTATTCTGTGCATATAGTTTCTTCTTTTTTTTTTCAATACTACTTGAAAAATGTAGCCCCGTACCCAGGCTCCTCCCCGTTTTTCTGCATGGGGAGGAGCCTGGGTACGAGGCTATAAAAAATGCAGAATGATGCAATTATGACATATGTTTACATGGTATTAAAACACTCGATCGATATTTGTACGCAAGCACTTACCACAGAAGCTCGCTTTGCAACAACGCGGTCAACTTTGAAACACCCATCAGGTAATTCATCTTCCCAACTTCCAGCCTCGAACTACGAATGGACTTTCCCGCGCACTCAAAGTCAGCGGTTACTGAGAGTGTTTAGCCTTCGATAAAATCCAGGAGGCTTTACATCTGTATAAACGCCATGACAAACCATTAAGTCTAAGGACGTTAAATTCCGCGTTTTCTGGCAAAAGTGACCTAGCGTGAAAGCGTTTTATAATTACAAAAGTGGCCTAGCCTGAAAGCAACTACACATGTGCAAATGACTCTGTTCAAGCAAGATGTGTGAGTGTTCAGGGACTCCAAATTTCTGTGCTGTATCCAAAACACCTTTCATAAGTGCTTACAGAGGGTGGGTGTGTTCCACCTGGGCAGCTACCAACAGTAACGGTTGGATTCCCAATGTTCACCCACTGGCTGGCTTTACTGTAATACAACATGATCAGGCCTGTAGGCGGGGGGGGGGGGGGGGGTCAAGGGGGTTCGCTCGAACTTTATATACACCACTTAACTGTACATTTTAAGCTAGTACAATATTATGTAAAATGACCAATAGGAGAAGACCAGGGATCTTCCACCATTAACTATAATAATTATATAAGTGACCCCTGGCTTTTTTCATTTTCCTCTGTTTCACCTTATATACAATTCTATTAACTTCTTGCAATGGCCTACCCAGTGCTGATTAAGAGCTTTCTACAGCCATGCAAGCATGACAGTAGTCCTATGTATGCTGTCACCAACCCACTCTCCCCTGTCCCACCTTTCTGCTATAGCCTTATCTCCAAAGTGCATTGTGCTAATGACATCACAAACCTGATGATGAGTATACTATCTTTAGTGGTTAAGGTGGCACGGTATCCTGTATTTTCAAGGTCAACAAACCTGGAATCCAAGTTGATAGTCTTCTTTGTCTTGTTAAAATTTTAGCGCACATTCCGTTTTGGGAGTCTCAAACCGTTCACGGTCCGTAAAATTGGGGATTTTCCCCATTTCCTGTCGGCATTGCCATCCAATAATCAGTTTATAATTAAGTTAGTTAAGATGTGGCCTGGCGGCACCCTTCATGTGGTGCTCGGAACTTTGAAGATAAGCTTAGATCGACTTACAAAAAAAAAAAAAAAAAAAAAAAAAAAAAAAAGAGAAGGAGTTTAGTAGAGTGCTGTAGTGTCAGTAGCTGTGAGTAGTGCGTGATGCCTGCTTGTGAAAGCAAGCTTGTGTCTAGAAGCAGCAGAAAGGCCACAGTGGCCAAGACTGTATTTGTTGAGTAGGCCCAGGTCTCGCGGCCGTATGCCTAGTCTAGTTGGTGACCGTGGCCAGGTGCTTCGAGTGCTGGGCTGGGCTTTAACTAGAATACGCAATTTATCGTTTGTGCTACAGTCTGACAGACAAGGGAGCTGAACGGTGGCTGTGTGTGGAACAGAGCCGTGAGTTGTTTAGCGACATAAGGGGGAGAGGTGGGGCTAGTAATGCTTGCTTCCACTCGTGAATGAGCCCCTCCCGTAGACAAGCTGTGAATTTTTCGAAATGTGCATTCATTTTGGTGCAGTGAAAGTTGTCCTTTCCAAGAGTAGTGACAAACATGAGTCTAGCCTGACTTTGAGAGTAGCTTTGAACAAAAGCTGGCATAGATTGATTTGAGATACATTGGTGGTTGGGACGCTACCTACAGTGAGCGTGTAGATGCGTCCATCGAGTGGCAATTTGGGGTTCATGAATATATTAATGAGCTACTAAAACCCTTTTTAAAATTAGGCAAAGCAAGATTGCCCTAAACCAAACCCTAACCCTGAAACTAGGAGTAACCCTGGTCCTGACTGTAACCCAAGTTTATGTTTTCGTTAACCTCCGCCGAGGGACGACCGTGCCACCTTAAGGGGTTATTTCATTTTGTTATTCTCTTGGTTAGTGGGTTAAAACAATCACATTATATATTTCATTTTGTTATTCTCTTGTGGCAGGCATGCAGGCAGATGTGTCCATGTTGAGGAAGGTGGAGTGTGATGTGCTGCTTGAGGACTGCCAAACACAAATGCGGAGGGTCAGGAATAGCTTGGTGCCAGTCACAGTTTGGAGGAATGGGGAGAGGATCAGTGTTGAAGTGGCGGGTAGTGAAGTGGGAGAGTGGCCGAATAAAGATAAAGAGTATCTTGCAGCACAAGCAGAGAGCTGGGGAAAACTCGTTGTCAGAGATGAAGCACAATAACAGTGTCTGTAGATTGTTATTTATGTTTGACAGCCATGCAAAGATATTAGTTTGTCTCTAAGTATTTCATTGGATGAACAGTGGAGTAAGTATAACGGGTCATATACTCCTGTTATGTAAAATAATAGTTTGCACAAAACTTGCATGATGTACAGAATAGTCTCTTCCCCTCCCCTCCCCTCCCCTCCCCTCCCCTCCCCTCCCCTCCCCTCCCCTCCCCTCCCCTCCCCTCCCCTCCCCTCCCCTCTCCTCCCCTCCCCTCCCCTCCCCAGGCTACATGATTATGCCTCTCAATAATTTATACACCAAGAGACTGACCAGTTACTATCAGTGCAGCAGAACATCTTTTTACACACCTTTACACTGTCAATAAGCATGTACATGCACATACACTGGCTTTCATCTGTCTTCATAGTATTATAGTCAGTTTATGGTTCATCTAGAAGGGCTATTAGAGAAATCAAATATCAAATTTCAACTTGGTCAATTTCCAAGTACAAGAATAACTGTTTACTTACCTTCTTCCTCTATTCTTATTCCTCCTCCTCCTTCCTCTCCTCTTTCCTCTCCTCTCCCTCACCAGCAATTTCTATACATTAATATTGTATACTGGACATATAACATAATCATAGTGCCTGTTATCCATCCCCTTTAATCAAGGGTATCTTCCTGATTCGTCTACTCCTGTTTTGTCTATTGCTATTTTGTCTACTCCAATTTCGTCTACCGCTGTTTCGTCTACTCAATTTATCAGATCAAAATTTATTTTTAGTTTATATGACAGACCAACAATTGCTGCTTGAATTCAGTTGTTTCATTCTCTCTAAAACGTTGGCTACCTTGATCTCAACATCATTCGCTGGGTGACAGTGATTGTTGTTAGTAGAAACAAGGTGGTTGTTCTCATCAGTCACACCTCTACCAGGGCAGTTCCTATCAACATGTCGCCAGTATGTTTGTCCCTCCCTGCCAGGTCGATTTAGGTATGCTTGAATCCACCTTGAAATAGAGACCTTGCTCCTCTCTTTGTAGTCACAAGCTCACACTCCATTTCTATTGCCAGATGGTCAACTGAGGCTTTGCAAAACTTTTATATCCACCACTCGGAAAAGATCAAACAACCCATGGTAGCTTAATGGGTCAGAGTGATGTACTAGCTAGTTGCAAAGCAAGTTTTTCCCTTTGTTATTTGACCCCTGACCTTAACATAGTACATTAACAAGCAATACAAAGAGGATCTACAAAGATTATTGCACTGAAAAAATACAGTAGACAAAACGTCAGTAGACGAAATTGGAGTAGATGAAACGGCGGTAGACGAAACAGGAGTAGACGAACCAGGTATAATTCTATTCAAGCCAAAGCTCTTGCACTGGGTTGAGAAGGAATGGATGTGTACTACATGCCTAATATTGTGCATCTAGTGCCCACCTCCCTTTTCTGCTACAATCATCTCGGGTGATTAATACATCTATTACTGCTTGCTTTTACCCCAGTCCATAGGATCTCTTTCCTCTTCTTCTTCTCTCTCTCCTCCTCTCTTGACTTCTCTTCCTCCTCCCCTTCCTCTTTCTTCTTCATTTCCTTGTTCTTCCCCTCCTCTTCTTCCTCCACCTCCTCTTCCTCTTCCCCTTCCTCTTCCTCTTCCTCCTCCTCTTCCTCCTCTTTCTCCTCCCCTTTGTCTTCCCCTCCCTCTTTCCCCCTCCATTTGCTCTTCACCTTCTCTTCCTCCTCCCCTTCCTCTTTCTTCTTCATTTCCTTGTTCTTCCCTTCTCCTTCCTCCACCTCCTCTTCCTCCTTCTCTTCTTCCTTCTCCTCTTTCTCCTCCCCTTTGCCTTCCTCTTCCTCTTTCACCTCTTTCTCCCTCTATTAGCTCCTCGTCTTCTCATCCCCTTTGCCTTCTTCCTCCTCCCCTTCCTCTTTCTCTCCCTCTTCTGCCCTGCACTTGTTCTTGCTGTTCTCTTTCTCTTAGCCTTTGTCTTCCTCCTACCTCTTTTCGTTCTCCTCTTCTGCCATCCACTACTTGTTCTTGCCCTTCTCTTCCTTCCCTCCCTCCTCTTCTTTCCTCACCTCCTCTTCCTTGCCCTCTTCTCCTTCCTCCCCTTTCTTCTCCTCTGCCTCTGTACCCTCTGCCTCCTCTTCCTGGAAAATTTAATTATGTACCCTAACCTGCATTTACACATTTCATATTTGCTTTCTAGGAACTGGTAGCATACCCAGGAAGAAAAGGAGGATAATTTACACAATACGAAGGTACAGCTACCTAATATTAACTACCAGGAGAGTAGTGAATACATGTACTGATTGAACAATCAGCGAACCGCATCTCCCTTTAAAAAAGGCAGACCTAGATGTTTAGCAAAGTCACCCACTGTGCAGGACGCGTTTAGGCCAATACTAAGCCTGTTCTGCAGTTACCAGGAGATGGGGAGTGCTATCTCATGCAGAAAATGCAGTCGGATAGCTGCATGGCTTTATCCAGACATAAGTTAGAAACTGTCTCGAAGGTAGTGTCTCTTTGTGCAGCTACGAATGAGCATAACTGTCATGCGTTGTTAGTCAAAGGTAGTAAATTGCACCACCATCATTACATCACTTGCAATGTTAAGGGAGAGAGAGCCTGGTATCTTTAACTTCAGGAAAGAAAGGATGGCATAAACCTTGTGGTAAATTACATAGCTTGGGGGGCGACTGTCATACACACATAACGTTCAGTGAACAAATTGTGAAACGCTGCCTTTTTGTTTAGTCATACCAGGCCCTCTCCTGCTTTATTGTACTGCCTGGGAACGCGGCTAATTTCTCTGTCTGTCAGTCATTGTGTTTGTTTGTCTTACATGTTGCAGTATACTGTGTATGTTGCGACCATTTTGCTTGAATTATGTGCTAGCATAGTATCAGCCTCGTTCCTAGGACCATTTGAAAAATAGGAGAAAACGGCTTGGTATCCACTGTTTATGCGTGTGCTTAATTAGGGGATAGAGTTCACTTGGAATTATGTGAGCATACATTGTACGTCAAATGGTGCATGTGGTCCTAAACAATGACGTCTTGTATACTGGCTTATACTAAATCTCCCGGGCCTTCTGACACCAGTGTTTGCCGCTTCAACCGTGCTGTTGACCTGAGACAATTTTCGCATCAAAAATGAAAATATATATATATAGCTTCGTAAGTGTCATAACACAAACTTATGACTTATGACTTGCCAAAGCCTGCAGGCAGCCAGTAAAGGAATCCTTGTCCTTGTACAGATGCTTTACAGAAGCTTTCTGCTCAGGTTTGAGCACCATCGCTTCACCGCAAAGTCGATGGAAGGTGTACATAATAGGTCCTGCATACAAGTAGTTATTATGAACAGTATACGATTAAAGATACAGCAATATACACATTCCTGGTGCCATAGCACACAGAAATGACATGACAGTGTCTGGAATTCCCGGAATGTCAGAAAATTGAGTGCATCTGCAAATAGTGGATAACAGACCCATTTCTCTGATTTTTTGAACGAGCCTGGGAAAGAGGCTAGCTTGGTATTGAAAGAGGTATTTCCCTAGTGGATGTAACCCGTACTTTCTTCTCCCCAAAGAGCCAGGGTACAAGGCTTCAAGGCTACTGTCTGCCTATAGATGTGTATGTATGCTAGCGTGCTTTCATCACTTCCCTAGTGAAATACCATGCTAGCACATCACTGCACAAACAGTGGATACTGGTTGAACTGTTATTGCAGTAGAATGCACACATGATCTACATAACCCCACTATCAATGCACATGGAACACTCACTGAATGTTAGGCTCACCCATCATACAATGCACCTTGATCTACTCTGGGAAGAGGTACATGAACTTTCTTCATGCTACTTACCCCCTCTCCTCCTCCTCCTTCTACTCCTGTCTCTCTCCAATACCAGGAGGACCAACTCGGCTACATCTGCAAGTAAGATAAATAACAACTGTCAAACTGCTATAGCCTCCATTAGCACTCTTCTTACTTTGCAAATCCATAGTCAGAACTGAAGTCAAGCTGAAAGGAAAGCAATTTATAACCCTTGGGAAGACCACTAAAATTTTAGAAGAGACCACAGTGAATAGAAAAGCAAAAATCCCCCAAAACCATAGTGGTCTCATCATCTACCATGTTCCCAGGCCAGCTTTTGCCCGTCTAAATTAGCAGTTTCATATACTAAACCCCATTTTGTGCTAAGTGCATTCTATTCTCAGCTCTGCTGTACGATGTTTGACTCCCAAGAGTCCCCATAACTTCCTAAGGGCGTGCAGATTGCTGAGTGCGACACAACTAATGTCTTGGCTAGTGTTTACCTTGTGCTTGAGTTTGACAAGTAGGCAAGACGGAAAGTCGACACTACATGTGTTTGGAGGTTCACCACCACCAGCCATATATCTATTTGACATTGGCATGAACCACTGCATCTCTGCCTAAACCAACAGTTCCTCTACTCCCCAGGCCATGGTCCCAGACACAGATGACAAACTGCTTTATTTAAGTCTACAACATAATTAAGGAGGTGCTACACAATGTACATCATTGGTGCTCACTGGGGAAATTCAATGTTACTGTGACAGACAAGGTATGTGTGCGTTTCCCCGACCAAAGTCCATCCCCTCCTCAACGCGGTGGTTGGGTGAACAGTCACTGCATGTGTGCAGCAATGACTGGCTAACGGGGCTCTGGCATGTTTGTGTCCATGTGTGTGTGTGTGTGTGTGTGTGTGTGTGTGTGTGTGTGTGTGCAGGGTTTGATATGGGGGAGGGGGGGGGGGGGGGGGGTGGCATGGTTATTATTGTTTTGTCACAGGTATTAACAATCTTGTCCCAGATTGCGTCAGAAGCAATCTGAGAGGATCTAAAATTCAAAATTTTCCTGGGGGGGAGACCCAGACCCCCCTAATAAACATGCACACTTACGAGTGCATGAGCATGCTTTCTCACACACTACTATCATCCTGCTACCATCCTGTTTTTCCCCCCCTCAACTCAAAATCCTGTATGAAACCCTGGTGTGTGTGAGTGTGTGTGTGTGACTGTGCGTGTGTGTGAGTGTGCGTGTGTGTGTGTGTGCATGTGTGCGTGTGTGTGTGTGTGTGTGTGTGTGTGTGCCTAGAGGCCAGTCTTGTTGCTTTGTAATGATACTGGTCGGTCCTGCCAAGCCCACGTTTGTGTGATTAGGTGGAAGATTGTCCGATGATTAGTGTAGTGAGAAGCTTCAAACATGACATTTGGTTGCATACTTATGTTTTAGAGTGAGATGGGTGTGTCTAGAATGTCATGTGACTTTAGGCAAGTGTCACATGAGCTTTCTATTTTAATGGTGAAGTTATTGTACCAACTACTGAAATGATGTGTGTGACCAGCTAATGGCCTTCCTCCCTCCCTCCCTCCCATCTTCCCTTTCTCCTTCTTCAGGGACAGCCGGTTGTGCATCTCTTCCGCCTCCTGTGTTAGGAACTTCTCCTAACAGAGTGGAGTGAAAAGGTATATAGCTGCTGGCCCCAGCACTCACGACAGACCAGCTGACGACTGTAAGGTTTCGGAGTAGGTTTATAATTGGATACTAGTATCACGAAACTGGTCTTCTAGTCACTGGAGAAGGTGAGGAGGGAGGGGTGGTGGTTCTCTAATGGTCATAGCTCAATGGTCAGAGCACTGACAACTCAGGCCAGCGGCCCTTGATTCAATTCTTGTGACTGTGTGTCTGTTCATCCTTCTGTCCGTCTGTTCATCTTTCCGTCCATCTGTTCATCCTTCTACCCATCTGTTTATCTTTCCGTCTATCTGTCTGTTCATCCTTCTGTCCGTCTGTTCATCCTTCTGTCCGTCTGTTCATCTTTCTGTCCATCTGTCTGTTCATCCTTCTGTCCGTCTGTTTGTCTTTCCGTCCGTCTGTTTGTTCATCCTTCTGTCAGGCTGTTCATCTTTTCGTCTATGTCTGTTCATCCTTCTGTCCGTCTGTTCATCCTTTTGTCCGTCTGTTAATCTTTTGTCCATCTGTCTGTTCTTCTGTTCGTTTGTTTATCTTTCCGTCCATCTGTCTGTTCATCCTTCTGTCCACCTGTTTATCTTTCTGTCCGTCTGTTCATCCTTCTGTCCGTCTGTTCAACTTTCCGTCTATGTCTGTTCATCCTTCCGTCCGTCTGTTCATCCTTCTGTCCGTCTGTTAATCTTTTGTCCATCTGTCTGTTTATTCTTCTGTTCGTTTGTTTATCTTTCTGTCCATCTGTCTGTTCATCCTTCTGTCCGTATGTTTATCCTTCTGTCTGTCTGTTCATCCTTCTGTCCGTCTGTTTATCCTTCTGTCCGTCTGTTTATCTTTCCGTCCATCTGTCTGTTCATCCTTCTGTCAGTCTGTTCATCTTTTCGTCTATGTCTGTTCATCCTTCTGTCCGTCTGTTTATCTTTCCGTCCATCCATCTGTCCATCCTTCTGTCCGTCTGTTTATTCTTCTGTTCGTTTGTTCATCTTTCTGTCCATCTGTCTGTTCATCCTTCTGTCCGTATGTTTATCCTTCTGTCTGTCTGTTCATCCTTCTGTCCGTCTGTTTATCCTCCTGTCCGTCTGTTTATCTTTCCGTCCATCTGTCTGTTCATCCTTCTGTCAGTCTGTTCATCTTTTCGTCTATGTCTGTTCATCCTTCTGTCCGTCTGTTTATCCTTCTGTCCGTCTGTTTATCTTTCCGTCCATCCATCTGTCCATCCTTCTGTCCGTCTGTTTATTCTTCTGTTCGTTTGTTCATCTTTTCGTCCATCTGTCTGTCCATCTGTTTATCTTTTTGTCCATCTGTCTCTTCATCCTTCTTTTCATTGTTCCATTCATCTGTCCTTCCATTGTTTAGTCTCTTCATCCATTCTTCCGTCTGTTCATCCATCCACCTGTCTGTCCTTCTCCCCACCCTTTTCACCATCCACCCATCCAGCCTTCTCTTCCCCCTTCTTCCATAAAATGTTGAGCCTCATGCAGTACATGACTGTTGGCACAATACCTGGCAAAGTGGAGAACCCTCAGGGTGTGACCTAGCTTCATTCCCAGGCCTGGCCTGAAGAGGAGCGGAAAGAGCCTCGTTTCAGCCATTTGTGCATGCACTTAATCACCATGAAATTCCATGGCAACCACACACTGTTGGTATACTTTCGTACACTTGTGACACCAATATTGATATATACTATGCTTTACACTGATTTTACTATAGCAGCATGCGGCGTGTAAAGAAACTCACTCGATTGAACTCATCCAGTGGTCAATTTGATGCTATAATGGGTGGAGAGAAAGAGTATACCCCACCCCCCGTTTTTCCCTACCTTGTTCTGTGCATTGGTTGTGCTACCCGAGCATACATACTAGGGGTGTGTGTACACATTTATCTATGTCTTTCCCGCAGTTAATGTTGAACGATCACACACTGTCCACACATGCATCCACATACACAGACACAGATATTGGCTTCAATAGTCCACTGCAATGACAGTGCAATGCAGGTGAGGAGTGTGTCTCCCTCCTCCTCCTCCTCTTCTACTGCTTACTTTTCTCTCCTTACCTTCTCTTCCTCTTTGTTCTTCTTTTTCTTGTTTTAGGAAAAACCAAAATCGTGTGACCATGGGTTTCGGTCCTTTTGAACTCCCAACCTGTGGCCTACTGCAGAAAGGGTGAGACCACTCCCTGCCTAAAGCTTGTTTGAGGAGCCCAGCTCTTGGTTGGCATTCACAGTGCTGTGACTATTCAAATTATTAAACAAGTTGTGGGGGGGGGGGGGTGGAGTTATCAACTAGGGGGGTGGGTTCATCTAGCACTGGGCTATCAGTCCCTGAAGTATAACTTGTAGTACTGATGCAGATTCTCGATTGATTTACAGTAGAAAAAAAATACGGCTTTTTATCAACTCCATGAAGCTTCCCATTTGACTACCTTACATTTATGTCATGTTTGACATGTACATGCAGCATGCATTTGTTCATTCAGCAAAAAAAATGCATCATAGAACGTCATTATATCGCGTGATCTCCATGTAGAGGGTGGGGTTACTGCTTTTGCTTCCGGCACGTATGTGGAGAACGTTACTCAAAGTATACGGAGGAGGATCACGTGGCTGGAATCGGAATGAGGCCGAGGACAAACCTCCGTATACTCGAAGAAAATGTTCTCTGCATACATACCGGAAGCAAAAGCAGTAACCCCACCCTCTACATGGAGATCACGTGATATAATGACTAATTTTTGCTGAATACGAATTTTTCTTTGAATCTAACCTGACTGCGATCTATGCTGCAACGAGCCAACGTGCTATAGATGGTGAGTTCCAGTTTTGGTAGTTTTGTGTAGCTAGGCTATTTTTTGAGATAAAAAGGTCAAGAGTAGACTGAATATACGCGAGGCTGAAGTTTATGAAGGAGTGTCACGTATCCAGTTGGGACTGATATTGGCCTGGCTACACAAATCCAGTCTGGATCCTAGAAATAAACGTATATTTGATGGTATGAGGCAAATACTAGCTGCCCATATTCAGCTTTTCTCTTGCCGGTATTTGCCATAAGTGTATTTTGTTTCCAGCTAAGACAGGATGCAAGTTGCAAGGCCATAGATAACATACCTCCTTTATCTATGGCAAGGCTAACAACTGGATTGTCCAGATCCTCCTGATAGCAGAAGGAGGGCCTGGTCTAGCCTTGTTCCATCCTTCAATTTGTCCACCTTTTCATACAGTACTCTGACCATCCATCCTTCCATTTATACATCCATCTGTTCATCCATAGATATGACACATCCATCTGGTGGGCCCCCTCCCTCAAGTAGGACCGAGTACTGTGTGGGTGGTGGGCCCCCTCCCTCAAGTAGGACTGACATACACATATCTTACATACATATCTGAAATTAGAATCACATCGTTTGTATCCCTCTTTCAATGTAGGAAAGACAGCAGTCACCATGACGTGTTAAGCTTCCGCCACTGGAGGTAAGCTTTTTATACCACCATTACATCACATTGTAAGTTTTAGGTATGTCACTTTATGAGCAGTAGAGTATAACAGGTCATATAACAGGTTGAAGTGTCCCTATCATCTCACTCCCTCACATCCTCGTCCATCATCTCACTCCCTCACCTCCTCGTCCATCATCTTACTCACTCACCCCCTCATCCTTCATCTCACTCCCTCACCTCCTCATCCTTCATCTCACTTCCTCACCTCCTCGTCCATCATCTCACTCCCTCACCTCCTCCTCCATCATATCACTCCCTTATCCCCTTGTCCATCATCTCACTCACTCAACCCCTCGTCCATCATCTCACTCCCTCACCTTTTCATCCTCCCTCACCTCCTCATCCATCATCTCACTCCCTCACCTTTTCATCCTCCCTCACCTCCTCATCCATCATCTCACTCACTCACATCCTCATCCATCATCTCACTCCCTCACCTCCTCATCCATCATCTCACTCCCTCACCCCCTCGTCCATCATCTAACTCCATCACCTTGTCCATCATCTCACTTCCTTACTCCCTCATCCATCAACTCGCTCCCTCACCCCCTCCTTCTTCATCTCACTCCCTCACCTCTTCATCCTTCATCTCACTCCCTCACCTCCTCGTCCATTATCTCACTCCTTCACCTCCTCGTCCATCATCTCACTCCCTCACCCCCTCGTCCATTATTTCACTCCTTCACATCCTTGTCCATCATCTCACTCCCTCACCTCCTCATCCATCATCTCACTCCCTCACCTCCTCGTCCATCATCTCACTCCTTCACCTCCTCGTCCATCATCTCACTCCCTCACCCCCTCATCCATTATTTCACTCCTTCACATCCTTGTCCATCATCTCACTCCCTCACCTCCTCATCCATCATCTCACCTCCTCACCCCCTTATCCATCATCTCACTCAAAATGTCGCGTGATCCCCATTTAGAGGTGGGGCTACTGCTTTTGCTTCCGGCACGTATGTGGAGAACGTTACTCCAAGTATGCGGAGTAAAGACCACGTGGCTGGAATCGGGGTGAGGCGCTCAAGCTTGGGTCCTCATTCCCGATTCTAACTCCACCCCACGGGTGTTTTTACGCAATGCAAACGTGGACATTTAGTTACGTCATCAATCATCATCAGTAAGTTACGTAATCACGTCTTGAACTCGAACTTCCGGTATCTATTGCTATACTGGCGATCTTCACTTTTTTAATAACAAATAGAAAAATAAATCCTGGGTTACTGCATAAAAAACTATGCCCCTCCCAGCAAATCCAGTAAAATTACACAAACCACGTGGGTATTTCGATGTTTGACAGTCTGGTTAGAGCAGCGTTTGTAGTGAAGTGTAGAGTTTTTGTGGAGTTCCTGTTACCTGCAGAAGTGAAAGCACTCCCTGTACGACTCAGCGATGTTGATCTCATGTCGTAATGTTTTCTTTACGCCCGAGTGACGGAGTGACAAAACCGGCTATATGGCGGATGCATGTAAGTTTTGTGTACACTGGATGGTTGTTTTGTATACTAGCTATCAGCCATCCAACTGGAGGGTGGTTAGTATGTTTTATGAAAGTTCAGGGGTATAAAACGACTACAAAACTCTCTTCTTTTTCCGAACAGGACCCTGTGGGTTAGGTTAGAGCTTCCATCATGTGATGTAGTCACTCCACTTTGTTGGAGATGCAGTTGTATGACCGTGCATTAAACTGTTTGTGAATTGACTCGCCACCCTGCTCCCCTAGAAAGCCAAATCCTGTTTTCCACTTCTTTATCCAAGGCACTGCATGGTCTTCCAAGAAGTGCATTTTTGGCAGTACTGTGGCCTCAGGAAAGGTGGACCGATAGGATGTGAGAAACTTGGGAATAGCAGCACCTGTAGGTAAACACTGCAGTAGTAACAGTTTAAGAGTATTGTATTCAAATATAATTCATACCCAAAACATCAGCGTCTGTGCTAGTCAGTTTGTCTGCAGTGTTGTACATTTGGTGGCAGTCTGAGAATAGCCCCATAACTTTCTCCTGCTTCACACAGATTGATTGTGCAGTAGCAGTAAGGGCTGGACAAGTTTGCTGTGCAAGGACGACAGGTGCTGTGCAAAGGGCGTGAACATTTTGTGGCTGTGGACGAAAAATGGTCAGTAGATTTTGATTGATTGTGATTATATTATAGTTACTTAGCTTTAGACACTTGTGCACATGATTGCCAATAAATGTCCCTCCATAATAGGCCTGTCTGTGGACATTCATTGTTCCAAGTGCCTTGTCAAGGGAGCGGACAAAAGGACCTTCGCTCATCTCAAACCCTGTCACAAAAGTCCCGCAGTTGAATGGTTCTGGAATTCTGAGTAAGTACACCAATTTTATTCATATTAATTAATGTACCTTCTGTGGTTTTATCATTCATTGTGGCAGTAGTTAGTCTTGTTCCCAGAAAAATGGAAAGGAGGGTCTGGTAAATGGGGCAGGGTGGAAGTGTACACTGAGGAATTTTAATAATTGCTGAACATTCCGTAGCCAGTAGAGCTTTTTGCAATCTAATCTTTTCCGCTTGATGTTTCACAGCTTTCTGCAACGAAGCAAATTGCAAAAACGGCACTCATTCAGTTAGCATTTCCAATGAATGTACATCAGAATGCTAATCAAAAGCCAATCGGAAGTGTACCTGCATACCAGGTGCAGTTTACACTTCCATCCCAGCCCATTTACCAGACCCTCCTTTTCGATTTTTCAAGGGTCTGGTTTCAAGACCAGGCAGTACTCACTATTTCCTCTTGTCTGCTCCTGACTCTGGCTAACTCTTCTGTCACTATCCTGAACGGCCCACTAGATTCAGGATCTTGTGAGGTTAGGGCCATGCATGACCGGGTCTGTTCCAACCAGATCACTTGTGTGTTCAGAGTTTCTGCCTCTCTGGATAAGGCTGCAAACTCTTGGAGCTGAGGCTGTTTGAGTACGCTTTAAAAGATGTTGATGATCCAGCCTGGCAGCTCTCAGCATATATGAGATCTAAGCTGTGGAAATCAGCCTCCAGCAAGTCAAACAGCCTCTGGAAAATGCCAAGACTGATGTGTAGCCCAGGTGGACAGACCTATGAAACATTATCCAGTTAGAGAGCACCATTATTGTTATGCCACGTACCTGATCAGCACCTACTCATGCTGTTATTTCATATACCTGATCAAGGGGGATATCAAAGAAGAATGGCCCAATGACATTGTGGTAGTCCTTTGCCTTCTTAATATCTCCCTTTCCTCTGGTTATGAACCTCTCATAATCTTTTCGGAGAGTTTCAAGGGAGCGTGAAGGAGAAGACTTCCTCTGGTTTGGATTGTCTGGTGTAGGTCCATGAATGCTGAGAGGTAGCTTCAGGTTTTTACTTTCTACCTCACACCAGAGACAACAGTGACGTCCTGGTGGAATATAAGAAATTATGTGTACTGGTGTCTGCTTGTGGTGATTTTTGTGTGAAAAACAGACCTTAGAATTTACAAACCACTTTTACCATGATTCTCAAGTTGCATGGAACGTACCACTTGCTCCTGAAAGTCCATAAAGGTGGGCCAAGACCTCGTAGTCACCGAAAATGATGATCTGGATGGTCTTCTCAGTGTTGTCACTTGGTTTCCTATACAGTTTTGGATCACCTACAGTTATTATGATTTATGAAATGGTGTGTCTACTGTTGTATGTACCTCCATTTCATGCCGTTTAAGTCCTTCACCTGATCCTTGTACCGGTCCAAGGCAATGTGAAGGTTGATGGCAGAATCTCTGGCTTGGAATGCAGCGAAGACGCACGTGTTTTCAACTGAATTGGGATGGGGGACGTTACAGATCTGGAAGGATATCTTGAAAGATCCTCCACCTTTGTCTCCACCTATCTTCACCCAGATTTCATCTTGGGGAATCATGCCGTCATGCCATGTCAGCCTGTTTTGCCTTGAAATATGTAGATGTTGGTTCATATTTACAAAAGGGCATTATTGCCTATATTTTTTACCTCTCATTTTGGTCCAGGAGCTGGAACACCTCACACAGATCTGGCACATAGCACAGAGTAGCTGGGCGCATTTCCTCCCCACCTTGCTTCAATGGAAAAGAGAAAGGGAGAGCCTCCGAAGCCAGGTTTGTACCCACCACTGCTTGTGCCACCCTCCTCATCTTCCTCTCACTACCAATCATCACTCCCGAATCTTTTAGCCACCTATTTATATGGTGTGTGTATTTATTACTTTATGCTGTAGTTAATTATGTTTCACCTTTTCAGTAGGCGCAGTTTATTCCATGGCAAGTTGAGGTCTGCCTTAATTGCCAAGCCTTTTTCAGGGGAAATGTCAACCGTTCCAAACCTGTGTTTGCCAAACAGCTCCTTCCACTCATTGTGGGACAGCAAGTGACTCATGGATTGAATTTCTTCTGTCATCTGTCTGGTGGAACTACCTGCACTTACAACCTCCTGCACGCTACTTATCTCTTTACACCGTCTGCGAACCTCTTCTTCCCCAGGCAATGCTGCTGAGGAGTGAAGTTATGACGGGCATCCCCGCACCCAATGTGGGGTCAGTTGGGTTTGTGCGGGGCACCAGAAGTCTGTGTATCTTCACCCCTGTGGGCTGGGTGACTGTCCAGGTGAGTCCATGGCCTTACCCCCACCAGGAGGGTATGAGAGCAACCTTACATCATTAACATGGCTTTCTCTTTTAGAATGACACCATGACCAGTCCAACCCCCATCCCCTCTGCGAGCCCCCCAAGTACTCAGGGTCCCCCGAGTCCCTCAAGTACCCAGGGTCCCCCGAGTGTCCCTCCCACTGTCACCATTGGAAAGAGAGATGCCAATATGGCTGAAAGATTGCCAAGCATGAAGAAAAGGGCTGAGGTAGGTTACATAATTGTGAAGAAGATAGTTTTTATACTGACAACTGAGCAGCAGATTAGCAAACACAAGATGAAGGTATGAGTTGACTAAGAAAGATGGCAGTTCCTGGGAAGTGAACCCAGTGCCTCTGGTTTGAGGTGCCAGTGCCTCTGGTTTGAGCTGCCAGTGCCTCTGGTTTGAGCTGCCAGTGCCTCTGGTTTGAGCTGCCAGTGCCTCTGGTTTGAGCTGCCAGTGCCTCTGGATTGAGCTGCCAGTGCTCTGACAGCTAAGAACTACGACCGCGAGGTAACTTTCGGCCTCACAATACACATACGTACTGCACAGGAGACAATGAATGCTTCAATCTCTGGCAGCCATAATTTCCTCCTGTTCGCATGATGCCATCAAACGTGTGTTTATAGTACTGCATGCCCTCAGTCTGACATTGTGTGTCATAGACAGCCTGTCTGTCTCTTTGCTGTTCAGTGTGGAAATGGTGTGCGAGAGGAGGAGGAGGAATGCGATGGAAGGGATATTGGAGACCATACATGTCAGACTGTACAGTCTAGCAAGTAAGATTCTTATTATAAGTGCATGTGGTGTGTGTCTGCTTCTAAACTTCATTTCTCTACTCTCAGGTCAATTGGCACACTATCTTGTTCCCGTGACTGCACTTTTGATACATCACAATGTCAGCCATTAGCAGTGAGTTCAGTTAACAGCTGTCCTATCACAATGTCAGCCATTAGCAGTGAATTCAGCTACCAGCTGTCCTATACACTGACACTATACTTACTGCATGATAAGCCAGTCTAGGAGAGTCCAGTATTTTGACTGTCTCATCTGTTTCTTTGACAGCTGACAGTCTTTGCTCTGAGAGAAACAGTGAACTCAGTCATTGCAAGCAGAGAACAATATAGACCTCCCCTCCACCCTCTCAATGACACACTGCGAGCAGATGTGGCCTGTCAGCTGGAGGCCAGGAGGGTGGGGCTACATGGGAGCTATGTAGCTCTCCTGTCCACCCGGCAGCATGCACTGAGAGATGTTATATCACAGCACCAACATCACCTCCCCGTAGTCAACACGAAGGTGAGAGTAGAGGGTGTGCATAGATACACAATGTAGAATCTCTAAGTTAAAGTACACAAGCCTTTGGTGAATCAGCTAGTCCTGCTCAGAAGTCTCTCCATTTTAACACGCAGAACCAACACCGTTAATTAATTGCCATGCCTACTACAAATATTAATTAGTTGCCAAATTTTGGGCACGCTTTGCGCGTGAAATCTTTTCCCTGGGCTCCCCCTGCTCTCTCGGCGGCCCTGCCCGTAACATTCACACACAGACTGACCCTTTGATTTCAACTTGTGAGCTTGCCAATGCTCTCACGTGCAGGGTGAAACTATCTCCATGTCCTGGATGGACCTTTCTGTGGAGCAGATGCTAAGAAACCACATTTTGACACTAGAAGGAGAAGAACTCAAGTCCAGTGGAAAATGGTACGCCTTTGACCTAGCTCATCCATTCATGTAGCCAGGCTCTCGTTCCTACTCCCCTGCACGAGAACCTGGGAACAAGGTTACATGAATGCATGAGGTAGCTACAGAGGGTTCTAGATGTCGTTCCCAGGCTATTGTGTGGGGGCGGAGAAAAAAAAAGAGCTTGGTACACACTGTTTGCACATGCTCAAGATTTCGGAAATTTCCATTAAAATCTGCTCCATTACACTTGAGCTACAGAGAATTAGGTTGTGGTGGCCTTATGTTGTTGTCACATTCTTAACATGTTTTGTGCTACAATCCTTGTAGGGATGGTATAACATGGCACAAGTCTGTTGACAGCTCTGAAGACACCTGTTATTCATGGACGTCTAGCTCAGCAAAGAACTGTGAACACAAGAGCTCTCCATGCTCAGACAAGATGGTAGTCTGATCCTTGTTCCCTGTGGAGCTCAGTGGTTCAAGGAGGTTCGATAGTGTTGAACCACCCCGAACTCATGTGAACTCCACCGCATGCCTTGATCCGTGTATTGTACTACGGTTCAAACAGATTCGGAAGAGATGAACCACCCCGAACTCATGAGAAATTACCCTATGATCCTTGTTCCCTGGAGCTCAGTGGTTCCAGGAGGTTCAGTAGGGTAGAACCATCCCGAACTCATGTCAAGCTCCATCCCAGGCCCGGTTCCATGTGTTGTACTATGTTTCAAACAGGTTCGGCAAGGTTGAACCACCCCGAACTAATGAGAAATTATCCTATGATCCTTGTATCCTCTGGAGCTCAGTGGTTCCAGGAGGTTCGGTAGGGTTGAACCACCCTGAACTCATGTCAAGCTTCACCGCAGGCCTGGATCCATGTGTTGTGCTATGGTTCAAACAGGTTTCAGAAGAGTTGAACCACCCTGAACTAATGAGAAATTATCCTATGATCCTTGTATCCTCTGGAGCTCAGTGGTTCGAGGAGGTTCGGTAGGGTTGAACTCATGTCAAGCTTCACCGCAGGCCTGGATCCATGTGTTGTGCTATGGTTCAAACAGGTTTCAGAAGAGTTGAACCACCCCGAACTAATGAGAAATTATCCTATGATCCTTGTATCCTCTGGAGCTCAGTGGTTCCAGGAGGTTCGGTAGGGTTGAACTCATGTCAAGCTTCACCGCAGGCCTGGATCCATGTGTTGTGCTATGGTTCAAGCAGGTTTCAGAAGAGTTGACCCACCCCAAACTCATGAGAAATTATCCGATGGTCTTTGTTCCCTTTGGAGCTCAATGGTTCGATAGGGTTGAACAACCCTGAACTCATGTGAAACACCATCGCAGGCCTGGATCCATGTGTTGTACTACAGTTTGAACAGGTTAGGAACAGTTGAACCACCCCGAACTCATGAGAAATTACACGTAACCGTGAGTGAACCTCACAGTAGTAACTCAAGTGTGAATGAGCTTCACACTCGTAACATAACGATGAGTGAGCCTCACAGTAGTAGCTCAAGTGTGAATGAGCTTCACACCCGTAATGTAACTGTGAGTGAGCCTCACAGTAGTAACTCAAGTGTGAGTGAGCCTCACACTCGTAATTTTTAATGTGAATGAGCTTCACACTGTGAAAGAGCCTTGCAGATAACACAGAGCAGCCCCAACCCAGCCCTAGCCCTAGCTCAGCCTTATGGAACCGACTACACCCCTAGGCGTACCGTTACTATAGTAAAGCACACGCCATAACTAGCGTAACAATGCCGTTACAGAGCTGGAAAAATGGGGTCATTAAAGTGATGGTGGCTACAACTGCTTTTGGACTTGGGGTGGACCAGCCAGATGTCGAGACTGTGGTGCGAATTGGAGTTCCACCGACAATGGAAGAGCTGGTGCAGGAGTTTGGAAGAGCCGGAAGAGATGGAAGGAAAGCTAAAGGTAAGTAAGTACAACCAGCATATGTCTAGGAATAGGTTGTGACTCTGGTATATGCCCTTATTGTGAATACAGGAGTCCTGCTGTTTAGTGACAGTGACACTCACCATGCTGACTTCTGGATCAAGAGTGAAGGAAGGCTGAATGTGCTACCTGCATTCCAGGAGGCGTGGAAGTAAGCTGTACATGTACTTTGTGACCACAAACAATACCAGCTTAATAACTAATGTGTTAATGTTTGAAAATGAACTGGTTCTGCTCTGCAGGTTTGCTTTAGCCCAGTCAAACCGTCAGCAGCGAGATTTTGAATCAATTGGGTATGCAATACCAAGAGCAACTACCGAAAAGGCTGTGGATGACCTGTTTGATGTTCTCGGAGGCACCAAACCTCTAGCAGCTGCTGCAGCCCTACTACCGAAAGAAGACACCCTTGCAGATGTTGAGAACACATCTTGGGAGCTGGCAAAAGACTGGGTTGAGTGGTGGAAGAGGCCAAAACACTTAGGTACATCTACATCCTAATCATATTCTTGTTGAGGTTAATACCGAAGTATGTTACTTGGGATAATGGTTACGTATATTATGTTTCCATACAGCCATGCTGTCTCCACTATATGCAACAATGGATAAAGATCGCTTTGAATCTCTTCCTGAATCTACTAATGCGGTGGAAGCCTATAATCGGCTGTCAAAGACTGGAAAAGTTCCTCGTCCCCTGTCCGTTGTCCTCATCTCCCTGTACAAGAAGGACATGGTGGCAATTCTTCAATACCTTGCTGAAAGTGAGGGAATGGCTACAACATATGATGACACAACCCCTGCAGCAAGGAAGAAGCGAGCAGTGAAAGCAAATGCTGCACGAAGAAAGCGACGATGCCATGGGGAGGAAGATGCTTTGGGTCCACCTGACCGCAACTCTGACTTTCATCCACCAAAGAAGAGGAAATCGACAAAGAAGGTAAGTAAAGTTGTACAAATTTGTTGTGGTTTACAAGCCCTTCCTTGTGGTTTATAAGTCCTTTCCCTTGGTTGATATAATGAACATGAAAAAACTTATCTCTTGCAGAGCCAGAAGACAGAACAGTCTACCAAGCCCTCCACGACCCCCTCGCCACCTGCTGAGCACCCCACAACCCACTTGCCACCCACGACCTACTCGCCACCCACTCGCCACTCACCACCCACGACCTACTCGCCACCCACTCGCCACTCGCCACCCACGACCTACTCACCACCCACTCACCACTCGCCGCCGACGCCATACTCACCACCCACAACCCACTCGCCACCCACGACCTACTCGCCACCCACTCGCCACTCACCACCCACGACCTACTCGCCACCCACTCGCCACTCGCCACCCACGACCTACTCACCACCCACTCACCACTCGCCGCCGACGCCATACTCACCACCCACAACCCACTCACCACCCACGACTCACTCACCACCCACGACCCACTCACCACCTGCCGAGCTGGTCGTATCACGTAAACCTTGTTTGTGTAGAGGTGGATGTGGAGCCAAGAAGAGGTGTTCTTGTCGGCAACTAGGACAGCCATGCTTGCCCTGGTGTCACCCAGCTGTTGAGAATTGTTGCAATGAAGGGCTGGCAAGTGAAGCAGATCCAGTAGTGGACATCGATAATGTAAGGGACGTAAAGAGTATTACACCCTGGGTGATAATTGGCAATGGACTTGACCTTCTACCAGAAGACAAGCAAGTGATCCTAAGTGGGCAGTGGTTGAACTGCAGGATAATATTTAGCTGGCAATTTCTGCTAAAACAAGAGCATCCCCAAGTTGGAGGACTGCAGCCTACATTTGGCCGATTTCAGCCACAAAAGCGGGAAATGGTCCAAGTATTGAACTCAGGTGGCAATCATTGGGTCGCAGTGTCCAACATAGGTTGCAGTCCGGGAAGAGTCCAATGGCTGGATAGCTTGCATGGTTTGCCATCCCTTTCCCAGCAGAGAATAGTTGCTGACTTGCTCCAGGTAACAGTGGACGAAATTGTGATTCAAACTATGAATGTACAGAAACAGCTAGGGGGTTCCGATTGCGGGTTGTTTGCACTAGCATTTATCACAGCCGTTCTTAACAACCAAGATCCAACCACACTATGCTTCGAGCAAAACAAGATGCGCAGGCATCTCACCGAATGCTTGGAAAAGAAAACACCCCTTCCATTTCCCATAACAAAGCGCCGGCAAAGACGACGAGATATACTGCACACAACGGTGGTACCTATTTATTGTGTCTGCCGCCTACCAGATGATGGCAGCCGAATGGTGCAGTGCAGTCACTGCTTCAAGTGGTACCATGTCAAGTGTGTAGTCACAGACAACAGTATACTTGAACAGAAAGATTGGTTTTGTAACTTCTGTTAGCACTCACTGTTCTTTGCGTAATCATCATGGTACTTTGCAACCAGACAGCAAAACTATTAGCATGTGTTTGTTGGGCCATTTACCTTTCTCCAAGATCCACGTGCACATACTCTTCAAAATAGTGGGCCCCCCACTAATCCCTGCCTTCTTGTCAGGAAGGGAAAGTTTAGTGGCCCCCCCCACTAAACCTCCCCTTCTAAACAGGAAGGCGGAGTTTAATGGAGGGGCCCACTAAACTTTCCCTTCTTGACAAGAAGGAAAACTTCAGTGGCCTCCCCCACTAAACCTCCCCTTCTAAACAAGAAGGCGGAGTTTAGTGGAGGGGGGCCCACTAAATCTCCCCTTCTAGTGGTTGGAATGTGCATACAAATAGTGTACTTTTATCTAGACCCGATAGGGAGCCGGAATCCCGTTCGCCCATCCCCCTAGTTAATATGATAACTCCAGCCATTGAGCCCCACCCCCAACTTGTTTAGTAATTTGAATATTTATAGCACTGTGAATGCCCATAGCACTATGTGCCAACCAAAAGCTGGGCTCCTCAAAGCAAACCTTAGGCGGGGAGTGGTCCCGCCCTTTCTGCAGTAGGCCACAGGTCGGGAGTTCAAAGGGACCGAAACCCGTGGTCATGTGAGGACTGGAAAGGGTACTCCCCTGAAGACCAGTATTTTATTTATTTTTTTTGAGCATATCTCCCAAAAACAGTAACTAACCGCCCCATCCATTTGAGCCATAAATGCCCCACCCATTTAAATCATAAATGCCCCACCCATTTAAGCCATAAATGCCCCACCCATTTAAGCCATAAAATGCCCCATCCATTTAAGCCATAAATGCCC
Source organism: Agelas oroides (assembly GCA_949130485.1). NCBI lineage: Eukaryota > Metazoa > Porifera > Demospongiae > Agelasida > Agelasidae > Agelas > Agelas oroides. The sequence continues at coordinate 4,084,861 of OX422196.1, read as the reverse complement.
CATCCCCATCTCCCTTTATGTTTTAACTTCACACTTTATGTATGTGTGAAATTTTGGACATCGATGTGCCAGCGGTGTTGGTGCTCCCCCACTCGACACACAACTCCTATGATCCTTGTTCCCTGTGGAGCTCAGTGGTTCGAGGAGGTTTGATAGTGTTGAACCACCCCGAACTCATGTGAAACTCCACCGCATGCCTTGATCCGTGTATTGTACTACGGTTTGAACAGATTCGGAAGAGATGAACCACCCCGAACTCATGAGATATTGTCCTATGTTCCTTCTTGAGCTCAGTGGTGGGTGGTTCAACCCCTATGAACTGTCTCGAACCGCAGATTAACTGAGTGAACCAAGCATACCCAAAAGTTTCTCATTAGTTTGGGGTGGTTCGAACAGGTTCGGAAAAGTTGAACCACCCTGAACTCATGAGAAATCATCCTATGATACTTGTTCCATCTGGAGCTCAGTGGTTCGAGGAGGTTCGATAGGGTTGAACCACCCCGAACTCATGTGAAACTCCACCGCAGGCTTGGATCCATGTGTTGTTCTACAGTTCGAACAGGTTTGGTGGAGTTGAACCTCACCGAACTCATGATAAATTATTCTATGATCCTTGTTCACTCTTGAGCTCAGTGGTACATGGTTCGAGGAGGTTCGATAGTGTTGAACTCACGTAAAACTCCACCACATGCCTGGATCCATGTGTTGTATTACAGTTCAAACAGGTTCGGAAGAGTTGAACAATCTTGATGGTGACACCAATGCAGTAAGTATAACAATGTAGTATAACATGCAAATTAACACAATTTTAGTTGTTTACCTTTTGTCTAGAGGATGGAAGGTTCGGTAGGGTTGAAACATACCAGCTTCAGGCGGTCCCGTCTCGTCACACAATGTATATACAAACGTAACACACACACAGAATGAATATTATTGTGTCACTGCCTTTTGCAATCTGACGTTTCTACTCACATTCTACTAGTGATTCTACTCCCATTCTACGGATTATTCTACTCCCTTCCTTGTGCACTGCTGGGACCCGTGGATCAATTCTACTGATGATTCTACTCCCAATCTACATAACATTCTATTCTCATTCTACTGATCATTCTACTCAAAATCTACTGACGATCTACTCGCATGCTACTGACGATTCTACTTCCATTCTACTGATCATTCCAAACGCTTGTTGGCGGGAGAAGAAATCAGCAGGGCCAGGAATCAACAAAACACGTCACCACTAGCACCAAAGCTTCCAAGACAAGCAGCCAGTGGTGGTATGGCTTTTGTTGATGGCTGGCCTTGCGAACTTCTGCTGAGCAGTTTGCCGTATTCCTCAATAATCCTGGACAAGGGCTGAGAACTCTGCTGGAAACAAGCCGGCGAAACTGTGGATGTAGGTAAGGGACAATGATGGATTTACTATAGCTCTGTACTATAATTATAATCAGACTGGTTGCTTCTGTCAAGTCTCCATGCATATGGGAGTAGAATGTCTAAAAACACTTATTCAACTTCCATTCTACTGATCATTCTACTCCCATTCTCCTGATGATTGAGTGGGTTATAGGATAGTTTGTCTTTTCCAAACCCAGGAGGATTTGCTCCAGTAATCAGATCCCTAATTCCTACTCTCATTGTACTGCATGATAAACAAAATAATAGAAGACAATAAACTGAACAAATACACAACACAGTCTATGAATTTGCACTCTCATTCTTATAACAAAATCTTTAAGATTGCCTTTGAGTGATAACTCCATCCAGGGTCAACCAGAGAACACTTGGGTCACAGACTTTATTATATTCACCTGCAAAGATTATTTGACTAGTACTGACAAGCTAAAAGAATTATACAATGCAGTGTAAGGAGTCCTATTTCTTTGCCACAGAATAGAATTACATACACAAACTTGAAGTCCATTGTATGAAGGCCACATGGTACAAAAGGTTGATGGAGTTGAAGGGCTGCAAAGCTCAACATAACCAGAGATGGAAGTAACTGGCCTTCTGGTTACAGAGTTGCACAAGAAGTTTGATAAAAAGCACAAACTTCTTGGCAATCGCTCATAAAGATTCTTTCAGTAAACCAAGAGTTACTACTTTGTAAAATTAACCTTAGATGCAAAACACACCCCCTAGTGTAGACTGATGTGTGTGATTTATGTACTGAACTTGTGGCTGATTATAGATGACATACCCTCCTTCAGGAAAGTGGCATTCTTTATTTCCAACGATGTTACTGTCATGCTATGGTAGTCGGTGATAGATCGATCTTGAACAAACTTGACCATCAAGCTAAACTGCAGCCAGTCTAATTGGTCAACTTTCCATTCTTCATCACATGATTTATACATGGTACTGGATGGATAGTACCTTTCCTGAAAATATGCTGGTTTTGTGACTGGGGAGCACCGGTCCAAATCAATCAATATAGCATGATGGGGTGATGCAGTGCTGAAACAAATGTTTTCAAGTCTAACGTCCAGATGTGCATATCCAAACATGTGCAGTGAATGTATTGCATCTGCAACACTTTTAACGAATGGGCCAAGGCACTTTCTGGCTTCTTCTCTTGTAAGGGGAGGAATAAGGGTATTGTATACAAAGAACTCTTTCGCATGTATATATTCAAGTTTCTTGGGCAACAAAAACCTCGACACGGAATCACGGATTTGTCTACTTGAAGCTTGTAACATTAGCGACTTGAGTGCACTAGTCTCTCTAGGATTGAAGCTGTACTTTAGATAGCAATCATTAGTGCGTATGATTATTGAGAATCTAGAATATACTTGACTCCCGTTTAATTCACATAAGGTCACAGGTGACAGTGGTATTGAATGAAATACTTCTGGGTGTTGTAAATTGGGGGGGTTGGAGACAACTTCGCCAACTTCCGCCTCTACCTCATCTTTGGTCAAGGGCTGATAAGTCACAGTGAATATCAATTCGTCATCGCTCCAGGTGACAACCATCTTTGTCACGCAAGAACTTTCACCATACTTTGGAAAAGCGAAGCCAGTGCAGCACAGAATTGTACTATTACAATTTTTAAGGAATCGAAGCTGGTCAATTAAGCCTAAGATGAGTTTGTGGAGTGTTCTCTTATAAGGATTTGAGTGGACTTCAATCTCAGTGAGAGGTATATCATTTGCACCTAGGATAGTCATGTCAGGTCGGGTTCTTACACTGTTTAAAAATGGCTTGAGGTTGTTTTGGATCACCTTTACTTCCTTGTCAACTTGTATGTTTAAATCGTTTCCGAATTTTCTCCTCAGCCATTTTTCGATGACTAAATAGCTAATGTAGCTGACAGATTTTCCAGAATTGTCTTTTGCCACTGATTGAAACATACGACGAAATTTTCCGGCACGCTCACTGTGGCTGATCAGTTCTTCCAAGTTATATGGCTGTTCACCACGTTCATGTAAGATTTTGTCCCACATTTCTAGAGGAACTACTTCATGTACTAAATCCATTGGTAACGGTAATCCTGCAGTAGCAGAAGAACTTGTAGATGGCATCGTTGGTAGTGCTGCATAACTTGAGCGGTCCATCTAGAAGAAACAAAACGAATGGAGTTTAAGATGCTTATGTTGAGAAACATTTTACTTTGTGAGTAGATGCATGGCAAATTACTCAATGCTCCCACATACACACACAACCACGACAGCACACAGCAGAGTGAATGTTGATCTTGTGGATACCCCCAAGATGCAAGTTCTGAACCCCTTCATAACACAATTAGTTTGGCAAGACCCCTCAATGGGGTGGTATCTTCATTTGCTAAAATAGCCCATTTTGCTTTTCTCACACGCACACACACACACACTCTACACACTAATCTATGTCAGGGCTAGTCTGGCGTCGTGTCACCAGCCCCTACCCGCGCGCCATATCGCGCGCGGCAGGGCTAGTGACGCCAGATCAGACTATGTAAAGGCGCGGCCACACTTTTCAGAGGGAAGCTGGGGTGAATTACTCAGTACAACAGTAGTTATTGAACTTACGTCTTGGTTTGGTCTGTTGGTTGCACGCTTGAAATTGCAAACGCAATAGACAACTAGACTTCAGGTATTCAGGTGATTTACGTGACGTCACATCCGGAGTACACTCCATGCCCAACTTGGAGTACTTTTGAAGTCAGTACTTTACACTGGTGAGTTCGAAATTCGCGCGCTGGCTAGCTGTACCGTTTTTTCTGGATTACAAATCAGTTAAGCGCACGTGTCTAATCCTTGTTGTGAAAGAACGAAGGTGCTATCTTGCTCGGTTGTGAAGTTTTTATTTTATTTTATTTTTTTTATATAAAAACTTTGCATTAATAATGCAAGGATACACAAATAGCTGGTAAGCTAATACGGGTGTGTACCCAGTTACAATTTACAAAAACAGGGGTGCAACAAGTGATTTAAAGGAATTGATGGAGTGTGCTGTAAGTGCTTCGTGAGGTAAGTGATTCCAAACAGAGACAGTGCTAGGTACAAAGGATGACTGAAAAGCATTAGTATGTGCACGAGGTTCATGTATTAAAGGTAAGGAGTGACAATGTCTACTTACTTGGGGTACAAATACATTGGTGGGAAAGTAGAAGTAACCGTGTATAATTTTATAAAGTGTACAGAGCTTTAAATATAACCTACGATTCTCAAGGGTAGGGAATTGAGACAGGTCAAAAAGGTCCTGGTATCCTAGGTCCCATTGTTTCAAACACATTTTTAAAGCAAACCTTTGAACACTTTCAAGTTTGTTAGTATCTTTAATGAAGTGCGGGTCCCAGATGGGGGCGGCATATTCAAGATGAGGACGAACAAGAACACTGTATAATTCGAGTAAGCTGCGGTTGTCGACATTTCCATAGAATCTCCTGTACAGCAGGCCAATCAGTTTTCTGGCCTTGGCACATATAAAATCAATATGTGAAGACCATGCATGAAAGGTCTGATGAGAGGAGAAGTCCTAAGTACTTGAAGGTCTCTACCTGCTCAAGTGGACTGCTATTCAAGGCAAACTGTGCATGTGGTTTGACCGAGTTCCGTTTTCGTGAGATTACCATTGTCTTGCACTTGTTAGGATTGAGTGTTAAGTTATTGCAGTTCACCCAACCACTGATGCGATCAATGTCCATTTGCAGGTGGTGAATGTCTTCAATTGATTTTACGGGTTTGTACAGCAGCATGTCATCTGCATAAATATTGAGTGTGCTTCCGTCTGAAAGGAGGACGTCAGAAACATCATCAATGTAGACCAGAAATAGTAGGGGACCCAACACAGAGCCCTGGGGTACACCAGAGAGAACAGGTGTGTCCAGGGATGATTCTCCACCCACAACCACATGTTGCTTCCGGTTAGTTAGATAGCTGGTGATCCAAGAAAGGGCATGAGCATTAAGTCCAAGGTTGGCTAATTTATCCACCAGTGGCTGATGAGGAACCGAGTCAGAGGCCTTTCTGAGATCATAAAAAAAAGATGGAACACACTTCCTGCCCAGCCTTGAGTGCTTGAAACCAATCATGAGTAACAGAGAGGAGAGCTGTAACTGTTGACTTGCCAGACTGGAAGCCCCATTGTTTGTTGGATAGTGGGTGGTATTCATTGAGATGTTTGGTGACATACTGGTGAAAATGTCGCTCCAACATTTTGCTTACTACCGAGAGTAAGGAAATGGGTCTGTAGTCAGTAGCTTCACTGGGATTTGCAGATTTAGGAATGGGAACAACAGAAGATGTTTTCCAGCACTCAGGGAAGCGACCTTGGCGAATGGAGATATTGAAAAGTTTGGTGAGAGATGAAGCAATGCTGTATGCTGTACCTTTAAGCATTTGAGCTGAGATTCCATCAGGCCCATTAGCTTTTGATGGGTCTAGGGACATTATAAGAAAAATAACTTCCTCAGCTGTACAGAGGAGCTCATCTGGGCATGGACTGAAATGCACAGTGTGATGGTCATCATTTACAAATGAGAGAGGAGGAGTGTCTCTGTTGAAGCAGGCTGAGAAACACTCATTGAGCAGACTGGCCTTCTCTGAGTCAGATTCAGCAGCAGTACCGTGATGGTGGAGTGTTGGGATGGTTGAGTGTTGTTTGTTGAGGTATTTAACAGCTTTCCAGAATTGTTTTTTGTTTCTAGGATTTAGATTTTTGAAGTAGGAGTTGTGGTGTTGCCATTATGCCCGGAGATACGTACGTTGTTTGCGAGAATACTCGAGCGAAAGACAAGAGCGTGTCTATGCACCGCTTTCCTAAAGACGAAGCTAAACGGCAGCGATGGTTCGAAGCGCTAGGCCTTCAGGACTTTGTCATCAAGGACCATCATCGCGTCTGCAGCCGGCATTTTCCCAGTGCTGATGTACAAAATGACCCACAACTTACACTTGGTACGCTGTCTTGAGGCACGCTGTCTTGTAGCACGCTGCCTTGGTCTGCAGACATCATTGGAAGCTGAATTATATCTTTGAGCGGTGAGTTCAGGTGGCTGGTAAGTAAATACGTAAGGTAAGTCGGGGTAATTTCGGTCACGGGGTATTTCCGGTCACTTAGTAGAGAAGGACTTCTCTATTCTAACAGCTACGCTCTCAGCCAAAACTACGGTGCTGTACATATAGTGGCAACACTTAGCTACAACATACCTGTAAGCAAAGTCGACACCTTACTTCCTTTGCGCAGATCTCAGTGGCGTCACTTGTAGCTGCTGTAAGTGAAATGACGCCAATTTGACCGGTCAAAACTTCAGAACTCCTTTCCTTACTCTTAAGCGGAGGGAGCCCAGTCAAAACTGTGCAGACATAAACATCAACTATTATCAAAAGCGACAGTACACTACTAGCAGCTCAGCACTTGCACTATGCCGTGAGACGCTAACTCCTGCATGGCCTACTTGCGTGGGTGGTGGATGAAAAACGCGCGTAGGTGATTCAAAACATTGCAACATTGCCCAAGGCAATTCCCAGCGGGAGTTTGGAAAAGCTAACTGTAGCGCAATGCCCGGGCGCAAGATAAAAGTTAACCCTGGCCCCAACGTAACTCTAACCCTCGCGTGGGTATACCCCCGGTAATTTCGCGGTGCCGTTAATCTGACTTGATCGCTTAGCTGTCCCCAGGGATGCCTTATACTTGCAAACGTCGTAAAAACGATGAACGAGCACCGCTATCATACTTTTCACAGCGTTCAGCATGACTATCAAAGGTGACCGGAATTACCCCATTAAATTTTTTATCTTATATTTGGAACACAACTTTAAAAAATAATTTTCTCATGTACGTGAACCACCGATTGAAGCGAATTGTTTGCAGCAAGTAGTACAGGGGGGGAAAATGTAATTATATAGTATAGAGGCGGAAATGACAATGATACAAATACAAGAGGGTGAGACTTGAGGGATCTAGGACAGAAGCGAACCATACATGTAAAAGGATACAGATGGGGCTTCGCAAGATCAATATACAATACAAAACAGGACAGACCGCAATTAGTTACCTATACACAAACAAAAGGGGTGAAATGTAGGTCCGGGCAAGTCCATGTTGGAAGTCTTCTGCAGTTGAAAATGTGGTATGAGCAGTTGATAGCTATTTTGCTTAAATGGTCCAAGAAATTCCTGTGCCATTTAGAATGCTGTTCTGGGAAGAGGAGTTCCATGCTGTGATGAGCGTCTGCTGGGAGGTAATGGCCCAACGATCCAATTTCTAAGGTAGAATATGTGATGCTTGAGAGCTTCCCAGCAGCTAGGATATCACTGAATAGGCTATTATAGGGCTGCTTTTGCTGTTTTCGCTCCTTAGCTGCGAGAATATTGGGAAGTGAGTTCATTGGCACTGTAAGTTCAACCACACGCAATTGAGAATCTGTTAGTATCACTATGTCAGGCTTCAGGGTGGTATAGCAGAGGTTGTTGGGAATTGTAGAAGGAGGATTTTCAGAGGCTAGCTTCCCCGGCAGATCTAGAAAGTGGTGGTTAGAAGAGTGAAGGGCTTCCTGCGTTGCTGCTATACAGGCCAGGATGCAGTCATGTCTCCAGGAGAATCTACCCTGCTCCAAAGCTCGTTGGCATCCATTTAAAACATGCGCAGTGGTAGGGCGGGGGTTGCCACACAGAGGGCATTTTGGGTCAACTTGAATTCTCCAGCGGGCAAGATTTAGAGGAGTTGGGAGTGTGTCCGTAGCAGCCCGGAGAATAAAGGACATCTGCCTGGCTGGGAGGCCATGCATTATCCTTTTCCAGATCTTAGAGGAGGATTCGAGGTCGATAGAATCAAGGAGCTTAGATTGCACTTCTAGGCCTTCCAAGTGTGAGGTGAACTCACCCTCACGAGAGACTTTCAGACTGGAGAATAGCTGCTTTTTCAGGGTCTTGGCTGGGATCTGTTGTGAAGTTTCCAAAGCAGATTTAACTCTTGTCACCACAGACTGGAAAAGGCTGGGCATAGATTGAGCAGGGAATACACTGTCTTCGTTTTTGACGACGAGTTCCTGAATAAGAGGGTCAGGGCTGGACATGAGAGAAGTGAGGAAAGAGATCTTGGACTTTTGCTCCACTTCAGTGAGAGGGGTTACGTCTAGAAGTTCCGGGTGGAACAGGATAGCCAGGGTGGTAGAATTTGAGAGTGACAGCCACCTCTTCAGATATTTGTTGGCCTGGGCTTGAAGAGACAATAGCTTGGATTTAGATATTTGGTTGACTGCGAGGTAGAATTGGAGAGAGGGTAGAAGGTAATTACGGTAAATCCAAAGTTTGTATTCACCTCCGATGGGTCGATCGTTAATGTTTCGAAGCATGGATGAAAAATTGTTTGCGAGATCTTTGCCCGCAGTGGAAGGATTTGTGCTGAGCCAGGCTCCCAAGTATTTATTTGGTGTAAGGGCTATGTTTGGGATGAGGGTTCCTTGGAGTTCAAATTGCGTTGAATGGGACACCCTCTTTCCCGGCTTGCTATATACCGCACATTTATCTGGCCTCAGCTCCAGGCCGATTGAGGTGCAGTGGTTGTCAGCAAGCTGTAGAGTGTCTTTCAGGGCATTAACTGAGGTGGTTGTTATCAGGATATCATCAGCATACCCTTTAGCCCGATGTTCTGAGGAAGACACAAACTTCAGCGACCACTGTTTAGCTAGAGCTTCATTGTGTACTTTTGGCACTGTGTTTGAGTAAAGTTGTAAGAGTCAAAGAGTGACCGGAATTACCCCGTTTTACCTTACCGATAATGCGCGATGCCGTAAGCCAACTTCAACCAGCAGGTTCTCCACATCAAAGCAAGCTAACACTTTCGTTCTTTCACAAAAAGGTTAGAGACGTGCGCTTAACTGATTTACAATCGTTTTATTAGAAAATACGGTACAGCTAACCAGCGCGCGAATTTCGAACTCACCAATGCTAAGTACTCCAAGTCGGGCAACGAGTGTACTCCGGATGTGACGTCACGTAGCAATTACACTTCAGGTGGCGGGGTACCGTTCTGTGCGTACGGCGCGCGCGTAGCAATAAATTAAGATACCGTAATTCCTAATTGAACATATATATGCGCATGTGCTATTCACTTTGAACTTTGAACTCAGCCGTTACGGTGCTAGTTATCGAACTTTTTTGTCACCAAAAATAAAGTCGTGGAGACTGATTTACAACTAGCGAAGACGGTGAAACTACGCAAAAATACCGTGCGAAGGGCGACTCGAAGCAGTTTTTGCGATATCGCCTTCCGTTGCAACGTTAAGCTTACGTCTCGTTGTTTCAAGGAAATTTGGTAAGACAGTAAGTTTTCCCTTTCTATTTCGAGTACCATTTACCGTAGCGGCAAAAACGTTTCGAGCCGCCCTAGAGTTTATTAATGCGCATATGCGCATCTCCAACAGCGAGATCAAGTCGCTAGCGTACTTCGTACTGTAGATTTTTGGTGAATAGTCTGCGGGGACACTCGTGTGCGTACTGTGGCTACAAAGTGAGCTGCTTCCACGGTTTTTCCTGTACACAGTCACTACCCTCCCTGCTTCATATTCAGTAGGTTTTGTTGTACTGGGATGAATTCCGTACGAGAAATTTTATGCTGATATATTTCATAAACCACGCCCACCGGGACTATCCCGCCACCTTCATCAACATTCTTTTGCTTATAGTAAAGTTGTCTATTGGCTGACCGGATCCAAGTAGTTCTCTCACGTGACCCATGTATTGCCAATTTGCCATAGTCTCGCGTGGCCACACCCCGTTCCGCAAGAGAGGGAAGGGTCTGGTAACTTTTGCTGCAGCCGCTTGTTGCACAGGAATTTAATTTACTCGCATTGCGCTAGCGCTAAGGCCGCATAATTATCTCGAGAAGACTGACGAATCCTGTGACGATGCAGCTGCTTGTGGTTTCACAGTTGATTTACACCTCGTGATTTCCTATTGAAGTTGTGATAACAGCACTCATGTGACAGAATACTGCGCTGTGATTGGTCCCGCACTCCACAGTGCGAGGCAACAAACTGCTCAAGGAAGTTACCAGACCCCTTCCCTCTCTTGCGGAATGGGGTGTGGCCACGCGAGACTAGTATTGCCATAGCAATATCCGTCTCTCGTCGGGTCACTCGACGCTTCTGCCTCGATAGGGAGCGGGACTACAGTACAAATTGCAGCCCATGCAGTTCTCAAGGCGTAAGGCATTGTAAACTATGAGTATGATCTTAGTCGGGTTACACCCGACTAGTATGATCTCGCGTAGCCTAGTGCATAATACACCAGACTACGCGAGATCATACGTTTGCTAGGCAGTAGGGGAATCATTCTACACACACCTCAGGATTTCTTTGGACGTGTGCACTTGTGGAATAGTGGACTGGACTGGTGGACTCAGCTAAAATCTCTTTTTCCATCCACCAGGCCCATGAGGCTTGGTGATGCCAAAGCCAGGTGGAGGCAAAAATAGAGATTTTTGGCGGAGTCCACCAGTCCAATCCAGTGATTGTACATGTAGATGGCCAACATATCCCCCCATATCAAATGCCCCCTGCCCCATTGTAGAAGGTCCCCCACACTTTTTACACTACTGCTAAGTGTCTCTTCATAGATAATTGTATTGCTGATGAAATAGCTATGAGATTTGCTCACCCCTAGGCAACATTTTCTCTACCCTGGGTGTATTGCCCGGGCGTCTCTAATCACTGGACTGGAATTTGAAATGGAATGATGGAATGGAAAATGGAATGGAAAAGTGAACGTATACAGTTGCAACTAACTCGTGTAGCTGGCCCTGCTGAATCTAGGTTGAACTACATAGTGTATCTAAGGCTGTTATCTCACCGCAGAAGCTTTATGAGCAAGTTGAATTCAGCCGTCATGCCTCTATACCCAAGAATGGATGGTACTAGTACTGTTGCTAGCTCATCAGGTACTTTGTTATAGTAGTCTTGCAAAGCCAGACTCTCATACGAAAAGCAACTGTCTGGCTTAGCAAGACTATTGTTATGGACTTGTCTTTGTGGTCAATAATGTTATGACAGGAATTAGTGCTCGATCCTCAGTCTCTTTGCTTTGATCTTTGTCTGTGTACCTTGATCCTCAGTCACTCCTACGTCTCACAAGTTTAGTAGCAGCCTTCCTTAACAATACCCCAATGTATGGTATTGTAACTAGTCTCTGGAAGACCCTAAGTTATAATAGTTATAATGGCCTATTCCATTTAGTAAGAGTACCCTCCCTATGATTTTTCAGTGTGTGTCCCATGGGTGCAGACTCGTTCCACTCATGTCCAGAGACGCCGACACCATTCCTATTTCCTATAGGACTATATCCCAAGTCCCACTGAATGGTGAGGGAGTCCCTGGGACATCCTACGGTTTTGGAAGTTGACCTAGTGTCCTGTCTGTCCCACAGTCCAACTGGGAGTTCCCAGGACATCCCGAAGACTCCAACATGTTTGTTGTCCTGCAGTCCCACTGGGAGTCCCAAGGACTCCCACCCTTGGGAGTTGTCCTAGTCTCCTGTCTGTCCCACAGTCCCATTGGGAGTCCCCGGGACATCCCAAGGAATCCCACACTTGGGAGTTGTCCCAGTGACCTGTCTGTCCCACACTCCCATTGGGAGTCCCCAGGACATCCCAAGGACTCCTGGGCAGTTTTCCCAGTGTCCTGTCTGTCTCACAGTCCCATTGGGAGTCTCTGGGACATCCCAAGGATTCCCACCCTTGGGAGTATCCTGTCTGTACCAATGTACTGGGAGTTTCTGGGACACCTAATGACCCAATGTCTTAACATTCCTGCATCTCAAGCGAAGCATGATAGACTGAAACTTGAAGTCACACCACATGTTCAATACAACAAAATCATGAGCTATCAAAGTACATGGATGAATGCGATCACTGAAATGTATCTGATCATCCAACTTCGGTAATTGTGGTAGGTGTTGGTATCTACTGCTTCCACTTCTTTGGGGTAGCTGTTTGGCTCTTGGAGTTAGAGTCATGCTTCCGTGGTGATTTTTTCACTGAGTCATCAAGATCATCAGCTCACACTGGTTAGTGGGCTCTGTGGTATGTAATATCACTCATTACCGTGGATAGGCCAAACAAGGTGAGGCGAACAACTTAACCTTTGTCTGGGTTGTTTCTAGAATGTTCCAGAAGGGAAACCCCCCCATATTTCATGTGCACTATTGTGCGATGGTATCACGGCTTGTATCATCTCAACTCTAATCAGTAGTCATGACTATGGATACATACCTTTTACTGCTAGGTAAACCTGCAAGCAGCCAAGACCAACTATGAGTGTGAGTTGGCTACAAAGGAGGAGCAGGCCGAGGAGGCCAGATCAAGAAGCTGCGAGACCTCGAGGCCCAGCTGCAAGATGAGTGGAAGCAGCACTCTGCTGCCCAGAGTGCTCAAAAGAAGATTGAGGCCGAACTCAATTAACTGGAGTCACAGCTGGAAGCAGAGGCAATACAGGATTGCTCATGTAAGTGCATGGAGGAGAGTGAAAGAAGGAGGGAGGAGTGGAGGAAAGGGGGAGTGGAGCAGGGGGCAGGAGGCTGCCTCAGGCTGAGAAAGAGGAAGTTTCAAGTACGTGTAGTGGAGGAGGGGGGGAAGCTGCCTGACTGGGAAAGAGGGAAGTGTATGTGCAGTGAAAGAAGAGAGAACACTTGAAGGTGTTGTGAGATAAGGAGGGTGAGAGGAAGGCTTGAGGGTGGGCTTGTACCATTTGGCCTGGGTATGAAGACTAGGGGGGAGGAGGGAACGGAAAATTTGCAGACTTTGAAACTTTGTACGTGTATGGATTTTAGAAGGTTACAAATGCATATAGCTACAGGCCCAGTTGAAGGAGGCACAGCATGGCCTTGAAGCTGAAGGAACTGGAGAAGAAGATCCGTACATATGAAGCTGAACTCAACCACACCCAGGAGGTACCAGTTTTTGATATGCGAAAATGGACTGCAAGTAATTAAAAAATGGAGGCGGGGAAGGTCTGGAAACATCAATCTGTGTCCAATTAACAGCATGATTTCTAGTGCAATTTGGGATGAACAGGGGTCACACACACACACACACATAGGAATTGCAGACTGCTGAGCAGGTCGTTGTGCTGCTGAGTCCGAGTGAGATGACTTGCAGGAAGTGTCCTTGTCCACCTCCAAACTGTGAGTACAAGAATGTTGTAGGTTGTGTTGTGACTTCTGTTTTGCCATGCTGCATAAAACTGCAGGTAAAACTGTACCGAAACATATCTTTAACAATATAGTCATGAGGTACGCTTTACAAACGTATTATAAAGAAGTTTTTCCAAAATTGAAAGAATCTGCAGTATGATGTCGCTCACCCCGCCTGGTGTAGCACTGAATCAACAGGTCAGTTTCCTTTACTCTGAAGCTGGCGACGGCACTTTCTTTTGCATGATCTGTGTACAAAATTGCACCATGTGGAAATAAAAAGCGCATGGTTCTTTTTGTGCGAGTACTCATCTTTTGTGAAGGGAAAGAGATTTGCGCCAGCTTTTTTGGAAGCGTGTTTCTGTCGTGAAATACGGTAATTCAGTTGGTAGCTATTTTATTCTGTTCTATGCTTAAATTCTTGTGTTTTTCAAAACCAGCGTAGTATTACTTATTCTCAAGCAAAACTATCAAAAAATACTGTTGCGTTTCTCTCCGGGCAATAGAACATGGTGCAATTTTGATGTAAGGGTTTTTAACCCCAACGCTCAGACACACCGGAACCTCCAGCTAGCCTCAGTCTACCGAAAACAGGAGAGAGAGAAGCAGAGAACATACGAACAGCGGATTCGCGAGGTTGAACTGGGTACATTCACCCCCCTCGTGTTCTCGACTTCTGGCGGAATGGCAAAATCTGCCTCTGTGGCCTACAAACGGCTTGCATCCCTGCTGGCAAGGAAGCGAGACCAACCATACAGCCTTGTGATAGCCTGGCTACGTTGCCATCTGAGTTTTTCACTCCTGAGATCTGCCATCACCTGTCTGTGAGGGGCCCGTTTGTCTTCCGGACACGCTCCACACAATGGTCCGGTTGACCTAGCAGTCAGCGAAGGTCAGGTTCCCCTTGAAAAACTCTGAACTAAGTCATTTTCCACACAGTTGTTTTCTTTATTTCTCTTGCTGTAGTTTGTTCTATATTCTATATTTGAATACTGTATTATAAACGTACACAAACATTGGTTTATTAAACGTGAAAAAAAAAAATTTTGTTTCAAACCTTGCACCGACACAAATGTGTGTAGAGTGAGTGAGTGTGTGTGTGTGTGTGTGTGTGTGTGTGTAGATTCATATCTGTGTCTACACAATCTTCCATACTTCCACCCCCCTCACACACACACACACACACACAGGGTGGACACTTGTTTGGGCATTACAGTGCAAGGGAGCTTCCACTACAATGAGCAGAGGTGAGGAGCGTGTGTCACCAATACTGTGTACATTGAAATTTCGTGGTGGATAAGTTTTCATGCATTTAGTCTGCACTCACAAAATTTAAGGTTATGATCAACTGCGCCGAAGGCTGTTGGCATACCGTATAGCTAGAAAGTTTCCCGGGGTAAAATTTTCGCGGATTTCGCGGATTTGTCTCTGTCCGCGAAAATTTTAATCCGCGAAAAATAACAACATTAGATCTATATTACGTCATTGATCTCGCATGCGTGCGCATTAGCGTCAGCTTGCATGGGATCTCTAGTCCTCCTTGGGGAAGGTCTTCAGAATAGCGCCTAGCTCCGGTTATTTCGCAGTCTATACGACCACCCCGTCTCAAGAACATAGAACATATGGACGATATTCTTCTTGGGACGTGGCCAACGGTTACTCCAGATCTTTCCACTCCCACAGCAAAAGGGTCCCGACGGTTTTCGGCTTCGATAACCTCTCTCCGACAGTGGAGCTCCATATCTCGCTGTAAACGTGATAGCTACGAACCATTGCTTCGAAGGTATACTCCGCCATTTCTACTCGAATCGCTCCTGCATAGCACGTGATAGACTCCACCCCTTATATAGGCGGTTAAGTGGGCGGGGTTAGTCCTGATACGGATCCGCGAAAATAAAATCGCGAAAACTTCATCGAATGAGTTTCCGCGAAAATTTTACCCCGCGAAACTTTCTAGCTATACGGTAGTAAATTTATTGCTTTAATATTTCGAAAGCCGTAACTGATATTTATCTGAAACAAGTTATAGTCCAACACCACATGAACGAAATATATTATTCGGAGAGAAATAAGCTTCTGTTTAAAAACGCCTCAACACATTCAAACCAGCAATTAGCCGCACCACTCGAACGCTTTTGTGCCAAATTACTTGGCGACTGTAAAGAGTTCGATCCTGAAATTCTTTCTTGCACTACTTCATGGTATTTACTAGGTCGGCAGTTGAAGATATCTGGCACTTTGTGTATACTTTTAGTAATATTTAATTGCTTTAGGCGTAAGAAATGTGCTTCGAATCTTCTAATTTTCGAGATTTCTGTACGTGCTGCCCTGCTAAATACACTGCGCTACCCGTACAACACACCAGAACACTGAAGAAATGCTTTCCTTGCCTTATATTTGGTGCAAGGATAAGTGATCTGCTTTCGAAATACGCCAAGGCCTCTAGCGTTGCCAGTGAGTTTGGGGACATGCATTTGTGCAGCGTCCGCAATAAATAATTATTGTGTACTACGTCAACTATAATAGCTTACGTAAACAATTGGCCCTTGCATGCATTTCACAGGTTTCGAACCAGTTGATCGTAACCTTTGTGTTACATGTCCTAGTCTGCAGTGTGTACACTAGCCTTGTTCCCAGCCCCCACCCAGCTTTCTGTCGCTTGCAGTACAGAAAAGCGGCAGAGGGCCTGGTATAATTTATCACGTGAGTGACGTAGGGGTAGAGAGAAGGGTAGAGAAGACTTAATTGAGCGTAGGCAGATCGTCGATGTGTCCACGCACGTATAGTTGATCAATAATCGACAGTACATGAAGCTGTGTTTTAGTAGGAGCCCGTTTAAGTGCAGAGAAACCTCGAGCAAAGCCTAGGAAAGGGCTGCCTTGGCGTTTAATAGCACCTTGAGAGCCATTCTCCGGGGTGAACAGCGGTCAGTTTGCCAGGTAAGTGAGTAGGTTAGCGTGATTTTCGAATGTACGGGTCTGTGTACGCTCACTATAGCTTTCCGTACTGCCAGGTAATGTAGCATAGTACTGTCTAGGTCGGCCATATAAAAGCTATCACAAATGAACGATTGTATCTGTCCATACAGCGTGGGTGAGTTCATTCGTTCGCCCACATGTAATTAAGTTCTCTCTACCTATGATGTTTCTCACTTGATAAATTTTACCAGGCTCTCCCCATTCCTTTGATTTTTCATTTGCACGCGGGGAGAGCCTGGGAACGAGGCTATGTGTACACCATGCTATCATGTTTTTCTGATCATACCCCCCAAAGCAGTGTAACTCACTTTGTCATAACTGCCCCATCCGTTTAAGCTATAAACCCCCCACCCATTTTAGTTATAAATGCCTCACCCATTCCCATATGCTCATTGTGTTTTAGCTTCACACTTGATGTGTGTGCAGAAGATTTCAACATAATGAGCCAGTTGGTGTTGGTGCTCCCCCACTTGACACACAACTTCCTGTTATGTCCAGTTTTGACAATCAATAACTGTTTATGCATGGTAATATGTGGCGGATAATAAGCAAGTATTGTACACTACTGTGTTGGATAGCAAGGTTTGTTACTACCCGAGGAATGATTCCAAGGGTAGTAATTGGGGCAAGCCTGAGCGAGCCCCACACTAGCGTGACTGCCTACTGTGGGATGGCTGCAGATTCACTCTAAACAGAAGACTAGACAATGGAACTTGCTACTGGAGATGCCACAAGAGATCATGTGCTGCTAGGATCACTTGGTGCAGATAAAGAAAATGGCACGGAAGGCACATCCCAATCTCTTTGAGTTCATTGAAGTGATCCAGAAGGAGCAGGCTGCCGCTGAAGTCACCATAGAGCAGCTGTCAGGAGCTGGGAGAGTGAGAGCTAAGAAGAGGAAGGTGGTGAGACATGAGGAGACCATCAAGAAGTTGATGGAAGAGTTCACAGGAGCTGTAGGTGTCAGAACATTAGAATCATTTTTATCTAGTTTAGGCCGTTGTGTAGTTTCTTTTGATTACTAACTTCTACTTAACTCTTTATAGATACACTTATTCTCATTACTTACTTTACTTTTAGTTAACACTAGTTAGACATTTTGGGACACTCCTACATTTTGTTAGACATTATGGGATTAGACATTATGGGATTAGACATAATGGAATTTGACATTCTGGGACTAATTCACCAGAGAATACATCGAATGAGCAGGAAATTGGCAGAGGGCACATTCCAACGTTCTAAAGAGAGACAGACACCTGAATAAAATAGAGCTCCTGAGAAAACAACAGAAGAAGAATGTGTGGTTAGAACCAGAATACCTGAGAGATAAAAACTGATGGCGAGCAGCCTGCCGTTGATTATCCGCCCATGGGTGGGCCACTTACGTGCTAGCTGAAAGAGGGGGTGGGTGGATAATACGTAGTTTTGGTAAACGCGATGTAGTATCCACCCACCCAGGAAGTTCAGCTACAATTATGTGATTATGTACTTAGTATTTTGTTGACCGTAAAATCATTTCCCAATGTTTGCATACCCACTGCAAACGACGCTGCACACTTTCCAGACACACACACACACACATGCATGCACATACACTGACAGCAAGCGTGTGAGCCTGGGTGTAGTGTGGGAGGAGAGAAAACAGAAAATGAGGAAGAGGGGTGCTGTATCCAGTTACAATGCTATTCAATGAAATGGGGGTGCACTAACTTGTACAGAGGATCAGAGGGATCAGGAGCATAGAGGTGGAAGTCATAGAGTGCTGAGAACCGAGGGTCATGCACATCCACACTGAAGTTGTTTGCTGGAATGGGCTAAGAGGGAGACGGACTATCAAGTGACCAGCTGGCAAACTGGTTTGGTAGCTAATAGCTGTGTTAACACCCTCCTCTACCTCTTCTCCTTTTCTCCTCTTTCTCTTCTTTCTCCTTCCAGCTTCCCCTCCTCTCTTTCAGAGAAAAGTGTTTCCTTCCCTCATCTCCCCCATCAAAGTAGTGGACGACAGCTAACTGTTTAGCAAGAGTAACAAAATGGGAGAGGGAATGAGGTGAGGTTTGCTCCGGTTTCCATGCAGGCCTCCCCCAAACTTCTTTGGACAGTGGTGTACACTGTTGGAGGTAGCGTACTTTCTCATGGTGGTCTTGAGCCTCTTTGGGTCTGCTTCATCCCATGTCAGGTCTACCTTGGACTGTTGGAGAGCATGTGTGACAAACCTGTGGGTGAGTGCATGTATGTGTGTGTGGGTGTGTGGGTGTGCATGTGTGTGTGTGTGCATGTGTGTGTGTGTGTGGAGGGGTGTGTGTGCATGCGTGTGTGTGTGTGTGTGTGTCCTTGGGAATAACTCTACAGAATGACTGTTACATGGCAGCAGGGAGCAATCTGATTGGTCACTTGAGGTCCAGCTTTCCTCCACTATGCTCATACTCCAGGCCATCACATTGCTCATAAATGTGCTCTGCTGTTGCTGTGGCAACTAAACAAACATACATGTGAAAGTTATTATTTGTTGTTTGCCATCACTGGTCTATGATACCTTCAGCTGTTACCATACAAGACCAGAAGTGGTACCAGCCAGCATACAAAACTCACAATGTGGTGGTCATTTGGTACAAAATTTGTGATGAAGGATGATCATGTATAAGGAATGTAGTTCAATTTCTGAACTCTACCTCTTGAATTGCACTCCACAACTGCATGGTACTGTAGACGCTTCCATTGATACTCCCGCAATTTCTCCCACGAACACTTTTCCCCTTCCACCCCTACCTCCTCTCTCCCCCCTCAACCAATTCCACAGGACCAGCAATGCCATTTTCGACCATCCTCTTCAGGCCAAAGTTCTCAGGTATATTGTGACAGAGTGTACAATGCCACCCTGCGGCTTGAAGGAGCTGAATAGAACTGTGTGTGTGTGTGTGGAGGTGGGTGTGTGACAGTGTGGGAGTGTGACAGTGTGGGAGAGTGCGGTGACAGTGCAGGTGTGACTGTGGGTGACAAGTTTAAAGCAATACAAGTGTCCACCCAGGATGTGAAGTTAGCTGCCAGGGGGGATCAAATCGACCTATATCATCACTTCACCCGATGGTGAAAAATGCTGTATCATGCTAGAAAGTGGACTGACTCATAGCCTTGTTGCCAAGCTTGCAGTATGTGAATTTCATGCTGCAAAGTAAAAGTGCTACAAATGACGCTATGGACGGGTGTGTGCAAAACTTTGATGCCGGATGTCGTGGTACCTGAAGCGCATCAGAATGATTGCAGTTGTGTGAGCTCAGCGGACGGACCTACTTTTGATTCACTATGCAACAATTTAGCATGGTGGGCGGTTACACAAAGGACCTCAGATTATCAGGCGAGACTGAGTGAGCCCCACGCTAGTGGCACTGCATTGCACAAGTGTGTTTGTATGTCTGTGTTTGTATGAACCAATCAGTTACTGTAACACCATGCTAACTGGCAGTGGCGTTAGCATGCTACAGCCCAGTCTCAGAATGGACTGTAACATCCCAGGAAAAGCCTTCATCCAGAAGGCCCCACTGCTGTTTTCCCAAACCCACTCCTTCCACCCTCTCATTCTGCAATGCAGTGGAACCCCTCCTAAAATCTTATCTCTTCAGTCATCATCACTCACCCACCCACTCACTCGCTCACCCACCCATCTACCCACCCACTCACTCACTCACCAAAGGTTAATTGCGACTGAGCTTGGTGATAACATCTACACTGCAAAAATGGGCATGGCATGACCTAGGTTGTTTCTCTAAATCTATTCCACAGTCACCAAGACATGGTAAATTTTTGAGCTTGCCAGTGGCTGAATCATGTGGTGACAGGGTCCAGCCAATTGTTGGTCACAAATTGCAACCACTGTCACAAACACATCTTACTCACCTTCTCTGTCTCCATTCTCTCCAGCGAGATTTGTCCGATTCATGAGAGGAGGGGATCCACCGAAACCTGGCTGTCCTGGGAGAGAAGCCAGCCCCTCACAGCACCAAACTGCCCTATTGTTAGGATAGAGGCACTGCTTCGCGTGAGGGGAGAGGCGGGACCTGGGGGAGGAGACAGTGAGCCTGGTCTATGTGGTGGAGTGGTGTGGCGTTGGGGAAGAAGACAGACACTCAGATAGTCAGACAGACAGACAGACAGGCACACTGACACAGACAGGCAGACAGACAGGCAGGCACACTGAAATTTCCTAAAAAGCTTACCGCTTAGGGGAAGCTTTAAAATGTCATGGTGACTGCTGTCTTTCCTACATTGAAGGAAGGATACAAACGAAGTGGCTCTAATTCCGGATAGATACCTGTGCTATTGTGGCAGTCTCAGTCCACCGTTACGCACGTCCCAGCCCAGTCTGCAGAAAAACTATATATAACTATAACACTAATTCAGGGTGTTTATCCCAGGCAAAGACATCAATACAATGGATGGATGAATGGGTGGAAGGATGATCGATTGGTGGATAGACGGATGGAGGGACGAGTGAATGGATGGACGAAGAGACGGGTAAATGAAGGGATGAATGGACATATGTAGGAATGGACAGACAAACAAAAAAAATGGATGAAAGGACAGACAAATGGACACAGGTGGATGGATGAAAGATGGATGTATGAATGGATCGATGGATGCCTAAAAGCGACAAAAACTTCAGTAAGACAACATGCTAACCAACAGTGCTGTTAGCATGTTACAGCCCAGTCTAAGAATGGGCCTTAACACCCAGGCAAAACCTTTGTTGAGGAGGTCGCACTGTCCTTTGCCCAAACCCACTCCTTCCACTCTCTGTCAGGACAGTAGCATCACAAGACAAAGTAGTGCAGTCCCTCCCCCCCCATGAGCCCCTCCTGCGGATGATAGTGCTGTGTGAGAGTGGTAATTTAAATTTAGGCTTGTACAAAATACAAGCCTTCCAAAAAATTTCATGCAGCCAGGCTGGTCGTATCGATGTGACCACTTTCCAGCTAACCACTTGTGGGTTTATTAATCAGTGTATTCATACCACTGTGATGATATTCATAAGGCTTGTCAGTCTTATGAATATCATCACAGTGCACATGCACAGTCTCTAGCCTCAAACAGAGAATTATGAAAATTAGCCTCGTTCCCAGCCCCCTTCAGCTTTCCGTCGCTATAAGTACGGAAAAGCGGGAGAGGGCCTCATATCTTTTCTCACGTGAGTGACGTCGGGATAGAAAGGATGGTAGAAAGGGTTTAATTGTGCGTGGGTGCAGAGGGCCCAGAACAGCAAAAAGAGCCAACGTAGCAGGTAACTTACCGAACGTATCTAGCTAACGGAGGGCGATTGTCGTATACACCGAGCGTTGAGCGTGTAGTCGGTTGAACAATACTTGAAACGCAGCCTGTTTGTGTTCTGCAAATTTTCGCCATTTTCCGATTACGTCATGCTCACGTGAGAAAAGATACCAGGCTCTCCACTGAATCAGACTCTGAAATGGACTTGTGGTGCCACTAGTGCTGGATGTGTTTCCCATCAATGTGACTGTCCCTGCAACCCCAGAAATGTTACCTTGATTTGCATTTTTCATTAGCCTCGTTCCCAGGCCCCGCCCAGCTTTTCATCGCTTGCAGTACGGAAAAGCGTGAGAGGATGTCGCTAGTCAAGGTTGAGGACAGAAATGAGGAAGTTTGCCGCTCTTTTCACTAGTGACTGATGCTTTGATGGTTAGGAAATGCTGCTGACTGCTTGAAGGTAAGGCTACACAACCAATCGAGCAGCAAGCAGAGAACAGGTCTGATAATTGCATTCTTGGAATAACTATTCGACACACCTTTGTGACTAGAATTTCAAATCAAACCACCAGACGTTGCATATTCTCAACCAAGATGGCCTCAAGTACTAGCCTCATTCCCAGGCCTTCCCACCGTCCAGTTTTTGATCACTTGCAGTATGCAAAAACGGAGGGGGAAGGCCTGGTATCATTTACCATGTGAATGACGTCAGTGTCTACCTAGGTAGACAGAGGAGGGGAGGGGTCCCCCGTCAAAAGAACAGGCTAGAGGCCTGATCTTGTAGTTTCTGCCCCAAGGTCTGGAGTTTCGAACATTCGCGAAGCAAAAAGTGTCCTTTCGATCAGGGATCCCTCCTCCCCCTCTGTCTACCTGGGTAGACACTGACGTCATTCACGTGATAAATGATTCATGTGATAAATGATACCACACCTTCCCCCTTTGTTTTTGCATACTGCAGGTGGGAAGGCCTGGGAACGAGGCTACTCAATTCCAATGTGTTGCATCAACATTGGTCAGCATCGATCCAAAAATTCTATGCAGGTGAGTAACTTGCATTTGGATATTGCCCCTAGCAACCTGCTACTGCCCATTATCCCCTCCACCTTTCCAGGTTCGCAACTCTTCATAAGCGGTGGCTATCGAATCCATCCTCTTCTCCATCGCACTGTTCTCAGGATTCTTGAGTATGACCTGAGAACATCTCTTCCTTTCTTGCACGTCTTTAGAGAAACTGTGAAAATGGAGAAAAATAAGCAAAATATGGCTGCTAGTAGACTACACAGTCTCCTGTAGTAATAAAGAGCATATAGCTAAGCATTTATGCCCTCCCCCTTCTTTAACCCCTGATTTCTTGCATAGGTATACTTTCCTTGTGTAAATGCCCCGTAGTGAGTGTCTTCTGAGCATACTTTTAGCTTTTGGTTTAGCTCCTTCGTCGATTGTGTTCTCATACACGCACACACAAAATCACTATACACTTGGTCGCTTGTAGACTACGAGTCTACGCGGGATTGTCCCCTGGAGATGCATGTTGCTTCGATGCTTCTCAATTTAGTATCAACACAACCAGCGCCGCTGATCTCCCGTAGTACACGCTCCACGAAGCTGATGGCCGTTCTTCCGGAAGGCCACTGCTGTCGTCGTGAATATTGACCTCGAGCGTAACAGCACCACGAGGAACGGTGGGGGCATATGCACGGGACTAATTGAATATTCGAGCAAACACCCCCTCCCCACTTTTACCTAGAAGTAGTGAGCAAAAAGTGGGGGGCGTATTTTCGGGAGCTTACAGTACATTCTATCACATCTGTTAATCACCAGAGCAAGAGTATTTATGTAAAAGCAAGTGATACTCAAGCTGAGGCAAGATGTTAGACTGGTAGGAGAGAAAGACAGACAGAAAGATTCTACCACTTGGCAATACCTGATTGTCTCTGCATTATCGCAAGCCCCTGTAGCAGTTGGTCCCTCACGTCGGACACAAGCTTCTTGGTGGCTTCATCTGTTGGACTGCCCCCCTTCAGCAGGACTGGTTGGGAGAAGAGATGAAGTACGTATACTTCTTTTAAATGTTTAGCTCTACATAACTCAGGGTTTATCATCTCAATTACACATACACGTACGCACACACACACATGCACGCACACACACACACACACATGCATGCACTCATACACACATGCATGCACTCATGCACACAAACGCAAACACACGCACACACACAGTTGGCAGCCATTACCATGGAAACAGGTTTTTCTTCCATCAATATCAAAAGACATGGACGGTCTACAAGCTCATTAGTCAGTTAACGACAATAGAAACAATGGCTACCTAGATTTTCAACTAGACTGTAGACCCCCGCCGAAGAAGGGGGAGGGAAATTTTATGCTAGCTGCTGCCTGTCTAATTCTTGGAGGAGAGAGAAAAAGAGCAACAGGGAAGGAGAGGAAGAGGAAGGAGGAGGAGAGAAAGAGGAGAGAAGAAGGGAGGATAGGAAAGGGAGGGAGAGACGCAGAGGAGAGACTGGGTGATCAGAATGAGAAGTGGGCACAGATTAGAGGCACACATATGTGCGTACGCACAGACACACAGACACACACACACACACACACACACACACACGCACACACATGCACACATGGACGCACATGCCACACACACATGCACGCACATACACACACACACAGGGGCCATGCATGCATGTACATGTACGCATGCACACACAAACAACACACACACACACAGTTACACTCATCCTGCCATACAACAGCTGGTATTTGCTGTGAACGTCTCTTGCCTCTGAGCATTGCTTCTCTTTTTAGTCTGTAGATTGATGATGGCCATTCATCCGTGCCTAGAGGGGAGGGTGTGTGAATGTGGAAGAAAGTATTATTGAAAACAACCACATGCACTAAGTGACTAACTATATAATTATGTGGCAGTCCTGCATAATGATTTTGAGTTTTTGACATGCTGTAATGCTGAGCTTCTGCTAAGGGCGGGGGTCAAACACAGTTCAAAATCACATGAATATCTGATACATCTAAGAAGCTCCACCCCAGCAGAAGCTCAGCACTAGCAGGGTTTCTTTCAGCTTTTTGCCCAAAGGGGGGCAAAATGAGATTGTATGGATTATTGGGGGGAGAGCCACCTATTGTAAAAAATTCCTGGGGGAGCATGCCCCCAGACCCCCTACATTTTGCACGAAATCATTATTCAGCCCTCCTAATCTAAAACATCTTCCGCCGCCACTGCACACCAGTTCCTTTAAACTTGCATGGTATCATGCAACAAAGTCTCAATAGTGTGGGACTTATTTCTGGAAGAGACTTATACACAATGGACCATTTTTCCTATTGTTTCCCTCCTCCCCTCCTGCATGAGAGAACAAGGCTAGGAGGGGGGATAGGGAAGCGAGAGAGGGAAAAAATAAATAAAAGAAATTTAGTCTCTTGAGATCAACTCTCACAAGATCAACTCTCGCGAGATCAAATCTACATGCACTGCATTCTCCTACTCACACACACACACACACACCATGCACATAGCACACATCACACACATTACACACACAGTCCCCCTATGCCATACTCACCATGGTCATGTACTGCACGAGAGAACAAGGCTAGGAGGGGGGATAGGTAAGCGAGAGAGGGAAATAAATAAAAGAAATTAGTCTCTGGAGATCAACTCTCACAAGATCAACTCTCGCGAGATCAATTCTACATGCACTGCATTCTCCTACTCACACAAACACACCATGCACATAGCACACATCACACACAACACACACACAGTCCTTCTACGCCATACTCACCATGGTCATGTACTGCATGAGAGAACGAGGGTAGAAGGGGGATAGGGAAGTGAGAGAGAGAAAAAAATAAACGAAACGACTGACCGGGGTTAGTGTAACGTATCTGGTGCCTGGATGTATAAGCCCACTACTTCCCACTCTTGGTGTAGAAATCAACAGACTGACCGGGGTTAGTGTAACGGAGTCGATTTTACGGAAGTTTCCAATGCCACACAAAAAGTGGGGTGGCTGTGCATGTGCAAACAGTGGATACAAGGCCCTTCTCGGGGGCCTGGGTACGAGGCTATCCCCTTCCCTTTTTCCGTCCATCCTTCTCTTCCTCCCTCCTTACCCGTTGGCCCATCCATCCATCCCTCCTTCCCTTTCACCCATTCATTTCTCCCCTTCCATTCATTCCTCCCCACACTGGAACATATCTCTTTCGTATGTATTGTGTTTGTGTCATGTACTACACATCACACACATAACACACAGTCCCCACATGCACATGCACACTCACCATGACTAGTTCATCCCTTCTTCAACATATATATGCAATGTACTGAGGGGTATAAGTAAGGGGGAGAGGGAAAGAAAAAGGAAAAGGAGGAGAGGAAGATGGAGGATGGAGGATGAATAGAGAAGGGGAGGAGAGAAAGTTCTTTCACTTTCCCGCTATGAAACTAAATCCTATCTCTGACACACTATCACACACTATCACACACACACACACACACACACACACACACACACACACACAGCCACTGCGCACAGAGGAGGGGATGGAAAAACACATTTCATATGACTAATTACTAGCTTCCCAAAGCTTGTACTCAGATGTGGTTGGAAGATAGTAATTAGTGATATGCGGCAAAGTAGCTACATAATGATGTAATCATACAGGCCTCTCTACTTTTCACTATGCACCTCAATGGCAGCCCATATGGTTACATCATTCTAATGGCTTGTGACACATGTGACTGGAACATTGGAACCAGAGAGGATAAAATTAGGCATATAACCGAGTTCCCAAGTTTGCAGGGAAACATCTAGCTAGAAGCTCTGAGATAGATGTTTCCCTCCCACACACCGCCGCGAGGAGGCCCGGGAACATTGGTGTGCAGCATGAGTGTGTGCATAATGTGAAAAGCACTTCCAGCTACCATGAGATGCAGTAACCAGAAATTACAACCCTATACAAGGCTAGTTTCACAAGCCAGACTCACTTCCACGGGTCTAGCGAACTGTGTATACAAGCCATGGTCCCACCCCACCGTACCAGTGCGGTCCACACATGACACATTACATTGAGTAGCAATGACAGTCTTGAAAATGGCGACAGCCAGGAGATCTTTTTCTGCTGCTGTAGAAGCTGTAAAAACACTTGACCACACTTCTAGGGGAACAAGCTCACTTTGCAACAGGTATTTCGAGAGTGGAATATTTGAAAATCTGATTAGCTAATTGCATTCCAGTGGGACATGGCTCGTATATGCAGGTCACCAGACCCTTCCTATTTTTGCGGAAGTAGGTCTGGCTTGCGAGACTTATTCAAGGCAAGCTAATTTAGCTAATTATGTTCAAGTCAACTGACCTTGAGTAATGCGTTGGTTGTGTTTCCTAGTCCACTTGAAAGTGCATCATGGTTGAGCGTTTAGGATTGGTTAGCATGGGTAAGACCTAGGCCTGCAAGCTGAAAGCCACACAAACTTCTTTACAGAGCTTTGCAAGTTGCCTGACATGGCAGTAGTATGATTTCCTGCTTACCTAGTCAAGCAATTTGTAAAGGTCTGTAACACCATGCTAACCGGCAGTGGCGTTAGCATGCTACAGGCCAGTCTCAGAATGGACTGTAACATCCCAGGAAAAGCCTTCGTCTAGGAGGCCCCACTGCTTGTTTTCCCAAACCCACTCCTTCCACCCTCTCTCACTCTGCAGTGCAGTGGAACTATGTATGTAGGTGGTCACATTTCAAGAATATCTGTATAAAGGGGTTCCGTGGAGAGCATTCACTCCTCAACTGGGAGTGCCTTTGTCCTCAACCGCATTATACAGGAGGATTCTGTCCTCTACCATTTTACATGGGAGGATTCTGTCCTCAACCATTTTACATGGGAGGATTCAAGCACAGCGCTGCTATGTGACACGGATGGACATCTCACAACCATTCCCACAGCAAATTTCGTCGGAAACATCGGAATGATTTGACCTGTGAATCTACTTCGGTAGATATAATAACTGCACACTACTGACGAAGTGCACATGGAAATGTCATGTAATTGGGAAGGTTCAGACTGTGTCCACGGTCAGTTAGAGTGTGCTCTCTAAAGATGTAGGTCCAGCTTTCTCAAAACAATACCTTGTACTATGAAGCCTTCAAGTCATAGCCGTTTGCCACTGTAACAACGTATTCGTGTTCAGCAAGTCTTCTGAATCACTTGAATGTTCTTGTTCTTCACATATACAACATTCTCTGTGTGATTCCTCCCTTGCACTTTTCTTGGAGTATCTTCCCATTTTGTTCTCTCATTACTGATGTGTAAGACTGTGTGACTGTCCTGGTCAGCATTCGGTTAAAGTCAGTGAGCAGTTGTTACATCAACTAAAGAAGACTCACAGGTGGAACATTCTGATCTTTCTGGCAAGACTTGCTACAGGAATGGTTATATGTACATACCCGTACACATCCAAAATCTGTGTCCTCAACCAATTTAGGCAGGGGAGGATGGAATAATTAACAGCTCATACATAGTACGAGCCGTATCTGGTGCCTGGATGTATAAGCCCACTACTTCCCACTCTTGGTGTAGCGATTTCTTGGATTAAATGGGCAGGTACGCTTGTGACTGGCACCACAAGAGCCACAGTTGTACCTCGGGGGCTCACTGGGTACACTGCCAGCAGAAGTCAAATCACCTAACTGGGGGAGCACTCTGTTGTAATGGTCTCCAGACTTGGTGTGGTATAAGTGAAGTTTGACTCCATTTGCAGGCAATGTACACATATGATTGCGGAAGACAGGTGAAAAACGCTGCCATCTGCGTTCTTCCTCACCAAAGTATGTAAAAATGAGGATATCAGCTTGGAAGAGCGTAGCAGCCACACTGATTTCCCTAAGTGTCCCCCACACCCCACACTGATGCATTTTTTCAACCTCCTCTCCAGGAAATGCATCACCAAATACCTGAGCGTTATCTGGATGTTTCATGAAGTTAACGATTGCAACGCGCACAGCTTTGTGGTTTTCCTGTGTGCCAGTTACTTCCTTTGAAAGGGCCCTAAACAGACAATTGCCATCCCCCAAAATGGAGTCACAAGTATGGGGCACGATCTCTGGGCAGGCGGAAACATGTACTGGCTCTGACTCTGTGACCAATGAAAGGCCAGACCAATGCTCCAACTCATGACGTACACCAGACATCCATTCTGGGGATGGCAATGGGCCGCTGGGTCCAACTGTCCCAGGCTCGATATCACCAATGATCAAATCCTCAGAATCGGACCTGGAATCAGACCCCTTTGATTCTTCAGTAGGGCGATTGCGGGGATTCAAAGGACAAAGTTTAGAGATGTGTGGCAGAACCGCACTTGCATATCTTTGTCTGTGTTGGTGGCCCCACTGGCATGGAGTCGACCTGTGATGAACTCCCATCGCCATCACAGGGATGCTCTTTGGAGCTACCGACACTAGATGACACAACAACAGAATGCTCTGACAATCTATGGGGTGAACCCACGTAGCATTCACTGGTGGTTCTGGCAGCTGCACTGTTGACAATTTGCAACTGTGACCCACATGGTGAGTCACTACCGCGCTCTGTCTTTGAGCTACATGTACCCACAGTAGGAGTGGGTTCAGTTGTGGCAGAATGCAAGGAACTCGAAGGGAAAGCTCCCTTATTTCTGGGATTGAGTGGGCATGAGCGGGAGTGTGCACGCCCTACACATGTACACAATTCGATGGAGAATGGAGTGCCAACATCTTCATCGGAGGACGAGAGAGCACACTTGTCATCTGACTCCATACAGCTGTCATACTCACCCTCCTGGTCACTGTCCTCATCTACCCCCTCACCCCCAACTTTACTGTCCCTGCTTGCAGAGACAATGGGCATTTCACCTCCAACACTACCCCCCTTATTTTTGTTGTAGGGGCAGTCACGGTGGGTGGTGCGGCTATGGCTGGTAGACCCATTTTGCCCTCTTTTGGGTAGATCTAGTGGGTGTGGATACAAAAGGCTCTTCGTCGTCTTCATCCCCATATGAATGTTGAACCATTTGAGATTGTCCCCACTTCTTTCGTTTCTCTTGGTTTTTACCCCTGTGTTGAGACTTCCACTGGATTTTCTTCTTTTTAGCTGCTTCAGTTTTGCTATGCTCAAGCATCTGAAACCTTTTGACATTGGCCTGTTTGAGCACTGCTTCCACACTGTGAAGCAGTGGCAGACCCATTCGCTGAAGCAGGTCAGGCAGCCAGTGGTAGCCCATACTGCGAACATGATTCATGTAAGTCATGTTGCTTTGCAACAGACCAAGGTTAGTGGACACGTGGTAATGGAGGCGAGTGATCTGAGAATGCTTAGGCCTGAAGCGGATTAGAACATTGTGAGGGGCCTCATTTTGATTAGTGTGGCCTCTACCAAGCACAGGGCGAATGACATCATGTGCTTGTTGCGCCCTTTTCTCACAATCAATCTGGTAGGCCAGGGAGTGATAAGGACACGTAAGCAGATTCCTAGTTTTGTAGGCCTTCCCTTCACATTTCACATCACCTTCGCCACACTGTCCACATGAGCACAGTGTGAGGGAGTGGAAGTCACACTTCCTGTCTTCCCATTTGTGCTCATTCCTGGCATGACGGGCAATATTTTCATCCGAGTGACAAAGTTTTCCGGCTTGGTCCCAGCATCAACCAAAGCCCTGAAAAACTTGCTTTGTGCCGCAGTTATAAACTGACCCGATATGCAGCCACATCCACTCTTGTGGCGATGTGGACAGTGGCATTTAGCAGTGTCTACATCAGGGTACTCTCCCCGAAGGGACTTCTTTTCATCATCAGTAAAGCTTTTTTTTCCTTGAATTTGTTTTAGAGCTTTCTGATGGGCACGGGCAGCATGTCCACCGCAAAGCATCAGCTTTGTGTCTGGGTAATGCTGCCCGATGGCCAGGGCAGAAGAGGAATCTTTATCCATCCAGTGGATGGCAACATTCATCCCTTCCTCCTTGGCTCGACCAAAAACAAGAGAGGTACCATACCCCTCTGCGAATTTGGATGTACCCTCGTACAACTTGTCTTCACAGAGGTGATCTTTTCCCCTCTGGCACAGATGCTGGTAGTACAGCAGTGCACCGGTCAGGTAATCTCTAACCTGATAGGTAAAATTTTGACTGTGATGACCCCTGGTCAGCCAGGCACCATCGGCAGTCGTGACAGCCTTCTGGAAGCTGCCAAGCTCAGTTGCAGGCTTTTCCTTCATCTTTTGTTTTGCCAGCTCACACTGTTCATTAACCATGTTCTGTACATGGGGATGCATCAACTCCAAAGTTGTGTAAAACTGACGAGCACTGACAGCTGGCATACCAAGAGTATGCTCCAATACCTTTTCGTATTGTGCATAGCTGCAGCCAGCAGCAATGAATGCCACTTGGAGGGCTAGGCGGACAACATTTTGCCCACTAGCTTCACACAGGGCAGAACTGCTGAAATTTAACCGGCGTTTCAAACAACCGGTACAGTCATAATCAATATCGACAGCACCCCCAAGGCCAGTTAGGTTGACACGGGTTGGCTTCAACAAGCCTGTACAACCAAGAGTGGCGCAACTTGATGTTGCATTCACTTGGTCTACAAAGGCTTGCACCTGTGAAGTTTGCCCTACAAAAGCCCCATTACTAGCGACAGGAATCTCAGCTAGGAGTTTCCTGTCTGGGGTTTCTAACACAAAGGGGGGGTCTATTTTGCGTTTCTTGGGGGGAGTTTCACTACCCAGATCAGTGTCATCTTCGGCCTCAGAGTCAAACTCTGAACCGGGTATGCTCCCTTCGATCAATCCAGTCTCCCCCACCACGGTCCCCTCCACTCTCCCGAGTCTCCCCCACCACGGTCCCCTCCCTTCCTCCACTCTCCCAAGTCTCCCCCACCATGGTCCCCTCCCTTCCTCCACTCTCCCGAGTCTCGCCCACCACGGTCCCCTCCCTTCCTCCACTCTCCCGAGTCTCCCCCACCACGGTCCCCTCCCCCCTCCACTCTCCCGAGTCTCCCCCACCACGTTCCCCTCCCCCCCTCCACTCTCCCGAGTCTCCCCCACCACGGTCCCCTCCCCCCTCCACTCTCCCGAGTCTCCCCCACCACGTTCCCCTCCCCCCCTCCACTCTCCCGAGTCTCCCCCACCACGTTCCCCTCCCCCCCTCCACTCTCCCGAGTCTCCCCCACCACGTTCCCCTCCCCCCCTCCACTCTCCCGAGTTTCCCCCACCACGCTCCCCTCCCCTCCTCCACTCTCCCGAGTTTCCCCTACCACGCTCCCCTCCCCTCCTCCACTGACTCACCTCCACCAAGCTGAGGCTCCCCTCCCCGCTCACCTCAGCCTCCTCAGTCATGGCAGTTACCTCCCTGAGGTTCCGTAGCAATCAAACCGCTCGCTCCTTAGAGAGCGAGGGTTTCTCGCTCGCTGTCTATTAGCCTTTCGCGATACGAAGTGGCTCTGAGAGAGCCGGTAGTGGAAGTTCA
This sequence comes from Agelas oroides, assembly GCA_949130485.1. Taxonomy (NCBI): domain Eukaryota; kingdom Metazoa; phylum Porifera; class Demospongiae; order Agelasida; family Agelasidae; genus Agelas; species Agelas oroides. The sequence goes on along the minus strand of OX422196.1, from coordinate 4,052,489 downwards.
ATTCTAGGGTCGATAACTTCTGATAGCAAACTCCAAACTAGTATCAGCAGATAGAGCTTTAAAAGAGCTACAAAATGTTATCCTTTTTTCCAGCAAGCTGTCTATTACAGCTGCCGTACCTAGTAAAATTCACTTCGCATACCGTAAACGCTTTAATTAACGCGCCTCTCTAATGAAAGCGCCCTTTTGACAAGAAACTAATTTTTCTCGCTCTAATGCGGGCGCCCCTTGACGACATAAATATTTTTTAACGGCACTTTCTATTAAGAGAGATTTCGCACCCGACTCGTGTGACTTTCGAGACATCTAGTTCTTGGACTGATTTCTACTTCTACTTTTAATCTCTGGACTCCAAACGCGCTTGTATTCATGATAGCCTCGAATAACGTACTCAAATTCGATCGTTGTCAGTGTAGCCATACTCAGCTCTTTCAACTTCACGGAAAGGGTCAGTTGCGCTCTAATTCGAAGGCGCCTCTCTAAATAAGGCGCCCCCAAGGGTCCGAAGTAATTTTTTCGCTCCAAACAAGGCGCCTTTGCAGATCGTAATTATTTTTTAACGGCGCGTTAATTAAAGCGTTTATGGTAATCTTAAAGTACAGGTACCGGTTCTTTAATTAAGCGTTTGTAGTTGTATTTACGACAGTATACGGCACAGCCTAACGAAAAGGATATCATTTTGTAGCTCTTTTAAAGCTCTATCTACTGATACTAGTTTCATTAAAATTGGAGTTTGCTATCAGAAGTTATCGACCCTAGAATTGAATTTCCACTACCGGCTCCCTAGCCACTTCGTTCGCCATAACATGTCTCACTTGATAGAGATCCGTTCCCATTCCAGTTAATTACCTAGCAACGCATACAACCACACTAAAGTCTGTCCGTTCCAATTCCATGCACTTCATTTACGGTATACCCTATTACCCGCAAGCACCGTAATTTTTTCTTTATAAATTACAATAACCACCAATTACCGTGCTGCGATTCCGGTAGTGCGATTATGCCACAACGACGTGAAGGTTGCAAACGCGACTTGGTGCGCTGAGATGTATGGGACAAGTCTTCGAAATCTACGTTAGGATTTTCCACTGCGTAACTGTAGCCGGAGCGCCAGGGGCCAGGGCCATCTCTAATTCGCGTTTTCAATTGCACACTGCTAGCCAGTGGAGCAATTTTACCGAAAAAGCTAACGTAAATTTGTAGTACTCGTGGAAAATCACCTTGCAAAGGTGGAATGGGTACTCTCCGCTGCTCACAAGTGGCATAATTTTTGCTCAAAGTCAGCACCGGATTAACATTATTTGCTACCTAGCCCCTCCCCTTTTACATAAAAAATTCCCCAAAAATATTTTTTATTATCAGCACACAGCAAGGATTCCAAAAATATACAGAACATGGAAAAATAAATTTTACTGCCACTTTACCGCGGTTAAGGGTTTAGTGGATCCTCTGATTTTTGGTGGATTTTTTTGCTGGGACAGGTCATGAGGTAGTTTCTGGACACCTTGATATTGCAAGTAACTAGGTAGTGGCTTTTTTGTAAGTCAGTTGAATATGGGCTTAGTACCAATTTTACATGTCAGAATGGAGTGCTACACTCCCTAGATACATATCTGAGTGAATGCTTGTTTGCTCACTCACATTCTTATGGCTTCAGGAAGCATGTATGTAATCCTATCATAATGTTTCTGTTTTCATTCTGATCATCCAAAAATGATCAGAATGAAAGTTTAGTGTTTAGAACTTCACTGGAAATTACTCTTTAATAGGACATTATGACTGCTAAGAAGCCAACTGGTTCTAAATGGACACAGGAAGATCTACAGAATGCTCTCGTAACCATAGAGGAGAACAAGATGTCCGTACGTAAAGCGGGTTGTTAATTTGTTGAAACATTTGTAGTTGCATAAATGCCAGTTGTAATAAAATGTATTTTGCATAGTCACAACACTGAACACCTTGTATATTGTCCGTAAATCACACTTTCCAATTATTGCCTCCACTGTCCGTGTACTACCTCCGTTGAGCTCCGTCTTTGATGGCCCATTCTCGGCACAGAGACAACTCCATGGGGCTACAACCTTGTGTGCATTGAGGCGCTATCCAGTGCCAACAGCAGTAGAGATAGCAGCACCAGCAGTTATTCATGTAAGCCTGCGCTTGTGTTTAATTCTTAAGTGTCCGGAAATCCCCCCCCCCCGCCGTTACCCTACTCAATTGATGTGTGAGATGCCATATGATTTGGTTTATATTTTATACTTATAGGGAAGTGCTAACCTTGATCTACAAGGAAGGTTATGCACAGAATCCTTGCAGGTGGAGAATGGTACATGGTTTTGTAGTAGAATTTCACAGACATAATAATGTGTACTGATTCTTTGTTGTTTCACATACGATTCAGATGAGCTCATTTTGTGTTAGAATCCGGACATTTGAATTGAATACTAACATTAGGCTTATCCTATACAGCTCATCCGCAGCTTTTGTTGCATCTAGTATGCAAAAGCTTGGGAGGAGCCTTAGGATGTGGATAAACTAACATCATTACTTAGTGGACTGTGCTGTCTGCCATTTTCTGTTGCATGGAGAAATGCAGGAAAGTAATGGCATTACCACTACATCGCATTTTTAGAAAAGTTATTTACAATTAAAAACAAATCTTTATCTTAATTTGCACCCATAGGAGAGGATTGTGACATGGATACATACTCTGATAGCTCAGAATCAGGTGGAAGGAGTGACAATGAGGGGGGACATTTATTATAAGGTTATTAAAACTTCTATCAACATAATTATGCATTGATTTGTAGACATATTTGAACACTTTATTATCTGCAGATATACCTATACTAATACATTGAATGGTGAATGTAAACTTCATGTTGCCATGACTCTCAAGCCCAACAGCTGTGCTTTGAAAGTGAAAGCACACAATCCATTCAAATGCGAGTATAATGACATAGAACTTGTAGGTGTGTGTGTACTATCACAAGACTTGATTTTGGAGGGGGAACTTTCTGGGTGGTGTATCATGGCACAGCAATGTACCAAGCTACAGTACTAAGCACTACATGATACATACACATACACAAACTCTGTATCAAGTATCTTGGTATGATAATCAGCCTGGTGAGCTGTGGGATAACTTGATTACTGTAAAGGGAGAAACCTGAAAAGAATCGTTGTGGGAATCATGTGTATACAGTTGACAAGAAATTTCTATATTGTTATACCAATTTTGGTCAAAGAATTTTGTTGTGACAGAAACGTTTCAAGTAAACAGGAAGTTTAATTAATTTTGTTAAGTCTGCTACATTATGCTGTAAGATAAATTGAATACAAGGTTTGTGTATGGGTATGTATCATGTAGTGCTTAGTACTGTACCATTGACTTTGATAATGACTTCTGCATACCAGCATCCATACTGAGCAGAGGTTGTCATAGTGACGTCTTTTCTGAGAGTCAGGACACTTGATTAAACTCCTACGTATACGTAAGCCTCTGGGGGTCTGGATTTTCATTTGAAGAGTCACTCCTGGCCAATACATACCACAGGCCTCACGGGTTATACTGGGTGGCTATGCAAACCACATCTCCCTGGAAAAAAAAAGGCCTAGATGTTCCAATATTCTCATACAGTCGCTGTACAAAGTGAAATTGGCAGGTGAGCCTGTGAATGAGGCTACAAGATTAACCACTCTCCCTAGCTGTATAAAGGCAGGGTGGTATTATACAGGGTCATGCACTCACATATTCGGACAATAACAGGCCTTATCAGAGGTGATTGAGAGACAAAAAATGTACAATCAAGCAGTCAGGTGGCTGGCCCTACCAATCAAAGTTGCATGTGAAACTCCAATATTTATTGCTTAATGGGATGTCCAAACCAAGTAGTAAAAATGCTTTTAGCAAGGGTACTCTATTTAGCGTATCAGTAACTAGCCAGTCTGTGTGCAGTATGTAGCATGCATGCAGGCAAATAATGCTATGAACCATCAAGCTATAGCAAATCCTAGCTGAGTTCAAATTCTTCAGTGTCCAAAGTACCCACTTCCATATGAACCTGAAAGAACAGAATGGCAGAAAATGGGCACTGAGTGAATTGCCATGGCAACCCAAAGTTTTCAGGCCAGCAGCTCACTAAACCATGGTATATAGTCTACATGGCTTAGTCTACATGGCATATGTAGTCTCCACTGGGGTGAGGGTTACAAACTCAGAGGTGAAGCTGCATACAATATGAAAGGTTCAATTACACAACTAGAGTAGTCTAACCATCATGCAATTACAATTATCATTCCTTTTAAGGTGGCACGGTCGTCCCTCGGCGGAGGTTAACGAAAACATAAACTTGGGTTACAGTCAGGACCAGGGTTACTCCTAGTTTCAGGGTTAGAGTTTGGTTTAGGGCAATCTTGCTTTGCCTAATTTTAAAAAGGGTTTTAGTAGCTCATTAATATATTCATGAACCCAAAATTGCCACTCGATGGACGCATCTACACGCTCACTGTAGGTAGCGTCCCAACCACCAATGTATCTCAAATCAATCTATGCCAGCTTTTGTTCAAAGCTACTCTCAAAGTCAGGCTAGACTCATGTTTGTCACTACTCTTGGAATGGACAACTTTGACTGCACCAAAATGAATGCACATTTCGAAAAATTCACAGCTTGTCTACGGGAGGGGCTCATTCACGAGTGGAAGCAAGCATTACTAGCCCCACCTCTCCCCCTTATGTCGCTAAACAACTCACGGCTCTGTTCCACACACAGCCACCGTTCAGCTCCCTTGTCTGTCAGACTGTAGCACAAACGATAAATTGCGTATTCTAGTTAAAGCCCAGCCCAGCACTCGAAGCACCTGGCCACGGTCACCAACTAGACTAGGCATACGGCCGCGAGACCTGGGCCTACTCAACAAATACAGTCTTGGCCACTGTGGCCTTTCTGCTGCTTCTAGACACAAGCTTGCTTTCACAAGCAGGCATCACGCACTACTCACAGCTACTGACACTACAGCACTCTACTAAACTCCTTCTCTTTTTTTTTTTTTTTTTTTTTTTTTTTTTTTGTAAGTCGATCTAAGCTTATCTTCAAAGTTCCGAGCACCACATGAAGGGTGCCGCCAGGCCACATCTTAACTAACTTAATTATAAACTGATTATTGGATGGCAATGCCGACAGGAAATGGGGAAAATCCCCAATTTTACGGACCGTGAACGGTTTGAGACTCCCAAAACGGAATGTGCGCTAAAATTTTAACAAGACAAAGAAGACTATCAACTTGGATTCCAGGTTTGTTGACCTTGAAAATACAGGATACCGTGCCACCTTAAAGGACAATAAAATGTCTGGTAACATACCTAGGAGTGTCCAGCTTCATAGGTGGTTACCTAGAACTTTTCAGTAGCTACTTACTATGACCATTTAATAGGTACTTTGAAATGTTTGGTAAGGCCTTCGAAAATACACATTTTCATGCAAGCAAACCCACTGTTATTGAGTTGGCCTTCATATATTGTCTGAAAAAAATCAATCATTGGAGAGAATATGGAAGATGTTGCAGAAGTACACTTTATCCACTTCCCACTTGCCTTCGCATGATATACCACATCATGGTTGCCATTCTGCACATGCAGACTAGACCTCTGATCGCTGACAATTAGAGTAAATTGACAGAAATACATAACTTTGCAAGACTAACCTCCAGTAGTCGTTTCCTGATTGCTGTAGTGGTTGCAGATAATGCATGTTGGAGGGGGACAAACTACAGAAACAAACATTGTACTCGTATCATGCAAGCATTTTTACCCCTTATTACAAGTAATGTGACAGTATTTCCAGCAGCTGAAGGCAGGTGACAATACAGCATATGAGTGAACCAGCTTGTCTCTGAACCACACAATAAGCTAGAGCTTTATTAACAAGACAGAGAACCACAGCACATTATAAGTATGTGTACAGGAAATATCAAGTGTGTAATGGATAGGGAATGTTGCCTATTTATACTGAGAAAATATTTTGTAGACAGCTACAGAGATAAAATTAATGGCAACAAATATTTTCTGTAAGACAGATACAAAAAAGTTTGACATGCAGTGCATATAAGTTATTCTTACACATAGGTGTTGGTGAAGGTCCCATAGACATTGCTTGTGACATTCTAGCTGTCATTGCCATTGTCATTTCAGGTGATGTTGATGCTGATGGTGATGGTGACAGCATTGGAGAATCATTATCAATAATTTTTATGACTGTGGTGCCAAGATTAGGTGGGATATCCACACCAACTGTACGAACAACTGGAAGTGTTATGGCAATTTCCTCAGTCCCTTCTACTTCATCATCATCTATTACTTCAAACTCTGTGCACAAAAACTGGTGCATATTTCCCTCCCAAAATGTCAGAGGTGATGTTGATAGGGGCACAATGTCTTCAACTGGATGATAACAGGATGAAGTTGGTAAATCAAGAAGAAAACATCAAGCATGAGTGAAGAAAGAATGCTACAATGGTTGTGTGATCTGGATCACTGAACTTATAGCAAACAAAAAGAATAGACAAACTTATTAACTTACAAGGGTGCCATTCTACAATTCTGAAGGTAATACTGTCAGAATGCTTGAGCTGACCAGCCAAAAACTGAACACAGACTTCCACACATCCATCACCTTCGTTCACTTTATAATGTGGCTGTGCAAAACCAATTATACCTGCAGCCAGACAGAAAAAGTATGCAGAGTATTGGTCAGTAAAAACAAAATAGTGAATTTGGCTCATACGCTTGCATTTATACATAAGATGGTTAAGGATTTCAAATTTATATTAAGTAATGATCACAACTGATACTGATAATACTCTATACGCCCTGAATCAACAATGGGCTAGTTGGAGGGAGACTGTTGAAGTTTACAGTATATGAGGAAGGCCTGGAAGACAAAGCTATAATTATGAAACATGCATGATAATAAAGGTAAGTACTAAGAAAAAATTTCTTATATTTCAACCCCCCCTATTAATACGTACACCCCCCTTTTCTGGATAAAGATGATGATTTATTGATGAGTCATTGTCATACATCTTTATTTCTCACCTTTCCTTCTCAATGACTTCGACCAGGTTAAGGTCTGACTGTCAGGTCTGGAGCATGTTTATAACTGAGCCTGTGTCTTATGCTTCGTACTCGCCGCACCACCCCACCCCCCCGTTTAAAAAATATTACGTCCTCTAATATAATTGATTCATATAGCTAAAAATTAATTTTGTACAAATTATTAGAAATTTTACGGTACTATAAGCCACATGGCATGTTCCGTTAGCTTCAGTCATGCAACCCTTGGTACCCTGGTATCGCCAATGGGCTAGCACTGCACTTACTATCATTGTCCCATATGGGTATGATCACTCTGTCTTGTCCTGGTGCTAATGAAGCCTTCACTCCAGGTTGTATGGAGCCCATCAACACAACTGTCTCTGTGCCCTCAACAATAATATCATTGAGAACAGTGAGGGGAGCATTCATGACAGCACCATTTCTAGTCCCAGCAGGAAAAACAACTGTCAGCACACCAGGTGATGGCCCAGGAAAGTTAGTGTAGTCCTCACCCGCTGGAGGGATGAGAAGATACACACTGTGTTGTACCAGGATGGTCAAGAGTGTTGAGCCCAGATCACAGAGTAATGTTACGAAATAATCAAAAATGGTTAATGTGTCAAAGGAAAGTGAAAAGTAAAACGCATGCTATAAAGTATTTCAAAGAAATTGATGGTGGTGTTTGGGTTGTCCTGGGTTGAGCATCATGGTGCATGTCTATATGATGGGATTGTGGCTCTCAGTATAGCTGTATGCTGGCACATTTCCTTACCTGTAGCAGTGCCACCAACTACTGTGATTGTCACATTAATATCTTTCTGCAGGACAGTACAAACAGGATAAATGGATATTTGAATTGGTGTATTCACCATCCCAGGGTGACGCTCATCTCCTTTGGTAAGTGGTTCTAGCATCCGGAACACAATTTCTAGAATGAGAAGGTGGGGTAGCTATATTCAAATGACAAATTTTATGACAGTGTGTGTGTGTGTGCTGTGATTGATACGTACCTTTCAAAGCATCATCGTCAGTAATCTTCACAGTTGTGTAGTTGGGATGAAACTGGACTTTTGCACATTCTGCCTCAACAAGCTCCAGTCCTACTTTAAACTCTTCAAGCATTTCCGCATCACAATCCTCTACTATTGTGATCGCCTTGCAAAGTGGAGAATTCATATTTCCCTTCTGAAGTGTCAGAACTGCTTCTTTTGGTGGTGGTAAGTAGTCATATGGATCTGCATGCATAAAAGAACAAACATAGGCAAAATGATTAGGTAGTGTGTGTTGACCTGCAAATGTATAATGTACCAGTTGCAGTGATATCTGCTGTTGTGAATCTGAAGGAAATCTTGTCCTGGTGTCCAAGGTAACCAGATAAGATCACTGCACAGACCTCAACACACCCATCTCCTTCATTCACTTTATAATGAACTTGCTGAAAACCAATTTTGACTGGGGGGAATATAAATTGCTATGCATTGGTGAACCACATTTTCCTGTTAAAAAGACAAGCCTTGATGGTATACAGAACCACTGGGTATATAAGTATACAATGGGTATAATGTATATTAGGAGCAATATTATGTTACCTTTCGGAGCATCGTCATCAGTAATTTTTACAGTTGTGTAGTTGGGATGAAACTGGACTTTTGCACATTCTGCCTCAACAAGCTCCAGTCCTACTTTAAACTCTTCAAGCATTTCCGCATCACAATCATCTACTATTGTGATCTCCTTGCAAAGTGGAGATTTCATATTTCCCTTCTGAAATGTCAGAACTGCTTCTTCTGGTGGTGGTAGGTAGTCATATGGATCTGCATGCATAAAAAAACTAACAAACAAATAGCTAGACAGCAAAAGGCAAGCAAAATTATGCAGTGTATGTGTTGATGTGCAAAATGATTAGATAGCAGGACCATAGCCATCAGAGTTGAAGTGATCGTGTTACTAAGCATGTAATCGGTATAGGAGGATCTGGGGGCATGCCCCCTTCCCCACCCCCACCCCCCCAAGAAAATTTTTGGAATTTAGAGGCTATGAGATTGGCAAAAACGAATGCTACTCGGAGCCTAGACGACAGAGTTTACATGCATGAGTATCTACGGTACCTGTTCTGCCCATTACACCGTACAGCATCGGTTTCGGAATAAATAGTATCTACTATCTATGGTTTCGGCTTTCCGATCATTCACTAATCTCGCAAGCCACACCCTTTGCAGATGAGGCTAATCGTTCGCTTGGAAAAATGGAAAGTTGTTGTAAGGAAGACTCGGACGAGATTCTTTCGCACTGTTCGCAGCCATCTCGCAAGTTTCAAAATGTGGTCTGGTTGAAACTGGACTAACCTGACTGGCGGCTACGGCCCTGCATGGATAGTGTGTGTTGACCTGCAAATGTATAACGTACCAATTGCAGTGATATTTGCTGTTGCAGTGATATTTGCTGTTGTGAATCTGAAGGAAATCTTGTCCTGGTGGCCAAGGTAACCAGATAAGATCACTGCGCAGACCTCAACACACCCATCTTCATTCACTTTATAATGAACTTGCTGAAAACCAATTTTGACTTGGGGAAAAGCATATATCACATCTTCCTAGTACAGGGGGAGCCTAAATTATGGTATACAGAGTCACTCCAAGTTTAGGATATACATACCTGGAGCATCGTCATCAATGATTGTCACAGTTGCACGTCTAGGAGAAAGTACACAAGAGTTTGTGTACTGCCAGAGTCTGTGGTCACAGATACACTCACCAGTAAAGCTGGACTGCTCAAATCCAATGGGACAACTCTCAAAGGTGATATTCACAATAAGATTCCGACCTATTGTTGGGGTAGAGCTCTAGTTGATTGAAAATATTCTTTGTTGTCACAGAATAATTTCTGCTGGTACAGTTTCCTCCTGTTTCATATGAGATGATTTCTGACACAGTCAAATTATGACCTGAATGTATTATGGTGTGAATTAAAGTAGGAATTGCTAAACCTGACTGATCAATGGCAACTACAGACACTGCAACCTGTTGTCCTGGGAAGATGTATCTTGACTGTATTACTTCTCTGCAATTTAGTTCACTTGTATTGCAGAAGCAAAGTTGTGAAGGATCAGATGAAATAGAGTGACCCACATCATCTTTTCTTCCAATGTGTAAAATTGACGTGCTGAATAGCTCTATCGTGTTTGTGTATCTGTCTGAAGTGAAGTTGCACTTCTCCAGCAAACCACCATAGAGAATGCTTCCTCGTATTCCAGCACTGTTGTTCACAAAGATGAGTGGGCTTGTGTTGAGATCAGGAGATTGCTCTTTCCCAAGGAGGTGAAAGAAACACTCACTTCGGTAAGGTATTTGTTGCTGAGAAAGGAACTGACCTGTTCCAAGTACATCCACAACATATATCGCACCACCAAACTCAGTTGCATGATTGTCTTGGAAGCGTACACATGCTGTTTCATACAGGCTGAAGTTGGAGTAAAGGTCAAAATACTGTGCTCCACCTCTGATTGCAGTGTTGTTGTGGAAAATGTTTCCAAGATCTAGAGATTCATTGTGAACTGATTTGTAGTTGATGCAAGGTGGTGTGTAATGGTTGGATCCATGGTGAACAAATGTGAGGTTACTACTCTCAGAGTAGATTCCACCACCGTATTCTGCTGAGTTATTTACAAAAGAACTACCACCTTGAAGGATCAGAGTGGTGAATAATGAGTGGATTGCAGCACCCTTGTTTTCTGCTGAGTTAGCTACAAACATATCCTCACCATTAAACTGCATTAAGCTGTCCCTGGCATTGATCGCCCCTCCTTCTGACTTTGCTGTGTTACTAATAAAGCAGCTAATTCCATCACTGTCTACTGTACTGTCACCAATGTACATTCCTCCACCACTAGCTGCTGAGTTGTTCTTGAAGGTTGTCGACCCATTGAGGTGCAGTGTGCCGTGCATTATTGTAAATCCTCCTCCGTGACTGCTGGCAGAATTAGTAATATAAGTGTTTATTCCTGAGAAATTCACATTGGATTGAAATGCATAGAATCCACCACCTTCTACTGCATGGTTACCATTGAATGTGATCTTTCCAGCAGGATTGAAGATGCTTTGGTATGCAGAGATATCTCCACCAGTGTCTCCTGCTGAATTGTACTTGTAGTTGCTCAATCCAAGAAGATTGACTACACAGTCATCCCTGGTGTTGATTCCTCCTCCATCTCTTGGTACACGATTTGCCGTTATGGAGCTGGTTCCAAGAAAGTTCAAAACACTTCTTGCAGCATTTATACCACCACCAGTATAGTTAGCCTGATTACTGTTGAATGTGCTGGAGCCATTGAATTCAATGGTGCTGTTGTCTGTGTAAATTCCACCACCAAACACTGCAACATTATTTGTGAAGTTGCTACTGCTTGTGATCCTGACACTACTCCAGCGTGCATGAAGTCCCCCGCCAGTTGTTGCTGAATTGGAGTCAAAGGTATTGTTACCAGGTAGACTAGCTGTGGCAGCATATGTAAAGATTGCTCCTCCCTCATAGCTTGCAACACACTCCACAAAGTGGTTGGATCCATTCAATGTTAGGTTGCTGTTATCCAACCAGATTCCTCCTCCACTGACGTGCTCTGTTGCCAATAAAAGTGTTCACTCCATTCAAGTTAACTTTGTTATTATCTGTGGCAGAAATTCCCCCTCCTGCCCCTGCTATGTTGGCAATAAATGTGTTGTTTCCAGCTACAGTCAGAGAAGACCTTCGTGTGTACATCCCTCCACCATAATATGTAGCAACATTCCTTTCAATAAAATTATGCTCATCAATATTCATAGTATTATTATCCAAGTAGATTCCTCCACCTAGTATTGCTGTTATTTCTGATTGTGATATTTCCACTGAAGGACAGGTTGCTACCATCTGCATATATTCCTCCTCCATCAAGTTGAGCCTCATTACCACTGAGCAAACCAGTGCCACTGAAGGTTATTTTAGTCCATTGTGCATAGATACCCCCACCCCTAAATCCTGCCCAGTTTGCTGTAAAGGTATTGCTATATTCTGGTAGATTCAGAGAGGAGTTATCTGCATACAGTCCTCCCCCAAATTGTGCTGCTCTATTGCCACTAAAGACATCGGTGCCACTGAAATTCACTTGAGTTCCTTTAGCAAAGATTGCAGCACCCACAGTCGCTGAGCAATTTGAAAAACTGCTGTTTCCTTTTAAGCTCAGAGAACTTTCAACAAAACCTGCTCCTCCACCATGATTAGCTGAATTACTACTAAAAGTGGTATTCATACTGATTATCACACTGCTGTTGGACACTGCATAGACTCCTCCACCATTACCACTAGCTGAGTTACCAATGAAAGTGGTGTTGCCACTGATATTTGCATTGCTATTAAACTCTGCATAGAATCCTCCACCATGCTTGCTAGCTGAGTTACTAATAAAACAGGTGTTCCCAATGATATTTGCATTGCTATTAAACTTTGCGTAGAACCCTCCACCATGCTTGCTAGCTGAGTTATCAATGAAACAGGTGTTTCCACTGATGTTCACATTGCTACTGTCTCGTGAACAAACTCCTCCTCCATAAACGGCTGAGTTACCAATAAAAGTAGTGTTCTCACAGATAGTGATATTGAACTGTACACGGACTCCCCCACCATGAGTAGCTGAGTTACCATTGAAAGTGGTGTTTCCACCAACATTTGCATTGCTAGTGGACCCTATATAGACTGCTCCACCATTACTAGCTGAGTTACCATTGAAAGTGGTGTTTCCACTGATATTTACGTTGCTTTGGAACCTATATGGACTCCTCCACCAAAACCTTCTGTAACTGCAAGAACTTCTCTGAAAGAGAAATAATCATCAGCCGAGTTACCAATGAAATTGGTCTGTCCACTGATGCTCACAGTGCTATCAGACTTGGCACAGACCCCTCCACCATGCTTTCCAGCTGAGTTGTCAATGAACTTGCTGTTCCTACTGATATTTACATTAGTATTGGACTCTGCATAGACTCCTCCACCTTTATCACTACCTGAATTGCTCAAGAAAGTTGTGCTCCCACTGATGTCTACATTGCTACTGTCACATGCACTGACTCCTCCACTATTATACCTAGCTGAGTTACCACTGAAGGTGGTGTTTCCACTGATGCCCACACTGCTGTACAATGCACAGACTCCTCCACCATTATACCTAGCTGAGTTACCACTGAAGGTGGTGTTTCCACTGATGCCCACACTGCTGTACAATGCACAGACTCCTCCACCATGACTAGCTGAGTTATCACTGAAAGTGCAGTTTCCACAGATGTCCACCTTGCTGTTGCCCCATGCATAGACTCCTCCACCCTCACTAGCTGAGTTACCACTGATAGTGGTGTTTTCACTGATGCTCACATTGCTACAGAACCCTTCATAGACTCCTCCACCCTCACTAGCTGAGTTACTAATGAAGTTGGGGTATCGGGTGGGGGAGCGCCAACACTGCTACGCACATCGTAGCTCCCATTTGTTGAGGCAAGGCTCGCATAGTTGTGTAAATTGTGTTTTCTCCTAATGCGTGGGGATCGTTGAGGGAGAGGGGGGGGGTGATGGCCACTTGTTCTGGATTATGCTGGGGGGTGGGGCTGAATAGTTCGATGGATCCAGATAGGGATTCTTCATGCTGGGGGCTAGTGCTATGGGAAGAGGTTAGACTGTTAGTGGGGCTAAGTGGAGGGGGAGGTGGCTGGTCCTGGGTGGAATCAGGGGTAGGGGCATGGACTGGGCTTGCGGTGGGTGTGGGGCTAAACAGTAAGGGGGAAGGGCTATGGTTAACAGATTCTATACTACTTATACAGGGCATGCACGGGGTTACCGAGAGTACCAGCCTAAATTGGCTGTTTGGTGTCTCTTGTATGCTGCTGATGCTGTCATCCTGCGTCTGGGGGGGCTCTGACAGTATCTCCGGGGACGTAATCGGTTCCTCGGTATAGATCTCCCTGGATCGAAGTGCGTATCTCAGGCGAGTAGTATAGTGCAGTAGTTTCAAAAATGACGTCATACTGCGGCGCTGCGGTATAGGCTTATTGATGAGGACAGTAGGAGGGGGTTGGCAAAACTTTATTCTCTGCTTAGAGGCCCGACGTTTCGCTCATCTATGGAGAGCTTTTTCAAGGGTAAGTACAATGAAATGAAACAGCGCTTAAATATAGGTTTGCTTAGTAACAGCGTGTATGATAACTACGAGGGGTCCGTCACGAAAGAAATCTCGTACACTGTCGGCAGAAATCCAAACTGAAATCCAGAAATCCACTGTGAAATCCAGAAATCCAATCTGAAATCCAGAAATCCACTCTGAAATCCAAAAATCCAATCTGAAATCCAGAAATCCAGAAATCCACTCTGAAATCCAGAAATCCAATCTGAAATCCAGAAATCCACTCTGAAATCCAGCAATCCACTCTGAAATCCGAAATCCACTCTAAAATCCAATTCAGGATTCTATTAAAATACTCCGCAAATATCCGTATACTTTACATTAATTACACTACACGGACGTGCACGTGCACCGATTTATAATGACGTAATTAACGTCACCACAATGAATGACCTTTGTACCCGGCCGATCTTCGGTCGGGTACAAAGGTCATTCTTCCGAGGTGATGTAATTGCAATTGTCAGATATACAGATGTATTATGTATGACGATGTCAACGAACACGCAGAATGCATATGAATATGTATATAACAATCAACGAACAACGCAGTATGCGTATGAATATGTATGAAATCAGCGAACACGCTGCCTATGTGCTATAGCCTATGTAGCGGTGAAGTGCCTGTGACATTGCATTCTGTTAGCATATAGGCTGAGAGGAATGTGGTTCATGATTGTCGTTGAGTAAATTTTAGCTGTATCTTCAGAATAATAGCGGTTCAAATGAAATCCAGAAATCCGCTTTGAAATCAATCCAAAAATCTGCTTGAAATCCAGAAATCCACTTTGAAATCCAGAAATCCACTTTGAAATCCAGAAATCCACTTTGAAATCCAGAAATCCACTTTGAAATCCAGAAATCCATTCTGAAATCCGAAATCCACGTGAAATCCAGTGGATTTCGAAATCTCGTACGCCGAGGCGCGCCGTGACGGACCCCTCGGATAACTAGCAACGGCGTGTATCTAGTGATAGCGTGTTTGTCATGGCAACAGCATGCTATCGTAAACTATGTAAGGCCTAACGGATACAGCATGTGAAAGGCCTAAAGGGACTTCAAATACAAACAAAAAATAATAAGGGAGGTATACTTCAGGGAATGAACCCTGGAGGGACAACAAAACGGGAGCAATGGCAGTAGGTGTAGGGAGGCTATGGGATGATATTTAGTCCGTAGGGTTCTATTGTTCTTAAGGCCTTGATCCAAGCACTTTCTCTCTTCTTCAGACTTCTTTGATCTTCTGTGCTTTCAACTGGCTGGACTTGGACGTCAGAGGGGATGTGGTGGTTCTGTTGGACATGTCTATACAGGCGAGTTTGTACCCAGTTAGCTGGTCTTTTGGTGAACATTTCTCTCAAATGGTTTCTGAATCTATTGTGTAAGGGTTGTGTGGTCATTCCTGCATATTGGACTTTACATCTAGTGCATGTTATCACATAGATGACATTCCTTGTTTTACAGCTAATGGTGTTTGTAATCTTGAGGTTGTAGTATGTACCTTTGGAGGTGCTCTTAATATAAGGTTTGGTATCGAGGGCTCTGCATGTCAAGCAGTTATTACTGCATCTTTTGATTAGTGGGGGTGTATTCAGGGCAGGCAGGGGTTCACAAAGGAGAGTGAGGTCTCGGTCAATTTTATATACGATCTTTGAGTCCTCTAGTCTTGCTCGGGTAAGCTGTTTTCTGATGCTCTTATGGGTTCTAAAGGCTACCGTGGGTCTATTTGGGAAAAGTCTAGAAAGTAGCGGGGATTTCTCGATGAGGTGCCAGTGTTTAACAAGCAATCTTCTGAGGCGGTGTGTTGGTAAATGCGGTGAATATGTAGTAGTGAAAGTTAGGCGTTCATCTCCAGCGTGTGGTTTGCTTGCTAGTGTTTTTAGTCTGTCAGGGAATTTAATCCCTCTAATGCTCTCGTCTGTGGTCTCTTGCCTATATCCTCTTTTTTTCATATTTTCGACATGCTTCTCTCTGTGCGTTTGGAATGTAGCTTCGTTTGAGTTCGTTCGGAGGTATCTAAGTAGTTCTCCTTTGATGATACCCCGGACCGTTCCAGGGGGGTGGGCAGATGAGGCATGTACATACTGTTGGGTATTGGTGGGCTTGATATGGGTTTTGATATCCAGGATGCCTTCCTTGGCAAATCTCTCCCCTTTGTATAAGCATAGGTCTAAGAACGTGATTTCGTCTGTTGAAAACTCGGCAGTAAAATTAATGCGCGGGTGTAGGTTGTTGATACTTTTGATGAACTGTTCCAGGCTTTCTTTCGTGTCAGTCCACACTAAAAATATATCATCTATGTATCTCTTCCAATGTATGGGGGAGGGGTTTGTTTCAGAAAGGATTCCGGATTCCAGTGCACCCATGAAAATGTTAGCATAGGCAGGTGCCATCTTTGTACCCATGGCTGTGCCTTGTTTCTGAATGTAAAATTTATCGTTAAATCTGAAAACATTTTTGTAAAGAATGAGTTCTAAAAGCTTTTTTAGTCAACTGGTTGGAGGACACAGAGGGTCCTTGTTATCCCAGTTTTCAATGGCTTGAAGCGCAGCGTGAATGCCATCTTCCGTCGGGATGTTGGTGTACAATGAGGAAACATCCAGGGTACAAAGAATGCAGTCCTTGGGTAATTTAGTGGATTCTATGTATTTAACAAATTCATTTGTGTCTTTTATGTAGGAGGGGAGTGACTTCGCCAGGGGCTGAAGCCAGTGGTCCAAGTAAGCTGAAATCTTTTCAGTTGGACCATCACAAGTGGTGTTCTCACTGATGTGCACATTGCTATTCCATGCATAGACTCCTCCACCGTAAGTAGCTGAGTTACCAATGAAAGTGGTGTTCTCACTGATGTGCACAATACTACCAGCCTCTGTATACATCTCACCACCACTGTAAGCTAAGTTACCAAAGAAAATGCTCCTGCCAGTGAAACTGAGACTACTCATATGTGCATAAACACCACCTCCATAACATTTGGGACCCTGTGACCCACACAATTCAGTTGGGCACAGCCTACAGTTGTTTAAAAAGCTGTTGTTTCCTGTCAGGACCACATGACTGTCTACTACCCCAAGTGCACTACCATAGCTTTCCCTGAAACTGCAGTCAATGATCTCAGCTGTCTGAACTGACTGAAGATACAGTCCATAGTAAGTTGTGAATGAACCATCACCATTACTAACCTGAACCACATGAGATCTAGCACAATAAACGAAAGCTAAGCCATCTATTTTCACTTTGGAGATGTCGTTGAAGGTAAGCCCAACATGAGAGCTGCATACAATCCTAGTTGGTAGCATTGCACTGGAGTTACCAAGTAGTTCCAATTGGTGGATACTTGTTATGATCAAGCTTGCATTGAAGGCATCGAAAGTGTGATTACTTGGCAAGAATTGTAGTGTGAGGCTTGAATCATTGAAATAGTGGCCAGGGTCTTGCACATACTCAGAGAGGGTGTGGCAGGGGTGTGTGGGGCAGGATGTGTTACTTGATGTTGGTCTCATGTGGAGGGTTACTTCATAGTTCAGTGAGGGAAGAGCCAGCAGAACCACAGTCAGGGCCAGTGTGAGCACTCCCTGGTGGGAAGCCATTGTCGGAAAACTGTTGAGGGAAATAGGAGAAAAGAAAAGGTATGAAAAATTGTCTTCTGCTCATATTCGAGGTATGAATAGTGGTGTACATAACTAGAATAGCACATCAAAGCAATAGTCTAGCTTTAGCTATTTGTACTTTAATTGTGCATGTCAAGTTTGCAGCAATGACTAATGATGGAAGATTGACCATAGCAGCAAGAGACTGACGCCTGTTGAAGAGTTGTATGCATTTCACTAGCTACTTTAAGTGATTGAAGTCACCACCCAGTTAGTGGCAATATGTAATATATGTTGTGGTTGTGTAGGTACTTCAAATATGCATGATGTATGTGCTCAATACACTCATTACTGTGAGCTCTTTCTGCAGTGAACAATTGTCAACTGTACTAAATATGCAACGTTAGTGATACTTGATTGGGACTTTTCGGTTTATCTTACTGTGTGTATAATCTAGTAATTGTATTGTTAAGATTTTGTGACTTATTATGGTAAACTTACTGAATGTTGACTGATCAAAGCCAGTTGAGAACACTGAAAGTGGATGAGTGTATTTTGGGACTCTCAGATAAAACACAAAGAAGCAGTCAATAACAATCGTCACCAGACTCCTTGCTACTTTGTAGTAAGATTTGATGTAAGCAGTTCTCACAGGCGTTGTGCACATCCCTTAGTGTTAAGCAAAGGCTTTAATTGTCACTCAGCTAGACTCCATGTAGCTATATAGCTTTAGTTCATGTGCCAATTTGTTTTTGGAATTTGACGCAGATTTTCAAGGGCTGTTTTTCCACTAGTTGTGGTGTAAACCCATAAACTTAGTTTGTATCCACTACTTGGTCATCAAATATGACAGGTAGGTATCCAGTATTGTACACATTTACTAAAAGGCACTTACAGAAACTGCAGGTCATATACATTATCTGTCAGCCTGTCATAAAGAGTCATGCCAAAAGTTGAATCCCCCAATCACTATATGGCTTTATCCTGAATTTAACTGCCATGCAGCTGTATGTTGTTTATGCAAAACAGTTTTGCTTAGACTAATTAGCCCTTTCACTCAAGAGTAGAATTTTTATTTACTGCTAGTCTTGCTCTAGTAACATGTATGATTTAAAACATGTGCAACAGAGACATTCTTCCTTTTGGAATACAGTCACTTGAACTAAACTCAATGTGCTTTTTTTGCTGTCAGCTAGTCACACAGTACTACAGGTTACAGCTCTATATAGATTTAGCCAAAATTATGGTATTTGAAGCAGGGAGGTCTTTGTTGTTGAAGTGTAATCAGTCAGTTGTTGAATGACCTTTACAATAGTCCATTCATGTCTAGAATCAGAAGTAACTGATATGTCAGAAATATGATATGTAGGATAGATCTGTCGTAGCTAAAATTGTACACATTGTTAGAAGCCAGTCATCATACAATTTATCAAACAATATTTACTGAGTACAGGTTGTTAAGTAGCCCTAACATTACCCCTCATGCTAAAATGTTACCTTTTCCAGATGTGCTTTCAGTCTCTTAAACCAACTCAAACGGGCAAACAAATGTCCACTATATATTTTTCTATGATTTGTCAGTAGCAAATAATTGTGATTAGCTGTGTTGACTTTCACTTAGGGTCTTATCTGACTTGGAACTTCCTCCCACTTACTGAAAAGCAAGAGCAGCCTAAGATATAAAAATTAACAATATAAGCTTTGTAAGAGTGTGAGAGTTGATACTGACTAAAAGACACACCCTACTAATCATAAATAGTGTGCAAAAATTTGATTAAGAAGTGCACAATCTCTACAACTCAAAATTGAACCTAAAGCCCTTTTTTGTCAATATGAATTCAGAAGGTGGAGGAGTTTACCAAACCCTGTATTAGACCCTTAGCTTATTTCACATTGCAAGTAGTGGTACTTGTGAATATTTATGCATTGCACCACATTTCCCTGTGATGTTTGTGCATTGCTATTGGACCCTGAATAGATTCCTCCAGAATGATCAACTGTAAATAAAATTCTCTATGTAGCTCAATAGTAGGGTTTTTACCAACAAGAACTGAGACCAATGAAGAGGAAAACAAATGCAGTTTCCCCCTCACCATTTGATGGTTGAATCATAAGCTCTACGCTTGTGTTGTCATTTCTGTTATCAAAATGCAGTTTCTAGTGAAGTTGATCATTGAAAGTAAACATGTTTTTGAACTCCTTTTGGGGAAAAATAATGTCCCTTTTTGTTTGCTTTTTTGTTTTATGTTTATGTTTTGTCTCGTTTTCTGTGGAAAAAGGAAAAACTAGCTATACCTTTTCATTTTATCAAAGGTCAAAGAAACTTCAAATACCTGTTATGTTTTTGCAATAGAGGATGAACTGCTAATTCCAATGAAGAATACTCTAATATAACAAGTATGTTAATGTAGCAAGCTAGCAGTATTTCAGGATCTGTCCATTTGGTGGTATGAAAGCAAATCAAGTGGAGACCGCAGTTCGTGAAGATTAACTTCAGTATGTGTAACGACTCGAGTAGCTCTGGGCTGATGGCATAGGTTTCCTGGATTGTTATTGTTGTTATTTCTGTGGCGGTTGTTTTCACATTGTAACTGTTGACCACGCTGTGTGTATTGCACTTTTGATTTGACTCGTATGTAAATGTGGTATATAATAATCCCCACAAAGGTGAGGAATGCTATGCCAACTGAGGTGTATGCAACAGCAGCCTGGCTTCCACCAGATACTGTCACATGGTAGGTAGCAACAGTAAGTATACCAAGGTTTAGAATGAATGACAGCTCAAGAGCATTCAGGAACCAGCTTTTGTAGACACTCCCAAGCAGTGCAAACCCAACAACAATTCCAAAGGCAGTTGAGCATATGACAAGAAGATTAACACTATTATCTCCGCTAACATTGAAGGCAAAAACAAGAAACAAAGCACAGCGAAGCAAAAGTAACAGCCCAGTCCAGAATCGATGCTTTCGCTTGTAAGGTGCATGGTAGGTGTCCAGGATTGCTTTCAGCTTTGGGTTCCTGACCCAGTTTAAGGCGGGTAGGTAAGATTTAGCCTGTAGCCACTGGCCTAAAAGAAGCAAAACAGTGTATGGAAGGAAGAGGAAAAGCAAGAAAATCAGTGCTGCCAGGACAAGAGGGACATATTTTGCCAGGGACACATTTGCATCATGAATCCAAACCACAACATTCTTGTGAGGATAGTGGAGAATGGTGAGGGAGAGTGCAGCAATGATGGTACGTAGAACCTTTGCATAGGACAGGAGGAAGAGAGTTGCCAGGACAGGAACTGGACTGGAGCCAAGAAGCTTTGTGACTGTTATAGAATGGTGGCTAATGTAAACCAAAAGTCCCACTATCACCCAAATGTAGACAGGGAACACAAACTCCAGCCATGTTTTGGCATATGCATTCATCCCATTAAAGAAGCAGGTCTGAATGCCAAGGTCTAGGTTTAGCCAGGCTATGAAGATACTTGCTGGATTATTTGGGGTCTGTGGGAAGAAGATGTGATGGTTTGCTGCAACAATGTTGGCATAGAAGATCAGTCCATGGAGAGTCCCTGCTGCTACTGTGAGGTGGAGAAGGAGGAGCAAGATGACTAGAAGTACACCAGCCAGTGCAAATGGAATTAGCAGAGCCAGGTAATTGTTACTGCAATTCTTACATTGGGAGCTGCCCAAGACAAGACTGAGATTTTCTTTGCACCTCCCACACAGAAGTCCAGAACGGTTGTAATTGCATTGTTCGTCAGGATTGTGCAGGTTGATGTGATTACTTTCACAACTACAGTAGGCAAGTGGACAATAACGGTGATGAATATATCCCTCCAGTGTTCCATTGTTGTATGATACACCCAGCCAGAATGTTCTTGTAGCATTTCGCAGTATTGCCTGTCTGTCAATATCACAAGAATTTGTGTATTGCCAGAGTCTGTGGTCACAGATACACTCACCAGTAGAGTTGGACTGTTCAAATCCGATGGGACAACTCTCAAATGTAATATTCACAGTGAGATGTATTGTATTTCCTGACCTATTGTTGGGGTAGAGCTCGAGTTGATTGAAAACATTTTTTGTTGTCACAGAATAGTTTCTGTTGGTACAGTTTCCTTCTGTCTCATATGAGATGATTTCTGACACAGTCAAATTATGACCTGAATGTATTACGGTGTGAATTAAAGTAGGAATTGCTAAACCTGACTGATCAATGGCAACTACAGACACTGCAACCTGTTGTCCTGGGTAGATGCTTCTTGACTGACTTACTTCCCTGCAGTTCTGTTCACTCGTGTTACAGAAGCAAAGTTGTGTAGGGTCAGATGAAATAGAGTGATTTGGGTCATCCTTACTATGTAGAATTGACATGTGAAAGAGCTCCAGTGCACTTGTGTCTGATGTGAAGTTACACTTCTCCAACAAACCACCATAGAGGACGCTTCCTCTCATTCCAGCAGTGTTGTTTATAAAGACTAGTGGAATGGTTTCAAGGTTGATAGATTGCTCTGTTCTGAGTATGTCAAAAAAACATTCACTTCGAGGAGATATATATTGCTGAGAAAGGAACTGGCCAGGTCCAGCTACATCTGCAGCATATATTGCACCACCAAACTCAGTTGCATGATTGTCTTGGAAATTCACATGCACTGTTTCATGCAGGCAGAAGTTGGAGTACGTATCAAAATATTGTGCTCCACCTCTCATAGCTGTGTTGTTGAGAAAACTATTCTCAGAAGATGGTGATATCCTTGCATAATGGCTGGATCCATGGTGAGCATATGTGAGGCTACTGCTCTCAGAGTAGATTCCACCACCATATTGTGCTGAATTGTTCACAAAGAAGCTACCACCTTGAAAGATCAGAGTGGTGGAGGATGAGTGGATTGCAGCACCTTTACTTGTGGCTGAGTTGGCCACAAACACATTCTTGTAATTGAATTTCGTTATGCTGTCCCTAATGTCAATTCCTCCTCCTTCTGACTTCGCCCTGTTATTCATGAAGCAGTTACATCCTTCTGTAACTATTCTACTCCCACTAATGTACATTCCTCCACCACTAGCTGCTGAGTTATTCCTGAAGGTTGTTGACCCATTCAGGTGGAGGACACTGTACATTACTGCAAAGCCTCCTCCATGATTGCTGACAGAATTAGTGATGAAAGTGGCTTCTCCTGGGACATTCACAGTAGATTTGAACGCATACAATCCTCCACCGTCCACTGCACAATTACTGTTGAATGTGTTTTGTCCAGCAAGATTGAAGCTGCTTTGGAATGCAGAGATACCTCCACCAGTGTCTCCTGCTGAGTTGTTGTGGTAGTGGCTCAATCCAAGAAGATTGACTACACATTCATCTCTGGTATAGATTCCTCCTCCATCTCTTGCTGCACGATTTGCCGTTATGGAGCCGGTTCCAAGGAAGTTCAAAACACTTCTTGCAGCATATATACCACCACCAGTATAGTTAGCCTGATTACCTCGGAAACTGTTCAAGTCATGGAATTCAAAGGTGCTGCTGTCAGTGAATATCCCACCACCAAACACTGCAATATTGTACTGAAAGTTGCCACCATCTGTGATAGTGACATGACTCCAGCGTGCATGGACCCCTCCACCAGTTGTTGCTGAATTAGATTTAAATACGTTGTTACCAAGCAGAGTAGCTGTGGCAGCATATGAATAGATTGCTCCTCCTTCATAGTTTGCAACACACTCCACAAAGTGGTTGGATCCATTCAATGTTAGGTTGCTGTGATCTAACCAGATTCCTCCTCCACTCACATGTGCTCTGTTGTCCTTGAATGTGTTTATTCCATTCAATTTAAGTGCGGTATTAGCAGTGGCATATATCCCCCCTCCTTCCCCTGCTGTGTTAGCAATGAACATGTTGTTTCCAGTGATAATCAGAGGATATCTTCGTGTGTAGATCCCTCCACCATAGTATGTAGCAACATTCCTTTCAAAAACTACATTATGACCGTCAATGTTGAATGCATTATTGTCTGAGTAGACTCCTCCACCTAGCTGGGCAGTGTTATGACTGATTGTGAGGCTTCCAATAAAATTTAAATTACTGCCCTCAGCATATATTCCTCCTCCATCTAGTTGAGCCACATTTCCACTTAGCAAACCAGTGCCACTGAAACTTACTTCAGTTCCTTGTGTGTAGATGCCTCCACCTTTAGTTCCTGCCCAGTTGCCAGTAAAGATGTTGTCTCCAGGAAGGTTGAGAGTGGATTCTTCTACATACAGTCCTCCCCCGAAATGTGCTGCTCTATTGGCACTGAAGAGATTGGTATCACTGAAATTCACTTGAATTCCAATAGCATAGATTGCACCACCATTACTTGCTGAACAGTTAGTAAAGCTGGTCTTTCCTTCCAAGCTCAGGGGGCTACTAAGAAAGATACACCCCCCCAGCACAGCTGAATTTCTAGTAAATATGGTGTTACCAGTGGTCTTCACATTGCTATGAGATGCTATAAATAATCCTCCTCCACCATTTGTAGCCAAGTTACCAGTGAAATAAGTGGTTCCATTGATGTTCACATTGGATAATGCATAAACTCCTCCACCATCACTGGCTGAGTTACCTACAAAAGTAGTTTTCCCACTGATGCTTACATTGCTACTAGACTGTGCAGAGACTCCTCCACCAATAACAGCTGAGTTACCTATGAAAGTGGTGTTCCCACTGATGTCAACATTGCTTGGTAGTCCTGCACAGACCCCTCCACCACTCCTTTTAGCCGAGTTACCAATGAATGTGGTGTTCCCACTGATAGTTGCATTACCAAACAGCTCTAAATAGATTCCTCCACCATTACCATTACCAAATATATATTTTCCACTAGCCATGTTACTGATGAATATGGTATTTCCATTGATGTATGCATTACTGTTGGCCCCTATATAGATTCCTCCACCATTACCATTATAATTACTATGAATATCTTGTCCACTAGCCAAGTTACCAATGAATGTGGTGTTCCCACTGATGCTTACATTACTGTACTGACTTATATAGACTCCTCCACCATAACCACTACCATGTATGTCTTCTCCGCCAGCCAAGTTACATATGAACGTGGCATTCTCACTGATGTTTGCATTGCTATTGGGCTCTGAATAGACCCCTCCACCACACATTATAGCCATATTGTCAATGAAAGTAGTGTTCCCACTGATGTTTACATTGCTTTTAAACCATGCATAGACTCCTCCACCATTACCAGCTGAGTTACCAATGAAACTGCTGCTGCCAGTGATAGTGAGATTACTCCCTTGTACAAAAACTCCACCTCCATAACATTTGGCACGACAAGGATAACACCTTCCATTTGAGGACAGCCTACAGTTGTTTAAGAAACTGTTGTTCCCTTTCAGGACCACATGACTGTCCACTATTCCAAGTGCACTACCATAGCTATCCTGGAAGGTGCAGTCAATGATCTCGGCAGTCTGAACTGATTGAAGGTATGCTCCATAGTAGGTTGTGAATGGACTATCACTAACCACATGAGATCTTGCACAGGCAACAAACGCCAAGCCATTTATTCTCATCTTGCAAATGTTCCTGAAGGCAAACCCAACATTGGGACTACAAACAATCCTAGTTGGCACCAGTGCACTAGAGTTACCAAGTATTTCCAACTGGTAGATACTTGTTATGGTCAGGTCCGCATTGACAGTGTGATTACCTGGCAAGAATTGTAGTGTCAGATTTGAATCATTGAAATATTGCCCAGGGTATTGTGCATACTCAGAGAGGGTGTGACAGGGGTGTGTGGGGCAGGATGTGTTTGTTGATGCTGGTCTCACATGAAGGGTTACTCCATAGGTCAGTGAGGGGAGGGCCAGCAGAACCACAGTCAGGACCAGGGTGAGCACACCCTGGTGAGAGGCCATTGTTGAGAAGCTGTTGAGGGAAATAGGAGAAAAGGTATGAACAATTGTCTCCCGCTCGTGTTGGAAATATAAATAGTGGTGTACATAACTAGAACAGCGCATCAAAGCAATAGTCTAGCTTTAGCTATTTGTACTTTAATTGTGCATGCCAAGTTAGCAGCAATGACTAATGATGAAAGATTGACCTTAGCAGCAAGAGACTGATGCCTGTTGAAGAGTTGTATGCATTTCACTAGCTACTTTAAGTGATTGAAGTCACCACCCAGTTAGTGGCAATATGTAATATATGTTGTGGTTGTGTAGGTACTTCAAATATGCATGTTATAGCTTTGTGCTCAATACACTCACTACTGTGAGTTCTTTCTGCAGTGAACAATTATCAACTGCATTAAATATGGAAGTTAGTGATATTTGATTGGGACTTTTTGGTTTATCTTACTGTGTGCATAATCTGGTATTTGTATTGTTAAGATTTTGTGACTTATTATGGTAAACTTACTGAATGTTGACTGATCAAAGCCAGTTGAGAACACTGAAAGTGGATAAGTGTATTTTGGAACTCTCAGATAAAACACAAAGAAGCAGTCAATAACAATCGTCACCAAACTCCTTGCTACTTTGTAGTAAGATTTGATGTAAGCAGTTCTCACAGGCGTTGTGCACATCCCTTAGTGTTAAGCAATGGCTTTAATTGTCACTCAGCTAGACTCCGTGTAGCTATATAGCTTTAGTTCATGTGCCAATTTGTTTTTGGAATTTGATGCAGATTTTCAAGGGGAGTTTTTTCACCAATTGTGGTGTAAACCCATAAACTCAGTTTGTATCCGCTACTTGGTCATCAAATATGACAGGTAGGTAACCAGTATTGTACACATTTACTTATCAGTCACTAAAAGACACTTACAGAAACTACAGGTCATGTGCATTATCTCAATTTTGTCTACCTGCCATAAAGAGTCATGCCAAAAGTTGAATCCCCCAATCACTATCCTGAATTTAACTGCCATGCGGCTGTATGTTACAAAACAGTTTTGCTTAGACCCTTTCACTAAGAGTAGAATTTTAATTCCTGTTCAAGTATGTCTTGACAACATGTATGATTTAAGACATTTGCGGCTGTTTTTCTTTTGGAAAACAGTCGCTTGAACTATAAATTATTGTGCCTTTTTGCTGTCAGCTAGTCATGCAGTACTACAGGCTTACTCAGTATGTACAGCTCTATATAGATTTAGTCAAAATTATGGTATTTGAAGCAGGGAGGTCTTTTTTTTTTTAAATATAGTCAGTCAGTTGTTGAATGACCTTTACAATAGTCCATTCATGTCTAGAATCAGAAGTAGCTGATATGTCAGAAATATGATATGTAGGATAGATCTGTCGTAGCTAAAATTGTACGCATTGTTAGAAGCCAGTCATCGTACAATTTATCAAACAATATTTGCTGAGTACAGGTTGTTAAGTAGCCCTAACATTACCCCCTTGGTATGGTCATGCTAAAATGTTACCTTTTCCAGATGTGCTTTCAGTCTCTTAAACCAACTCAAATGAGCAATCAAATGTCCACTATATATTTTTCTACGATTTGTCAGTAGTCCAGAGCAAATAATTGTGATTAGCTGTGTTGACTTTCACTTAGGGTCTTATCTGACTTGGAACTTCCTCCCACTTACTGAAAAGCAAGAGCAGCCTAAGATATAAAAATTAGCAATATAAGCTTTGTAAGAGTACGAGACTTGGTTTAGTTAAATAGTGACTAAAAGACACACCCTCCTAATCATAAAGTAGTGTGCAAAAATTTGATGGAGAAAATGCACAATTTCCACAACACATAACATTAAACCTAAAGCATTTTTGTCAATCTGAAGATGAATTCAGAAGGAGAAGTGGTGGAGGAGTATACCAAATCTTGTATTAGACTCCTTCACAATGACCAGCTTTGTTGACATTGCAAGTAGTTTTCCCAGTGATATTCATTCATTCCAGTAGTAGTTATGCATATTTATGCATTGCACCACATTTCCCTGTGATGTTTGTGCATGCTAGTGGACCCTGAATACATTCCTCCACAATGATCAACTGTAAATAAAATTCTCTATGTAGCTCAATAGTAGGGTTTTAGAACTGGATTGTTGTAACATGCATGACTTTAGCTCGAGTTTCTAAGAACAACCCTATAAAACCATCTGTCATTGAGTAGATTGAGCATGCACAGTTTTTGTTGCATAGGATAAACCTATTATGTCAGTATGCTGGTATCACAATCTTGCTTGGAACTTAACCACAGTGTGCTCATCAGCAGGTTCGTACATTGTGCTTGTTGGAACATGTACAGGTTAGCAGAAAAAGTGGGACAGGGGGAGGTGGGTGGGTTTACTCACAGGGTGAAGAGTGCATTGGTGCTGATGGTGGGCATCACTGCAGCTGAGTACATGGGCTGGTTTGCTCCTTTGCATAAATAAACTTAGAAAAGACTCACTGTATGTCAGTGAAGGTGTCCAGTTATGGTGCTGATATGAAGCATTATTAGTGCCAAAATTGTTCGATATACTGGTACTATCAGAGAGTCGGTAGATTCTCTATGTAGGGATGGCGTGGATGTGCAATATCTTAAGCAAAAGCCATATAACTGGACCACAACTACACCAAAAGCGTATTTAAGCACTCAGCCTTCCTCTTTGAGTGCTTTTGCCCAAAATCCATGCAGAAACAGCTAAACATGAAAGTGTGCGGTAGTGAAAGTGCCATTTTTGTCTCCATCTTTGTTCAGACCGCTTTGTCAAACCACGATAACTCAAAAATAGTTCAAGTAATCACCATCAGGTTAAAGTACAGGAATGGTAGATATGATTCATGTCTATATAAATTTACTGTGCAGTTTATATAAAAAGTGATGTCTACAAAACGAGTACAAAATACAGAATTATAGAAGTACAGTGCATTAATAAGTATATGTGTGTTTCTACTTTTAAATGAAGATGATCACACAAATCAAGCATGTCACAATGCATGAAGTCAATAGTTGGTTAAACTTGCCTTTCAAAATACTTGATTCAAGTTCCAAACCTCTACATTGAACCATAGGCCACCAGGCTGTTTAAACCAGCTTGTGATTGAGTTTCATTTCCCTCTTCACTGTTTGTTGCTGAAAGAAGTGGTTGGTACATGTCAGGATTCACCATCCTGTCGGGAAGATCTTCGTCAATGTTGTCATCTCTATAAATGTGCAGGTGCTGGTTTTCTTTTCTTGCTTGGATCTTTTCTCCAAGCCTGCTGCAACAAGTGCGAAACAGTGCCACCTGAGAGAGGATTTTGTACAAGATGAATGATATAAAATACAAGAACGGAGTCAGTCCCATCACATACAGTAGCTCAATAGGAAAAGCCATTAAAGCAAAAACTAAACCATCAATGATGTTAAAAAGGTTATTCTTGTAAGGACGAAAGTAGGCAAACAGTAAGGATACAACAACAAAGACTGATATTAGTATCAGCCATACGTACAATAGCGTAATGAATGCTGCCAAAAGTACTATACGGAAAAGTAAGTAGAGTCCAGCAAAGTAGTGATAAGTCACGAGTACCATTGGTACCATTCTTGTAACATCCCTGGAAGGTATCAGCAAATGTATGCAGAAATTGCCAACTTGTTCTAGTACAGTAGCCAAGACATCTCTGGAATGATCTCATGGGGTACATGAGGAGAAGTAACAGTGGGAAAAGAACAAACACCAGCAGGACACTTATTGCAAGCACAGCAAATGGAAGGTGTTGTATGCTGAAATACTCAATTGAGGAGTCAAAGAACAGTACAGATGGACCAACTCTTTCACCTCGGTTGTTGTATAGTGTACTAGCATCCAGTAAACTGTAGGATACTGTCAGCAGCTTTGAATATGACAGCAGGAGAAAAGTAGCAAAGGCATTGATCACCGACCCCTTGGGATCCCACCTTCTTCTGAAACGAGTAAAGCACACATGGAATGGCCTCCACACACAAACCACCACCCTAACTCCACTGTCATGCATCTCAATACAAAAATAAATTACTACTGTCAACAAAAGTGGATAAATGGCAACAACATACTCCAGTGCTAGTGTGTGAAGTGTACTCACGTCACTGCTGATACAAAATGAAGGAATGAAGTATCGAAAGAAGTCTAAATTCCATATTCCATAGAAAGTTATTATCGCTAATGTAAAGAAGTGAATTGCTGTTACGTTAGTGGTATAGTTAACATACATGTAAGGATCTGCTACTGTACACTGCACAAGTTATGAACTGACAGAGAAACACAAAAGCATTCATTTCAGCAGAGGTTACATGAATCTGGAAAATCATCACTAAGAAGCATAAAACGGTTGTGGGGAACAAGGTAGCTGTAATGTACAGCAGCCATCCATATCGTTTATCAAGGCATTCTACACACTCTCTTTTGTAAGAGAGAAGAGCAGGTCCTAGACCTTGCTGACACTGGCTACACAACAGACCAGTTCGATTCAAACCACTGCATATGAAGCTGTTTAATTTAGAAGTATCGTTTGGTAGAGTAGTGTAGAAAATTTGAGTATCAGGATTGTGGTAGTTGAATGGATATCTTCCAGCAACAGTGTCATTGATTGTCTCATCATAACTCATACAAAAGCCGGAAAAAATTAGAATTGCTAGCGTAGCATAATCACACACCACAGCACCCTCTAGTGTTGCACCACACACACACCTGATCAGTTCATTGTGCTTTGTCTCCCGATACCAAGTTGGACAAGACAGCTCCTGTACAGTACTTGATCTCTGACTGTCATCTAGGATTCCGGTTGCTGGATGTAGTTCACTACCCCAACACAAACTGATCATGAACAGAATCACTCCACATTCGTAGGTTGCCATCTCATTTTTGACATTCCTCATGCAGCTGCTGAATTCATAGTTAATAGTGTAAGCCGAAGGACTCACGTTAGCTGTAAACATTATTATTTCTTTTTATAATGCTGGTATCATAAAAATCATTGGAACTGACTGTTACAATAGTGTGTTTTCTAAAAAGCTATACTGAAATCTTTTTAACTAAAAAAAAACAGAGAATGGTTAATGTTTACATAATTAAAGAAGCTAAATGCAGTAATGGATGCTGTGCCCTTCTCAGCTTTGTACATGTATTGTGACCATAATACACAGTCATGATAAACACAGTCCCATTAAGAGTACATTAACTCGATTGTTGACACAGTTATACTTTTGTGAACATTGAAAGTTGTTGTAATTTAAGGGAGTATCAATATTTTAGAGTAATGCATGCTTTTGCAGTATTTGCAAAAATTCTGTATTCCCAGTTGCTAGATGTAGTGCATTATCCAAAACATAAGCTGATCGTATACAGAAGCACTCCACACTCATAGGTTGCCAACAATCTTTGGAATTGACTTTTTAAATAGTAGTGCCGTCATATGAACTTAGCTAAAATTTTTAAAGAGGCTACACTGAAACCTCTTTCGCTGTTTAAATACAGAATATGATTTACCGTTTACATAAATTAAGTGATGATGTATGCCAAACAGCATACCAGACAGATGAGTATAAACTAAAAACATAATTTCCATCACAGTACATTATCTGGATTGTTGTCACAGCCACATAGTGTTGTAAAACATTGAAAGTTTGCAGGAGACTATCAACATTAGAGGAATGTATACTAAATGTATTTGTAGCAGCAGCAGCAGCTTGATTGCTCTACATTATGCTAGAGAGCATTGGTTATTACCATATAACTCTATATACATGAACATGATGTAGCCTCATTCCCAGGCTCCTCTCAGTGACTAAATAGCTTGGAAGGAACCTGGGAATGAGGCTAAATTTGACGCACAAGACTCGGAATTCAATGCCATAGACAAGATCTTAATGGATGTGGTTTTGCTCAAATTTCTCTTGCTCAATTTCCCATTGATGGCTAATAGCACAGCAACAACAAGTGTATATGACACACACCAAGAATATGTGTAAGGAAAGAGTGGAGATGATGAGAAGCATGAAGCACAAGAATGGTGTATGTGATACACATGTTGAAATTCACTGTATACTTTGTATAAAAAGCAAATTCTACAACAAAGGAGTACAAAATAAATAAGTATAGCAGTACAGTGCATGAATATGTATATGGTGTTTCTACTCTTAAAAGGAGATGATCACACAAATCAAGCGTTACTACAATGCAATGGTTGGTTAAACCTGCTCGTCAAAATACTTTATTTTGTGAGCCTTTACATTGAACCATAGGCCACCAGGCTGTTTACACCAGCTTGTGGTTGACTTCCCTCTCCATTGTTTGTTGCTGCAAGAAGTGGTTGATACATGTCAGGATTTACAATCCTGTCGGGAAGATCTTCGTCAATGTTGTCATCTCTTGGAATGTGAAGGTGCTGGTTTTCATTTCTCATTCTAAGCTTATCCACAATTCTGCTGTAACAAGTGCGGAGCAGTGCCACTCGAGAGAGAATTTTGTACAGAATGAATGATATAAAATAGAAGAATGGAATTAACAACAGTACATACAGTAGCTGAATAGGAAAAGGTTCTACCTTTTCATACACTATCAGGAATATTACTAAACCCAATAACGCAAAACCTAGACAGTCAATAATGTTAAAATAGTTCTTTTTGTAGGGACGAAAGTAAGCAAAAGATAAGGATGCAACAATTGGGAATAGTATTAATATCAGCCCTAAATAATTACCAGCAAAAGTGAATGCTGCCAACAATACTATTCGAAAGAACAAGTAGAGTCCAGCAAAGTAGCGATAGTCACGAGTACCATTGGTACCATTCTTGTAACATCCCTGGAAGGTATCAGCAAATGTGTGCAGAAATTGCCACCTTATTCTAGTACAGTAGCCAAGACATCTCTGGAATGATCTCATGGGGTACATGAGGAGAAGTAACATTGGGAAAAGAACAAACACCAGCAGGACACATATTGCAAGTAGAGCAAATGGAAGGTGTTGGCTGCTGAAATACTCAATAGAAGCATCAAAGAACAGCACAGCTGGACTAACTTTTTCACCTCGGTTGTTGTGTAGTGTGCTAAGATCCAGTAAACTGTAGGATACTGTTAACAGCTTTAAATAGGAGAGCAGCAGGAAAGTAGCAAAGGCATTGATTACAGATCCCTTGGGATCCCACCTTCTTCTGAAACGAGTAAAACACACATGAAATGGCCTCCACACAAAAATGATCACCCTGACTCCCCTGTCATGCATCTCAATACAAAAATATATCACTACTGTCAGCATCAGTGGATAAATGGCAACAACATACTCCAGTGCTAGTGTGTGAAGTGTAGTCAGGTCACTGCTGATACAAGTTGGAGGGATAAAGTATCGAAAGAAATCTAAATTCCAGATCCCATAGAAAGTTGCTACTGCTAATTCAAAAAAGCGGATTGCTATCAAATCAGCGGTATAGTGAACATACATGTAAGGATCTGCTACTGTACTTGCACAAGTTATGAACTGACAGAGAAACACAAAAGCATTCATTTCAGCAGAGGTTACATGAAACTGGAAAATCATCACCAAGAAACATAAAATGGTTGTAGGAATCAAAGTAGCTGTAACGTACAGCAGCCACCCATATCGTTGATCAAAGCATTCTACACACTGCCTTTTGTAGGAGAGGACAGCAGGTCCCAAACCTTGCTGACACTGGCTGCACAACAGGCCAGTTCGATTCAAACGACTGCACATGAAGCTGTTTATTTCAGAAGTATCATTTGGTAGAGTGACATAAAAAATCTGAGCATCAGGAAAGTGGTAGTTGAAGGCACATCTCCCAACAACTGTGTCGTTGAATGTTTCATTGTAACTCATACATACCTCTGTAACGATTAGAGTTTTTTGCGTAGCATAATCACACTTCAAAACACCTCCTAATGTGTCACCACACACGCACCTGGTCACTCCATTGTGCTTTGTCTCCAGGTACCAGGTTGGGCAAGACTGTGCTTCTACAACATACGATCCCCATTTCAATCTTGCTCTCTCACTCTCACCTTGGATTTCATTGTCCATTGCTGGATGTAGTGCACTGCCCCAACATAAACCAAGCATAAGCAGAATTACTCCACACTCACAAGAGGTCATCTTCATTATCTTCTTGTGCAGCTACTATTAACAGTGTAAAGCCAAACTATACCTTCATACACATAAATGCAAGATAGTGGATCAGATCAAAGTCTCCTAAAACTATACTAAAACCATTTCAAATGTTGAATTGTAAAGAGGGTGGTTAATGTTTTCATATTTTGAAAGCCTAACATAGTAATGGATTTCAGTATACATAATTATAATGTGACCATCACATACCAGACAGATGGGTATGGACTAGCTAAAAGGCAAACAGTACATTAGCTTGATTATTGGTACAGCTACTGTTGTAAACATTGAAAGTTGTTGTAATTATGGTCTATCAACAGTATAGTAATGCCGGCATGTTTTTACAGCAGCATGAGTGTTTTACATGTATGGCAGTGAGGCTGATGTGCATGGTAGGGTTTTTAGAGTGCTTGTTATTGCCACAGAGCTAGCTGTATACCTGCCACATGATGTTAACTAGACTCTAGTATAGTTCATTGCATTGGGAAAGACTCAGTGGGTGTAGTTTTGCTCAATTGGGTGACTTTGGTGAGCAAGTTGGATAGACAAATCCAGTCAAACAAAACTCTATGTACTCAACATCGCACAAAGAAAGTGTGTTGGGGAAGTTATAGTTCATGCAGCATGTGAAACGCACCAAATGGTGGATACATACAATATGCATGCTTGGTACACTTGTACGTAGCTATAACTACTAAATGACAACTATATGATAGTCATCCACCTTTGGCTGCATGTTATCAGTTAGTGCAATCTGTTGTGAAGATAGGTTCTGCGCTACCAGAAAGGGTGGGATAGGAGCAAGTGGATGGGTGTCACCCTCCGGGTGACGACAGCACATGGTGGCTGTTGTGGCTGTCTCTTTTTTGCACATAGAAAACACTCAACTCATCTTGTGAGGCTCCATTTCTGGCACTGTAGGCAGCTTTCAGTCCGGAGGAGCATTTTCTTGTCGGAAATCCCTGACTATTGAAAGCTTGCTAACGAGTGGGTTTGGTCAACGTCATAAACTTGCAAAGAACATCTCTGAAAACAAAGCTATAATATTATATATATGCAGATCAAAAGTGTGTAAATGAAAGTGCTGGGGAAGCTCAAGTTGATGTAGCATGCAGAACACAGAGAAATGGTGGATGCATAAATGTACAGTGTGCATTTCTGCATCTGAAAACTTTACAACATAAAGTGCTACAAGAGGAGTACAGAATGAAAAGTGTAGCTAAACCTTTTAAAAATGAGTATAGAGCTGTTTTTTCTGTAATAAAAGACCACACAAATTTAAGTACTGCATAAAAACAAAATCTAAATACCACATCTCATAGAACATTGCTACTGTTAATCCCAAAAAGCGAGTGGGTAATAGTGGACATGTATATAGGTGTGCTTTCACATGTCACGAACTGATGTCAGAGAAAACACAAGAGCATTCATTTCAGCAGAGGTAACATGAACTGGAAAATTATTACTAAGAAACATGAACGGTTTGTGAACGGATCAAGGTAGCTGTAATGTACAGCAGTCACCCAATCCTTTATCACAGTGTTTTACACACTGCCTTTTATAGGAGAAAACAGCAGGTCGCCCCCCAAAAACAATCAAACAAAGTAAGAATGACACTAAACAACATGTATACATCTTGTGCCATCTTTAAAACCATGTTTGAGGTACCTATTACGTGGTGTTAGTATGTAGTTGTTAGAAAAATTAAGTCAGAGTGGTTCCTAGTCATAGCGGCCGAGAGTAGCTTCCCCAGCACACTGTTTTCTTCTTCAAAAGGTTGGTGTGCATATAGTTCTGGTTGACATGTTTTGTAGCTAGGTCAATAGCTATCCAACCTCACCCAATCTCTGAGCAAAATCAGAACCACTGAGCCCCTACTTAACGCTCAGGGTCTAGTAAATTCATGTGTCAGGTTTAGAGCTTGGTATGTAGTAATAACCAACACTCCAAGAGCACTATGCTGTGGTCAGCCTCACTTTCATGCAGGTAATGCAGAACACTCATGCATGCTGCAAAAACATGCATTACTCAAATGTTGATAGATCCACAAAATCAAAAGCTTTCAGTGTTTGTTGGGTCAACAATTGAGCTAATGTACTGTGAGGAAAACTGTGTTCTTAGGTAGTGCATTCCCATTCTTGAGTAGGAAAGAGCAACATCATTTTGTTAGGCTTTCCAAATTATGCTAAAAAGGTTTGGGTTACTTCAACCACATTTTGGTCACCTCAGTTGCATTCCTTGTGTGTGTGACATGTAAAGTTCAAGGAATGCTTTACAATTCAAATCTGAGTGTAGTTGAGAAGCTTCCCTCTTTTGTGAAATTAGTATCTCCTTTCAGAGGGCTGATAACTTCCTTTCAGAAAGCCTATAAATCAGCATATCAGTTGAGGTTTGTTGTTTCTTCGATGTTACACAATCATCTGCCCCTGGAGAGTTCCTTGGTTGCATGGTTGTGATAGAAATGCCAGGAATGTAGCCAAACAGGTCTTCTGAAAAGAGAGACTAGCTAATGTAACTAAAGAAGAAGCTCCTCAATGAACTTTCAAGAAAACCTATTTGATAGCATTCCTTGGTCACACTGATGCAACTGGGACAACCTAAAATTGTGGTTGAAGTAACCCAAGTGTTTTTGCAGTGCACCCAGTATTTTTCTGCAGCCCCCTTTCCATCAATTTTGACAGCATTCATATAAAGCACTCCGGTGAAATTGGAGCAGATTAGTATAAAATTATGTATTGCCATGCACAAAAGCTTTTAAAAGTGAGATGGGGGGAGGGTATACCCTACCCCTGGTGGTTTCTCTGCCTATGCAAGTTGTTGTGTTAGTAAGCTACAAATACATACACTTGAGCCTTTGCTCAGATTACGAGTTTTCACTGAGCAGTTTGTAATTCTCATTTTTGCTGTAATTATAAGATGAAGAGGAGGGGCATGCCCCCAGACCTCCCTAGCTGCTGGGTACTTACACACATATTAGCAATTGACTAATTCAAATCTGATGGCTACAACCCTGCTCTAGATAGAATCTAGTCATGCCCTTTAACAAAGGATACATTGTGGCAAAATAAAGCAATATTAATAACGAGTTGCTAAACTAAAGGAATTCAGATCAATTGCTTAAATTCTGATCCTAGTTGCAGAGGTAACACATTCCATGCTGTTTGTGTTTTTGTACAGGTGCCACTGGTAATTCATTTTGTTCTCATTGGTTGGTGAGTGTGATTAGAAGAATTATGTATATACCAGTTCTCACTGCTTGCAAATGGAGAGGCATTGTTCAATGGTCTGGACTTGAATACAGCATTGGATTAGAAACTATAGCCCTTCATATCATTGATCACTTTGTTTGCAGTACTCTCGTTGCAAGCTGGCTTCCACTTGCATTCTTCTTCTCCCACCTGGTGTTCTTTGCTGTGGGATTGTGGGTCCTCCATGACAGGAAGTCTCTCCTCCCAGTGGTTGTGGTAAGTGTGCACAGGCGAAAGAGCAAGGGGGGTGCCACACATATACTGTCTGCCTATTTGCCTTTATAACAAATTATTAAAGCAACTACGTTCTTGCATATCTGTGAATTCCTTACTTATATAATCTGAGAATCTTTCGAATATATAATAGACTCTTTTGGTCCTGATAGAGGGGTTAGTGAAGAAGGATATATACCGGTGTACCAACTTAGTTACTACATTCATTGTATGATGCACTCGGTATAATGTTCAGTTCTACTTTGCAGTTCATTATAGTGCTTGTTGCAACAGCTCTACTGGATATCATTCAGCTGGGTCTCTATTTTGATGACGACCTTGGAAGTAGTCTCAGTAAGTCAATTGTTTCCTCACTAGATGATCCTTATGATTTATGATTCAAAAGCTGATCACTTATTTTGCCAACTACACCTAGCTACTGATTACTTTCTTCAGTATTTTTTTTCAAAGCTCTGTTGACATGCCTGTTTTCTTACTACCATTCAGTATTCAATGTGCACAATATTTAGCTACCGTCAAATGCACATATTGAGCTATGTCTATACTCTCTGCAGGTTTCCGTGAGAGGATTTATCAGTTCTCTGCTGGGTATCCTTGTAAAATAATGCTAGGAAACTGTGCAACATTGTACATATGGTCGAGCCCAAGCAAGCTCATTATAAACAGGGGTCAGTGCTACTATGCACAGAGTTATTTGCTTATTTGACAAATATGTATGTATGCCAGTGGCATAGCTACACCCGGGCATACCCGGGCCTGTGCCCACGTAAAATTTGCTGGTGCCCGGGTAAAATATAATGTGGA
The DNA here is from genome assembly GCA_949130485.1 of Agelas oroides. Lineage (NCBI taxonomy): Eukaryota > Metazoa > Porifera > Demospongiae > Agelasida > Agelasidae > Agelas > Agelas oroides. The sequence goes on along the minus strand of OX422196.1, from coordinate 4,014,276 downwards.
AAGCTAAGGTCAAAGATCAAGTATTAGCAAGTGGGATTGCAAGTTTCATGTGGACGTGGCACGACCACAGGTAAGACTGAATGAATGGTATTTGTGGCCGAAAATGGCCTCAGAAGCGATTTCAGAGTGTATAATTTTTCATGGCGGGAGCATGCTCCAGATTTCCTGCCAGATGCATGTTACGCACGCACTGGGTGTGCCCATGCTGTGCCCACGTAACTTGCTCATCCTGGCTACGCCACTGATGCATCCACATGATATTGTGACCACATGTAGATTTTATAGCCAAGGTATTAGCTACATTTCTAATGTTAGTGCTAAATACATGAAGCATGTTGTAAATTCTTTATTTATTATGCTAGGTACAATGCTATTTTTCTTAACAGCAAACTGCTAGCATGTGCATCATCAACCTTGTGCTAAAGGTAAAGCTTATATAATGGTCTCAATATCAGATGTTAATATCCCCCTCAAAGCCATGGCTTTTCATTTCTTGATTGTAGGTAGTGACGGGTGTCCTTGCTGGTGTCACACTTTGTTTGCGAAAAAGCCAGTCTGGTGAGTACCTAGCTGGGTTTGTATAGACTTCTTAAAAATTCAAAAAAAAAAAAAATGAACTAGTGAAAAAAAACAACAGTTTGATGAGTGTCTATAGTAATCCCCCACACAACCATACATAGCACATACATGACATGCATGTACCGTAGTGTCCCGTTAATACGCCCCCCCCATTTTGTACACTACATCCCGCCTAAAGTTTGGGGGGGGGGGGGGCTTATATTCGAGGATGCAATTAGTCTCGACTATAAGCCCCCCCCCCCCCCCCCCAAAAGATTTTACGCAAGTGCTATGTACGCAATTAGGACACTTCCAACTAACTATGGCGACGACTTTCAGGATCGAGAGTACTGTTCGCGGACATTACGTTTACAAAGCTGCGTGGTCTCCCTACATCGGAGAAGAGCTGCCAGTTCAACGCGAGGTCAATAACATTCACGACGACTTCGCTGTACCTGTCCTCAAGAACGGCAACACTGTCGGTCATGTACCACGGGAAATTTCCAGAGTCTGCTGGTATTTCTTGCACAAGAGTGGCAGCGAGATGACTTGCATCGTCAATGGTGACAGAAGACGTTCTGAAGTTGATGGGAAAGGACTCGTGGTTCCGTGCGTGTACATCTTCAGAGGGAAACAAAAACACCTTGACAGACTGATAAACCTGTTTGCTAAACTAGCAGCTTAAAACTTGGAACATCTAACCGGCTTTTCTAAAAGCCACAAAACTTACAAAAGATTCACCGACTACTATAGTCTTACTGAACGCACTTGCAACGTATAGTAAGCACGTGTAGTTTTGATGTTCCAGAAGACGCTCACCGGGGGGCGTTATAACGAGTCAAACTACCCTGTGCAGGAACTTTGGCGGAAAAGAGGGGGGGGGGGCGTATTTTCGAAGGGGGCGTATTAGCGGGACACTACGGTATATGCACATAGACACAATGCATGCATACACACACACAACACATGGACACAAACGTGATATTGTAACCACACACAATACATGCATGCACACATACACATGCATGCACCCACACACAGCACATACACATACACTAACATATGTATGCATGCAAATTATGCATGCATACACACAAAACTGCTTAAAATATCTCTTTCCTCCCACAGACCAGGGCACACAACTGCAGCGGGGTATGCTACTAGGCCTGTGCCCATGACAACATCTGGGTTTGGAACAGAGTATATGCCCACAACTGCACCGGGGTATGCTACCAGGCCTGGACACACAACTGCACCTGGGTATGGAACTGGGCCTGAACACACCACTGCACCTGGATACGGGACCGAGCCTGGGTACTCAGCCTGGCCTGGCTACACAACCACTGACAGTCAGTTTGTCAACTCAGGTGATCATCCAGTCCCTGTTGTACCTGCTGATGATGAACGCAATGCTTCCCACTAAAACATTATCTCCAGAACAGGGAGGACTAGCTACATAGAGATCTTGCTGCTGAACTTTGTTTTAAGTTACTTACTAACAGGATTTAACAGCTATTTTAACTCTTTGCAGCTGTGCAGTGAGACTTGTGAGATTGTACGTGGTTACGTGATAATTTATTGAGACTATATAATGGTTAAAGTTACCACTACAATAAATAGCATGCATCCAGGGCAAGATTCTGGCTAGATCTGAGTGGGGACTGACAACCACAAAAAGGCCAGTGAATGTCCCACCTTCACCAGCACACATCTACACCAAACAACAGACACATGTACAGATTCAATGACCAGTGTTGCGTACAGTCTCAATCTCTTTGAGGATGGGCCCAAGGAGGCAAGATGAATTTGTCAAAGTAATTCCCATGCATATAGCATCTTCACACAAATATCTTTTTCGGGTAACACGAGTCCAGTTGTGGCAAGAGGTGGCTCTGAAGGACTGACAGCCGTGAAAGGCCATGCAGGAGTGTCCTATCTGGACCAGCACACATCCAAACCAGAAATGAACCATGCTCAGCGCTAAATCCGCAAAAATCGGATGCTTTTCCGCCTTCACTCTTTCCGGTGTCACAGCGGATCCGATCCCCCCCAAAAATTCGAATTCGGGGGTGGATCAACATCGCTAGCGGATTCATTCCGACGGATTGGCCGCGCGCGGCCCTACTCAATACCGCTGGGCTACTGACATTAAAATTCCACTCCCTCCTGCCGCTGTCTACTCCCCAACCTGTATTGCAACACTGGCATTGTTAACTCGCATGCAATCATGGATGGTGGAACTAGTGCTTCGAACGGCTTGAAATTTCGAAAGTTCCTACCATGCAGTGGCACTCATTCTGGTGAGGATGTAGCTATCTATTGCAGATCGATCAGAAAATATGTTGTACAGATTTAATTGTGGACGCCGTAGTCTATGGGTAGCGATATCGGGGTAAAAACTGAAATTAATTTATAACATTAACAACTATGATTTTTGAAAAGAGCATGAAAAGGCGATTCTAACGGTACCAATATCATTAACTTTGAGTCTATATGGCAGGTTGTATGAGCTTAGAAACGCAAGTGATTTGCAGAAAATTTTAATATACGTCGTTTTTGCGTGATTATGCGTCCGGTAGGGATTCGCTAAATTCACCCGTCTTGAAACCTTATGAATAATTAATCAGATACGGTTAACCCCTTTGATACGCGTACGAGGCTAGAGCACAAGGAACAATGACAAGAAACGTAAATTCAGAGAACGAGATCCTTAACTGGTGACCGTTGCCTTCCTGTGTGACTCCAAGACTTGATCGAGATCCTCTACCCAACCCTCAAAGAAGACGCCCCTACGCTGCAGACTCTTGCTCCAGTCTTCCATCTACAATTTCATATTATAATGCAGATTTTCACAGTTAATTAGCTACACGTACAAGCTCAGAAGTTACTCTTGAATGGTCTATACTGTGCATTATGTAGAATGATTACCTGCTGTAGCTGGTGCCACAATCCCAAGGACGCGAAGACACTGAACAGCTGCTGCACTGCTATTGAGCTTGTAATTCCCGCGTTTATGACAGTGCATTGTACATGTACACGTGACTCCGCTGCGTTTACGGGGTTAACCGTATCTGATTAATTATTCATAAGGTTTCAAGACGGGTGAATTTAGCGAATCCCGCGTCCGGTACACGTTCCGCAAGCGACTGCAAGTCCAATTGAGATGAAACTCGCTGTGAAGGTTAGTCAGTACCTATTCAGTCCAGGGAAGGTTGTTCATTTTGAATATCTAGTGTAATGCCTGCACTAGGCTTGATAAACGCTTAAAAAACGGCGTTTTTCGGTTGTAAATAGTAGCATTTCCGCAGGAGTTGGATCAAAGTTGCAATCAAAAACCTGCACTGTCCCCTTGGACAACCAGTCTGGTATGCAAAAACAGTTGTTCGTTGTTGAATATTGAAAGTCATTGTGAGCAGGAGTACAAAGTCTGTTATTACCTCAAAAATACACAGAAAAAGGATGAAATACGACGAAAAAGTGCATGCATTCTTGACTAAGGCAGACATTTTCACAAAATTAGTAAATACAAATGTACCTAAGCATCTAAGAGTAAGAAACCTCTGTACTCAATTTGATGCAGATACGTTGTAGCAATGTGTAGATATGGCCTCTGTAGACGAAAACGGGCATACTTCTGGAGACTCTGACATCGCTACTATGGGCCTAAAGTATATTAAGGTGGGTTCCAATTATGTTTTTCTTTTCAAGCAGCTTTTATAAAAGACCCGTACCACTGCTCCCTTTTTTGCAGACAGTATACTAGTCTAGATTCATGACAGTGCTTTCTTTTTGACTATAGTTTACTTTCAACAATGTTACCAATGATTACAAGCAGAGCCTTACTGAAAACACTGCATGTTAGCCTTTATTTTTTAGCCTGTACTAATGGTTATCACTGTCAGGGAGACTCATGTCTGGCTGCTTCCTGGAACTCTGAGGTTAAGCAGTGAGCCATTTAGCTAGCACCAAACTAACAAGCCAGCTGGGAGCATCTTGGGATGCAGTTTCAACTTATACAAAGTATAGACATGTAGATGAGTAAGGATGGCAAATGTTTGAAAAATGAAAGTAAAAATATACAAAGTTCCAACTGTCCCTGTACATTTTTTCACACTAAAATGTGTGCAGTATAGAAACTGTGGTCCTTGGAATGGAGCTTCACATATTTTGTTGTTGTTGTTTCTTTTTGTTATTTTGACACCTGAAGACGAAGGTGCTTATATTTAATTGTAGCTGAGCCAACTTTTTATGGCTTTTGCTCACATTATTAGTATCGCATGTCAATGCCATTCAGCCTTCTGACCATCTAATGATGGACTTGTTTTATCTGTCTATAGTAAAGTTCAATGACTTTTCAATTGTCCAACCCATAGAGCTGGTCACTGTAGCTGCAGTAATAGTTTCATAATACTTCACAAATGCAAACAGTGTATACTGAAATGTATGTAAAACTGAAGAATATTTGCTCCCTTTTTAAAGTCAAAGTGGAATCCACTGCAGTGTGCCTACCATACACATCTTGGAGTGTTTTTGTGCATTGCATAATTAGATTGGCACCCATTTAGAATGTGAGTATCAAGGAAGCATTCAAGAACACTTCACCTTTATTGCAGTAGCTAGTGTATTGCTGTTGGTTGATCAGTAGCAAGGTTTTTCTTACAATTTAGGATCATTACTTGATTGCACTTGGCTTTGCCTTGTGCAATTATTAACATTAGCTGTTCACTGATGCTGCTAATCAACTCAAAATGATACTATCACTGGCTATGAGCTTCTGCAGGTTGGAATGAAGTTAACCCAGGAACTCGGCCTTACCCTAGCCTCCACATGCACACCCGCAGGCCTTCCTGCCCCACCCTGTCCCTTGCAACCTTGGAAATGCATGCGGTGTACTTTGTATCTCCATAAAGGAATTTTAACTACAGGAATGCCATACATAGAAGACAGAAAAATATCTGTTTGCCTAGAAGTGTAAGAAGGGAGATACCATGCACAGACTGCCACAAGGTTTCATTGTGTCTTCTTCAGGTTATAGCTATACATGTACTTTGCTATGCGTACAGTGAAGTGAAGCAATACATGCAGCTAGTGGAGCGTGAAGACCAATCAAAGATAACTTATAATTAGGGCTGCAATGATTCCTTCAAACCCTTGTACTTTTTAGGAGGCAACATTATAATGCATGACATTGGCTTGAGTTGCCCAGAATGATAGCAAAATAGGTCTTACAAACTTGGGAAATAGGAGTCACCATTATAATGTTGCCTCCTTACACTTCTTATAGGCAGACACATTAAACTTTGAGATGACTCCTATTTCACAAGTTTGTAAGACCTATTTTGCTATCATTCTGGGAAACTTCGTATAGTCACCAGCACAGTATAGCTATGTTGTGATACTGATCAAGTGGAATGTCAGTGCCCTTTATTAGTTTCTATCAAATTGAAAAGCGTACATAGTTCACTCAACATTATTAGTTATGTAGGTTATTATAATTTGTGTTCTTTGTACAGGTGCCACTGGGAATTCATTTTCTTCTCGTTGGATGGTAAGTCATTCACCACAATATACAAACACAGTGAATGTGGTATGTAACTTCCTTTGCTAATTATTGAGGTATAGTGTTGTTCATAGCTAGCTCTAATTGCATGTGTGTAGTGTTGTTGATATTGGCTGGCTAGCTGTGCAAACTGTTACAGTATCATACAACCCATACTTTGTTTTTTCATCTCCCTTTCACATCGTATATTTATCAATGTAAAAAAAAACACTTCGGTTACTTCAGCCACATTTTTAGATCATCTCAGTTGCATCAGTGTGATAACTATTTTAGTAAGAGCTCAGAACTAGAGTGAGCTAACTCACTCACTGTAAGTAGTGGCAGGATATCTCAGCAGAATCAATGTTGGTATGTGACTGGTAATTGCTATATATTGGAAAACATTTATTGGTAAGGCTACTTTGCCTTTTCAGACTCTTTTCTTGTAATATAGACGCCCGTAAACAAGCATCTAATTCTGAAACCATGTATTTTTATTGGTAGATGACACTGTTGCTAAGCATGCACTTTTCATTGTCATCAATAGTGTGGTAAGTATGAACAATCAACCAAATTTCTCTGCTAATAAGGCAGGCCTTAAATATTAAGCCTACCGTGCAGGATATATGTTTTTAGGTCAGTATCAGGCCCCATCAGCTATATACAATGAGGCATTCCCAGGTTCCCCTCCTCTGGAACACAAACATTGAAATTTTGAAGGCAGGTTGAATTTTATTCTCAGGTAAGCAACATCAAATGTATTATAGAATTGGGGTCTTAAGACCTTAAATGGAAATCACTGATATAGTTTGAACAGGATATACAAATGCCCAGAGGATTGTGGGTACAACACCTACAGTAACAAACTGCGCAAAGCTCAAGATGCTAATCATAGCAACTGTCTGGATCCACTTTGAGTGTAATTGTTTTGAACAAAAGCAGCCGAGTGGAAAAGAAAAGAGGTAAGCTATGCTTGGGATTGGAAACTCTGCACTCTTGGGGATGCAGATAACAACCAGGGTGTCAAGGAAGATAGCCAAGCACATCATTACCACCTTGATATACTTATTCCGAAGAAATGGACTGGCAATGTTCATCAGTTCACACAGCAACAATGCAATGCTGCATACTAATGCAATGAAACTTGTTGCCCAGAAGAATGAGTACCACTGGTTACCTCTGTCAATGTGTAAAGCTACCTTCTGATAGAATTTGGGTGTTGCTGCTACCAGTGTTATTGTAGTTAGCGTTACAGTCAGTACAGCAGTGATGACAAGCATATTTGCCAGTGTAGCATTGTATGGACAGCTGTAACCTTTGTACTTGAAGTCTGCTGTATTCCAGGATGAACGGCTCCGCTGGGTGCTTGCATACACCTTGAGCTGCAATTATGATGAATGTGGGTGAGATACGAGTTATTCCAGTCAAAGTAGATATAGCTATATACTGATTTGATGTTGTCCCCCACACAGCTAGGTTCACGATGTATGCAATCTTTGAGCTAATATGTCAAGCATAGAGTGTATTTTCTGCCCCAAATTTTTGGATTTCTTTGCGTGGGCTACCTTTGTACAGATTACCAAATTAATGTTTAGTACCTTATGGGTTTGTAATTACATATTGCACTTACCCATGAAGTTAAGCCCTGAAGTATCACATCGATTGTATGTTCATGAAATTTACCTTCAGTATAAAATACAGAGACACACCTGACTCTGTTAGCTTGGAAGCACCTACAGTTTCCAGCACTTGGTTAAGCAGCTGCAGTTGAAGGGTAATCAGTACGGCAGGTTCCACAGACTTTAATACAACAGAACTCGTCCAACAACTGTAAATATATGACATGCTCTCATTCACATCGCTTATGTTATATAAGACAACAGCATATGGTGGTTCTGCACTATCACTTGGAAATAGGACATCATGAAGTTGGAAAAGATTAATTTGATTTTCCAGTAATGCTGCTTCTAACATGCTGTAGAGCTTGGAGCAGCTGTGAAAGGCTGCTATAGTGGTTGTAGGGCAGTTTGAATTACAGGAGGTGAAGAGGATGGTCAAGAGGAGGACAAGCAGGTAGCTCTTGTTGATACTCATCTTTAACAAGAAACTTTTGGCTGGAGAGGAAACAAAAAGGGAGTTTGAACATTTCTAGCTGCAAAGTTTTTACATACAGTCAACACTTACTTGTTACGTACTTGAATCTAGCAATTTATGACATAAACTGTTATAGTCCTCTGCATGTCTAAATAAATAGTTTGCCCACACAAACTGTGACAGGAATAGGGGGCATTCTGTGAATCATTGTTACTGCAACAAAGTTGGCTAGTGGGGTAATGTGTGGCAATATTGCAGCAACACATTCACATTAATATCAGTGTGGACTAATTGAATTAGTAATACATGTCCAACACGTGGAGAAAAAACAACAAAGTAAACAAGATAAGAACGATACACAAATTATTTTAAGTTAAGCTATGTATCACGATAAGTGATACATTTCATTTCATATTTGTGAAAGCAGGTGAGTCAGCAATCACTGCTTGTACAAGTCTTGCTGGCTACATCTTGCTATATACAATCACTGAAGCCATGTGATCAAATGCACATGTAATTAGTACAAAGATGAGACATCTTCAAACTTGTGAAAATTAATTTAGTTTAAGACCCAAGCATACTGTGAGAGTCTGGTTACAAGCCAATAGACCCTTTCCTAGCATCCTGCATGACTATGATTTCCATGGTATTGCATCAGGGGTACTTGCATTGGGAACTTGCACTAGGATAATTCTAGGACTGGTAGTGTATTTTCAACGTTAGGGTGCTGGGGGGTGAGGTAGTCCCAGATAATTCTGCGACTACTGTTTTTTTAACACTCTGCCACAGGGTGCTGGAGGTAGTCCCTGCATGGATATACTGGGACTGATGGTGTAATTCCAGTGTTCTAGTATAGCCTAGTCTGACACTAGGAGGGTTCAAGAACAATACTGGGACTGGAATGAGCAGCACAAAATGCAAAAAGGGTAAGCATACAATTTATTCCAAGGCTTACCAACTGCCTTTAATGCCCTTTCCTTCTGCAAATGCCTGCAATACCCGTATGATGGCTCTGATCACTTTGTGCCATAAGCTATGATGTGCTGGAAAAGTAAAGGCTAGCTGTACATGTACATTTAATGGCCAGACCCTACCAGGTAGGGTTTGGCTAGTCTTGCAAAGCAAGACCCAACCCAGGTTCGGTCTGGCCACATGAGTCTAGGGTTTGGCCACACGAGAACAGGTCTTTCAAGGGGAGGAGGGATAAAGAAAATATAAAACACAACAGAACTCAGATCCCCAAAGTTTGCATGGAAAGTTGGAGCAAAAATCAACTCACAGATTCAACAAATGCATGCAGCATATTTAAGCCAAGTTGTCAAAAAGTAAGAACATACACATGTATAAGCCTACATAACTTGCAGACCATGATGCAAATTACCCTTGTATGTGGCCAAGTGTGGACAGCTGGTTTCTTAGTCTAACAAGCTAGACCATCTCTCACCCTCCACTTTCTAATGTTGATCCCACACCATGACCTTTCATAGCACGCGACTAGGAGTAACTAGTCATGCTAGTCTCGTGCCCAGATGCGCATGCGTAATTGAACTTGTCTGGAGCTGATCGTTAGCCTCACAAAACAAAATATATATGCAGACAATTGGGCCAAAGAGTAAAGCGGATCAAATAAAAAGGTCAGCATGTAAGTACCAATAAGTGAGCACCATGGTGCTATTGAACATCTAGTACATGTACAGTTACCTGCATGTGTAACTTATGAAATTCAAGGAAGTCAACAATTTGTTTTGGGAGTTGACATTCTAAAAAGTTGATATTTTGGGAGTTGCACACTAGAAGAAACAACAGCTCTAAACTGAGGGATAAGTTTCTATGTATAAAGCTCAGTGAGCAAGTCATACTTCAATGACAGTGGCTGCAGTTATATGTGCAGCTCCACTTTTTGAGAACTTTCACTACTCTGCAGACTACACTCGAAATTGAGACTATGTACTACATAACCATCTACATTGACTTGTTATGTAAGGTATACTAGTTCCAATTGTTCCAGCCATCATTGCTGCAGGAAGTTGAAGACACAAATTTATGGTCATGTAGTCTAGGTATATACTAACTTCCTTTGGAATAGATGATGGTAGCTAGCTACTAAGCAGTAGCTTCATTTTCAAGCTCCCATTTTTTGTTCATTCAATAAGATACACGGAAGCTGAAGAGCTCTTCTGCTTCTGTGTATAATATTTGAATGCAAACTGAAGAACAAAAAACGGGAGGCCTGGGAAAGAGGAAAGGAATCATCATTTACAGCACTTGATGATATGAAAATATTCCAAAAATCGATAATTAAGAATCATCCAATTATGAATGATTTCTCTCTATATACAATTGCAATTTCCATATCCTGGTACATGTACATTGCCTTTTTAAGTTGATGACAGAGTACATTCAATTTGGCTACACTCAAGCATAGCAAGAAAACAAGTGATGAAATTATTCCTACTGTTGAACTCAGCAGTTTTGGACATTCTTTGCAAGTAACTAATACTTAAAATGCCGATAAAAAGCTTGCTTTAAAATGTGAACAGCTTCTTGTGATGAAACTCAAGCCGGGTAGTGTCATGCTCCTCTACACTAGGATATTCAGTGCTTGTGTACTTACTTCCTTGTATTACGGTTTACCATCTTGACCTTTGATAAAGATGATTGTGCTTCTTGCTCCTTGTGTCTCCAGCTGAAAGTTCAAATTTTCCTCTTCATGTTCAGTGGGAATGTTACAATATGCAGGAAGGCCATACCATTCTAGTTTTATGTTGCTTGGGCTCAACTGACCGAAATTTTGGAAGATACTACTCAAAAATGATACTGTGCATGCATGAGTCTGCAAGCTGACTTTGTTGGAGTAATTAATGTCATCTTTTACGTGGATAGCTAATTACAAGTGTATTCACTAAAATAGGGCTTGAAGATTAAACAAAAGCCCAAGACTGTCAACTGTACAGAGAGAGCTGTTTGTGTTTGTTTTGCAGCAAAACTTTCACCAAGATTGTGGTCGCATGAGCCGTCCACTCTGATGCAGACAGCTAGGCTGAGTATGACAATGAGGCTGAGATACATAGCCAATTAAAGCACCCATCGATTATGGAGGTAAAGCAGCTGTAATTAATGCACACTACACACTAATCCTTGGCGAGGACTATATAATTACATGTCAATACTGTTATCCATTCCAGTAGCTTGCATCAGTGGTACAATATTTATAGCATGACCAACAGCAGAGTCAATTAACAATTCATTGTACAGTTGAATGTGCCATGGACAAAAAAATTGGCAGTTCACAATAAGTCTCAAAAAACAAGCAACAATGAAACACGTGCATTTGGATATCAGGGCACTATAAAACTCATTAACACTTGTGGTGTGCCATGGACAAAAAAATTTGCAGTTCACAATAAGTCTCAAAAAGCAAGCAACGATGAAACATTGACACTGAACCAAACAAGACAGCAAGTAGATATTTGGCCATCAAACTGACCAACCCAACACTCAATATCTGCACGGCATGCCTGACTTCTACTTTCAATTGATGGCTGCAGGTGATATTGCTGTATTGAGCCTATCGAACTGCATGTTTGGTGTACTGCACTTTAGGGCAGCATTGAGCTGTTTCATTGGTTGTAAATGTAAACTACAAAATATACCTTGCTGATTGCATGGTACACATTTTTTCCTTCTAAATATTAGAGGCATTCATAACACTCAACATCCTACACAAATATGATGATGTCATTTACATAATGAATGCTGTATAAAATGAAACTTATTGTTAACAGTCATGTATGAAGGAAAGTCAGTTTGTAGCTAGCCTCTAGTGAAAAGTGAGGGTGGTGTAACTTATGAAGGAGACTATCCTATGTTTTCTAGTTGCCTGTCTTGTTAGTGGTTACACATACAGTTACTTTGTCCCTAGACTCTTCTTATGAGCTGTTACATTACATGCAAGCATGTAAACAGATTTACCTGTTCTGCATACCAAAAGTATAATGCGAACAGTTCAGGAGACTACGACTACACAGTGGACTAACCCATAGTGATGTATGTATTTGTTGCTACGATACCATCTGAGCACTGCATGTACCTATAGAAAAGTAGAAATGAAGTGCATTCTATTATGGTACCCTCCAGGGAACATTGCCCACATGCAATCAAACAGCACATTCAAAGCCACTTGTGGTGGTTCCAGCTAGCATGTCCCAAGAGGAAGTGATTTTCATTTTTCCCAAGCAATGCAGTTCCTGTGTATCAAACTGATTAATGTTCTTGTGTGGCTGCAGTGTTTTGCAGCCATGGTTGATGCCTTTTGACCAAATACCTAGATAAAGATCCACTTTATGCCTCATTGTAAGGTGCAGTCACTTCCATGTATTGTTTCAAGCATGCAGTGTTTCAAGGAGTAGTCTCAACGTGAGGTTCAGCTTGTGCTCACTGGTAGCATGCAGTGTTTCAAGGAGTAGTCTCAACGTGAGGTTCAGCTTGTGCTCACTGGTAGCATGCAGTGTTTCAAGGAGTAGTCTCAACGTGAGGTTCAGCTTGTGCTCACTGGTAGCATGCAGTGTTTCAAGGAGTAGTCTCAACGTGAGGTTCAGCTTGTGCTCACTGGTAGCATGCAGTGTTTCAAGGAGTAGTCTCAACGTGAGGTTCAGCTTGTGCTCACTGGTAGCATGCAGTGTTTCAAGGAGTAGTCTCAACGTGAGGTTCAGCTTGTGCTCACTGGTAGCATGCAGTGTTTCAAGGAGTAGTCTCAACGTGAGGTTCAGCTTGTGCTCACTGGTAGCATGCAGTGTTTCAAGGAGTAGTCTCAACGTGAGGTTCAGCTTGTGCTCACTGGTAGCATGCAGTGTTTCAAGGAGTAGTCTCAACGTGAGGTTCAGCTTGTGCTCACTGGTAGCATGCAGTGTTTCAAGGAGTAGTCTCAACGTGAGGTTCAGCTTGTGCTCACTGGTAGCATGCAGTGTTTCAAGGAGTAGTCTCAACGTGAGGTTCAGCTTGTGCTCACTGGTAGCATGCAGTGTTTCAAGGAGTAGTCTCAACGTGAGGTTCAGCTTGTGCTCACTGGTAGCATGCAGTGTTTCAAGGAGTAGTCTCAACGTGAGGTTCAGCTTGTGCTCACTGGTAGCAATCTCACCTCTTAGTTGTCATGTAGCTATATTCCTTAATGATTACAACTTGGTACCCTTCTTGTGCTACTGGAGATTTCTAGGGTTCAGAGCCATGGCAGTATGCACAAGTTCTGGGTCAAATTTCTCATGTTTGGTCCAGAATTCTGGGTTGTGGTGGATGAGATGGATGGGCAGTTGGACTGTCATTCCCTTAGGAGTGGTCACTCCATTGATTTCAATGGTCTTCTCAGCAAGACCTGAGACATTGTAATGAACAAACTGCAGTTAGAATCTAGTGCAAGATAGCTTTGTTGTGCTGAGGTCATTGCCATCTCAGTTGTGATGGCTTGTACAGTTCTGGTTGAATGTTACACACTCTGTCACCGCACTGCTGACATAACAGTTATTGGTAGAATTTATCCACCATTAAGAGGAAACTATGTTACTGTCTGTCACTAACGTCAAGTCAGAGATCAAGAACAAAATGATCAGGAATCACAACTTGAAATCCTGTACGCTTTAGAGCTTCACATAAGACCCCTCACAAACTGACTGTAGTTGACTAGTTACAGGTCTTGTTCTGTCATATATAGCTGTGTATGTAAATGTTGTGTGTGGGTGTGATTATATAAGTATCACTATAGCAAGTACAAATAATTATTGCTTTACAGCGCAGAACGACATGACAGAAATATGTCGAGCTCAGTGTGGGTGAGGAGTGAAGCCGATACAAAGAATGTACTACAGTGCTGAAGGACTGCTACAGAGAGGGATAGCAGCCTGAACAAAATGAAACACAACAAACAATAGCACAATGGCTAATGCAAATATTAATTTTGAGAGGATTACAATAAATTACTTTATAAAGTTAATCATTGTTTAGTTCAAATTCAAAGTAGCATGACATGACATCGATTATCCAATTGTAGACTGAAGTGGAAATCATTAGTTAGTTACTGAAGAAAAGTAGACTTGGGCAGTAGTGAACACTTGCTGCATGGACAGCAGAAGTGCATGGTATGAACATGGGTTGTTGCTGTCAAAGTTCTGAACGAATGAGTTCCAGAATAAGTCGGTGAGCTTGATCTTGATTGATTCATAGCTTAATTGCAAGTCGATTGGTGGTAGTGCGTTCCATAGATGAGGAAATCTGTTGAAATAAAAGTTCTTGAATCTGTTAGTTTTCACAAACGGCTGAACGAGTTGGCTGTGGCTCCCTGATCTTGTTGCATTAGAGCTGAAAGAAGTATATTGGGAAATATTAAATGAACTGCAGTTCAGAGCCGATTGTTTTAAGCTTCTTACAAAGAACAATATAATTATCTTGGAGTTCCAAAGTCATCATGAGAGGGAGCAAGTGTAATTTTAAAAGCCGACTTTTGTAATCGGTGTAGTGACCGGTTTAGAATAAATTTCGTTGCTCGATGCTGGATTTGTTCCAAACGTTTTATGTCTTTAATCAAGACAGGTCTCCAAATCTGAGAAGCGTAGAGCAGTTGTGAGCGGACCAAGGAAATATATAAACTCTTTCTTGTTGTGGTGCTGTTGGTTGCTGAGAAAGTTCTACGGAGCAGACCAAGGATACGATATGCTTTGGAAGAGATTTGAGCAATATGCTTAGACCAGGAGAGATCGTAAGACATAGTGATGCCAAGATCCTTGTGGTGAGTACGTGAAATGATTTCGCAATTGTTGATGTAGTAGGGAAAGAGGTTAGAACAAAATGACATCCGGACTTTAGCTAATTATAATTGAGCCAAACTGCAAGCTCTGCAGAAACATGGGCTGATATTAAGTACATTCTGCACGACTGTATGGTGACTTTCTTCCAAATTTGGATGTAGATTCCCTTTTTGTCAAAATCCCACTTGGTTAATGTTTGACCAACTGGGGTAGTAAGGACTGGCATAATTATACTGATCAGACGGGGTATAGAATTAAGGTCTATATGGCACAAAAATAATATTGTTATAGCATACAAGCTGCAAAAATTGAATGTTATATGTCTTCAATAATATGCTGCAGTTCTTCCTCTGTTAGAGACAAGTCCTGGCATCCTGCAGTGCATGTGTAACAAAATGATTGATCACATAAGTGCATATACACTGTAGTCAACTGCTATAGATATACAACTGTATAACTACTGTAGCTATACATATATGCATGTTGTTCCTTGTGAAATAATATTGCCACAGCATGGCAATGTGCTGAGCTTACAGACTGCTCTACTTATATAAAGTTATATACCGTACAGCCGGAAAATTTGGCGGTTTGGCGGATCGACCAGCCTACCGCCAAATTAAAATCCGCCAATATAAAGTCATTCATATTGGATATTAGTGGTATACTATTAAAAGTTGTATGTTGACTTGCCTCTATCCATATCCTCACAGGATATCCACCCAATGTGAGGGGGAGGAGAGAAGGAGGGATCACACTGCCCTGGGAGCTTGGGAATGTCCTTATATGGGTCCACCTCAGGATGGATCACAAACTCAACAAACTGTGGGTGGACTATTCTTCCTTTGCTGTGTAGCATTAGTCGGGGTGGGTGAAGTGAATGTGTTTCACTGGAATGAGTAGGGAAGGATGTAGGTGGATGATATGTTGCCAGTGGTGTGTGTTCACAGGAAGAGGGAGAGGAAGAGCAGTGGTGGCTACGGACTGGGCTGTAGTGGTTGGAGTGCTTCGTGGTCGTTCTGCGGGGGAGGGGAGGGGAGGGGAGGGGAGGGGAGGGGAGGGGAGGGGAGGGGAGGGGAGGGGAGGGGAGGGGAGGGGAGGGGAGGGGAGGGGAGGGGAGGGGAGGGGAGGGAAGGGGAGGGGAGGGGAGGGGAGGGGAGGGAAGGGGAGGGGAGGGGAGGGGAGGGAAGGGGAGGGAAGGGAAAAGTAAGTTTGCGATACTCGATAGCTCATGTAATGTAGCTATATTAAATGCTATTAAATGTGCATGGTAGCTCAGCTGTTCAGGTTTCCATAGTTCTGCAATACACGTACCTTCGCTTTTCGGCGACCCTTCAGGCGATTCAGATTTTGTTGTCGCCGCTGACAAGGCTCTTGCAAAATGCAAATCCACTTCGTCGTGAACGTCGCTGCTGTAAAAATTTCACGAGCCTGCAATCTGGGGAGGATTCAGGTGACTCCATGTCGTCCTTCAAATTCCCTTCCATAGAAGTTGCTTTCTTTCAGGCGTCGCACGACCGGTCATTTGTTTAACAATTTCCGTCTGACCTGAGTAATTGAGCTTCACTTTGTCCACACAATTATCTTGGTTCGGAAGAGAACTCATTCTGACTTCACTGCATTAATGTACCACGAGCGGCAAATTGCCTTTAAGCGGATACCGGACTCGTAGAACGAGTGTCCCGCCGCGAATAAAGAACTTCAATTATTCTCGCACCTTCTTGGTACAAAAGCACATTCAAAGAGTACCGCACTTCCACCATCGTTGTAGCTCTGTTTGATTTAGTTGTACACAGCATTTTTTGCTGGGAGGTTTGTACAGCCGAGAAGGCTCCAGCGTGTTTGAAGTCTGGGACTTCTGCACGCGCAGTAATTGCATATTTTTAGCGTCTACTGGGATTGCAACTATATAGCTATACACTACCACTACAAGGAAGTATATTATCTATGACACTACAGCTGCGTGATGATAAAACACAAAGCACATACTAATATACACCACTTTAGGCCAGGCAAACTTGTTTCGCGTCAGCCATTTTCTCGATTTGCATGCGGGCGGGCGGGCGGTCATTATTATTACTAGCATACACTCGGCAAATCTAAGCGCTTACGGCCATTAAAAGTGGGCGTGTCATTGCTTGGAAGGCGATAATGACAGTTGAGGCGGCAGGTCTCAGAGGAAGCGGGCGCTGATGGGAAACAGTTTGCCTGGCCTTATTGACGAAAAAAAAAAAAGGCAGAGTAGTAGTTCAGATCTCATGCATACCGGTATTTAGATTCCAACTTGAGATGGTAACAATCTTAGACTGACTTGCAACAATTTATTATAATGATACTCTGTAAGTTATCACAATCTTGCAGTGATATTCACATTTATATAGCAAGTGTATATAGCAGGGAGGAAACTTCAGTAGACACACCAATGATAAATGACATCACTTTAACCATGACGGTGTTGTGACTTTCTCCCAAATTTGGATGTAGATTCCCTTTTTGTCAAAATCCCACTTTGTTAACGTTTGACCAACTACAGGATAGTAAGGACTGACTGGAAGCTGAAAAGCCACTCTTGTTCACATTTTTATTGGCTAGCTACAATCTTCATGGTTGTGTTCATTTCTCCATAATCTGTGTGGATAATGCCACAATAAGAATGCTGGGCAAGCCCAGAAGTCAGTCTGCAGCTAGAATCTAGCCCCCTGGTAGGTTGTAATGCTTAATGCACCTTGCATGCAGACCTTTTAGTAGGTGGTTGGGCAGCTAAACTAGAGATTGTTAAATTCTAAAAAATCTGGCTTACTGATAAATGACACACTTGAACATGATAATGAAGGAAGTGTATAGTACTACTTTCATGAGGTAAGACTTAGCTGCAGGCAGGAATGATATAATTATAAGGGACACTAAACTCATATTGCACAATATAATTATGTAGGCATGCCAATTTGTCCAATCAAATTAAGCAATACTTTAGATACAGCGAAGTAAGCATCTAGTGTGCATGTAATGTCACGCTATAACACAATCATAAGAGACTATAGATGCATACTCACTATATATTTGCCGAGCACTGATATTTTTGTACATGCCAAGCATTTTCTGCATCCTGTATCTTCCTGGCTCCTGACCCTCTCCCTTGCTTGTTACAGCTTCACCTTGCACCTGTTGTATACATCATGCTATGCCATGTTGGCTTCTTATGCATTAACCTTTGAACCTTTGAACCTTTGAACCTTTGCCAAGGAGATTGGGTAGGTCTTTGTGCTGGGAAATGCACTGCAAAAACTACTCACTTAAAATAACCTGTGAGTAGTTACTCCATGCAGTTTCAGGGTTCGTGAGTATACTATGAAGAGCATTCACCAACATATCACCATCCATCAGCCCCCTCACAATTCCATCAGACTTCATTAAGAAGCAATGAGCACTTGTCTGTGGTAGCTCTTTGCTTCTTACTAAAGCCTAGTGGAATTGTGATGGGGATGATGGATAGTTATAGAACCAGATAATAGCCAGCAGATGGACCATATATATAAGTGCATTAGCTAGCTAGAAGACAAGTGTCTGTGCTAGCTCTCTGCTATTTAATGAAGCTTGATGGAATTTTGAGGGGGTGATTACAGTGTTAAAATTCACTTCATAGTATATACTCACCAGTTCAATGAACCATGAAACTGGAGTAAGCACCCTGTAAGGTTACTTTAACTAAGTAGTTTTTGCAGTGTGCATGCATATATGTTCGGGGTCAAGTGAATCTGAGCCACCTGATCTTCCTAGTTTCATTGTCTTGATACAAAGTTCCACTTCTTCAACTGTGACCTCTGTGTCTAATATGCCCTCTAGGTTGAGATGTGAACGACATCAACTCCAGGCCTGTCATGTTTGAACTCGCTGTAATCACAGGTGGTGTCTCAGAGGATTCATGGCAGTCATTGCATATGCACAGAAAGATGTATACTCCTGCTGGGTACCGTTGGGGCAATGCTGAGCACTAAAACCATCTACTGCTTTTCTACACTACAAACATGCAGGGTTTTATTATTTCTGCCAAAATGGGAGGGTGGCTGATGCATGCAAATTCTTAGTGGAAGCAGTTGAATAATAATTATGGTGCCGTCCAACGTATCTAGTCTCGGGTAGCCATGCAGACTCTCTCGGAAAGGGAGAGTCTGGTAAACTGTATTCGCTTACACGGGGGGGGGAGTACGTTCGAGGGTTAACCCCCCTTTTTCAGTAGATACCCCGCACGCGAACGTGCTTACAACGCAAAAATTATGCGCATGTGCGCGCGGTTCTACGAGTGGCCACGACTTCCAAACTCACGATGGTCACGTATTGCTCAAGTAACAAAGCATTATGGCGCGCGCGCGACTGCTAATAACAATTACTTCGCAACCTGTCCTTTGAGAAATCCTGTGTACGCGCCTGCACTGTCCATGCAAGACTGGTGAGAGTCTGGACTCAGTCTCGCAAGCCACACCCTTCGCATAGAGACGTTGCAACAATCGAGTTGTCGCCACGGAATGTAATAATTATGTGCCAGTGCGGTTTAATTAACCGATAGCGCGCAGGTGAGTCAATAAGGCATACATCACTATTAAAGTACGCAAACTTCAAGTTTCACTGACCGCATGGTTATTGGATACACTACGTACGGAGAACAATTCTTCATCTTCGTGGGGGCGGGGAATATTAACTCACAACGTAAGGGGCATCAACAAACCGAGATTCCCCCCCCCCCCCTCCGACAGTAGTCTCGGAACCAGACCCTCGAAAAATCGAAAAGGAGGGTCCGGTAAATCGGCTAGGGTGGAAGTGTACACTGCGCCCGGTATGCAGGCGCACTTCCGATTGGCTTTTGATTAGCATTCTGATGTGCGTTTATTAGAAATGCTAACCGTACGAGAGTCGTCTTCGCGTTTAGCTTCGTTTCAGAAAGCTGTGAACACCAAGCGGGAAAGATTAGAACACTTTTGTGAGTGTCTGGTTCAGCAGAAAGCTCTAACTGGCTACGGAAGGTAAGCAATTAATAAAATTCCTAACATTCCGAAGTGTGCACTTCCACCCCGCCCCATTTACCAGACCCTCCTTTTTCGAGGGTCTGGTTCCGAGACTACCCCGACAGCACGTTAGTATCCGTATACTGAACTTCTTCGGGTTCCAACTAACATGTCTGGATCCAGTTCCAGGTGAACTTCCTCTGGCGAAGCCAGACCCGCACGCGCAGCTCGTTTGGGTCTGGCTTCGCCAGACTATGCGTGTAGGCCTAGGAGCCCAAAGCATTCTTATTATGTGTTGTGGTTGTCAGACTGTGCGAGTTTCTCTTGTGTTACTTTCTTCGAAGGTCTGACTGAGGTAGAAATGGGGATCGATCTCGCTACGTGGCGGGCTCGAATCGGACACAACTACTACCACCAGTGTCGATACGACTGCCGCCCGCTCCCAGTCCCGTGGAGGGCGGCAAGATGGGGCGTGGGGGAGGTCATGAACAGCACACCTCTTCTGCTCCAGGGCTGCATGGCGGTCGTCTCCCTGTCACTGATATTTAGATACACGTTCCGCAGGCGTTCCATCGGGAGGAGTCGCAAGGTGTGTCGTCCCAAGTTGAGAAGCGGCTCTGCCCCGAGTGCTGAAGTCAGAGGGATGGCGGATATGCCGAGCATTCAGATTGGGGTGTGCTTATTGCTGGGGGTGTATGCAGTGGTGCTGAGGCTACTGCTGATGGCAGGAGATGTGGAGAGGAATCCTGGCCCTACAGGGAAGAAAGGTAGCTAGCAACGATGATTTATGATAACTATTTTTCCGGGGTGGTCACTTGCTTGTCACTTGTAGAAACATTTATGATCAAGAGGAGCTCATGTTGATCAGTGCTGATTACTTGATTTCATGTTGTTCCTGCTTGCAAACACTTCTCTAAACAAATTTATGCTTCTACAGGTGGCACATAAGCCAGTAATTCCTACGTAATGGTTTGAAAGTTTGTATACTTGGAAGTTGTGATATTGCGCATGTATGTTCTGTTGTTGGGACTGTAATTATTATAAACTGTCTTGTGTTGATGAGCAAATATGTTGCAACACTTCATGTGGCCATGGTGTGCAAGCAAATAATGTCACAGTAAAGTCAGAAAAACAAAGCTTAGAAATTTACGAAACACCTGTTGCTTCTGGTTGTAGTGGGTGTGGTGTTCTGTGAAAGTTGATTAGTTTTTTGTGGTGCCTTTCTAGCAACTGAGTCTCTTGTCTGAAGTTTTGGTAATTGTACTGCAGTATATACATTTATGATTCGTAGTTTGCATTCTGAACATTCTTCAGTCCAGCTGAAGCGCAATGAAACTCTATAAAATAGAAGAGAGCATAATTAGAGGTGTTGGAGGACTTTTTTCTCCTCCAACAAGTTCTGTAGCTTACTGCCTACCGGGTCTACCTGTTCCTGTCCCTCCTGATGGCCAGACAGAATTGTAGCATCTTGAACTACCATGTCTGAATTGTTCTCCATGTAGGGTCAGAACAGGTGGATAAAGTGCTCCCAACTGTGGATGATTCTCCATTAGGTTAGTCTGGATCAGTAAAAATTATTTCCAAGGGATGTCGTTAAGACAGAAGTGATTGACATACAGGTGGGCATGCAACATTATTGTCTCTCCCTGATAGGAGAAGATGATCTCCTTGATGTACTGGAAGAGATGATGCCAGTTGTTAAGAGTTGGAAGGCTATTGGCAGAGGTCTCCGAATTGACTCTGGACATCTCGAAATGATTCAAACAGACAATCCTGGGAATTCCAAAGAATGTTTGTCAGAGATGCTCACCTGCTGGCTGAAGAGAAACTACAATGTGGAGAGATTTGGTGAACCAACGTGGCGAGCTGTGGTGAAAGTAGTGGGACGCCCTGCAGCTGGAGACAATTGTGCACTTGCTCTGACCATTGCTAAACAACATTCAGGTTACAGTCAAGATGTTAATGTTTTTGTGTAATAATTTTATGTAAGTACTTGTGAATAGCGTCCATGCTATAGCAGCAATCCTGCATGGTGACATTTTACTAATGGAAACTGGAACACTTGGACACTTGAAACTGCTAATTAACAGCAGTACCCTGTCTTTTGTCTAACCTACCTTCAGTGGTTTCAGCTGCGGCTCCTCAAACTACCAAGCAAACTCCCTTGAGAAAACAGGAAGACTCTTGTGCTAGCAAACCAATGTCAGATGAGACGTTCACTTCTGAAGATGCTAGTGTCAGTCCTGGACCCAGATCTTCCAATCAGAGTGAGAGATCTCAGAACCCCTTCGAGATTAGCTCTCCAACACCCACTTCCATAACTAGCTCATTCCCTTACCTCAAGGTAAGTGAACTTACCCCCGAGCAACAGGAGAGGCTCAGAATCCGGCTGTGTGTGGAGTCAGAAGATATAGTACTTAAATTTGGGCACCTTCATTCCAGAGTCTATGAGTCACTGTGCCAACGAAATGTTCCTGTGGACAAGCTAGTCACCCACCTCCTTTCATTGGGTGCATTTGACCCTGTCTACAAGGGTTCTCAAAAGCCAGTGCTTCAAACCTTCTTCCAAGAGCTTCAGACTGCAGGAAATATCGAAAAAGTGCTGTACATTATTAAAGACTATGTTTCCTTTTTCAACTATCATGTGATTGAACACATTGTGAATGAACTTGGTGCAGACCATGATAAAGCTGAGCTTCAGAACTATGAGAAAGAATTTGACCAATATTCAAAGCGTAGAGTTTATGAATGTCCACCAGAGTATGGGTCAAAGAGTGATGCTGATCATGCTGATTTCGTTGTGAAAGTAGATTCTGTGTACGACGACTTCACTGTGAAAGAACTAAAGAAATTTCAATACAGACTTAGTAGAATATTGCACGTTTCACCTCAAAGTGTCTTACGTCTCTGTCGAGTGGAAGAGGGGTGTTTGCAGCTCATCTTCCAGATACCCTCATTTGTGCAACAGGAGATATTTCCACTGTCCAGTGAGCAAGAGAGGGCCCTGGCAGCAGAGGGTGTGATCAGATTGACTTGTGGAGACTACCAGTTTGTTGCCAAGGTTTGTAGTTACTGTGTAGTTGCATGTCATTGGTGTATGGCCAAAGCATTCTGTACCTACAATATATATAGAGAGAGAATTGCAAGAACTGATGGTCACCTGGTTGCAACTCAGTGGTTAGAACATTGGCAGTTCTCAGTGACTGGCAGTTCTCAGTGACTGCCAGATTTTCATTTTCCAACTCACACCATTGAATAAATCTCAATGCACATTATTCATAGGGAGATGAGAATGGAGATGAGAATGGATCTGAACCAGAAGAAACTGGTGAGCCAGGAATACTGTACTGGGTTTATAGACTGCAGACATACATTATGCAAAGTTAATTTAAGCTACCATACCATTTGTACTACTGTCTAAATAATACAACCTGAAAGCTGCAAGTTTATGTTCACTTTATGCATAGATCTACATTTCCCTTTAAAAATCTGCTGCAGTTACAATTCTGAAAGCATTAAGTTGACTTTCTTTTACACATAACCAAGGGCACATCAACCACAAAGGGAAGAGGGAA
Organism: Agelas oroides; assembly: GCA_949130485.1. Lineage (NCBI taxonomy): Eukaryota > Metazoa > Porifera > Demospongiae > Agelasida > Agelasidae > Agelas > Agelas oroides. Next base: position 3,990,719 of record OX422196.1, on the reverse strand, counting down.
TGTAACTTGGTAAATAGTAAAATTCATAATTATCTATTTATAGTAACTCCGGATTGAGCTTTGTGGTGGATGCTAGTGCACTTTGTTGTAAAGTGGTGAATATATCTTGTTTCATTTCTGTGGATCGACAAGCCTTTGACATGATCTTTCCATATTAGAATCTGTGGCAGAACTGAGGGTCCCAGTGTTTCAGGCAGCACTACAGACAACACACGACATTGATGCTGACTCTGCCATGGGGATCAGTATCGTCACTGATGACAAAACTTCATGCAGGTTTTCAGATGATGAAGAGGCCAGTGTGTGTGTGTATGTATGTCATAGTGAGTGAGAAAAGTATGCAATTGTGCAAAAGCAGATAATATTTGTGTTGTGGAATCTTCTAAGAGTTCTTCAGTGATGCCTACTGTACATGTGCACAACTTTCATTAAGGGTGGTCGGAACTAATTAGGGGCGCACATGCGGCCAGTTGCTAGGGGATTGTATCTCGGAAATAAATACCTTTGAGAAAGAACTGTTTCTTATGTACCAGCCTCCTAGTTCCAACCACCCTTAACATTACATTAGCAGCAAGTGAACTCTAAATTGAACTACAATACAGGACCCATTATCTAAAGAACTAGATGAGCTGGATGAAGAGAGCACACTTCAGTTATCTAGTGGGCATCAAATAACTGAGAATATACTTGAATTGCATCTTGCTGCCAGGAGAGGTGATCTGGAGAGAGTCAAGTTTCTTACAGACGAGCACCAAAATCCACTTCAGAAAGACAAGTATGGAAACACTGTTCTTCACGCAGCTGCACAGGGAGGGAGTTTAGATGTACTCAAGTATTTCATTGATGAGAGAAACTGCAACCCTGCATGTCTAGGTCAACATGGGAGAACACCACTTCATGTGGCTACTGAATGTGCTCACCTTGATGTGATCAAGCATCTTGTTACTGAGCAGCAGGTAGAACCTCTGTGTCAGGATGAGAGTGGATGGACTCCATTACATATTAGTTGTGCAAAAGGTGGTCTCGGCATTGTCAAATTTCTAACTGAGGAGCTTGAGAAGTACAAACCAATGAAAGACCTCATATCTTCACTGACAACAAGGAAGAACACCCCTTTACACATTGCTGCACTGAATGGCCACATAGACATAGTCCGATTGTTTATCACTAATTTAAAATGTAATCCAAGTATTCAAGGCAACTCTGGCCGTACCCCTCTTCATAATGCTGCTGCAAGAGGTCATATGCACATTATGAAGTATTTAATTGATGAACAAGGATGTGACCCGTCATGTTCGGATAAAAGCAAAAGTACACCACTTCACCGTGCTGCACACAATGGTCATTTAGACATTGTGAAATTCCTTACCTTGGAAAAGCACTGTAATCCAACATTTAGAAACTCTGACGGCATCACTCCCATCCATCGGGCAGCACAGTATGGCCAATTGGAAATACTTAAATTCTTCATCACTGATATGAAATGTAGTCCAAATATTCCAGGTTTTCATGGCCATACCCCACTTCATGGTGCTACTTCAGGGGGTTATTTGCACATTATGAAGTATTTGATTGATGAACAAGGGTGTGACCCATCATGTTTGGATAGAGATAAAGAGACCCCACTACATCCTGCTGCAGCCAAGGGACATTTGGACATTGTGAAATTCCTTACCTTGGAAAAGCACTGTAGTCCAATATCTAGAAACTCTTCTGGCATCACTCCCATCCATTGGGCAGCATGCTGTGGCCACTTGGAAATACTTAAATTCTTCATTGCTGATCTGAAATGTAGTCCAAACATTCCAGGCAGGTATGGCCGTATCCCTCTTCATAACGCTGCCTACAACGGTCACCTACATATTATGAAGTATTTGATTGATGAACAAGGGTGTGACCCATCATGTTTGGATGCAGACAAACAAACACCACTTCACCTTGCTGCACACGATGGATATTTAGACATTGTGAAATTCCTCACCTTAGGGAAATGCTGTGATCCAACCCAAAGAAACATTCGCAAGAACACTCCCTTCCATACTGCAGCAAAACATGGCCAGCTAGAAGTAGTTCAGTTTTTTGTTGAGGAACTGAATTGTTCTCCTACCATTAGAGGTTTCTATAATGCAACACCTCGTCAGTTGGCTGAAACCAAGGGACATCACAATGTGGGTCTGTATTTACAGAAATTTCAGCATTCAACTGACTAGCAGTGAGTTATTAAGCCATTGTTTATACCCTCAAACCTGTATGGTTTCTTGTACTGCTTATCATGCATGCATACACTATATTTACATGTTGTGCCATTGAGTTAAACAAACCCTATCCTTTGCCTTCCAACATACATACAGAACTTACAACTGGAACTTACAATTACTGTGTGTATAGGTTAGCCAATTAGGTCCTTTTTAGTTTGTTCCTGTAGTAGACTTTATCCTCAGTAGCTGTGGACTTTAGTGATTGTACCAGCATCTGCTTGTATAGCTGTCACCTCTTATAATTGTCACTTTCATCCTGTGCCGCCTGATCATGCCCTTCTTATATCACTTTTCGTGTGTCATCCTCCTGGACTGCTGAATCACTGTTATCTCATCCTTCCACCATTCAGTTCTCTCAGATCAATAATGTATGACAAAATTCATTTCACCACAAAGCATGTACGTTACGTGCATATGTTGGCTTCCTACTTGACTGCTGTACAAATCTCCCGCCTAGTGAAGCCGCATGCGCACTTTGTCAACCGCAACAACGTAATTATCTCAACGGGAGGCTGTCTTTTCACCCAATCCCATGTGGTACCGCCCTAATTGGTCATGTGACTTCCGGTGCAACTTAAACGGCCTGCAGTACAGTGAAGTCGGGCGAGTCACTAGCGCTCTTGTCAGTTGCCTACGTCAGTCTCGCTGTGGACCTACGCTAGACTCTTGCAGCATGGAAGTAGCTAGATGACTTCTTTCAGCGTTAGTACACGACGTTATGATTATGTTCTTTACTGAAGTCGCCTGCCTTGTTAGTTTTACTGTAAGTTGTTCAGCTGAAATTCAACCATGCAAGTTGATGCAAAACAGAACTGATTGACCATGAATACTTACAAAAAATAACATCCTCATACCCAGGCCTTCTAATCATGCGCTAGTTTCTTGCAGTATGCCTGACAAGCACTGGAGTAAGAAGGACTGAGGCTAACAAAAATTGACTAGGTACAAAAATGACTACATACAACACGACAGCATTGAGTTCTTGCATGTAAGCATCATATATTAGGTCTTCACGTGGGAGGATACGACAGGCAGATCTTGACTGAAGCTTCTACACTTCTCAATCTGCAAAGAGAAATATAGAAAAGTTCCCTATCAACTCCGTCTCATACCCAGACTATTTTTCGGCACGTGGAGGGAATAAAGTCTGGTCAATGGCCTATTCCATTTTTGATCGAAGCGCCATGATGGTGGCGCTCCAATCACATTGCTTCATGCGAATGACGTCACGTACTGCAACTAATTTTAAGAAGGCTGAAGCGCTATCAGGAGACTAAGCCAGGCAGAACCAGAGAACGGACTAGCGAAGGAATGCCAGAACTTCTGTGAACGGCGGTGAGCGTTTCTGAGCTTGACAATTGGCAGTGTGACGTTCCTGAGCTTTAAATGTTGATAAGATTGTCCTGGCTTTCTGACATTGACAGAGGCTTCCAGTTTTGTGAATCTCCATTTCTTGGCGTTCGGAAGCTCCGAGAAGGATGATCCCTGCAACGAGCTGTCTCTTTTGAGTTCTTTCATAGCTTCAAGCTTTGTGTGACGTCACGTAATGCATTTTTAAAGACGTTGCATCACCAATTTTTAAACCGCACGGAACAAAAACGGAATAGGCCGTTGACGACTATTTTTTCCCTCCCCGTGTGGAAAAATAGTCTGGGAACGAGACTAATCAATGCATGGACACTTAGGACACCTGTGCATAGGATTAAGTTATTCCAACTGGGTGGATGGATAATTAACCAAGGCTACTATACGATGACTTTTCACTCAGAGCTTCAAATTGTGCGGCTGATATTTGAGGGCGGTGTCTCATCAATAGTCGACAGTATGCATGACGTTATGAGGAGAGGGAGAGGGGGGTCACAACGTCACAGTGATGTTACTTTGGGAAAAAATAGTTTGTAGATGCTCCCTTAGAAGGGCCTTATGCTAATTACGTTTATGCTTCTGTCTGCATTTTACTTTCACTGGGTCTTACACTTTTAAAACCACTTGTGTGATGTGATGAGGACAAAGACACACTTTAGCACAAAGGCACACCCAGTCACCCACTATCAGTGCTATGATACTTCCCTTTCCTTCTTGCCACACTCACAATCTAGAGCAGACAAAAGTGGCCAGATGTGGTAAGAAGTCTCTTGTAGTCATACATGGCACAAGAGACTTCTTACCATGTCTGGCCACTTTCAGGAGTCAATCCTTGTCCCCATCCCAGTATATCCAATAAGCTACCCTCTCTCATTTATACTAAAGTAAAACATCACTAAATCTATAAGCTGCCTTACCTGTCGAGGAGAACACGCTGCTCCTGCCGTTCGCAAGCGCAGTGTCCGACACATTTGCCAAGTTCATCAATGACCTTTCGTCCTGGAGGCCTATCACGTGATCCGCATGGGATTGGGTGAAAAGACAGCCTCCCTTATCTCAACTAGCTAGCCATAGCTGCCGGGCACGCGGAGTTGCTTGCTCTTGCACAAAAAATAGCCTTCTGTGAGTGTTGGAATGAACTTTTACGGTGTTATACGGCTTGTAGACTCCTCCCCCGAGGGATTACAAGCGTATTCACCAAAATAGGGCTTGAAGACTAAACAAAAGCCCAAGACTGTCAACTGTACAGAGAGCTGTTTTGCAGCAAAACTCTCACTTGCAATCACATGACATTTGTGATCATCTAATTGGTGCTGGAAATGTGTGTTGGTTGCTTGCAATAACGTGTTCATATTGTGTCTAAAAAAGGTCTATGTGAACAATGCTTAAGTTAATCGTACTCCATATTTGTTCTTGGTCATGTGAGACCTTATGCAATCTCTCATTATGATTAGTTCCACTACCTGGAAGTATTTTCAAAAGGCAACCTTTGTTCATGTGAACCACTGAACATCATAACTTATGATATTTCTGTGAGTGAAAAAAATTGCTTGGCACTGTAAGATATCCCTTTCCAAACAGTTTGAAATTGGAGTAGTTTTTGCTGAAGAATATGTTGGAACTTGGAATGGTAGTCCCAGGGTCTCGAAACACTAACTAAAGTGCTCTCAAACATTCTTGGTGGAATTTGCATGGAAGATGTTGAAGTAGCTAAACCTTCAACTATGGTTCAAATATTCTCTGGAGTTTGGGATCGACAAAGTGAATTCTTCAACTTGTTTATCATGCCGTGTTAGCCTATCTTGTAGTGTGAGCAGCTTTTCTTCAAATGTAAGGCTCTTTGTCATCTTCCATGTGAAACTTAGCTATCAGCGTTCAGAAACAAAATAATCCAGTGTACAGTTTTATGCTGTCAGCTTGCCTATATTACATACAGACTTAAAATGTATAATCACATAGTCTATCACTAGGTAAGGAGGTTGGGTCATGCAGTGATGAAATGTGGACTCCTGCTTCCAGAATTTTTTTGAAGAAAGCATGCTTCAATTTCACAATGCATTGAAGACTTTCTCCAAGACCTAAAATAGATTCATGATCAAGATCGGGATATATCACAACTTCAGGTGAAGGTTGAAGTTGCTGTAGCTGTAGAAATGTGTCTTTCAGTGTGTAAAACAATTGTGTATGATTGGAGATAAGCATGTTCTCAACAATCAATCAATCCTTTAATGTCACCTGCAGTATGCAGCCAGCCCATGATGGCTTATGGGACACACGTGTTTACAGAAATGCAATGAATTACTACTGAATTAATAATTGTACTGTGTCAACATGTTGCATGAGTATTCCCATGCATGGTCAATGTAACCAACAAGCATGCGTCTATATATCGCCCGCCTATTGTGGGAGGTGCAAACGGAAAGTGGACTAGGCACTGGAGGTTACTAGCTCTGCAATGATGTAATATGTCAGGGTGATGATCAAGTACCCGGTGTTGTTGAGGGCAATAGTAGATACGACTAACAGTAATCACATTCGAGTGTAACAACCATGGCTGGTTTTTGCTGCAACTACCACCGGTCCAGTCAGCTGGGGCAAGATGGGCAGACAGTGCATCAACACTACACAGTCAACCATCACTTGTTATAAGGTTCAGTTAGTTACAACACAATCAGGTAGTTAGTGCATCAGTTAGTACTTCATTCTACTGCTCATTTTATCCCCTTTCTACTGTTCATTCTATTCCCATTCTGCTGTGCATTCTAGTACTATTCTAATACTCATTTTACTCCCATTATACTGTTCATTCTACCCACATCCCTTTACTCATTCAGCCCCCATTTTACTGTCGTTTTTCTTTCCATTCTGCAGCTCATTCTGTCTCCATTCTAATACAGTGCTCATTCTACTGTTACCATTCTCAAAACACAGTGAATAGTGTTGTGGGGTGCAGTGTGGATGAGTACTGAGGGGAAATTCCTTGGATGTTTACAAGGATTTTCTAAGGTCTACCTCTGGCTCTCAAGGCCAGGCATCCACAGATAGGAGTAGAATGAGAAGTAGAGTGGAACATAATGGGTGGAAGATGTAAATCAGGAATTTACAGGTGTGCTATTCTACTGCATTCTACTGCTCTATTTCATTTCCCATTCTAGTCATTCTACCAATACTCTCATCTACCCCATTCTACTTTTCATTCTACTGCCATTCTTATAGAGATATGGCTTTGGAAGCTGTTGTGCCTGAAGAATGCAAGTAGTTTAGACTTTGTGCAGTTGGGCTGGTTGGCAGTATGGATTTTAAATCACAAATGGCTAAGACCACACTTGTAGCTGAATGCTATATATTTGAGATTGTATGATTGGGGCAGAAGCGAGATCAACATGATCGGTGCATTGTCCTCTCATCCAGCTCTTGGCATATTCTCTAAATCTGCACAAGCCTGAAACAACCAATGAAATTGCTCGAATGGCGTCTACTGAGCAAAACTTGTAATAGTCATTTGTTTGGTCAATGTGCATAGTAATACACTTGTTATAGCAGTTTATAGCACACAAATGTAGCTTTACTATAATTATAGTTTATAGTACACAATTATACTATTGTAGCATGCAATAACACAATTTACTATGGTCAACTTCCAAAAGTGGATGATTTTTGACCGGTTTTTGTGAGCTGGTTTAAAAATCATCCAATTTTGGATGATTCATGGTGGTTGTTCTCTATATAGGAACTCAGTGAACTAAAAGCATCCAAACGTGGATGATTTGTGTCATCATATTTTGGATGATTAATTCATGAGTACATTAGCATCCAAACGTGGATGATTTGTCATCACATTTTGGATGATTATTTAATGAGTACATTAGCATCCAAACGTGGATGATTTGTGTCATCAAATTTTGGATGATTATTTAATGAGTACATTAAATGTGGATGATTTGTGTCATCATATTTTGGATGATTATTTAATGAGTACATTAGCATCCAAACGTGGATGATTTGTGTCATCAAATAACTCACCTAGACACTAGGTACTTGATAGTTAGAACACCAGCTGGCGATTTAGAACACTAGCTTGCAATTTAGAACACTAGCTAGCTGGCAACTTAGAACACTAGCCACCGATATTCAATATTCCATTTCCAAATTTCAAATTTCAAATTTTGTTTGTTATAGTCATTTACAACAAAAATGCAGATTGTACATCTTTACATACAGTACAAGTTTACATAGAGTTGATTGTAGCATTTTGGGCTGGTGTCTTCTTATCCTCTTTTATTGTGTTGTGCCTGGGTTCATTCAAAAACCATCACACTAGAGGAGGCGGCCACAGAAACTGGTAGTTGTTCAGCTCCTCTCACTCCATGTGAACTATTATTGGGTTCACCGAAAAACTCTCCATAGACTTCGTCCCCACAGAGGTCACATAGTATGGAGTCGTAAGACTCCATTACAGCAACAGTTTGACGGTGAGTAGCTATAGTCTAAATCGGTTTGATACCACAGCATTAGGGACCTATGGAATTATAAGCCCGTACAAAGCCTCATAAAAACCATGCACTTTGCACTTAGGTTTTATGAGGCTTTGCTTGGGCTTCTAAACCCCATAGATAAAGAAGTTTGATGTTTGGATCTATACTTTCCACTTGGAAGCATTTGAATTTATGACGATACTTTGTTCTTTGTGAATAACAAAGTTCTATACTTTCGTATGTTAGAGATCATGCATCTTCCCCTAAAAAACAAAACAAAAAAAAACATTAGGAACAAGTCACAAAAAAGTTTTCTGAATGAAAACAAGCACATGTAGGGATGGAATCCTCAAAAACCAACCAAACTAGATGGGAATGACACCACAATACTTTCCACCATCCCTACATCTTGTGCCATTTTGCCAACTATGCACACCACAAAACCGTCTAAAAGTACATTACTCTATCCACACCCACTAAATGAACACGGCACTCAGCATTGCTCTCTCCACAGTCTTCCACATAAAAAACAATCCATATCTGCCATGTCTAGCAGTAACAAAATTTCACAACATAACTTACACTACTCTAACATGCTATACAGACCCAGCACTGCTCATGCACTCTACAGTTTCTACATATGTCTTGCCCATGCTCAGTAGCAACTACACTGCAGCTATCCACAACATAACTCAGTCTCCATGCACATCAACATGCACTCCGCACCCAGCACTACCCACCCCACTGCCTTCCACGACCCTCCTATGCACACCACTAACACAAGGCATAGTTGGCACAAGATGTAGGGATGGTGGAAAGTATTGTGGTGTCCCATCTAGTTTGGTTGGTTTTTGAGGATTCCATCCCTACATGTGCTTGTTTTCATTTTGTGACTTGTGTTAAATAAACATCCAAATAAATAAACATCCAGAATTTGATGACACAAATCTGGATGAGATTGTGTTCATTAAATAAACATCCAGAATTTGATGACACAAATCATCCACGTTTGGATGCTTATGTACTCATTAAATAAACATCCAAAATTTGATGACACAAATCATCCACATTTGGATGCTTTTAGTTCACTGAGTTCCTATATAGAAAACAACCACCATGAATCATCCAAAATTGGACCAGCACACAAAAACATCCAATTTTGGATGAAACAGAGAGGTGAAAAATCATCCACTTTTGGAATCAGAACATACCTCCAATTTACTGTAAATTTATAGCACTTGTAATGCCCTAAATAGCATTTGGCTTCACCTCGTGCTATTTAGGACATTACTCATTCTATTATATGTATTCATCCTAATAAGCTAGCTAGTTTGCTAGCTTCTTTTTATGGTTTCCCTTTGCAGAAGCTCCTCTACTGTCTTCCTCAGATGAGTGCTGCCGAGGATTACATTTGAAGAAGCAGAGGCCTTGATGTGCTCAATGATGCTGATGCTAACGTTTGAGCCTGCCTTGATTTAATTCCATAAGTAGCTGCAAACAAGAATAATACAATGTAATACAATCTAAACTGTATGGTAGTCTTGCAAGCCAGACCCAACCAACCCCAGTGCAGTGTGGATCGCTTCAGTAGCACTGTGTGTAATATTGAAAGTGATCTGCACTGGGGTTGTTTGGGTCTGGCTTGTAGCTATACAGAGGTAAGTTCACAATTTCACATCACATCATAGCTGCAAATAATACAATGTAATACAATCTAAACTGTATGTGTAATATTGAAAGTGGTCTGCACTTTGATTGCCATCACTTTATTTTTCTTTTCTGCAGATGCAATGCCTTTTCATTGCCTAATGGCCCAACTGACTATTGATACGATGCCCTCAAACTTGGAGTACATCCCCTTTTCTTCGTTTTCTTGGCCTGTGTTTGGTGCTGTGAATGGGATAACGTGCCACTGATGTACTTCGACTCAGAACCCTGTGAAACAATGGAGATAACTGAAGTAACATTTTTGAAATGAAGATTATGAAACATAGCTACACCCTGGCAACAACACCTTGACTCATTGACCATGTAGAGATCAAAATTGTCAAGTGATGTGATGTGAAATTGTGAACTTACCTATGATAAAAAACTTTCAAGCATTAGTCTAATTTTGTATTTAGCATCTCACCAGTCAATGAAAGGGCAGCCATAATTTTTTCGTCTCGGCTTGCCCATGACAAGACAACAATGGGGTAGCCAGCTTAGGGTCTTGTAGTGAAGTGACATTACCCCACCAGCGATCACCAAAATGGAACTGATAAAGCAGTGTTTGTGTGAAATTTCAGCACTGATAGGAACTGAACAAGTGTTGAGGCAGACAAAGGCACACTCGGTGAGGTGAACGGGCAGATTTATGCCTGGAAGAACATCGTTAGAAGGAGTGTTTCCAATTTCACCAAATAGTGACCAATTCAGCCATATATATGGCAAATCAAGCGCACATAGGTGCAATGGAAATGTAAATTTTAAAGTTGTTTTAGTTTAAATTACATGATTCCTTTATTTTGCATCTTGGGGGTGGAATGTATGCTGTTTATGTAAGCAGAGAGTCTCGTACTACAACACAAACCTGCATATCCTTTCGTAGGACCTACACACGCTGTTGCCTGATCACAGCAGCAGTTTTTCAAATGGGCATATCTGGCTTGTTGCTTCTTAAGGCAGAAAATTAGAACCAGGGAACCAGTGGGACCAGTATATCTACCTAATAACGATGTGGGCCGTTTTATAGGAAAAGGGGCCTTAGGGTGAAATTTATGAATATTCAGTAGCTCTAAATATGTGAAATACGAAATTTTTGACGAAACTGGGATTATTGCAATTTTGAAATGCCACCATCCTGAGGTTAAACATATGCATACTCCCATGTCAGAAAGTGCTCACTAAGTGGGAAATATCCACATGGCATGCAGAATGCAGCTGTATTTCTGGGTAAGTTGCCTAGCTATAACTGTAGAACATTTAGTAGTGTCACCACTTTGCATGTTTTATACAGCTGCTATGAGCTATAGCTACTACTAGTGATGACATAAGCATTCTAGCATGTGAAGATGAAGCACTCTTAGCTGCATTCACTGAACAGGATGAGGAATATTCTATGAGTTTGCTTTGGAGGTCCCAGGAACACTTACTGTCATGGCAGAGGTTCTGATGGAGTGAAGATTAATTGGGTCTTGGCACTGTGATTGCTAGAGGTGTTTTAAATGAGGGTGACCAGCCAAATGTTCTTATGCCTAATTTTGACAAAGCAAGGAAACTAGCACAAAAAGAGCTTGAAAGTGAATAAGTTTGCTCAAACAGTTGTTATAGTCAATTTCCTGAGGAGTAAATGTACTCAACTGAATTGCAAATGGCTGAGCTAGGAGAACCAGAACATGGTGTCCACATCCAGCATTAAACATTTGTCAAACTTTAAACTGTTATTTCTCAAAGTTGTCTTTTGTACATGAGTTGGTTTTAAGAAATATAACTTGGCAATGATAAGTTATTTCAACAAGCATTCTTTGCCAGGAAAGTGTTAAATACTAAAGTATAATTTGGTGCATAAATGTGCAAATTTCCAGAAATCACCCCAAACACCCATTTCCTATCAAATGGCCCATGTAATGATTCACTTTCTAAATACAGCTTATCTTGGAGCCGTCCACTCTGATGCAGACAGCTAGGCTGAGTATGAGAATGAGGTTGAGATACATAGCCAATTAAAGCACCCATCGATTTTGGAGGTAAAGCAGCTGTAATTAATGCACACTACACACTAATCCTTGGCGAGGACTATATAATTACATGTCAATACTGTTATCCATTCCAGTAGCTTGCATCAGCGGTACAATATTATTTATAGCATGACCAACAGCAGAGTCAATTAACAATTCATTGTACAGTTGAATGTGCCATGGACAAAAAAATTTGCAATTCACAATAAGTCTCAAAAAGCAAGCAACAATGAAACATTGACACTGAACCAAACAAGACAGCAAGTAGATATTTGGCCATCAAACTGACCAACCAGACACTCAATATCTGCACGGCATGCCTGACTTCTACTTTCAATTGATGGCTGCAGGTGATATTGCTGCATTGAGCCTATCGAACTGCATGTTTGGTGTACTGCACTTTAGGGCAGCATTGAGCTGTTTCATTGGTTGTAAATGTAAACTACAAAATATACCTTGCTGATTGCATGGTACACATTTTTTCCTTCTAAATATTAGAGGCATTCATAACACTCAACATCCTACACAAATATGATGATGTCATTTACATAATGAATGCTGTATAAAATGAAACTTATTGTTAACAGTCATGTATGAAGGAAAGTCAGTTTGTAGCTAGCCTCTAGTGAAAAGTGAGGGTGGTGTAACTTATGAAGGAGGCTATCCTATGTTTTCTAGTTGCCTGTCTTGTTAGTGGTTACACGTACAGTTACTTTGTCCCTAGACTCTTCTTATGAGCTGTTACATTACATGCAAGCATGTAAACAGATTTACCTGTTCTGCATACCAAAAGTATAATGCGAACAGTTCAGGAGACTACGACTACACAGTGGACTAACCCATAGTGATGTATGTATTTGTTGCTACGATACCATCTGAGCACTGCATGTACCTATAGAAAAGTAGAAATGAAGTGCATTCTATTATGGTACCCTGCAGGGAACATTGCCCACATGCAATCAAACAGCACATCCAAAGCCACTTGTGGTGGTTCCAGCTAGCATGTCCCAAGAGGAAGTGATTTTCATTTTTCCCAAGCAATGCAGTTCCTGTGTATCAAACTGATTAATGTTCTTGTGTGGCTGCAGTGTTTTGCAGCCATGGTTGATGCCTTTTGACCAAATACCTAGATAAAGATCCACTTTATGCCTCATTGTAAGGTGCAGTCACTTCCATGTATTGTTTCAAGCATGCAGTGTTTCAAGGAGTAGTCTCAACGTGAGGTTCAGCTTGTGCTCACTGGTAGCATGCAGTGTTTCAAGGAGTAGTCTCAACGTGAGGTTCAGCTTGTGCTCACTGGTAGCATGCAGTGTTTCAAGGAGTAGTCTCAACGTGAGGTTCAGCTTGTGCTCACTGGTAGCATGCAGTGTTTCAAGGAGTAGTCTCAACGTGAGGTTCAGCTTGTGCTCACTGGTAGCATGCAGTGTTTCAAGGAGTAGTCTCAACGTGAGGTTCAGCTTGTGCTCACTGGTAGCATGCAGTGTTTCAAGGAGTAGTCTCAACGTGAGGTTCAGCTTGTGCTCACTGGTAGCATGCAGTGTTTCAAGGAGTAGTCTCAACGTGAGGTTCAGCTTGTGCTCACTGGCAGCATGCAGTGTTTCAAGGAGTAGTCTCAACGTGAGGTTCAGCTTGTGCTCACTGGTAGCATGCAGTGTTTCAAGGAGTAGTCTCAACGTGAGGTTCAGCTTGTGCTCACTGGTAGCATGCAGTGTTTCAAGGAGTAGTCTCAACGTGAGGTTCAGCTTGTGCTCACTGGTAGCATGCAGTGTTTCAAGGAGTAGTCTCAACGTGAGGTTCAGCTTGTGCTCACTGGCAGCATGCAGTGTTTCAAGGAGTAGTCTCAACGTGAGGTTCAGCTTGTGCTCACTGGTAGCATGCAGTGTTTCAAGGAGTAGTCTCAACGTGAGGTTCAGCTTGTGCTCACTGGCAGCATGCAGTGTTTCAAGGAGTAGTCTCAACGTGAGGTTCAGCTTGTGCTCACTGGCAGCATGCAGTGTTTCAAGGAGTAGTCTCAACGTGAGGTTCAGCTTGTGCTCACTGGTAGCATGCAGTGTTTCAAGGAGTAGTCTCAACGTGAGGTTCAGCTTGTGCTCACTGGTAGCATGCAGTGTTTCAAGGAGTAGTCTCAACGTGAGGTTCAGCTTGTGCTCACTGGTAGCATGCAGTGTTTCAAGGAGTAGTCTCAACGTGAGGTTCAGCTTGTGCTCACTGGTAGCATGCAGTGTTTCAAGGAGTAGTCTCAACGTGAGGTTCAGCTTGTGCTCACTGGCAGCATGCAGTGTTTCAAGGAGTAGTCTCAACGTGAGGTTCAGCTTGTGCTCACTGGCAGCATGCAGTGTTTCAAGGAGTAGTCTCAACGTGAGGTTCAGCTTGTGCTCACTGGCAGCATGCAGTGTTTCAAGGAGTAGTCTCAACGTGAGGTTCAGCTTGTGCTCACTGGCAGCATGCAGTGTTTCAAGGAGTAGTCTCAACGTGAGGTTCAGCTTGTGCTCACTGGTAGCATGCAGTGTTTCAAGGAGTAGTCTCAACGTGAGGTTCAGCTTGTGCTCACTGGTAGCATGCAGTGTTTCAAGGAGTAGTCTCAACGTGAGGTTCAGCTTGTGCTCACTGGTAGCATGCAGTGTTTCAAGGAGTAGTCTCAACGTGAGGTTCAGCTTGTGCTCACTGGTAGCATGCAGTGTTTCAAGGAGTAGTCTCAACGTGAGGTTCAGCTTGTGCTCACTGGTAGCATGCAGTGTTTCAAGGAGTAGTCTCAACGTGAGGTTCAGCTTGTGCTCACTGGTAGCATGCAGTGTTTCAAGGAGTAGTCTCAACGTGAGGTTCAGCTTGTGCTCACTGGTAGCATGCAGTGTTTCAAGGAGTAGTCTCAACGTGAGGTTCAGCTTGTGCTCACTGGTAGCATGCAGTGTTTCAAGGAGTAGTCTCAACGTGAGGTTCAGCTTGTGCTCACTGGTAGCATGCAGTGTTTCAAGGAGTAGTCTCAACGTGAGGTTCAGCTTGTGCTCACTGGCAGCATGCAGTGTTTCAAGGAGTAGTCTCAACGTGAGGTTCAGCTTGTGCTCACTGGCAGCATGCAGTGTTTCAAGGAGTAGTCTCAACGTGAGGTTCAGCTTGTGCTCACTGGTAGCATGCAGTGTTTCAAGGAGTAGTCTCAACGTGAGGTTCAGCTTGTGCTCACTGGTAGCATGCAGTGTTTCAAGGAGTAGTCTCAACGTGAGGTTCAGCTTGTGCTCACTGGCAGCATGCAGTGTTTCAAGGAGTAGTCTCAACGTGAGGTTCAGCTTGTGCTCACTGGTAGCATGCAGTGTTTCAAGGAGTAGTCTCAACGTGAGGTTCAGCTTGTGCTCACTGGCAGCATGCAGTGTTTCAAGGAGTAGTCTCAACGTGAGGTTCAGCTTGTGCTCACTGGTAGCATGCAGTGTTTCAAGGAGTAGTCTCAACGTGAGGTTCAGCTTGTGCTCACTGGTAGCAATCTCACCTCTTAGTTGTCATGTAGCTATATTCCTTAATGATTACAACTTGGTACCCTTCTTGTGCTACTGGAGATTTCTAGGGTTCAGAGCCATGGCAGTATGCACAAGTTCTGGGTCAAATTTCTCATGTTTGGTCCAGAATTCTGGGTTGTGGTGGATGAGATGGATGGGCAGTTGGACTGTCATTCCCTTAGGAGTGGTCACTCCATTGATTTCAATGGTCTTCTCAGCAAGACCTGAGACATTGTAATGAACAAACTGCAGTTAGAATCTAGTGCAAGATAGCTTTGTTGTGCTGAGGTCATTGCCATCTCAGTTGTGATGGCTTGTACAGTTCTGGTTGAATGTTACACACTCTGTCACCGCACTGCTGACATAACAGTTATTGGTAGAATTTATCCACCATTAAGAGGAAACTATGTTACTGTCTGTCACTAACGTCAAGTCAGAGATCAAGAACAAAATGATCAGGAATCACAACTTGAAATCCTGTGCGCTTTAGAGCTTCACATAAGACCCCTCACAAACTGACTGTAGTTGACTAGTTACAGGTCTTGTTCTGTCATATATAGCTGTGTATGTAAATGTTGTGTGTGGGTGTGATTATATAAGTATCACTATAGCAAGTACAAGTATTATTATTATTATTGCTTTACAGCACAGAACGACATGACAGAAATATGTCGAGCTCAGTGTGGGTGAGGAGTGAAGCCGATACAAAGAATGTACTACAGTGCTGAAGGACTGCTACAGAGAGGGATAGCAGCCTCAACAAAACAAAATGAAACACAACAAACAATAGCACAATGGCTAATACAAATATTAATTTTGAGCGGATTACAATAAATTACTTTATAAAGTTAATCATTGTTTAGTTCAAATTCAAAGTAGCATGACATGACATGGATTATCCAATTGTTGACTGAAGTGGAAATCATTAGAAGTAGACTTGGGCAGTAGTGAACACTTGCTGCATGGACAGCAGAAGTGATATGAACATGGGTTATTGCTGTCAAAGTTCTGAACGAATGAGTTCCAGAATAAGTCGGTGAGCTTGATCTTGATTGATTCATAGCTTAATTGCAAGTCGATTGGTGGGAGTGCGTTCCATAGATGAGGAAATCTGTTGAAATAAAAGTTCTTGAATCTGTTAGTTTTCACAAACGGCTGAACGAGTTTGCTGTGGCTCCCTGATCTTGTTGCATTAGAGCTGAAAGAAGTATATTGGGAAATATTAAAAGAACTGCAATTCAGAGCCGATTGTTTTAAGCTTCTTACAAAGAACAATATATCTTGGAGTTCCAAAGTCATCATGAGAGGGAGCAAGTGTAATTTTAAAAGCCGACTTTTGTAATCGGTGTAGTGACCGGTTTAGAATAAATTTCGTTGCTCAATGCTGGATTTGTTCCAAACTTTTTATGTCTTTAATCAAGACAGGTCTCCAAATCTGAGAAGCGTAGAGCAGTTGTGAGTGGACCAAGGAAATATATAAACTCTTTCTTGTTGTGGTGCTGTTGGTTGCTGAGAAAGTTCTACGGAGCAGACCAAGGATACGATATGCTTTGGAAGAGATTTGAGCAATATATGCTTAGACCAGGAGAGATCGTAAGACATAGTGATGCCAAGATCCTTGTGATGAGTATGTGAAATGATTTCGCAATTGTTGATGTAGTAGGGAAAGAGGTTGGAACGAAATGACATCCGGACTTTAGCTAATTATAATTGAGCCAAACTGCAAGCTCTGCAGAAACATGGGCTGATATGAAGTACATTCTGCACGACTGTATCGTGACTTTCTTCCAAATTTGGATGTAGATTCCCATTTTGTCAAAATCCCACTTGGTTAACGTTTGACCAACTGGGGTAGTAAGGACTGACATAATTATACTGATCAGACGGGGTATAGAATTAAGGTCTATATGGCACAAAAATAATATTGTTATAGCATACAAGCTGCAAAAATTGAATGTTATATGTCTTCAATAATATGCTGCAGTTCTTCCTCTGTTAGAGACAAGTCCTGGCATCCTGCAGTGCATGTGTAACAAAATGATTGATCACATAAGTGCATATAGTCAACTGCTATAGATATACAACTGTATAACTACTGTAGCTACATATATGCATGTTGTTCCTTGTGAAACAATATTGCCACAGCATGGCAATGTGCTGAGCTTACAGACTGCTCTACTTATATAAAGTTATATACCGTATAGCCGGAAAATTTGGCGGGGAATTAAATTTGGCGGTTTGGCGGATCGACCAGCCTACCGCCAAATTAAAATCCGCCAATATAAAGTCATTCATATTGGATATTAGTGGTATACTATTAAAAGTTGTATGTTGACTCGCCTCTATCCATATCCTCACAGGATATCCACCCAATGTGAGGGGGAGGAGAGAAGGAGGGATCACACTGCCCTGGGAGCTTGGGAATGTCCTTATATGGGTCCACCTCAGGATGGATCACAAACTCAACAAACTGTGGGTGGACTATTCTTCCTTTGCTGTGTAGCATTAGTCGGGGTGGGTGAAGTGAATGTGTTTCACTGGAATGAGTAGGGAAGGATGTAGGTGGATGATGTTGCCAGTGGTGTGTGTTCACAGGAAGAGGGAGAGGAAGAGCAGTGGTGGCTACGGACTGGATTCTGAGTGGGGCTGTAGTGGTCAGAGTGCTTCATGGTCGTTCTGCGGGGGAGGGGAGGGGAGGGGAGGGGAGGGGAGGGGAGGGGAGGGGAGGGGAGGGAAAAGTAAGTTTGCGATACTCAATAGCTCATGTAATGTAGCTATATTAAATGCTATTAAATGTGCATGGTAGCTCAGCTGTTCAGGTTTCCATAGTTCTGCAATACACGTACCTTCGCTTTTCGGCGACCCTTCAGGCGATTCAGATTTTGTTGTCGCCGCTGACAAGGATCTTGCAAAATGCAAATCCACTTCGTCGTGAACGTCGCTGCTGTAAAATTTCACGAGCCTGCAATCTGGGGAGGATTCAGGTGACTCCATGTCGTCCTTCAAATTCCCTTCCATAGAAGTTGCTTTCTTTCAGGCGTCGCACGACCGGTAATTTATATAACAATTTCCGTCTGACCTGAGTAATTAAGCTTCACTTTGTCCACACAATTATCTTGGTTCGGAAGAGAACTCATTCTGACTTCACTGCACTAATGTACCACGAGCGGCAAATTGCCTTTGAGCGGAGACCGGACTCATAGAACGAGTGTCCCGCCGCGAATAAAGAACTTCAATTATTCTCGCACCTTCTTGGTACAAAAGCACATTCAAAGAGTACCGCACTTGCACCATCGTTGTAGCTCTGTTGATTTAGTTGTACACAGCATTTTTTGCTGGGAGGTTTGTACAGCCGAGAAGGCTCCAGCGTGTTTGAAGTCTGGGACTTCTGCACGCGCAGTAATTGCATATTTTTAGCGTCTACTGGGATTGCAACTATATAGCTATACACTACCACTACAAGGAAGTATATTGTCTATGACACTACAGCTGCGTGATGATAAAACACAAAGCACATACTAATATACACCACTTTAGGCCAGGCAAACTTGTTTCGCGTCAGCCATTTTCTCGATTTGCATGCGGGCAGTAGGTGAAGCCTGACATAGTATGTACCAGTAGCTAGTGGTAAGTAGGCTACATACGAAGTGTGGAACGTGTGATAAGCTGTGTCATGCTGCAGAGAAGTATGCTATACCACGTTCCATGCACATTTCCAATATACAGGCTACTTATCACACGTTCCACACTTCGTATACAGCCTACTTACCACTAGCTACTAGTACATACATATGTCAGACTATTCACCTACTTTTGAAGGATTCTTACCTTTCAAAAGCCTTTTCATTGTCATAATGTGCATACACGCATGCTCATTCTCGTCCGATGATTGATGGGTTGAACCTACTCGCTTCTTCACGCGACACTTGTCTCCGTTCAACAACAGAATCGCTGATAATTGGAGGTTAGGTAGAGTAAGGATAGCTGCAGCTGAAAACCAAGTTTGGTGGACAGTGCTGCCTCCCTCCCTTTATAGGACTTCACCGTCCGTGAATCGGTAGTTCGTCCGATGGTCGCGACCATCGGACACCGCCCTTTATTGGGGCATAAGCGTCCACATTCACTGGTCTATAAAGCTCAAATTTGGGGTGCAGGTAGCAGTTGCATCAACCTACCTACTGGATCGGAAACAAGGGCCGTTGTTACTCCCATTCGTGCTATGCAGCCGTCCGATAATGTGGGGTGTCCGATAATTGATTGGTTACTCTAGTTCAGATCTCATGCATACCGGTATTTAGATTCCAACTTGAGATGGTAACAATCTTATACCCTCGCGTGTAGTGAAGACTGACTTGCAACAATTTATTATAATGATACTCTGTAAGTTATCACAATCTTGCAGTGATATATAGCAAGTGTATATAGCAGGGAGGAAACTTCAGTAGACACACCAATGATAAATGACATCACTTTAACCATGACGGTGTTGTGACTTTCTCCCAAATTTGGATGTAGATTCCCTTTTTGTCAAAATCCCACTTTGTTAACGTTTGACCAATTATAGGATAGTAAGGACTGACTGGAAGCTGAAAAGCCACTCTTGTTCACATTTTTATTGGCTAGCTACAATCTTCATGGTTGTGTTCTTTTCTCCATAATCTGTGTGGATAATGCCACAATCAGAATGCTGGGAGACAGAAACATTAATGGGTGCTAGCTGAGCTTAACTATCAGCTGCTTAGCCTCATGTTGGAATAGAGTTTAGATGTTTTTGAGGCGAACTGGGTGTGTGACTGAGGCATTTCAGTACCAGTGTGCTGCACATATAGAGGATTGTGGGGGCTGGTGGTTGTCCGTTTGTCGTAGCTCAGTCGCAGAGCACTGGCTGCACAAGCCAGGTGTCCTAGGTTTGATTCCCGGCAACTGCTGGCCTTTTCACTTTCCTCTATTTCGCCTCAAAAACATCCAAACTATCAGCTATCACATAGCCTGTCTTCCAACTTTGGGGCCCTGAATGCATACAAGCCAAGTCAGTTACTTTACTTTTGGTACTCAAATCACTTTACCTTTCAGTTTACCCTGCACAGTGGCCAGTGCATCTCTCTGTACAGCATTCCCAGTTAGAACGCACCAGTAAACATGCCAATTATGTAAACCGCAGCGTAATATTTCAGCCAAACTTTGAGCCCGCATAACTGCTAACCACCCGAGCGGAAGTTTTTGATTTTTACATATTTTGTAGAGCTACCCATGGGCTATCCGTACATATATATATCGCCAGGGTTCGGGTAGTCAAAAAAAAAATGTACTAAAATACGCGGCAACATATCACGAGGCTCGTCCCGCGACGAGGTCGCGAAAAACGGTCGCAACGCTGGAAGGCATTATCAAACCGGGATACAAAGTACATTTATGAACAGCAGAAAGGTACCTCTTCGCAAACTGGCGCAAGTCCGGTTCGTTTCTGCCATTGCTGGCTGGAGCTAGCTTGTAGAAAAGTAAGGAAGTATTCATTGTGTTAATTACACACTGGAATGTAGCTCTACGTGCACTTCCTGTATCTGAATGAAATGGACCGCTGGCCTAACGACTGGGGATGGGCAATGTTAACTCACAACGTAGGGGGTATCAACCAACCGAGATTCCCCCCCCTAGCCTCGTTCCCAGGCCCAGGCTCTCCCCTCGCCCCGACGAAAAATTTTCGTCGGGGCGAGGGGAGAGCCTGGGAACGAGGCTACCCCCCCCCCCCCCCCCCCCCCCCCCAGACAGTACGTTAGCATCCGTATGCTATACAGTGATTTATATGGTTACGGTGTGGTTAGGGTTGGGTTAGGGCTGGTATAAATACCGTGGCAGTGTAGCATATACGGATGCTAACGTACGGTCGTTAACGGCTTGTCGTGCCAGATACCTGGCACGTACGTGCATAGAGCTACAACACCTCAGATTATGGATGTACCGACTAATCAACGACACGTCCCGTCCGGCTGTGCGTTCACTTTCCTTGTACTTGTGTTTGCAGTCTTGGTTAATGTTGTGCCTACTAAGACTGACAACCAAAGCCTCGTCAACTCTTCACCATCCCCCTGGCCATACTACCTACAAGTGTACCCAAGTAACGATCCATCAGAAGAGACTTCGGTGGGGATCAAGTCGTTGTATTTTGTTCTGATGATGTCCTTTGGCGGGGATTTCAGAAGCAGTGGAGCTGTACCTGGCGTGCAAGTAGCTCTCGACCGAATCAACAGTGACCCAACCCTCCTACCTGGTTACCAGTTGCAGTACACTCTGACAGACTCGCAGGTTTGTGCTATAGCTACGTCATCTTGTTGGTAAACTTGTGTACAGGAGTGCTCAGTGAAAAGTAATGCCCAGCTATCACCCTTTCCTCAGTGTAGTTGGTATGTCCATTTATAATAGCAGGCCAGAGCAATCTGGGCATATATTTGTTAGTCCACTTATTTGCAGGTTGGTGTTCCATGCAAGCAGGGTATTGCCAACACTCTTATTACTGTATTTGAGGTTGACCCCTTCACTAATTGTGCTATTCCCTGCCTGCAGTACTAAGTTTTGTCTTTGACTGTCATAGCTTGTTACTAGTCAACTTGATTGTTACCAACCACATTGCAACTAAAGATACTTTTGATGCTATAAGCAAAAATAGTGAAAAGCCGGCAGTCACTGGGAATCAAAACCCAGGCTCTTTTGTCTTGAGCTGACAGTGCTCTACCACTGAGCTACTGAAGTATAACAAACCTGTACATCTGGCCCTGGAGAATTGTCTCGGTTTCATGGTTATGACAAGAATGCCAGGAATGTAACCAAATAGGACTTCTGAAAGAAGGGACTGTTTTGACTATAGAAAAGCTCCTGAACAGACTTTCAAGAAAACCTATTTGGTAGCATTCCTTGCATGGTACACGGATGCAACTGAGATGACCTAAAAATGCAGTTAATGTAACCCTATGGTGTTTTTACAGTGAGCTATACCTGATATCCATGTACAGTCTCAATGATACGAAGTTGCTGGAAATACCACTGCTTCAATCATTTTCAGCCACTTTGAGGTACACATCAGGGGCGTAGACATGAGTTGAAAATTGG